>CM062820.1:1718991148-1719591148 GCA_031772625.1 Pinus tabuliformis
TGGTTCCATTCCTGGGACCGGGATCTACATAAGAGATGTCTGATGTTGTGTCACTGGAATTTGACAAAGAAAGAAATTGAAGGGTGGTTGGGCAAAAATATTCACGAGTTCGCGACGCAGGAAAATAGGAATCTGCGACTATCGAAGGAATAGTGGTTAGAGAACTACTTATATATGGAAATCCATGAAATTTTCTTTTCATCCTTCCCCTCTGAGTTGTACGAGTGGATTGCGAAGCTAGCATACAGTCAAGGAAGGTGTAGGCTCGACAAACCAATTGTGTGGACTCCAGAGTTGGTGCACAGACTAGAAGAATGGGAAAATAAGATCATGTGCGCTGTGGACCATTGGCTCGATCAAATTATAGGAGGTTTTATGATCAAGTTTGTGGTAGATACGATATTTGGCTACAGCGAGGCGGAACGATTCTTCCTCAAAGGACCGCGAGGTAAGTACATTAAATCTTTGAAAACTTGGATTAAAATGCTACTGTGTGAAAAGCGGGTTATGCAAATAAATTGATGTTTAGGGCTACACGAAGTGGGAGGATATATAGAAATGAAGGTAGTGCAGAGATAGAAAATAGCCCCTTGATTTCACCTCCACGAGAAAGTGAGCAAGAGCTCGCAAAAGTTTCATCGAGAAGCACGATCAATCCGATAAGGCTGCGAATTCTGCGCATACCACCTCCACCCACACCACCACCAATCTCACCATCTTCACCCCCATCTTCATCCACACCACCTCCACCACCATCACAGTTAAAAATGGCGAGCGTGATTAAGTTGCCATTGTTCAAAGGAGTAGGGAATGAAAATCTGGACCAATTTTGGTTCGTAGTAAAGGCTGTATGGGAAGCGCAAGGAGTCACAGATGATAATATCAAGAAGGCAACACTAGTTAGCACCTTGCAGGATCATGCACTGACGTGGTACATTAAGCACCCCAATGAAAATCCCAACGCAGGGATCACAAATATCCAAGCTACGCTAAAAGTGAAATTTAATAGGCCAAAATAAGAGACAGTTGATTATCAGGTTTAAAGGAAATCACGATGCTTCTAGGTGAGACCCCCTGGGAGTTGGATCATAGACTGAAGGGTATGATTCGCGAAGCCAATACAACCTTAACAGATGGGCATCACCGCGCATGGTTTGTAGCATCACTAACTCCACATCTAAGGACCATGTTATCACAGCAGAAACTATCCACTCAGGCAGAAGCGTTGGATATTGCAATGAGACAGCACGAGACCCCAATATAAGATCCTAGTTTGGGAGTCCAACAGATTCACGCGCAGTTGAAAAACCTGTGTCTGGAGATGCAAATTTTGAAACAGGACAGGACAACTCGCCTAGAAGTGCGTGAGGAAGTATGGTGCATAAAGTGCAAAGGCCAGGGACATGACAAGGACCATTGTCTAGTCTTCACAAACTACCTAGCAAGAGGAGGGCCAATGCCATTGATACCAGAGGCATAGGCATGAGCGAGCACGATGCCTGCATTATGGTGCGTGATTTGTTAGATAGGAGGGAAGCATGCTACAGATAACTGTCATCTATTGCAGAAGTATACACAGACATCCGACCAGCTGTTCTGTAATTTTTGCAAATCAGTAGGCCATGATGAGCGCACCTATAGAAGTTATGAAATGATGATGGATTGGACTCCTACCTACAGAGTTCATACCGAAACACGAACACTCGATCAAAATGTAGGGATGGTGCGCACTAGATTTCAAGGGCGTGGGCGAGGTCGAGGTGGAATGGGACTAGGAAGGGGTTGCAGACAGTTGATTTGCTACAATTTCGGAGTGCCAGGGCATTATGTTCGTGATTGTACAAATCCAACGAGAGCATCATGTTTATATTGTACCCAGTTTGATCATGAGACGGAGGACTGCCCCACACTAATAGCGAGGTTGCGCTATAAAGTAACACTCCAGCCTCCCCCGACTCAAAACCTGCAAATGATGAGGTATGAGCCATGCGAGGAGGACCTGAATGTAAACATCGTGCTCCGAAGCGGTATCACAATAGGAGATGACAAAGGTAAGCATCCAGAAGAGAGTAGGTGGGTTCACAAGGCTCCAACAAAGGAACTAGAGTTTGATTTGGAGCACGCGAAGTTGACATTCATGGAAGCTAATAAGAGCTTCACGGAGGCCTCCACTTTAGGTAGTAAAGATCAACTAGAACCATACATGGACCCATCAATGCTCACTACCTTTCTGGAGACATGCATGAAGCTGCTGTGCGACAGCAAAGCTGTGAAGGGACTGCAAGAACTCATCATTAGATGTGCTGGATTAGGGGAATCGTGCGTAGTCCGGAAGCTCGGAAGAAACACAACATGAACAGGAAGGGAAATGAGATTGACTGCGTAAGATTGACTGCGTAAATAAGAGAATATGAAATGGATCAAATGATTTTGGATCTAGGATCGGACTTGAACGTACTGCTAAAGCAGACATGGTAATGCATGGGCAGGCCCGCGTTGCAGTGGTCTCCTATTAAATTACGAATGACGAACCAGCAAAAAATCCTACCCATGGGAATATTGTAGGGAGTAACGGTAGATATCGAAGGTGTGAGCACGCTTTCATATTTCGAAGTGATAGAGATTTTTGATGAAAACAATCCATATCCCGCGCTACTGGGAATAGATTGGGCCACAGACATGAATGGAGTGATAAATCTAAAGAAGCAGAAGATGATCTTTGAGAAAAATTCACTATGCGTAGTGGTACCTCTAGACCATGTGGAAGGATCATGCTACACAGAATTGGTGCGCGACGATGACAGTTATGACGATATAGATTGTATTTACAAGATAAACGCACGGGAGCAAGACTCGGTGAATCCAACAGCAGATGGCAGGATTTCGTGGGAGCGCGAAATCTCCCGCACTTCAGATTCGGATGAGGAAATAGAATGATGACAGAACCGATTACACGAGGTAACCACACTAAATTGCAACATGATGATAAGGTCACTACGCTGTGTAGCAACAGAGGAAAGGGATCTACCTATGTAAAATGAGTTGACAGCGGTCGATGAATACCTGAACAAATTTGAAAGCGAAGTACTGGAACAACATCGTTTTGATGCTTTGAAATGGGCACTGCGCACTACACCTACAAGGTGGTGGGTACGCACCAGCCGAGTTTCGAGGACTGGCGCAAATACAGAAGGGTGATGCTTATATGGTTTGGAAAGCCCCAGCTATGGATGGAAGCTGTGTATCATGAATGAAACAGCCTGTGCGTCCACCTCTCCAGATGGGTACGAGTGTATGGTACACAACGTGCATGAACACACACCATTCTCGCAAATAGGAAACATGATCAACAAGCAGGAGTAGGCAAGACCATGGCATGAACAATGAAGTTGGATAAGACCAGGCGCGGCAACAATGATCCACGTAGAAGCTTTTGGCAAAGTGTGCGAAGTACTGAACACGGTCCACCATGTGAAACGTAGCGATTGGGACCTGCACGTACCAATGGCTCTATGGGCTTATAATACCATGTGCAAAATCCTGACCACACAGGCACTTTAGAAACTGATGTATGAAGTAGAGTTTGTGATCCCACTGGAGCGTGCAAAGCCTAGACCGCGCATAGTAGCACCCGTAGATACGCTGGTTCGCGAAGCCTGAGAAGGAGAGCTCACACAACTGCACGAAACAAAACTCTTGGGGTTGGAGGAAGGAATCCAACAAGGAAACCTTAGACTCCACGAACTAGAAAAAGAAAGGGTACGGTTACGACAAAAAAGCGCTTTGATGGATGCAGAAGTCAAAAAGCTGGAGGATGAAATAAAGGAGGAGTTTCTCGCTGAAAAAAATACGATGGCAAGGCAAGGTGCACACAATCATAATGACATAGTTGGGAACTATCGCAGTGAATTGGTCAGTCTGATGCCTTGGCTTGGACCGCATATTGTTAGACATAGTGACCAGGGTAGCATGCTATAGATGGTGAAGTGCGCGATGCAGGCCTCAACAATAGAAGGTAGGAAGCTTCCACGAACCACGATAGAATATAGGATGGAGCCCCGCACGGGTGGTGTGACCACTTGACTAGCTGTAGGAAAGATAGTCTTAGTGCTCCAGGTAGTTGGAAGGGAGCGCAGGACTATAAACTATTCTGCCTGGAAGCTACACGATATAGGAGATGTGCATAGAAGCAGAGTGTCACAAGGTCTGCGACCGTGCACAGAGGGTTGCGCTGCCACGCGAGTTGGCCAAAAAGTGACCATTGGAGTCACTATTCATGATGGGATGTGCGACTTGAGGCCAAATGGAGTGGGCAACGGACATTTAAGACGTGAGTTATGGGCAAGATTTGGGAAAATATGCCGCCAAAAAAGCATTAATGGACCGAAATTGGGGGGAATAGTCGAATTCGAATTGAAAAGGCGTTATAAAACACAAAGGGCTGCCCAACAAACAACACTTGGTCATTTGAGAGTTGAGTGATTGAGCAGAGCCCTGAGCATTGAGAACCAAGCGATAATTGAGCCCCTGGATTCGCGAGTGACAGATTACAACTGAGACACCATGACAGCAGTTAAGGATGGTATGGGAATTGAAGAGGTAACCACCAGCGAGGCTGCGTAGGCCCTAAATATGGAGGATGTTCCTCAAGGTTCCAGGGTTGTAGCAGATATCCCCAAATCACCACGTACGCCAAGGCCTAGGAAAGATAAACAAGCAATGGCCCCTGTACGCATGTCCCCTAGGAACCCACTGCACAACAAACTATCAATGGAAGAGAAGGGGAAAGTTTTTACGATAGAAATAGATGAGGAGGAAGAAGATTTGCAAGCCTTGATCATCGTAGTGGAAGAAGACGAATGCATGTAGAAGGATACTAAACCTACATGCCCTCCAACAAAACTGCCCACATATGTCCCTTCGCGGAAAGGGAAGACCAAAGTGCCAAAGGACCTGGACGAAACTAAGATTTTGCTCCAGACCTAGCTCCTCCAAGATGGAATTATATTTGAAGGCATGCACTTGGGCTGCATGCCAACCATGAAGTTTGAAGATTGGGACCTCAGTGAACGCGAGAAGATTCCTCACTTGGAGATCGTAAATCTCATGAAGCGGAACACTGCGGGGGTTTTGACAATGCTACAGTCGTGAAGGTGGCTGCGCAGTGTGGAAAAGGCCGGGTTGCTGAACTTACTATCGGTGCCGCATTTCCATCGCGTGACAATCACCATTTTCATCATCAGGCAGTTGCTCTGCCTGCTGCATGATGGGTATCTATCGTTGGAGGAGCCTATCCCCACCACGAAAAATCTAATTCACCGCATTTCTCGGCTCCCTTACAAAGGAAAGGACCTCGTGACCATAGCCAAGGGAAAGGGCAGTGATCTGGCCCTTGCAAAAGCCATGAAGACAAAATACAAGCTGGAGAAGAAGAAGAGGGGCTACGCCATAAAGGGGTATGTGTAGCAACCCAAATCATGGTTGGAAAAGTTATGAGGAAGTGTCGCGCCGATGAGGTACCAACATCGGTGACTGCACTGGCCGAGTAGTGCACGGAGGGGGTCCAATTCAACTGGTTTTAATTCCTCTACGAGGAATTTTTGAAAAACTATCGCGAAGCCCAAGAGAAGGGTAAAACCATCCACTATTCGTGGTTGTTGTTATCCATATTGCTCGTAGCTAGGGAACTACCAAAGGACAATCAATTCCCCAGTATTGACAGAGAATTACCAAAGGTCACGAAGTACGCTTCGCTCTGGGCCACAAAGGACACGAAACGGATGCACAACAGCAAAATATTCTGGGTGCTCATGGACATGAACATCGAATGTGGATCAACCAGAAGCCGCGCCTGTCGCCCACGGTGTACAATAGTCTACAGAGCTTTGCAGACTTTAAAGCTGATATGCACAACATTTTTATCAAGGTGCGTAAGGATCCGGTGAAGCAGTGGATGAAGCTACCATTTGTAGCCACTGAAGATGCCATTTTTACTGTCTTGGAGACATGACCTTTGGAATGGCACACCCCAGATCTGGCAGAACTTGAGAAGGCGACAACGCAGAAGAAGAAGGACGATGCCAAGCTACGCATCACATAATTGGCCGAGAAAAGGCGGAAGGAAACAACAAAAACTGAGGTAAGGGCAACGCGAAGCGGCAAAGAAAGTTGTCGAGCAGAAGAAGGCCATAGAAGTAGAAGCAGTAGCACAGGTGGCAAAGGTAGCAACCGTGAAGGTGAACAAGGGCCAAGCAACATCCTCGCAAGGGCAGGAGGCAGAGGAAACATAAAAAATAGAAGGGAGCGTAGACCCTGGGACCAAGTCCACACAGTTGAAGCACCCACACATTGCAGAGTGAGCAGGACCAAGGAAGAAGGTCAAGGCCTCGAAGTTGGCCATTGACTCGATCACCTTAACTGAAGGAGATCTCCATGACATCGGCGAGATGGTCCACGATGTCACAAATGAAGCACTTCAGGATTTTATGCAGGAGCACCAGACTGTGTTGGGGGCCCTCAGGGTGTAGCTGCAGGAGTTACAGGTGCATCCCCCTCAGGTGGGTACCCTTTCAACCCACCTCGCAATAGGATCCTCGGCAGCAGAGTAGATGCTGCGTGTACGGATGGCAAACACAATAGTATTGCTGGAAGGGGCCTTAGTGATAGCGTATGAGGCTGATAGATTTGCATTAACATGATGAAAGGCCTTGGCCTTAACATGGCTGCCCTTCCGCGTGAGACACTATATCTATTATAGGATGGGATAACAGCAGAGCTGCATGCAAGGGAGAGTCGTGCGATCCAAGTCCTCAGCGAGCAAAAGATCAACATAGAACAACTCAGCTTGTAGTGTGACGACTTGGTGTCACAAAATCAACAGTTGGTGCAGGTGGTAGATGATGCTTGCCGAAGCATCCCAGAGCTGGCCATCCCAATAGATCTACCAGTAGAGGTGCAGATCCATAGACTAGCGATAGGAGTTCGCCAAGCCAGGGAAGAAACAAAAAATGTTGAGTTGGAGCTGAATCTTCAGATTGTTGAGCTGTGGTTGAAGGCGCAGTCTTCCACTCCTTCGGAAGTCAGAGAACATCCGCTAGTGCTATCGCAGCGGGATTGGAAGAAATTGGGGGTGCAGTGTGAGGCTGTACCGGGATATTGGAACACGCACTTGAAGTCCTCACGTCTTTGCAAGAGGATCCCAACATCCATTACTTGGAGATAAAGGCATGAGAACTCCAGCAACAATACGACACTGTCTGAGGAATTGCGTAGATAGTAGTCCTCACTCAGTGGCTCGCGAGGATGCATCAAGATAAGGCACTAAAGGAGCAGGTGGATGTGGTGCGACATAAGGAGGCACTTCTCAAAGCGCACGTCTAGCGGTGGATCGACTAGGCTTTCACTATCATGAAAAACATCGAAGGAAAGCTTGTGCACATATAGGGGATGCACACATTGATGCAAAAAAGCACCCTAGAAACAGAGGTCTTGGAACAACGGATGCCGCAGATTCAACAAGCAGCAGCTCAGTGCGTTGTTGACCTCAACACAGTGCGAGAACAATTGGAGGGATTCGGTGCCAAGATCACTGCATCGACCGAGTGACTCGAGGGTGAGTCACGATGTTTGTTTTGGGGGCCCGTGGGGCATGGAATCCCCCTAAGGCATGTTTCAAGGCTCAAAGCCCAAGTTTTGATTTGATATTGTTGTAAAGACTTCGCGAATTGCGGGCGCGGAGCAGGAAATGGATAATAGAGTCATAGGGTTGCTCACCCTAATATTGTAATGTAATGTTGGCCTACCCATGATCTGCAGACCATGGGATTGTATAAATAGAGCGAGGCTCTAAGTAGATAAGAGAAGAGATAGAATAGAGGATGGGCATGAAAGGTCTTAGTGATTAAGTCAAAGTGCGAAGTGTGTCTTGGGTATTAGAGTAGGAGAAGGCTTTGCAGCTAAGTGCGCAAAGGCCTAGTAGTTCACAGCTGAATGCACGGACCCCTAAAGCTGAGTGCGAAGGGCGGAGTCGAGTCTGTAACCGAGGAAGAAGATAATAAAGAGAAGTTTTATCATAATGTTGTGTATCTGTTCTTGGGTTATTACATGTTTGATATGAATTGCAAATATATTGTTTATTTACTGTGCGCACATGTATGAATGATTTATATTGTTGAATATAACTTAACACATACAAATAAGCTAAGAGTGGAATATGAGTAAGGACTTGTGTAATAACAGCGTTTAGCCCCCGAGTAGGGCTACACGAAGGTAGAAACTCTGGTCGTGAGGTACTGGAAAGTGCGCATAACAACGTGCACGCAAGGTCAAACCACAGACCACTTGAACTCATTAGACATCTCCAGGGTGAAGAAACCTGGTTCTAGCACCCTCCAATACTACTTCGTGTGAGACCTCAGTCCGCGCTCTACGGACTGTCGCTGAAAGGGCCAGTAGTACTAAGATTTGTTTGGCTAAATCACCTCTGAACCGGGTCAGGCCCCAATAAGCCAATACTTTGAGTTTGGGGTTTCCTATAGCTCTAGTGGTCTCATTTCATATTCAACAACCTGGTCATCCCCCTCCACTTCAAAATTATACCTTGCAAACTTGTGATTGCAGAGAATAATGTTAAGGAAAGAAAAATTCTTGCTACCAGAAATGAAAATGATTTCAAAATTACCAAAATATTTTTAGTTGAACCTGGAGGTAAAAGAATAACTTATTGGTTTGAATATTAAAACTACAAACCCAAATTTTTTCAATATTTTGGCTTCCCACAACAAAAATTCATTGCTTCCCTTTGAATCTCTAACCTGACAGAAAAATACCAAACTCCAAGCATATAACTTGAAAAAAGGACCCTCTAAAGCTAGTGAAGTTATCCACATTTTTGGACATAGGTTAGGCTTCAAATTGGTGAATGATTTATTTTTTATGTAGTTGGCTTAAAATGGCATCAAATCAGTGTTGACACCATAGAATAACCCATGGAAAAGGAATGCTTAGACATTCTTGCATAAGAAGAGACATCCCAAAGTGTTTCCTCTCTAAGAAGGACATCTCCCATATGTCCCCTATTTGGAAGAGATTCCCTAAGAGATGGAGGGAATCACCAACATCCTCCAGGGTGTCCACTCATCTCCAACACCAGAAAACACAGGTGATGATACCTTCAGGGGTGGTAGCATATCTAGAAGTTTGTCATCAGTATTAATTCTTGTGATTTGTAACCAAATTATATTATGATGTACACTCCCCTCTATCTAAACCTAATTATTCCCACTTCATGCACTTGCCTCACATTTTTGTCATCCCATTAGCCATCATAAATTCAGAAATTACAACCTCTAGCTCCCCTCCCTAAGTTGCACATTATACATTTCTCTCTAATTGTTAATGCATGTAAGAACCTCCCTCTGAAGCAAAGGACCCACCTACATTCTCAATAGTCTAACAAGGTGGTAAAATTAACATTGTTTTAATTCATTTGGGAGGTACTATCAAAGTCTAGGTTTCTTAAGATTCATATTCTAATTCTCCAAATTTGGGTTTGTAGCTAAGCCTGTAGCAGCCACATAAATCATGGTCATTTCAGATATTTCTTAAAATGTGCATAGGCATGCATTCATTAAATAATTAAGGATTACAATAGCATGATGATATATTGTAGTGCAGATACCCTTAAAAGGATTGCCACAAATATTTCATTTTAATTCCTCATAACCACCACTATTTATTTTGTTCTTTGAGACTTCTCATAAACCATGGCAAAGGTTTTTTACAATTGAAAGGCTTTGAGTTTGGGGTTTCCTATAGCTATAGTGGTTTTATTATGGATTCAACAACCTAGCCATATCCCTCCTCTTCAAAATTATACCGTGCAAATTTCTGATAGTAGAGAAGAATGTTAAGGAAAGAAAAATGCTTGCTACTATAAATGAAAATGATTTCAAAATGAGAAAAATGTTTTTAGTTGAACTCGAAGGTAAAAGAATAATGTATTGGTCTGAGGATTGAAACTGCAAACCCAATTTTGTTCAATATTTTGGCTGCCCACAACAAAAATTCATTTATACCCTTTGAATCTCTAACCTGACAGAAAAATAAAAATCGCCAAGCATATAACTTTAAAAATGGTCCCTCTAAATATATTGCAGTTGTCCACATTTTTGGACATAGTTTAGGCTTCGAATTGGTGAATGATTTATTTTTTATGTAGTTGTCTTAAAATGGCATCAAATCAATGTTGACACTGTTATCACTCCAAAATTTCTTTTGAGTTGTTAAGAAAGAAATGATAGAGGTAACCACAAAACTACTTTGGAGATTAGGATCTAGCCTTCCTAATGCTCAAAGAGGGCTCTCTCTTTATGATTTAACTTTGTTTAGTTAATTGAGTTTTAGGCTAGTTATGATTGTACTTGGGTTTTGATTTGGATTTGGTGGCGGGATCACTTAGATGGATAGATGGATGTATTTTACCATTAGGCTATGGGGTCAAATGTCAAGCAAATAGGACTAGATCAAGTTCTAAAAACAGTGTCTATAGGGCAAGGTAGCTAAGTTATTTCAGATCTTAAGGCTGGATGGTGAAGTGGTTTTCAATGGAATCAAAGGAGGAATTAAGGGTTCCTTATACCGGATTATGAAAGAAGTGAAAGAGGTCAACCGGGATGGGAGAGAAATTAAGGATTCTCAGATCCGGATATCAAAAGAAAACATAGAAATGATTAACTGTTCAACACAGAGTGTACTTAAAAAAATTCTGAAACAAATTTCTAGTTAATTCATTCACTTTAGATAACATGTAAGTTTGTGAGATACATAAGAAAATAACAAATTTGACAAAGAAAATACTTCACTGTAATAGCTCAACACATGAATCCTATAATGCAATGTCTTTATTACTTAGTCCAGTCTGCTGACTTAAAAAAATTGGTACAATAACCCTCAGGTTTTTGATCAATACAACTCTACAAATGTATAGCAATCAACACTCAGTACTTCGAATTATGAAGTATTTATACAATAATAGTTTACTAAATATCCCAAACTGTCTTGGGAATTAATCTAGGAGAAAGAAATATCTTCATGTAAGAAGATAGAGACAGGTGTTCAACTGCTGTATGATATCCCTATTTATTAGGTTGTGTTGTCTTTATGCTCTGATATTTTGTTGTTTGTTCTCTGCCTTGTTGTTGGTCTTCATGTTGATTGTTCTCTTTATTTTTTCCCTTTCTCAACTCATACACTTTAAACTGATACTCTTTTACCTCGTTGATATGTCATTTGCTTTTCACTGTGAATTTTACATTTTGACTGTGCCTTTTTATAGCAAGTCATTTAACTTCTCCCATGTGTCTCCATCTGGTAACTGAATATTTACCATCTTCCTATAGATTTCATCTCCTTCAATGTATTTGGAAAAAGTGGGTTTGTTCACAAAAATTTGTTTTACCTCATGCTGGAGGTAAAACAAGTTCTCAAAGGTCAGATATAGAACCTTTCTAGTAGGCATCCCCTTCATAGAAGAAGTATTTACTTGATCCTTTTCCACCTCTCTTATTCTCCTGTTGTAGTCCTCTTGTGGCATTAATTCATCATTTATCACCAAGGGATAGACCCTTCTGCCTCAAAACATCAAACTTTACCATGAACCTTTCTATAGCCAGTTGCATGGTTTGGCATTTTTCCTCAAGGTTTAACATCAAATTCCTCTTGGTGAGGAACTTTTTCACCTCTAGTATTGTGCTTGTCCTATTAACTATGTCCAATTCCTACAATTCATATTTGTTTTTGGAGTTCAGGAACTAGATTAGTCTAGTGGCTTCTTCTGGCATGTCTCCCAATTTAGCCTTAACTCCTTGAATGGCTTCTGCAGCTTCTTTGATTAAGTCATTATATTCAAATATGACTTGAATGGATGGCCAAATATCATTGACAGAGTCAATGATATTGGCGCATAATTGTTCCTTAGCTTGGCCAAGTGTCTCCTTTAATTTTAGTTCTTTCTCTAAGCTTTTTATCCTCTCATTCATCCTGGTTGACTTTTGTACTTCCTCTTTGTGCATAATCTATGCAAGTTTACTGTCATTCTCTAGACTTGTTATTTTGTCCTTAAGCTTGTTTATTTATGTGGTCTAAATGGACATGTCTTCCATTACCTTGACCAACTTACTTGCCTCATCACCTGGCTGAGTTGCTACTATTGTCGAACCTGCTGCTAATGTAGCTATTGTGGTAACTGGTAGTGCTGTAGCTAGTGGAGTTGTAGGAGCCAATGAAGTTGCCAAGCTGTATGGTACTGCTACGATGACTATTGGAATGACAGTGGCTAGGGTAGTCTCAAGGCTAGCCTGTTTCAGCTGTATCAAGTTGTACAACTCCTTCTCCATCTCTTTTAATTGGTCATTCAGTTGTAAATCAAGGTCCATCATTTTCTCTTGATGTGTTTGGCTTTCTAAGACCTATTTTATGCGTGGGTGCTTTGAATGAGGAAATTTGAGTTGTTTTTTGAGAGCAGCAATGTCCTCATTCTTTTTCTTTATTAACTTCTCAGCAGCCTTGATATCATTGGGATCATGTCCTAGCTCAATCACCAAGTCTTCCAGTGACTTGATTTTATTGTCCTTGGCCTGTGAGGAGGCCTTTTCCAGCTTGTACTGTGCAGTGATGTTATCTAATGAAATTTGTGGTTTATGTGCAGTCATAACCTTACCTGTCAAGGTGGAATAGATCATCTCACCTGCTTGTTGTTGGGTCGTACAATGGGTATAATTTTACTCTTGATTACACTGTCTTTTTCCTTCTTTTTATGCATTTGTGCCCTGCTATAGTGAGATGTTAATAAAACTTCGTTGAGAAATGAATAAAATTTCTTTTGATACGGTTTGACTAAGCAAAGCTAACTTCATTGTTTTTATGTAGAAATTGGCAAAGGGAATAGTTGATGTTCAAAAGACTGAACAACAAATGCTAAATAGAGGAAAGGGATCACGTCTTATGCAAAAAAATCAAGGAATAAATCAGGAAGATCAGTGCAAGTTGGAATGTTGTCTGATAATAGCATTTAGTTGTGAATTCCTCAGGATCTCCTGATCCCAAGGAATCACATTTATCTATTTTACTTCTTGATTATAAAAGGTAACTTCTCGCCCTTTTGAGCGTGGTAATTTTAATATACGAAGTGTAACCTTGAAGAAGATAGCGCATTGTAATAACATTTGAATTTGATGATTAATACATGGATTAAGTTGTTGTTCACTCGTGATATTCTGAAGTAGTTAAGTAGTATTGGTTAGCATCTTGGGCCTGGTAACTGGTGGATTCCACTACTGTTCCCTGTGTTTTTACTTTTCCTTTACCGCAATTTTAATTACTCTTCTTTATAGTTTTACAGACGATTTACTTTCATTGGTGTGGAATTCGTGTATGTATTTCGTTACTTCTTAATTCTGCCAATCGATTTCATTTACTTATGTTGTGGATTGAATTAATCATTAGGAGAGAGTTATTTCTAGTTCAATAAAAGATAGAAGTGTTATTGATTGGATTGGGTTCTTTATTCCTCTGCAGTAGTTTAGAATCAGTTAGAAGAGCTCTGTTATTGCTATAGTGCACTCAGTTGATGCAATTGCAATTAGAATCTCTTGATTAAGATTGAGTCTTGGTTCTGATTAAGGTTGAGTTTTGACTCTTAGATAGATTATTTTCCCTGAAGTTACAAGCTTGAGATTTATGATTTAATCTGTTTACTCTTGTATTTAATTTAATAAATTATCTCAAATCATTACTCTCCATAGATATAGAATTTGCACATATTATGTACACTCTTGGAACAGAAAGACATACCCAGGTTGATGATTAATGTGAGGCAATTAGGAGTTTTTAAAGACACCTTATAGCACCCAACATTTTGGTGCCACTTCCGGGGAGAGTGTCTCCATTTCACAGAAGAGTGATGTATGTTTGATAATTGCTGCTAGGAAAGAATTGGGTATTAAAATAGAAGGTAAGAACCTGCGTACGAGTAAGTAAAGTGCTTGCTCCCTCTCCCTCTTTTCAGCACAATTGGGTAGGAATTGGAAGTAGAAATAGAAATTTGATGTTTATTTGCTGTGAAAGAATTGGGTATTAAAAATGTAAGGTAAGAACCTGCGTATGAGTAAGTAAAGTGCTTGCTCCCTTTCCCGCTTTTCAGCAAAAATTGCGTAGGAATTCAAGAAGAAATGAATTTTTTTATTTTTTTATGAATGACTAAGAAGAAAAGAGCAGAAAAAGATATAATTCCTCCATCCAAATCTGAAAAATCCAAGGGACCGGTGACCCTTGGATGATCAACCTTCATTGATGAAATCATAAGAAAAGTTGAGTCTCAGTCATCAGTAGGACCCTGAATCGTTTCCACAAGAAATCCTACTATAACCCTTCAGGCCGCAAGATCACCATCTGTAGCTAATGCTGAGATTCATAGCAGGACTAAAGGGTTTGAACAAAGTTTTCAGAATACTGAAAATTTGCAATTTATCCCTTTACAAGAAGGGAATTCTTGCAACCTCCATGAAGGAGGAGGAGAAACAGGTAGTACTAAATTATCAAAACCTAAATATCCTCAAATAGTGGTTGAACATAGGACCCCCAGTATTCTGGACCAAGGAAGTGATGTTAAAATCATTTTACAAGTCTCTTCTAGCCCCCCCGGGAACAAATCTCCAGCTCGGAAATCCCTGAAGAGTATTGACATATTTTTGACCAAATGGCCAATAATCAGCGACAGCCTCAAACCTATACATTACAATATCCTATTGTTGACACAATTGTCAATGCTCCCATGAAATCCATCCCGTTACAGAATATTCCTACCTTTCATGGGCTAACTTTAGAGTATCTCGCTACATTCCTTTTTGAATTTGATGTTTTATGTAGGGGTTATGATTACACTACTGACCCCCAGAAACTAAAGCTGTTTCTTTCTACTCTGAAGGGAGCAGCTCTGCATTAGTTTATGGGGCTTGCTAGAGGTACCATTAATGACTAGGAACAAATGAAAACAACCTTTCTGAAAAAATACCAAGATTTTTGCCGAAGTAGAGAACTAAAGGATGAAATCTTTCAAATGGTAGCTAAGACTAACGAGACTCTTTAAGAATATGTAGAACATTTTCAATATAATCTGCAAAGATCTCCTTATGCAATTCCACCCCCTAAAGTTCTTAAAACCACAATGATTAAAGGTATGAAAGACCAAAGGGTAGAAACATTAAACTTAATGGGGAAAGGGGATATTTATTAAGAGGATTTTGACAATATTGTACAATTGTGTATCAAGTGTTCTAGATGCAGTACAAGGTTGAAACCAACAGGGTGCGATGCGATCACTAGAGATAATAGAACCTTATGAGGAAGCATTACACAGGTTGAAATTGGTAATTTGCTCGAAGATTTCAAGACTGATATCTTGGGGGGACCCTGACAACACAATTGGATATCATGCAAGCCAAATAGAAATAGGCCAAAGAAGAACAAAACCTGGCTATTTTCTGTCCGTGATGTAGGAAGAAACACCATCATAGAGAATGTCCACTAGATATGATATAGACATGCTCCATTTACCCTGAGGATCATACTACGGAAAGTTGTCCATCGCTTCCTGGGTTAAAAGTGGTCTTCAAGGAAGTTGAGGAGGAAATGGAACCAGTATATTTGATGAACCAACACCGTCAATGGCAAGCATGAATGATAGGTATGCCTTAAGAGCCTTCTTTGTTCTTTCCTTCCTCACAATATAATTCTCAGCAGTATCCAGGGATAGCATGGCAGAACCAACCACCCTTCTCTAATTGGCCACCTCAATCCTTTTCTATGCCATCATGGCCCAATCAATCAAATTGGTCAAATTCCTCTTAACCTCCACCATTCTGGTAGAGTAACCCCTATCCCTCGCAATGCCCCCCTTCTACCTAGAAAAATCAGAATTGGCAACCGAATTGGCAACAGTCAGTAAACCAACCTACTGGAACAATTCCTCCATCTCAACCAACCTTACTAGCACCTTACACATTGCAGTAAAATCCTCAATCTAATATACGACCACAACTCCTAGCCCAACCAAATCCAAATCCTAACAACGGACCCATCCAATCAATACAAATTATTTAGAGTCTGGACCCTGATGTTGAGTCGAGAGAATGTAATGAAATTAAGTTAAGATCTGGACGCATAATTACCCCAGACGAGGATAAAAATCTGCAACCTGAAACCAAAGAGACATATCCGGATAAGCCTTTGACTGTATATAGCCAGCAAATAATGCAGGGATAAGATACAGTTAGGCAGAAGGATCCTGAGCAAATCATAACTTCTTCTCCCCCATTCCCAGAAATATTGATAATACCTCGACTAATTGAATATCATGATTTTGATCTTTCGGGTGAACTCAAGAATATCTGTATAAAAATACCCCTCCTCCAGGCTATTCAAGACATTCCAATATATGATAAAACTATTAAAGAATTGTGTATAAAGAAGAATGTGAGGAAAACAAAAATAACCCCAACTGTCCATGTTGTCGGGACTTTGTCTTATTTATTACTATGCAAAGAGACACCTGTAAAATATGAAGACCCAGGAAACCCCATTGTCACAGTCCAGATAAATGGCCACTCTTTTCCCAATGCTTTAGTCGATTTAGGGGCAACCATTAACATTCTCACAATAGCAACTTGCGAAATGCTTGGTGTCACAGCCTTGGAACCAACAACTATCTTGCTGGAACTTGTCGACCGCTCAGTGATTAAGCCAGAAGGAACATTACCGGATGTGATGGTTTCTGTAGACACTTGGGAATATCTGGTAAATTTTTTTATTATTAACCCTAGGAATTGGCTAGATGGACATCCCTTAATATTAGGAAGGCCTTGGCTAGCAACCGTTGATGCTTATATTAGCTGCTGGACAAGCAGTATGACCATAACCTGAGGAAATGATGTAAAGAATCTAGTCTTATACCCTCATGCTCAGCCAAGCCTAACCATTGTAAAAACTCGGAAAAAACCTGTAACATATTTGAAAGAAAATATTTGTTCACCATTGACTGTGGCAGATTCCCTTGAATTCAAAAACCAAACAGAAGACGATGTCATTAATATGTTTATAAATCACCCTGCTATGGTGTCTAATTTGAGATGTCACATAATTAAAGCAGTCATTGGCAATGAAATTGAAGAAGATTCCCTGAGAGATATCAATGACCAACCAATACCAACAACCACTATCTATAATAGCAAGCTTATCGAAATCGAGCAAGGGAAGATCCTGAACATCAACAGTAATCTAAGTAGCAACCAACAATAGAAACTTATCCAAGTCCTTAGGAAATACAAAGGGGCTTTTGCATGGGACTACCTAGACATGAAAGGGATTGACCCTCAGTTATGCATGCACCACATCTACATTGAAAAGGATGCAAGACTCATTCGACAACTGCAGTGTAGACTAAATCCTCATCTAAAGGATATTGTGAAAGAAGAACTTAAAAAATTATTAGATGTAAATTTTATTTATCCTATATCTGACAGTAAATGGGTTTCCCCATTAGTCATTTTCCCCAAAAATAATGGAAAATGGAGGATATATGTTGACTACAGAGAACTCAACAAAGCAACAAAAAAATACCTTTTTCCCCTTCCATTTATTGATCAGGTCCTAGACACACTGGCATGAAAGAAATTCTTCTCTTTTCTGGATGGCTTCAGTGGCTACAACCAAATTCAGATTGCCCTTGAAGACTAGGATAAAACTACTTTTACCTGCCCGTGGGGAACATTTGCTTACAAGTTATTGCCTTTTGGATTGTGCAACACACCTGCTACATTCCAAAGAGCCATACTCAGTATTTTTGTAGACTTGATAAATGAAGGATTGGAGTTGTACATGGAATATTTTACACCCTACCGGGATGACTTTGATAAGGCATTACAGACATTGGAGAAAGTGCTAGAACAGTGTATTGCTACTAGGCTATGCTTAAGTCATGAGAAATGTCATATGATGATGATAGAGGGCCTGATTACGAGTCATTACATTTCAACAACTGGAATTCAGGTAGATCCAGCAAAGATTCAGATAATGCTCTTATTAGATACTCCCTGCACTCATACAGAGGTACGTAGTTTTTTGGGATTTGCTGGATATTATTGTAGATTTATAAAAAAAAAAAATTCAAAGATTGCTGCACCTTTATATGTATTGACAGGGAATGTTGATTTTATATGGATTGATAAATGTGACACTACCTTCACAGATATTAAATGGTTAGTATCGATAGCGCCAACATTACGAGGGTCGAAGTGGGATATACCTTTCTAGATTTCATCAGATGCATCAGATACAACTATTGGAGCTGTTCTTGGCCAAGAAGAAGACACGAAACCCTACGCTATATATTACATTAGCAAAAACCTAACTCCTATTGAGTTGAACTATACAGTCACAGAAAAAGACTTTCTAGCTATTATTTATGCTATAAACAAATTTAGACACTATATAACTGGATATCCTGCCTTTTTGTATACTGATCACTCTGTATTAAATATTTAGCCAACAAACTATCACAAATGGAAGAGTGACACATTGGTTACTACTTTTGTAGGAATTTGGCATAACTATAAGGGATCGACCAGGGAAAGAGAACCTTGTGGTAGAATTCCTCTCTTGAGTACCAAGAACAGACGATATAGTGGTGGTGGAGGATCAGTTCCCGATGAAAATTTGTTTGTTGTGGCCATAAAAACACTATGGTATGCAGATGTGGTGAATTACTTAGTAGGGGGAAAATTGCCCAAACATTTGACATCCAAAGAAAGGAAATTGATTATGCAGCCTAGCACTCGTTTCTCCTAGATTGGAGGATATCTTTTCCGCACAGGGGCTAATATGCACATCCACAGGTACATCAGGGAGGACGAAATTTATGATATCTTAAAAGCTTGCCATGAAGGACCTTACAGTGGACACTCTGCAGACTGCAAAACTGGACATAAAATTCTACGAATGGGTTACTACTGGCCCACTAATTTTAAGGATGCTAAGAAATTTGTTCAGGCATGTGATAGTTGCCAAAGGATGGGTCGCCCTGGGCAATCTGATGAAATGCCCCTACATCCATAGCTAGTGATAGAACATTTTGATTGTTGGGCATTAGATTTCATTGGGCCGATCAAACCATCATCCAACCAGAAATTGTATGTATTGGTTGCAACAAAATATGTAACTAAATGGGTGGAAGTAGTAGCGATACCAAGAGAAACAGAGCAAACTGTTATTAGCTTTCTTTTCGAAATTTTTTTGCGGTATGGTTTACCCAGAGAAGTGAATACTAATGGGGGGCCATAATTCGTGGGTCACAAGATTGGTGCTACACTGAAAAATCATCACATGACACACATAATTACCTCTTTGTATCACTCGCAGGCGAATGGGTAGGTAGAGAGCACCAACAAAGTTCTCGAAGCTATTCTAACAAAGACAATCTCATCGCATAGACGAGACTGGACTACTCGATTTCCAGAGGCCTTGTGGGTGTATCACACAACTTGGAGAAACACTACTGGATACTCTCCATATCAGTTGGTATTTGGTAAGGAACCCATTTTCCCCATAGAATTTGAAATACAAACATTAAGGACAGCCCAGGAGGTAGGATTGGACTTAACTGAAGCCCAGGTTAATAGGTTACAACAAATGAATGAATTAGATGAAATTCAACTATTGGCTCTACAACATACTGCACTTATTCAATAGCAAAGAGCCAAATGGAATGATTCCCTTATTAAGAAGAATACATTTCATGAGGGCGAATGGGCACTTCTATATGATTCCAGGTTCAAAGACTTTCTAAGCAAACTACAGACTAGATGGCTAGGCCCTTATGAAATAAAGAAAGTACATGACAATGGTTCCCTTACATTGGCCACCATTGATGGGTCTGGTTCTTCTAAATGGGCATTAGATATGCCTCTACCAAAAATACTTACCAGAGAATCTTTCTACCAGCAGATACGTGAGGACCTCACCATGCAAGTTTTAGCTGAAGAGGGCAATCCCTTGGAAGCTTCATGATGATAAAAGCTATTTCTTCGATGTTAAATATGTAAATATGATTGCTGATTTGATTTTCTTTTCTTTCTTTTTTTGCTGTTCAAACTTTTGAACAAATTTTTTTTGTGTGTCTTTGCCGTTCAAAATTTGGAACAACACTTTTTGTGTGTCTTTATTGTTCAAACTTTTGAAGAACTACTGCTCAAACTTTTGAACAACATTTTTTTGCATGTCTTTGCTGTTCAAACTTTTGAACAACATTTTTTCGTGTTTAGTTGCTGTTCAAAATTTTAAACAACACTTTTCTGTGTGTTTTTGCTGTTCAAACTTTTGAACAACACCTTTTTTGTGTGTTTTTGCTGTTCAAACTTTTGAACAATTGTTGAACAACACTTTTTTTTGCGTGTTTTTGTTGTTCAAACTTTTGAACATATGATTTTCAAACTTTTGAACAACATATTTTTTCCGTGTTTTTTCTCTTCAAACTTTTGAACAGCCGTTGTTCAAACTTTTGAACATCACTTTTTGCGTGTTGTTGTTGTTCAAACTTTTGAACAACACTTTTTTGCGTGTTTCTACTGTTCAAACTTTTGAACAACACTTTTCTTCTGTGTTTTGCTGTTCAAACGTTTGAACGACACTTTTCTTCCGTGTTTTATTGTTTAAACTTTTGAACAACACCTTTTTATTTTGTTGTTCAAACTTTTGAACAATGGTTTTTTTGCATTTGGCGCTGCTGTTCAAACTTTTGAACAACACTTTTTCTTGCGATTATGTTTTTGTTCAATCTATTGAACAACAATTCTTTTCCTTTTGTGTGATTTCTCTTAGCTTATCTCAGCCCCATTTTTTTTTTCTTTTCATGGCATGAAGTACACTACTTTCATGAGGGCAAGAAGTTGGATCCTATTGAAGGGAGTTAATACTATTGATATTATGATCTTTAACAAGACAACCTCTTGATGATAGATTATTTCAAGAAAAGGGACACGATTATTTATATACTACTCTACTACATTGTCTTTTGTTGTACCTGATACTGATGGATCATCTTGAATACCATGCTAGTTCTACTTCTCCTGGTTATGAAGTTCTTTGTCTATAATAAATAAGACCATGGTTATATCTTTTTCTATTGACATATTCAACTTTTTCCACCATCCCTGCTCTTAAGGAGTATTGAGCCTCCCTCTATTTATCATAAAAATATGTAACAATAGCAAAATTTTGGTTGGAGATAGAGGATAGGGGGTCTCATTAAGAGCCAGCCTACCATGTTCATAAGGCTATAGCAAAGTGGCATTCCCACTGTGGTCACCACACTAGGGTTATGATCCATTGGATAGCTAGAATATCCTTGGAACAGGAGGTCTCATCATGAGCTGGCCTGATCACTTTTGCTACATCTCTGTGAATGGCAGTGTGGTCATATGGTTACCACGCCAGCACACTGATCTCTTCAGTAGAAAATCAATGGAATTTTCCACTTATAAATTGAGGACCCTAGCTCATAAGGGTTAAAAAGAAACCTTGCTGAGGCTATGGATGCCTGCTGGCAGTAGAGGCTCTGCTTATGGTATTGAAGTGATATTTTAACATCAATAATCATTATAATACCCTCTTCTTATTCTTTCTTTTTCGGAGAAATCTTTTGGAACCTTTATGCATGAGATAATGTTTTTTTGATCAATTGTATCATTCCTAGCTAAGATACCATCAACAGAGCATCTTTTTGGCATATTGCTATCCTTTTTCGCATAACCAATCATCAACCCAAAGCATCTTATCTTTTATTTCATAACTACCTTTATACACTCCACTCTCATTATAACCATACCTCTTGCCATCTCATCATTGATATGCGTACTCTGCCTCATTTACTATCGCACCCTTCACCCTCTTTCCTTGTCGTCAGAACAACACATCCCTGTCTATTCGGTCGTAGGCGACCTCTCATTTGGAGGGGGAGGACTCCCATTACACCCTTGCATGTGATATATTTATTTTATTGGATTTCATATGTTGCTACGGTATCCCATGATTAAACGGCATGTGGCAATATGATAGTCCTTGAATTAATAATATTAATTCTCACGGAAATGCCACTTAACATGATGAAACTTGGCCATTACTTTTGCTTGTTGTTCTATCTCACCATTGATGTTCTCTACTGCATGTTTCTTGCTATTATTGTTCTTTGTTGCGTTTTTCTTGCCTGTTAATCTTTTGAAATTGTAGGAAGAATTCAAGCATTATGGGTGGAAAATCAGTGCGTCGAGAACCTCTAGTATTGGAAATTTTGGACAAAGCCAGGGAGATTCTGGTGCATGCAGGATGGACGTCATACTTCACCAGGCTTCAGGCCCCTAACAGTGAAGTTTCTCTCGAATTCTTACAACATTTACGAAATGGGCAGTCCATGGTGAAAGGAAGAAGAATCACAGTATCAAAAGCTATGATAGCTGAAGTATTTAGGGTACCAGCGGAAGGAACTGTATGGCCTAAAAAGCATGTAATGTTGCAAGACGTGGTGAATATTTTCAAAGATGTGGGAAAGGAATTAACTAGAAAAGTCAAGGGCATTCAACTGTCTTCTCTGGGAGGACCATGGCGTGAGTTGACAAGTGTTGTCCAGAGGTACATTACCTGTGATGGATGACGAGATGTGGTAAGACCACAACAACTCAAACTATTTGATGTTTTAAAACAAAAGCTCACTATTAATCTGCCATATTTCTTGAATTCATTGTTGCATGATACCGCTGATAGAATAAGATGGGCTAGGCACCCCGAAATTGCAGTTAGCCGCCATGGTTTGATTAGACTAATTGTTAGCCATAATCTTGTTCAACAAAACTTAACTTGGGATGGTCTCATAGTGCCTCTAGAGATTAGTCAAGACCCTGTAATCCAAAACTTTTCAATCTTGGAAATTAGCCAGTAGAGCCCTGTTCCAAAGAGGAAAAGGATTGCTTATTCAAAAATTGAACCCCATAAGCGCAGGCAGTTTGCAAGGTTAAAACTAACCCAGAGGATGTTTGTAAATCCTCATGGTAGCGTTGAACGACCAACAGAGCCATCTAGACCAATAAATGTACAGGACTCTGAGTCATAACCAGAGGAACAATGCAATTCTGAGCCAAAACCGGAAGAAAAGGATAATTTAGAGCCCGAGCACAAGGAAGAGTACAATTCTGAACCTGAACAGGGGGTAGAATGTCATTTTGAAGCAGAACCTGAAGAATAATCCAATTCAGAACAAGAATTTGAGGAAGAACATAAGTCAGACTCAGAACAAGAGGGAGTACAACATTTTTATGATGAACTGGGCAATGAAGCAGGACCTCCTCAGGCACTACCTATGAACCCCTAAGATGATATTTTGCAGGATTTTGAAGAAGGGATGGCATAGGTCCTAGAAAATTTGAATGCATACATGCAACCTGGAGGATCACTCGATCCTAACCTTATGGAAGCTTAATCCTCAGGAGATTTTGGTCATATAGAAATTCTACCTTCTCCAGAAGCTACAGACCAAGAAGAGTGAGCGAGCACAAAAATTATTCATGAATCTAATAACCATTCTGTTGACACACTTATATTGGAGCACACCCATGACGAGCACCAAGAACCCTTAGATACAGAGGGTATTGACAAACTAATTTTTACAAATAAGACACCTCATAAAAAGTGAGTAGCTGAAACAAAACTAAAGAAGCTGAGGAAGAAATACCAAAAGCTCCAGAAGACAGTTAGAAGGCTACGTCAGAAATTGAATGAAACTGCAAATAGAGAAGCCCAGAGCACTACTCCTGAGGTAGTCATTGTGGCCACACAAACAGAAATATGTGAGGGCACAGTGACTGAAACCCTGACAGAGCCTATTTCTACTCAAATGGTAGCCACCCAAATAAATTTGCATGTAGACTTAATGGAAACAACTGTTCAGATGGAGGGTTGGTCCTTGCATAATAGAAGAGCTCAAACGGAGGGTTGGTCCTCCCATAATAAACGAAATCAGACCGAGAGCATACCCTCTCATAGCACAAGCACCCAAACTGAAGAAAAATTTAGGGACACCCCTTCAAGTAGTGATCCTATTCTTTGGAAGTTATAGGAGGAACTGGCACAAGCCCAACTTGCTTTAAAGAAATGTAGGAAGGAGACAGTTCCTCTGCAAAATTATCAGGAGTTGCAAAAGCAATTCAGATAGTTGACTGTAACAGAGGATGAAACTTTTGCTAGGGTTAGATAGGTAGAAGAAAGGCTGAAGAAGGTAAAGACTAAACTGGACAAGGTCATGGATCAGATTGACACCATTTGCTCACTATATTCAGATGTCTTCTCTTACAAGTCTCTTGCTACGAACTATGCCCTATTTCTATTGGAAAGATACTTATTATTGAAGATTAAAGTCGTAAAGGCTGGAAAACCAATAGAATTAAAAACAACTAAAGAAATTATAGGTTGCTGTAAAGAACATGGGGTAAACGTTCAATGACTTCTTTGTGAATTTTATTTACATAATTTTGTATTAGAAGAAGAAGTAGATAAGGATCCTAGCCCTTTTGTTGGGGACGTTCAGTTCCAAGCTTTTATTTCCTTTGCAGTTAATCAACTTAAGTGGTTTAAGGCCTATAAATATTTCCATAGAAGAGAACATGAAATGGATTTATGGGTAAGAAGCGAGCCTACTCACCCTTTGCAACTGTTTATTAAACACAAAAGGCTTATGACACAGGAGGGCGTAATTAAGACTTTGGGACCTATACATAAGGAAATCGTGCAAATAGGAAGGGCATATTTCCTCTCCATTCAAGAAAGGTCCTTGATTGCATCCAAGATGAGATGGACAATCTCAACTAATAGTGTCAAGAAAAGAGAACCATTTAACTACAGGAACTTCAAAGCTACTGCAAGTCATTTGGTCACATACAACAATATTATCCTAAGAGAAGGACCATATTGGTTGGGATGTCAATACAGGAGCCCTATTATTTGGTACCCTCCCGAAGGATATCGTTCTGACTATGAGTTGCCTGAAGGACAGGAAGCAACGACCTTTGTTAGTTTGATACAATAGCACAGTTTTAGGTTTGATAAAGAAACAGGTTTTTCAGCTTACCCTCTAAATGCACTACATAGGAACTACTTGTTTTTCACGAGGACATGAAACAAGGTAAGCAGGGGAGTATGTTGGGCCGTACAATGGGTATAAGTTTACCCTTGATTACACTGTCTTTTTCCTTATTTTTATGCATTTGTGCCCTACTATAGTAAGATGTTGATAAAAGTTCGATGAGAAATGAATAAAATTGCTTCCGATATGGTTCGACTAAGCAAAGCTAACTTTCGTTCTTTTTATGAATAAATTGGAAAAGGGAAGAACTATTATACAAAATATTGAATAGCAAATGCTAAACAGAGGAAAAGGAGCACGTATTATGCAGAAGAATCAAGGAATAAATCAAGAAGATCAGTGCAAGTTGGAATGTTGTCTAATAATAACATTTAGTTGCGAATTCCTCAGGATCTTCTGATCCTGAGGAATTGCATTTATTACTTTTACTTCTTGATTATAAAAGGGAACTTCTCGCCCTTTTGAAGGTGGTAATTTTAATATATGAAGTGTAATCTTGAAGAAGATAACACATTGTAATACCATTTGAATTTGATGATTAATACATGAATTGAGTTGTTATTCACTCGTGATATTCTGAAGTAGTTAAGCAGTATAAGCTAGCGACTTGGTCCTAGTCATTGGTGGATTCCACTGCTGTTCCCTGTGTTTTTACTTTTCCTTTACCACAAGTTTAATTACCTTTCTTTACAGTTTTAGAAACGATTTACTTTCATTGATGTGGAATTTGTGTATGTATTTCATTACTTCTTAATTCTTCCAATCGATTTCATTTACTTATGTTGTGGATTGTTTTAATCATTAGGAGAGAGTTATTTCTAGTTCATTAAAAAATAGAAATGTTATTGATTGGATTGGATGCTTGATTCCTCCACAGTAGTTTAGAATCAGCTAGAAGAGCTTTATTATTGCTACAGTGCACTCAGTTGATGCTGTTGGGTGTGGAGCTTGATTATCTTCTATATTCAAAGGTATCGCCACATTGGACCCTAGTTCGAAATGGTAAAATATTCACTGCAGGGGGGGTTCAGGTGGGGCAGCTACGACGTTTGGGGAGCCCCCCCTGGCGGGGGGTTTCGGGGGCAGTGCCCCTGAAGCTAAAAACAGATGTAAAATTGCCTTGCAAAAGTATAGTAATTTCTAGTCAATCTGGGCCGTTCATTAGGCAGATGATCTGACGGTAGAACTTATGTTTAGTTTAGGGTTTTTTGACCTAGAAGGCAACCCCTCTCTTTGTATGAGGGAATTGTATTGAGTCTGTGTAATGTATGTGTATTCTCCGAGCGAGAATCAGAGAGGTGAGACTGTGAGAGAAAACAGAGGATATTACAGCGGATCTACTGTAGGTTGTGTCTCTTCATTTTGTTGGATATTAGAAAGGAACAACTGGCTGTTCGGGGTGGACGTAGCCCAAACTGGGTGAACCACGTATATTTGTGTCTCTCTTGTTTTATGCATTTTCTGTGTTTATATCTCTGCAATATTTTATGTGTTCCATTGCTCCGTAATATACAATTTTCTAACAACTGGTATCAGAGCCAAAGGTCTATTTGGCTGATAAAATCGTAGGAAAGAAGGGTTCTTCGTTCGAGTGGGAACAATGGTGGAAGATGGTAAGTTTAGGATCGAGAAATTTAACCGCCAAAACTTCTTGCTGTGGAAGATGAAGATGGAAGATTATCTGTATCAGAAAGATCTGTACCTACCATTGGGCGGAAAAACAAAGATGCTGACAGGAATGACAGATGAAGAATGGAACCTTCTCGATAGAAAGGCACTCGGAATAGTATGGTTGTGCCTCGCAGCATCAGTCGCCTTTAACATTTCGAAGGAAACAACGACAGAGGGTTTGATTAAGGCATTGGAGAAACTATATGAAAAACCCTTGGCCTCAAACAAGGTATTTCTTATGAAATAGTTATTTAATATGAATATGTCAGAAGGTGGATTTGTTGTAGACCATTTAAATGATCTTAATACTGTTACAAGTTAGTTATGTTCTGTAGGGGTAAACTTTGATGATGAAGTTAGAGCTATGTTATTATTATGCTCATTACTAGAAAGTTGGAATGGTTTAGTAATGGCCATTAGTAACTCTGTTTCTGGCTCTAGTACTTTAAAGTTTGATGATGTTGTCGGTGCTATCCTTAGCGAGGAAATGCGACGGAAAAGCTCCAGTGAGACATCGGGTAATGCTTTGAGTTCAGAGTCTAGGGGAAGAGAAATGGAAAGAGGAAAGAGCTCAGGATATCACAGTAAATCAAGGAAAGGAAGATCCAAGTCTAGATCGGGGATAGTGTGCTGGAAATGTGGAAAGAAAGGACACTTAAAGAAAGACTGTAGATCTTGGAAGGGAAAAGAAGGAGATGCATAACAAGAAAACAATCATGAAGCAAATGTGACAGGTGATGTGTTACAAGATGCTTTGATTCTTTCTTTCGAAAATATTACTGATTATTGGGTGGTAGATTCAAGGGCCTCATTCCATGGCACACCTGATAAGAAATACTTTCATGACTATGTTCAAGGAGATTTTGGACAAGTTCGTTTGGGTGATGATAAAACCTTTAAAATTGTTGGAGTGGGTAAGGTTCTTGTAAAACAACAGAATGGAAACCAATGGCTACTAAAGGAGGTAAGGCATGTTCCAGATCTAAAGAAAAATTTGATTTCAACAAGGCAGTTAGGCGGTGAAGGTTGTGTGACAACTTTCACAGATAAAGCTTGGAAGGTTACCAAAGGAGCCCTGGTAATAGCAAAAGGCGAAAAGGTTGGTACATTGTATTTATGCAATGGTATTTCTAACTCTGTTAATGCTTTAACTTCCAAAGGAGCAGATGCAGCATTATGGCATCACAGGCTTGGACACATGAGTGAAAAGGGGATGAAGATTCTTCACTCAAGGAATTTGTTGCCAGGTTTTAAGAATGTTGATTTGGACTTTTGTGAGAATTACATTTATGGAAAACAAAAGAAATTCAGATTTCTTAGAGTTGGGAAAGAAAAGAAGAGCGAAAAATTAGAGCTTGTGCATACAGACGTATGGGGACCTGCTCAGGTATCATCTCTCGGTGGCTCTCGTTATTATGTTATTTTTATTGATGATGCAACTAGAAAACTTGGACTTATTGTATTAAGAATAAATCTGATGTATAATGGAAAGCTTTGGTTGAGATTAAGACATGAAAGAAATTAAAGTGTCTCAGATCAGACAATAGAGGTGAATATTGCAGCAAAGAGTTTGATAGGTACTGTTCAGAGCATGGAATTCGCAGAGAGAAGACAGTTTCAAGAACACCACAAGAAAATGGTGTGTCAGAAAGGATGAACAGAACAATCATGGAGCGTGCAAGGTGCATGAGATTTCATGTAGGATTGCCTTTATAATTTTGGGTAGATGCTGTAGATATTGCTGTTTATCTAATAAACAGAGGGCCTTCAAGTTCCTTGGATGGTGGTGTTCCAGAGGAAGCATGGATAGGTAAAAAGGTAAACTACACTTTTTTAAAGCCTTTTGGTTGTGAGGCCTTTGTCCATATTGATAAAGAAAATAGAACAAAGCTTGAGGCAAAGTCAAAGAAATGTACCTTTATTGGATATGGTGTTAATGATTTTAGTTATCACTTATATGATTACGAAAATCACAGGAGCAGAGATGTAATATTCAATGAAAATGTCTTGTATAAGAATCAGTTGCAGGAAAAGAAACAGGAAAAAGAAAACAAGGAATATGCAGTTCTTGATGAAATCACTGAAAAAGTAAAGGTGCCTGAAAATAATAATAATAAACAACCACATCAACAAAAACCACCAACATAGCAACAGACACCCCAAACACCTAAAAGTGGTGTTATAAGATCTACCAGGATAAGTAGACCCCCTGAACGATACTCTCCTTCATTATATTATTTATTGTTGACTAATTCTGGTGAACCCGAATGTTATGAAGAAGCAATGCAGGTTGAAAGAAGGAAGAAGTGGGAGGTAGCCATGGAAGAAGAGATGGAATCCTTAATGCATAACCAGACTTGGGACTTAGTCAGGTTGCCTGCAGGAAAAACTACATTGAAGAATAAATGAGTTTACAGGCTGAAGGAAGAAGATGGAGGAAAACAGAGGTACAAAGCTAGACTTGTGGTGAAGGGGTTTGCACAGAAGAAAGGTATTGATTTTGATGAAATATTTTCTCCTATTGTTAAAATGACTTCAATGAGAACTATTTTAAGTCTAGTAGCAGTTGAAGATTTGCATCGTGAGCAGTTAGATGTAAAGACAACCTTTCTCCATGGGGGTTTGGAGGAAGAGATATATATGCAGTAGCCACAAGTATATGAAGTGAAAGGGAAGGAGAAACTATTGTGCATGTTGAAGAAGAGATTGTATGGCTTAAAATAGGCTCCAAGGCAGTGGTATCTAAAATTTGACAAGTTTATGTCTGAACGAGGTTATACTAGATGTCACTCTGATCATTGTGTTTATCTAAAAAAGAAAAATGATGGTAGCTATATTATATTGTTATTGTATGTAGATGACATGCTTGTTGCAGGGTCTAACATGCAGGAAATAAATGTGCTCAAAAGAAAATTGTTAAATTCATTTGCAATGAAGGATTTGGGAGCTGCAAAACAAATACTTGGTATGAGAATAAGTAGAGACAAAAAAAATCGTAAATTAAAATTGTCTCAGAACGCGTACATAAAAAAGGTGTTGAAAAGATTTAATATGCACAATGCAAAACCAGTTAGTACACCTTTTGCTAGCCATTTCAAACTTAGTAAGGAAATGTTCCCAAAGACCCAATAAGACATGGATTATATGTCTAAAGTTCCATATGCATCAACAGTTGGAAGCTCAATGTATGCAATGGTCTGCACAAGGCCTGATATTGCACATGCAGTGGGAGTTGTAAGCAGGTACAAGAACAATCTAGGAAAGGAACATTGGATGGCAGTGAAATGGATTCTCAGATATGTGAAAGGTACCACAAATGAAGCATCATGCTTTGGTGGTTCAAACATTTCTCTACAAGGATATGTTGATGTAGATATGGCAGGTGACAGAGATAACAGGAGGAGCACTACAAGATATGTATTTACTGTTGGTGGAACAACTGTTAGTTGGGTTTCAAAAATCCAAAGTGTTGTTGCACTTTCAACAACAGAAGCAGAGTATGTTGCTGCTATAGAGGCTAGTAAAGAAATGATTTGGTTACAAAGGTTTATGGGTGAATTGGGTAAGAAGCATGATATGGGCACGCTATACAATGATAGCCAAAGTGCCATTCATCTTGCAAAGAACTTAGCATTTCATTCCAAGACTAAACACATATAGCTCAAGTACCATTTCATATGATTAGTGTTCGAAGATGGAGAGTTGAAGCTGGAAAAGATACACACTAGCTAGAATCCTGCATATATGCTAACAAAAGTTGTAAGCAAGGAGAAACTGAGAATATGCTCAGTTTTAATTGGTCTTCAAGGATGACGATGAAGACGAGAAATAGCCAGGTCCAAAGAGGAGTCATTGTCCAACAAATGAAGCAGCGGTGGAGTTGCTATAATCAGTCTCCAAGTGGGAGATTGTTGGTTGTGGAGCCTGATTATCTTCTATATTCAAAGGTATCGCCACATTGGACCCCAGTTTGAAATGAGACAACAATGCCGCCTGTAAAATATTCATTGCAGGGGGTGTCCAGGGGGGTGGCTGCGACCTTTGGGAAGCCCCCCTGGTGGGGGGTTTCGGGGGCAGTGCCCCCGAAGCTAAAAACATATGTAAAATTGCCTTGTAAAAGTATAGTAATTTCCAGTCAATCTGGCTCGTTCATTAGGCAGATGATTTGGCGGTAGAACTTATGTTTAGTTTAGGGGTTTTTTCCCTATAAGGCAACCCCTCTCTTTGTATGAGGGCATTGTATTGAGTCTGTTTAATATATGTGTATTCTCCGAGCGAGAAGCAGAGAGGTGAGACTGTGTGAGAAAATAGAGGATATTACAACAGATCTGTTGTAGGTTGTGTTTCTTCATTTTGCTAGATAATAGAAAGGAAGGACTGGCTATTCGGGTGGACGTAGCCCAAACTGGGTGAACCACGTATATCTGTGTCTCTCTTGTTTTATGTGTTTTCTGTGTTTATATCTCTGCCATATTTTATGTTTTCCATTTCTCCGTAATATATAATTTTCTAACAGATGCGATTGCAATTAGAATCTCTTGATTAAGAGAGAGTCTTGGTTTTGATTAAGGTTGAGTTTTGATGCTTATATAGATTATTTTCCCTGAAGTTACAAGCTTGAGATTTATGATTCAATCCATTTAATCTTGTATTGAATTTAATAAATTATCTCAAATCATTACTCTACATAGATATAACATTTGCACATATTGTGTACACTCTTGGAACAGAAAGATGTACCGAGGTTGATGATTAATGTGAGGCAATTAGGAGTTTTTAAAGACACCTTATAGCACCCAACACTTGCTTGTGAAACTCAATTTGGTCAATGGGATGAACATCCGTGGCCAGAACCTCAAAATCTATTTTCCTATAGTCTGATAATTTTTTTGGCTGATGGGTTGTAGGTTGCATAAATGTCATTTGCATTTTCCCTCTTTTGATGTCAAAGGCTGACATCAACCTGTTTTGATTTGCAGGTGTTTGCTTGAAGCATTGGGCATAAGTATCTGCCTTCAAATTCTCATTCCTCAACTTAATTTCTTATATCTATCTTTGATATCCTTCTCTTTATCCACAGGCCTGGTGAATGAAGAGAACTCCATGCTCAACTGTCTCTCAATAAATTGAGTGTTTGATGTTGAGGGCTGGTGTGTTTCTCCTGAGGCTAATGTTCCTTTGCTCCTTTCCACCATCGTATCAGTGCCAGTGATTTCCACTAAGTCAATGGTGTCTTCCTATTCAGTTACAAGATTAAGCTTGGGCCTCTTCCTGTAACTGATCTCAAACTTTTCATCAGTTTTTTCCATAGATTAACTAGAACCTTCTTCCCTGGTTCTCTTTGCATTTCTATCTTCATTGGCTGGAGTTTTTAAAATAGGAGGAATATTCATTGGTTCTCCTAATTTTGGAACCTACAGGAAGGAACTTGTATCAATATATTTTTCTACATCAATTAATGTATTCTCTACATCAACTACAGTACTGTCCATGTCTATCAAATTGTTTTCCAACCATTCTGATTGGTTGGAAAATCTCTCTATGTCTGGCCTGGGGTGATTAATGAAAGGGCCCAATTTGACCTTGAGCCTTAGCTTATTTATGACTCCATGAGGGTCATATTTCCACATAAAAGTTTTTTTGAATTTCATCTCTTGTTGAATTTTATCGGCCTCTAGTCCAGCTTCCCTATTATTACAAATAAAGGGGCCCAATTGAATTCTTATTTTGAATTGGGTCGTCTTCTTAGCTGATAGGAAATTTACTTCATCAGAGTTTATTATCTGCCTAAAGTATTCTAGTCCAAATATCCTCATGGGGAGGTATTTGGGCAGTTTGTAGGGGGAAATTTGGCATCCATATATCCTTATTTCTACGTGGTTATGGTGGTGAGCACCAGTATTGCAGCAAGAATGCTGCAACTCCTGGGCTGCCAACTTTACTTTTATCAACCCAATAGTTTGTAACAAACTTGGAAGCATCGGTGCTGTATGCACAAGTACTAGTTTTTATTGCAGGTTGTCACTTGGTCAGCCGGTGCAAGATCAATATGAGCTCAAGTCAACTTCTATAGATATTAGAAGAAGCTCTATGTGTGATGAAATAAAAAAATATTACTCTACAAAAGCTATTCTAATTGCAGAAAGGAAAAGGACTGGAATGTAAAGCAAGACCTAGTAAACCCTAATTAACAAGCTAATTCTACTTTTGCAAAAAACACTATGAAAACCATGAAAGCAATGCCATTACCTACTCAAGAAAGCAAACAACATCTAACCATACTATTTCTAGAAGCAAATAAGAAAAAAACATATTTTTGGATTTTTATGTGAATTTGACAAGCATTGAATTTATTGTGTGTGTGTGGCAGTGAATAGGTGGCATTAAAGGGTGGTTTTGGAGCTTGGAAGAATGGAAGATGGTGTGGATGGGTCCTAGGGGGTCTTAGGTGGCCTTTTGGAGGATTTTCCCACACTTGGCCTTCAAAAGAAAGCTTACAGGAAAAACTATAGGAGGACACATGGAAACTAAAGGAGGAAAATAGGGAAACTACAGGAGGCCTATAGGAGGAGGCCGAGAGAAATTTCTGCTATTTTGACGGTGTGAGAGTGGGTGGAAAAGGTGTATGAAAGTTGGAAGGAGGTGTTAGGGCACCTATGGTCTACCATGAACCACTAGGAGAGAGAAAGATGATTGGGTTTGCTCAAGGAGAGAGGAAGAAGTTCTATAAAAAATGTAGGAAACTAAGGAAGAATTGAGGTGACGTTTGGGAAGATCTATAGGGCATGGATTAGATGGGGGAAGTGATTGCTGATAAGCTGGCCTACTGCTGGAAGAGATCTGCTGCAAAGGAATTGACAGTTAACCAAGAAGATCAAGCAAACAATGAAATGCATGCATTTAGGAAAAACAAAGTTTTGCATTAAAATGATCTAAACTGTGACCTATGAAAGGAAATGCTGAGAAACGCCGCAAGCAAGGAAAGAATGAAAGAGGACTATTGCAAATCAGGAAGTGAACATGATAAGGAAGATCTGAAGCAAAGAAAAAATGGACTATTAACCTACTAAAAAGCTACAAACACTAGAAGTCCTATGAATGAGGAAAATATGTGTTTTTGGGCAGCAAGAGGGTCTTTGCCTCAAATCATGGTCCTAGAGGGAGGAAGAGAGGCCAAGGCACTATTTCTAATCTTTTGAATATTTTATGATCACTGCTTAACCTACTACAAAAAGCACAAATGGAAGCAAACTACTAAATCATCAAAAGCAACCTATTCTTAACCATAAAAGAAATACATCTAACATCAAATTAATCTACAACTGAAGTAAGCATACAAATACAAGTAAGGAGAAGCTTGGCTACTTGGATTGGACCCTAACCCAAGAGCTTCAGCCCTATGAGGTAACTCAATGCTAGCTCAAAAAGGATTCCATCTTCGTTATCAAAAAATAGCAAGTTTACATGAAACTGTCACAAAATAGTAAGCTCAAAATTTGAGCAGAGTTTACATATGCAAAAATCTAACCCTAGTGAGGCCCTAGGCCTCTCTACTTATACATTTGAAACTACAAACAACTTCCTTAAAATCATGGAGGCTTAGCTACCAAAACCCAAGATAACTATCAGTCATCCTCCACTTACTCGACTGCCTTCTAGTGCATGATTCGGCTGCTTGTACTCTGAGCTGAATGAAGGGGAATTTGAAGTGAGGAGTAATAAATGAGGGATATTCCCTCCTATAAGTCCTCTCCTCTATCTACTTTGAGTTATTGCTACCATTTGAGCACTGGATCCTTGACTTTGACCTCGAAATCCATCAATAATCTGCATTAAATACATGTTAGATCACATGGCATCATAACTAACTCAAATCACTTTATAAGCACACATATAATCAGAAAATCATACAATAAGCTAAGAGAATGGTTGATTTGACTAGGTTAGGAGGTAAAATGAGCCCATATAATTACCCATTTATGAGGCTCATCATCACCCCCCTACTGAAGGTGTTGCTCATCCTCTGAGAAACTTAGTCAATCTCCTCATCTTTTATGGCCCTGGTGGCCTCCCTAGCATCCCAGGCTTCTGATGTGGTCTGCTCATGTTGGTCATAAAACCCTGCCTTTCTTTCTATGTCCTTCCATTGCTCCTCCTCTTCTTCTTCTCTTTTGCCTTCCAACATGCCTAAGAGGAGTGGGGGACTCAGTTTGAGGTCAATCCAGTTGACCTTCAGCGTTTGCATGGAGCGCTTGTACATTGGCACTCTTTTTAATGCCTCCTTCAACCTCATGAGGGAATGGTATTCCCTGATCTGCAAACTATGAGGTAAGGTGTTCCATCTTCTCATGCATGCATGCACATAGTCATCCCCAAGTAGCCTTTGCATATATTCAAAGTGTGCAATGGATTGTGCCTGATTAGTTAGATATTTAGGGGCAATCTGAGGGTCATTGGCAAGCAGGTGGTGTGTGTTGATGAGTGACATAGGATATGATGGCTCAGCTCTTATCATTAATGGCTCATTATGCTCTTTTATCATCAATATTTTCATTTCTGCTATCCTTAATTCTTCATGGTTCATCCATGAGGCCATGGCCATTAATTGCAGGTCCCCTAGCTTGGCATTGGGGTTCCACACATTCATGCCTATGAGGGCCATGTTGTGTAGGTAGAACTCTGCCATCTTTGCTTTATCCTCCAAGGTGCTCTGGTAACACAAGTCCATGAATTGCTTGTAGTCTTGGAAAGGCATTGTGCCTCTTTGTGCCAAAGTCTTTATTTGGAATTGAAGCCATTGGTCCTTTAGATAGAGGCCATAATATTTGGCTGGTGTTCTACATTGTAATGCCTCCATGGATAAGCTGGCCATGTATGCCAGTTGAGTCTCTTTCTCTTGCAGCTGCCTCCTTAGGATTTCATTCTCATTTTCAAGGTGGCTTCTTGTGATGGCTTCTCAGTCTCTGAGAGCACTCAATTCTCTGCCCATTTCCCTGAGTTTGTTTTCCATATGGCCAACATCCTCAACCCCTTTGGATTTGGCTATCTGCATCCACCTGTGTTCTCACTCTTTCTTTCTCCACTTCGAAAAATAGTGGAATTGCAAATTTCTATGGGATTATTCTGCTTCCCTCAAGTAGATTGTAATAGGAAGAAAGACAGGGTTGGGGGTCAGGTTCTTGTAGCTCTTTTGCTTCCTCCTTCACCTCTGGATGTCCTTCTATCCTTTCCTCAAGCTTTTGGGTCTCCTGTAGTTTAGATAGTGTCTCCTGTAGGACTGTCTCAGCCTCCTGTAGGTCTGGCTTTGGGTCCTGTAGTACTGCCTTTCCTTTCCATGTAGAAGATCTTGGAGTCCCCCTTTCATATGTGATAGGTGTCTTGGAAGGATATTCTTTCACCTTGGCAGATGGTGAATCTTTAATGGTAATGGGAACTTTTGAAGAGGGCTGAGGTCTATCTGTTTTAATTCTTGTGCTCTTCCTTGCCATGAAATACATGGAGGTATGTCTTTTCCTCTTCTGCTTTGGCTTGACTGGTGTACTGAAGGCAATGAGGGTATCTTCTGCCTCTCTTTCCAAAGTCTCAGGGGACTCTTCCCCTTGCTCTACCTTCTCTGCCTCCTTTTCTCCTTCTTCTATCTCTTTTTCTGTCTCTTCAACTTTTCCCTCCTCTGTTTCTTTTCCTTCCTCCTTCCTTTCTTGCTCTGCTATGTCACTATTGGCTTCATCTTCTCCTCCTTGTTGTTCTTCCTCTTCACTTCCAGTAGGACTGACATCATAGGTCAATGCTTTTATGTCATCCTCAGCTGTCATATTTCGGAAAACTTCCCATGCTATAGGGAGTGTAAAGGTATGGAGGGCTTCCTCTACTAGGATTTTGATTAAGCCATGGTGAGCTAACTGCCCTGAATTTCCTGCTTGTACCTTGGTGCTAGAGTCAATGAGGGACTGAAGGAGAAAATAAGGGATACTGAGCTTTTGATGTGTTGGGGTATCCATGCCATACCTCAAGTCATGGAGGATTCTGAAATGATAACCATAGACAATGTTGTGCCTCCCCTCACAAGAAATGTATTTGATTATTTGGTAGCTAACCTCATCCTAGGGATATGGTATACTATCCCTTCTAATTCCATTTTTATCTTCCACAGGGGTTTCATTATTTTGGAAGAATTTTTTCTTAGCAGCCTGGCCCATGGGTTTTTCATATTTACTCCAAGGCAGCCCAAGAGGAAGGGTAGTGACCCTATTGATGAATTCTAGGTTTATTTCAATGGAGAGGCCTCTAATGGTTACAGTGGGATGTTTTCTTATGTGAAGGACCAGAGAGAGAGCAAATTCTTGGGCAATCTCCTCATCAAACCCTTAGAATTTCTCAAAGAAGTTCATCCAGTTTTCCCTTGTGAATATGTCCACTACTTGGGGATGTGCATGGAGCCTAGTGGAGTTAGTGGGCTCCCTTCTCATAAACCCTCCTGTCATACTGCCTATTATTTAAAAAAAACAATATATGGAGGTGGAGACAAAGAGTTTTTGAGAAAAATAATAAACAAAGGAGACTGTTTTTTTTTTTTTTTAATAACATAAATTTTTTATGTATTTTCTGCCCTCCTAAAGACTTATTTCCTCCTCAAATTGAGACCACTTCTTTCATATATTGATATTCAATAGGGGGTATGCACGAAACCTACCTCTTTAGACTAAATTTCGTGCCAAAAACCATGCTTTCTCCCTTCAAAATGGCTCACTGCCCCTCCTGTAGAAGCTCGCTGTCCCTCCTGTAGATTTCCTGTAGGTGCTCCTGTAGAAAATGTTGGGAGAAAAGATAGGGAGGAAATCAATGGAGGATGGTGGTTACGAGGCTACAGGGGCACAAGAAGACTGTTGTAGCTGAGTTATAAGGAGAAAATGAAGAAAATGTGGTGAGAATACGTGGGGAGGAGTGCTCATTACCTTTTATGGATATTTTCGGTTATGAGTGTTGAGCTAGCAAGGTGTACGTTGGCCATATTCAGACCATTGGTACCCACCTACTTGGTCATCATGGCCCCTCCTCGTAATCATACCTCATTATTAAATCGAAGTTCCCTATTCCTCCACTACCTGTCCTTGGCATCTTTTTCTTGAGTTGATTGTGTGCACGTGTGGGTGACATCTTGGATGAGTGGAGTCAACTAGATGAAGGTAGCCAAGTTAAATGGCCACCTTTTCCTCGTTCAATCTCAACAATATAGTTGCCTTTGTATGACTCCTAATTACACAAATGCAAATAGAGGATTGATTTAGTTACTTACCTCTGATCCGAGTGTATTTGCTGTGAGTTGTTGTGGCTCTCTCTGCTGCATGCCTTCATTCTTCTTCATGCATGCTATCTCTGCTAGCTAATGTGTGATTGTGGACTTTTGCATGTTCTTCTTTTGCTGGAGCTAAGCTGCATGTGCCTTTCCAACCTTCAGATGTGCAATCTTTTGCTGTTGGTGTTGGACTTCCATGGGATCAGCTGCTATAGGAATTCCTACAGGAGTTCCTATAGCTGCTTCTCCCCTTGAAACTTCAGATTTTCCCTGTGCTTGGAGGTCAAGAATAATGCCAGAGGTTTCATTCATGATGGAGGGAAAATAGGTAAGCTTCAGGTAAGGTTATTGTTGCCTTTTTCATTTTTTCATTTTTGTTTTTTTTTTTTCATATTGGAAAACTGTTTTTTCCGTGTTTTTCTTGGATAGGAAAAGAAATGATGCTTGGGGGTGTGATGCAGGCTTGGAAATGATAGCAAGGAGGCTTGAAGGTGGTAAGAGGGATGATAAGTTCCTCATGAAGCTCTCCTGGTCCCTCAAATTTCCTTCTGTAGACATTTTTGGCTCTCTGTAATTCCTACAGGAGCCTCCTGTAGAAAACACAATTTTGAAAAAAAAAGTACAGTGGGGTGAAAGAGATGCCAAATATGATGGAGGAAGGTGTGGAGAAGGTGAGATGGATGTTGGTGTGAATGTCAGGGTTCCCTTGGCATGTTCTTCTGCTTCCTGTAGTCCTCCTACAAACCTCTAATGCACCAAAAATTCATTTTTCTTTTCTCTTTTTTTTGTTTTTTTTTTTCGAAAACAACTAGGACACCTAAGAGAGTTTTTCACCCTAATTTCCTACCTTGGGCACCTCCAAGGGAGGTTTTTACCCAGGGATCTTATTCTTTTTTCCTCTTTTTTTCATCACTGGGTTGCCTCGGAAGAGGTTTTCAACCCAATGATGGGACTCAAGCACCGCATGGAGGTTTTCACTTGAGTCCTTATTTTTAATTTTTTCTTTCTTTGGTGAGTGGGTGAAGTGGAAGCTAAGACATGCTCCACTACCATCGCTGTTTTATTCAAATCTTCAATAAACGCTTGCTTGGAAAGGGGTTTCTTGTAGACTTTCAACTGATGTCCATTGACAAGCATGGGGATGGATTCTTCATCAATGGTTTTGATCAGAACTGAACAATTATCATTGAATTTCTCCACAGTGTAGGGTCCCAACCATCTTGTCCTCATCTTGCCTTTGAAATATTTGTATCTTGAATCATAGAGTAGTGCCCAATCTCCCTCTTGGAATTGCTTCTCCTTGATAATTTTGTCATGCCATATATTTCTCTAAAGCTGAACTACCTCTGTATGGGGAAGGGCTTGCAATCTGTATTCATCCAATCCATTGAGCTGAAGTAATCTCTCCTTCTGTGCATGGTTGAGGTCTAGGTCCAGCTGAGCTGCCATCCTTGGGGTATTGAATTCAAACTCTATTGACAACAAAGCTTTCTTCCCATATACCAGTTCATAGGGTGTGAACCCAGTGGTGGTCTTCCATGTTGTGTTGTAGGCCCAAGTGGCCTCAACTAATCTGTCCGCCCAGTCTTTTCTACTGCTGCTCACTACCTTGGTTAAGATCCCTTCCAAAGCTCTGTTAGTGACCTCCACTTGCCCATTGGCTTGTGGATGGTAAGGGGTGGAAGTCCTGTGATTAATCTTATGATGTGTGAGCAGGTCTTCAATCAGGATGGAAGTGAACTAACTACCTTGATTTATGACCAACTCTCTCAGGTACCCGAATTTGTAGAATATTCTCTCTCTCAAAAACTCAACTACTTTTTCTTCTATCGCTGCTTTGGTTTCTTTTTTCTCTGCACTCTTTGTTAGGTAGTCAGTGCACACAATGATGTACTGCTTTTGCTTTGAAAGGGGGTTGATAGGCCCCACAAAGTCCATGCCCCACTTCTCGAATGGCTCAAAGGTCACTTGAGGTTGCATGGGCATTTCATCCTTTGGAGTGGGTTTCCCCATCCTCTGACACCGATCACACTGGCTCATGTATCTTCTCACATCCTGGTGAAGAGTGGGCCAGTAGTAGCTTGCTTACAATATCTTGAAGGCGGTTCTTTTTGCTGCAAAATGATCTCCACAAGGCCCATCATGACAGGTTAGGAGGATGTCAAAGACTTCCTCCTCCCTAACACATCTTCTCATGATCTGATTTGGGCCAAGTTTGAAGAGATTGCCTCCAATCTAGGTGAAAGGGGTGCTTTTCCTTACTATCATGTTTTGAGGATAGGTGTGGTGGGAAGTGTGCTGAAACCAAGTAGTTTTCATATCAGCAAACCATGGAGAGATTACTGATATAGAAAATAGTTGTTCATCTAGCATTGGTCATCCACCATTCCTTCTTCACCTGCAGGAAAATTCACTCTAGACAAAAAGTCAGAAACAACATTCTCTTTACCAGGCTTATCAATAATTGTCAAATCAAACTGTTGTAGTAAAAGCAACCATATAATAATGCGAGAATTTACATCTAGTTTGTTCATTAAATATCTAATTGCAGCATGATCAATGTGCACAAAGGTTTGATAGCTTGTGATATAATGTCTGAATTTGTTTAAGGAATGCATGACAGCTAGGAGTTCCTTCTCAGTCACTGTATAGTTTAACTTTGCCTTTGACAAGTTTTTGCTTATAAAGTATATGGCATAAGGTAACTTTTCATCAACTTGTCCTAAGGCTGCTCATATTGCCTTGTTCGAAGCATCTGTGTGAATGTGAAATGGTAGGGCCCAGTTTGGGCCTCTAAGAATTGGGGCAGTCACGAGCTTGCTCTTCAAGGTATCTAGGGCTTCTTGACAGTTTTCCGACCATATGAACTCAACATCTTTGCCTAGGAGGATAAACAAAGGAGAGGCTATCTTGCTGAAGTCTTTAATGAATCTTCTGTATATATAGCTAAGCCTAGGAAACTTCTGACATCTCTCACCTTTTGAGGAGGTGGGACCCCTTGGATGATGGAAATTTTGTTGGGGTCCACCTGCAGTCCTTGTTGAGATATTGCATGACCTAGCACGGTCCCTTCAGTCATAAAAAATTCACATTTTTTTGGACTGAGGGACAGGTTCATCTCAATACACTTATCTAGAAACTTTCCTAGGTTAGATAAAGCTTCCTGAAAGTTAGAGCCATAAGGAGTAAAATCATCCATGTATATTTCTACTGCATCATGAATGAGTTCAGAAAATATACCACTCTTTGGAAAGTGGCTGGAGCGTTGCACAAACCAAAAGGAAGGACCCGGTATGTAAAGGTACCCCAAGGACAAGTGAAAGTGGTCTTATCTTGTTCTTCCATGTTGATTTGAATCTGATTGTACCTGCTAAACCCATCTAGGAAGGAGAACTTTTTTTTCCTTGCCAGACCATCTAACACTTGATCTATGAAAGGTAAAGGAAAGTGATCCTTTTTAGTGGCTTTGTTCAATTCCCGATAGTCAACACAGATTCTCCACTTACCATTTTTCTTTGGCACCAACACCAAAGGAGAGACCCATTCATTGTCAGAAATGGGATAGACGAATCTTGCATCAAGCAATTTCTGCAGTTCTTCCTTAACAATATCTTTAAGTGTTGGGTTCATCCTCCTTTGAGGCTACATGACTGGCTTGCAATCTTCCTTGATGTATATATGATGAGTACATATTGAAGGGTGCACTCCCTTCATCTCCTTATAACTCCAAGCGAAAGCATCTAGATGTTTTCACAATAGGCTACATAGCTCCTCTTGGGAATGAGATAGGGATGGATTGATTTTCAATGTTCTTTCTGGGCTGAACTCTATATTTTTGACATGGAGAGAAGTAGGGTCGACCACATAGAGATCAGTTGAGGGGTTGTTTTGGGTTTCTCTTACTATGTCTTCTAATGGTGATACATTGGGAGGTGGATTCTGAATCAAATTTTCAATCACATCATCCTCATCTTGCAGTTTTCCTCGCATGGCGATTTCCAATGCACAAAGTGGTGCAGAATAAACTTCATCCCCATCCTCCTCCTCCAACCAGAGAGGTAGACCATGTTCTAGCAAGGGTTGGGCAGGATATAGGGTCAACTGCTTGGACATATGTTCGTTCTTGATGGTCATGTTCCCGGCTTGGCAGTTGATGTAGGCATCGGCTGTAGCCAACCAGGGTCTTCCCAGAATGAGAGGATACTCAATGAGCTTTGCCTTTGGCTGGAGAACTAAGAAATCAGTAGGATACTCCTAAGAATCAAGGGAGACCATCACATCTGCGACAATCCTCTCAGGGGTCATGGTGGAGTCGTATGCTAGCTGTAGCACCATCGTGGTCTTCCTCAAGGAGCCCTGGAGGTTAAGTCTGGGCATTGTGTCCTTCGTCATCACATTAATGACAACTCCCAGATCAATCAAGGTATGTGGGACCATTGTTCCATTGATGTGGACGTCAACTACTAGGCTTCCAGGATCCATATATTTTGGACAGATTATCTACCCCAACATCAGGTCAAACAATTTTCCTATGACATTGATGGTTGGGGAATCTTTTTTGCACCTTCCTGGATTCCTAAAACGCTTCTCTTTGATCAGCCTATTGTAGATATGCACATCTTTTATGGCTTGAAGAAGTGGTATCTTCACACATAAATGTTTCAATTCTCCCAGGAGTTCAGTCTCTTCTGGGGTAGGCTGGATTGTTATGGATAATCTCTCAGGAAAGGGTGGATTTACTTTAGGTTCGCTTTCCTCCTTATCTTCCTCAACCTCCCTTGGTGGAGGATGGCTATCTGGGAGAAATTTCCCAGATCACAAGTTGAATTCTTGAATCTCCACAACATAAGTTGGACATGATGGTTCCCCAGTATACACTTGTTGAGCCTGTCTGTTGTTCGGGTTCAGATTTGGCTGGACAAGCATTTGGGGTTGCCTTGGTGGAGCAGAAGGTAATGGCTGTGGTTGGGTAGGTGGTGGAGGCAGAAGAGTGGGAGGAGAGTTGTATTGGGGCCTCCACCCCTAATGAGATGAATTCCACTGAGGTTGCGGCTGAGCATAAGGTTGAAATGAATGAGCGGCTGGTTGGGCATGATATTGAGATGTGAAGGACCAAGCAGGAGGTGTGGACCAGGAAGGATGAGCAGGGGGGGCCCCAAGAAGGCATGGAAGTGACTTGGTTGGGGTGATAGTATACCTGAGATGTCCCTTGCATCCCCTGCTGGTATGGTCTAGGTCCATGCGGCCTCCTTTGGTTTATGTAATAGATTTGTTCAGTGGCTCCTTCAGCCCCTTGGTATATAACTTTAAGACTGGGCAAGGAAGGGCACTTATATGTAGGATGATTTTCATCACAGACTAAACACACTTCTATAGAGTTCAATGGGAATTCATTCCTACGATGCCTCCTAGTGCATCTAGGACAAAAAATGGCCAAATCCCTCTCTGCTTCCTCTTGATTTCTTTTGATATGTAAGGTATCCATTTGAATGGCAAGAGTCTGCAGCATCTCACTCTTGAAGTCTTCTAGTGTGCTTCCAGTTTCCCATTTTATGGATGCATTGGAAGAAGAGGTACTGGCTATGGGTTGACCCCCCTACCATTCTTTCTAGCTGCTCTAGAATGGTTTCTAAAAATAGTCTTTATGTCCTCATAGGATAGTTGGTAAATGTCTCCGTCGACCAGTAGATGGAGGGTGTCTAAAATGTCTTCCCGGATTCCCCTGAGCATGACCAACTTCAGAGACTCAAGGTCAAGTTTACACCTAACCCTTTTGTAATTAAGATGGAACCTTTCTTCGTAGTCTTGCAAGGACTCCTCACTTCCCATGGTCATTTAGAAGATTTATTCTTTAGTATCTTTTGGCCTACAATAGTCTCGATACTTATTGTTAAAGGCTTGCTGCATCTGAGCCCAAGTTGTGATGCTATTTCCAGGTAACCCCATGAACCAGTGCAATGTTGTGTCCTTGAAAGTAGAAGGGAATAGTTTCAACGTTTGCTCATCTTCTGCATAATCATAAGTTCGACAGATGATGGTGAATTCAAACAAGAAGGTGTCAGGACCTTATGTAGTCAGACCATGGAAGTGAGGTAGGGTTGAAGGACTTATATTTTTCATTTTGATGTCCCCATTGGTCTCCAGAATGGGAAAGGTGTCCCCTAGCATTTCTGTTTTCAGCCATTGGCTTCAGAGGAATGTTTTCTTCTTCTTATTCCCCTATAAGTTCTACAAATATGTCTGGCTGTTCACCTAAGGGTTCTTCTTTATCGCAGCCACCAAAGAAGATAGAAGGTTGGCTATGTGAAGTAGTGGGGTTGTTGGGCAAAAAATTTCCTGAGTTATCTCTATTCCTACGAGGCATGAAAGGAAATCTTTTTGGTTGTTTTTTTCTTTTCCCCACACTGATAGTACCTGCAGAAACTGAAATTGTGATTGAGAAAAACAAATTGCAACTAGCTGAAATGAACTTGCTGAATGGAAATTTGCAGAATTGAAAAGGAAAGCAAGGAAATGTAGAACGAAAAGAAAGGAAATGAGTAGTCTACTTTTGCCAAAATGAAATTTGTAGAATTGGAAGGGAAAGCAAGGAAATGCAGAACTGAAAGAAAAGAAATGACTAGTCTACTTTTGCAGAAATAAACTATTAGCAGAATGTTGTAATAGAAAAGAGAAGAAAGCAGTAATCACAGAATACTTGGACGCTTCCCCGGAAATGGTGCCAAAAAAGTGGTGAGCGTTAGTATTACAGTAATAATACTGCAACTCTTGGGCTACCAACTTTAATTTTATCAACCCAGTAGTTCGTAACAAACTTGGAAGAATTAGTGTTGTATGCACAAGTACTATTTCTTATTGCAGGTTGTCACTTGGTCAGCTGGCATAAGATCACTAGGAGCTCAAGCCAACTGTTGGGTTGTGTTATATTCTCTGCATGACTAGCCCACATAATTAACAGGGGTTAGAGGGGGGGCGGAGCCCCCCTTCGTTGCGCCGATTGTGTAGCGGGGGGTGGTCACAAGGGGTTTGAGGCGTACCCATAACCCCACTTTATGGGGTCCAGGGCAGTGCCTCGGAAAATTTTGGTTTTGGCCCCTATGTTAGGATGGGCGGACCCACCTATGGTTTTGTGCATGATTTTCACACATTTTTTTGGATGCGATGGTTTTCGGTCCATGGTATTGGACGCGATGGTTTTCGGTCCATGGTATTGGATGCTTTGGCATGTATAAATATGTATTATAACATTGAAAGGAACATAATGAAAAATCAAGCTAGTAGTCCTAGTTTTGGGATCCAGGGGAAAATCTCTGTGTATATGTGTTTTATGTGTTATTATCTTGCATTGTTTATTTTCTGTGTTTTAGAATTCATATGGAGGTAATTTCTGTACGGGGTTAAAACCTACATTTGGTATCAGAGCTGTTTTGGCTTCAAGGGGATGCCTTTGTTGCTGAGGGGTTTCGCTCGGGCCTGTGGTAGACCCTGTTAAGTGGGAGATCTGCGAGATCGATTTTGGTGGTAAAATAAGATGGCAAACAATGGGAAGATAGAGATTGAGAAATTTAATGGTCAGAGTTTTGAGTTGTGGAAACTCAAGATGGAGGATCTATTGGTGGATAAAGATCAGTGGATCGTGGTAGATCCGGGTACTAAATCAATGGGAGTGTCTGATGAAGAATGGAAGAAGTTGGATCAGAAGGCAAAGAGCACAATACGATTTTGTGTCTCAGATTTAGTATTACTGAATGTATCAGGGGAAGCTACAACAAAGGCTTTGTGGGAAAAGTTAGGGACTTTGTACCAATCTAAGTCTCTGGTGAATAAACTGTTCCTGCGGAAAAGGCTGTATAACCTGAGGATAAAAGATGGAGACTTGGTGACAGAGCATATGAATGCATTTAATACTGTGGTAAATTAGTTATCATATGTGGATATTAAAATTTTAGATGAAGATAAGTGCATCAGTTTGTTGTGTTCTCTACCAAATTCATGGGATAGTCTGGTTATTGCAATAGGTAGCAATGCAACTGCCTTACAGTTTGATGAAATAGTCTCATCCTTGCTGACAGAGGAGATGAGACGGAAAAATATGGAGAGCCAGAATGGTGATGCCTTTGTCTGTATGAGGATGGTCCCAGAATGGAAACAAAAATAAGTCATCGAATGGGAGATCTAAATCTAGAGGGAGATCTAAATCTCCAGGAAAACCTGTAAAGGTGGTGTGCTGGAAATGCGGAAAGGAAGGGCACTACAAAAGGGACTGTAAATCTAAAGCTCCTGATAAAGGAAAGGGATCTGATGATGCTCCTTTTGCAAAGGCGAAAACCACCTTAGATGAAGGTGGGGATGTGTACTTGGCTTCTTCAAGTACACATGTAGATCATGAGGCATGGTTGATTGACTCAGGTGCATTGCTTCACTTCACTCCCCATAGAGAGTGGTTCTGCGAGTATGAGAAATACGATGGTGGTGATGTTTTCTTAGGGGATGATAGGAAGGCTAGAATCATTGGTCGCGGAAAAGTAAAGTTGAAGTTGCAAGGTGGAAGGGTTAGAACACTTCCATGTGTTCTGCGTATTTCTGCATTGGCCAGAAATTTGATTTCTATAAGCAAGTTGGATGATGAAGGTGTAAAAACAGTGTTCGAGAAGGATACCTGCAAAATGGTTTGGGGAGCACTGGTATTGATGTGGGGAGTTCGGATTGGAACTCTGTACAAGCTACAAGGTAGCATTTTTTTTTATGGGTGCAACATTTATGTGGTTCCTAAAAGTGGGGCAGAAAATCTAGTGGTCTTTGGAGAGAAGACCATGTTGTGGCATCAAAGGCTTGGACATATTGGAGAGAAAGGCCTTCGAATAATTCATGGTAAAGGTATGGTAGAAGGTATGAGTAATAGCTCTCTGGATTTTGATTTCTGTGAAAATTGTGTATATGGGAAGTAGAATCGGGTGAGTTTCCCCTCTAGTAGTAAGAGGGCGAAACAGATATTAGAGCTTGTGCAGAATGAAGTATTTGGACCTATGAAGGTTCCATCACTGGGTAAGTCTGTGTATTATGTATCATTTATAGATGAATTCTCAAGGAATACATGAATATATTTCCTTAAGAAGAAATCTGAAGTCTTTGACAGGTTTAAAGAATTTAAGGCTCTGGTGGAAAACCAGACAGAGAAGAAGATAAAGGTGCTGGGGACAGATAACGGTGGAGAGTTTTGCAGTAAGGAATTTGAAGAATTTTGTAAGAAGTGTGGTATAGCAAGGTAGAAGACTACTCCATATACACTTCAACATAATGGAGTTGCAGAAAGAATGAACAAGACGTTGATAGAAAGGGCAAGAAGCATGCTCAGTGGTGCCAGGTTAGGATAGGAATTCTGGGAAGAGGCGGTGGATACTGCATGTTACCTGGTCAACAGGTCACCTTCATCAGCGTTGGAGGATAAGACTCCACAATAGGTATGGACTGGTAAGAAATCCTCTCTTTCACATTTGAGGGTATTTGGATGTGATGCATATGTACATGTTCCAAAGGAGAAACGAACCAAGTTGGATAGTAAATCTGAAAAGTGCATCTTTATTGGGTATAAGGATGGTTTAAAGGGTTATAAGCTTGGAACCCAGTCACACAGAAGGTTGTGTACAACCGAGATGTGGTGTTCAGAGAGGTAAAATATTTTATTAAACATGAAGTCCAACCAAAGGAACCTGAGAAGATAGAGTTTGAGCTTAAGGAGGAAGAATCAGGCTCTACAACAGAGAAGGAATCGGAAGATAAAGAGCCACAAACTCCGGGTGTGAGAAGATCAATTCGAGAAAGAAGGCATTCAGAAAGGTATAGTCCATCTGCTTTCTGTTCAAATTTTGATTTATCTATTATTGACGATGATCCCAGAACTGTGAAGGAAGCAGTAGATTCAGAGGATGGAAAACTCCAGAAAGAGGCCATGGTTGATGAAATGGCATCTTTGCACAAAAATGAGGCTTGGGATCTGGTGGAGTTTCTAGTTGGAAGGAAACCCATTGGTAGAAAATGGGTGTTCAAGAAGAAGACAAATGCAGAAGGAAAGGTGGAGAAATACAAAACTTGGTTGGTAACAAAAGGTTATTCCCAGGTGCTAGGAATTGATTTTGGTGATATTTTTTCTCCTGTTGCCAAGGTAACTTGTATTAGGTTACTTTAATCTGTTGCTGTTGCTTTTGATTTTGAGGTAGAATAGATGGATGTGAAGACAACATTTCTTCACGGGGATCTGGAAGAGGAGATCTACATGAAGCAACCTGAAGGCTTTGCAGTGAAGGGTAGGAAAGAACTGGTATGCAAGTTAAAGAAGTCTCTGTATGGGTTAAAACAATCAGCAAGGATGTGGTATCAGAAATTTGATACATTTATACGGGGACTTGGCTTCACCAGAAGCAAAGCAGATCACTATGTGTATTTTAAATTAATTGGTGACCATGTTATTTATCTGGTCTTGTATGTGGATGATATGTTGCTTATTGGAAATGAAAAATAAATTATCTAGGATTTGAAGACCCAATTGTCCTCCAAATTCGACATGAAAGATCATGGTGCTGAAAACTATATTTTGGGCATGGAAATTAAAAGAGATCGGGAAAAGAGGAAGATCTAGTTAAACCAGAGGAAGTATGTCGATACAATACTGCAGAGGTTTAATATGGAGGATAGTAAACTGGTGAAGGTTCCTATTCCTGTAGGTGTGAGGTTATCTGCTGAACAGTGTCCCAAGACACAAGAAGAGGAAGAGGACATGTCCTATGTTCCATATGCAAGCGCAGTCGGTAGCTTGATGTATGCAATGGTCTGTATTAAACCAGACATTGCAGATGTAGTGGGAGTATTAAACGAGTTTATGTCAAAACTAGGAAAGGAGCATTGGACAATAGTGAAGCGGGTTTTCAGGTATTTGCGTGGCACTAGTGATTATGGTTTGTGCTACCAAGGAAGACCAAGATTGGACAGAGTGTTGGATATTCGTGGATTTTTTGATGCAGACTGGGCTGGAGATCTAGATCAGAGAAGATCTACAAGTGGGTATGTGTTTAATCTATTTGGAGGTGAGTCAGTTGGATGAGTAAGAAATAATCTATAGTGACACTATCAATTACAGAGGCAGAATACATGGCAACCACTCATGCAAGTAAGGAAGTAGTTTGGTTGTAGAGATTGTGTTCAAGTATGGGGTTAGTACAGGAAGCTATAAGGATAGACTATGACAGCCAAAGTGAAATTTTCTTGGCAAAGAACCCTGCATATCATTCAAAGACAAAGCACATTGATGTTCAGTATCACTTTGTGAGGGATATGATAGAAGACAAAAAGGTGTTGCTGGTAAAGGTGGACACTTTGAAGAATAATGCAGATGCATTAACAAAATCTATGATCTCTGAGAAGTTCTCTTGTTGTAGAGAGACAATGGGCGTTTCAGGGCTAGAAAAATGACTAAGCTCTCTTGTGGCCCCCTGTGGAAAGAAAACAACAAGTGGGAGAATGTTGGGTTGTGTTATATTCTTTCCATGGCTAGCCCACGTAGTTAATCGGGGGGTTAGAGGGGGGGGGGGGGGGGAGCCCCCCTTCGTTGCATCGATTGATTAGTGGGGGCCGGTCACAAGGGGGTTTGAGGCGTACCCGTAACCCCACTTTATGGGGTCCGGGGTAGTGCCCCAAAAAATTTTGGTTTTGGACCCTAGGTTAGGATGGGCGGACCCACCTATGGTTTTGTGCATGATTTTAGCACATGTTTTTGGATGCGATGGTTTTTGGTCCATGGTATTGGATGCTTCAACATGTATAAATATGTATTATAACATTGAAAGGAACATAATGAAAAATCAAGCTGGTAGTCCTACTTTTGGGATCCAAGGGAAAATCTCTATGTATATGTGTTTTATGTGTTATTATCTTGCATTGTTTATTTTCTGTGTTTTAGAATTCGTATGCGTGTAATTTCTGTATTCGTGGCTTTTTTGATGCAGACTGGGCTGGAGATCTAAATCAGAGAAGATCTAAGAGTGGGTATGTGTTTAATCTATTTGGAGGTGTAGTCAATTGGATGAGTAAGAAATAATCTGTAGTGGCACTATCAATCATAGAGGCAGAATACATGGTAGTCACTCATGCAAGCAAGGAAGCAATTTGGTTGCAGAGATTGTGTTCAAGTATGGGGTTAGTACAGGAAGCTATAAGGATAGATTGTGACAACCAAAGTGCAATTTTCTTGGCGAAGAACCCCGCATATCATTCAAAGACAAAGCACATTGATGTTTCAGTATCACTTTGTGAGGGATATGATAGAAGAAAAAAAGGTGTTGCTGGTAAAGGTGGACACTTTGAAGAATAATGCAGATGCATTGAAAAAATCTATGAGCTCTAAGAAGTTCTCTTGGTGTAGATAGAAAATGGGCGTTTCAGGGCTGGAAAATTGCTAAGCTCTCTTGTGGCCCCCTGTGGAAAGAAAACAACAAGTGGGAGAATGTTGGGTTGTGTTATATTCTTTTCATGACTAGCCCACATAATTAACCAGGGGGTTAGAAGAGGGGGGGAGGGGGGGTGGTGTGGGGGCGGAGCCCCCCTTCATTGCGCCGATTGTGTAGCAGGGGGTGGTCACAGGGGGTTTGAAGCATACCCATAACCCCAAATTTTGGTTTTGGACCCTATGTTAGGATGGGTGGTCCCACCTATGGTTTTTTGCATGATTTTCGTACATGTTTTTGGATGCGATGGTTTTCGGTCCATGGTATTGGATGCTTCGGCATGTATAAATATGCATTATAACATTGAAAGGAACATAATGAAAAATCAAGTTGGTAGTCCTAGTTTTGGGATCCAGGGGAAAATCTCTGTGTATATGTGTTTTATGTGTTATTCTCTCGCATTGTTTATTTTCCGTGTTTTTGAATTCGTATGCAGGTAATTTCTTTACGGGGTTAAAACCTAAACCAACTTCTATAGATCTCAGAAGAAGCTCTATGTGTTATTAAAGAAAGAAAGATTACTCTACAGAAGCTATTCTAATTGCAGAAAGGAAAAAGACTAGAATGTAAAGCAAGACCTAGTAAACCTTAATTAACAAGCTAATTCTACTTTTGCCGAAAAAACTATGAAAACCATGAGAGAAATGCCATTACCTACTAAAGAAAGCAAACAACATCTAACCATGTTATTTCTATAAGTAAATAAGAAAAAAACATATTTTGGATTTTTATGTTTTTTTATGTGAATTTGACATGCATCGAATTTATTGTGTGTGAGTGTGGCAGTGAACAGGTGGCGTTAAAGGGTGGTTTTAGAGCTTGCGAGGATGGAAGTTGGTGTGGATGGGTCCTAGGAGGTCTTAGGAGGCCTTCTAGAGTATTTTCCCACGCTCGGCCTTCAAAAGAAATCCTATAGGAAAAACTACAGGAGGACACATGGAAACTATAGGAGGAAAATAGGGAAACTACAAGAGGCCTACAGGAGGAGGCTGAGAGAAATTTCCGTTATTTTCAGGGTGTGAGAGTGGGTGGAAAAGGTGGATGAAGGTTGGAAGGAGGTTTTCGGGTGCCTTTGGTCTACCATGAACCACCAGGAGAGAGAAAGATGATTGTGTTTGCTCAAGGAGAGAAGAAGAAGTTCTATGAAAAATGCAGGAAACTAAGGCAGAATTGAGGTGATGTTTGGGAAGATCTATAGGGCATGGATCATATGGGGGATGTGATTGTTGATAAGTTGGCCTACTACTAGAAGAGATCTACTGCAAAGGAACTAAAAGTTAACCAAGAAGATGAAGCAAACAATGAAATGCGTGCATTTAGGAAAAACAGAGTTTTGCATTAAAATGATCTAGACTATGACCTATGAAAGGAAATGCTGAGAAATGCTGCAAGCAAGGAAAGCATGAAAGAGGACTTCAAAATCAGGAAGTGAACATGATAAGAATATCTTAAGCAAAGAAAAACTGGACTATTAACCTACTAAAAAGCTACAAGCACTAGAAATCCTATGAATGAGGAAAATCTGTGTTTTTGGGCAGCAAGAGGGTCTTTGCCTCAAATCATGGTCCCAAAGGGAGGAAGAGAGGCCAAGGAAATATTTCTAACCTTTTGAATCTTTTCTGATAGATACTTAACCTACTACAGAAAGCACAAATGGAAGCAAACTATTAAATCATCAAAAGCAACCTATTCTTAACCATAAATGAAATACATCTAACAACAAATTAATCTACAACTGAAGTAAGCATACAAATAAAAGTAAAGAGAAGATTGGCTGCTTGGATTGGGCCCTAACCCAAGAGCTTCAGCTATCTGAGGTAACTCAGTGCTAGCACAAAAAGGATTCCATCTTCATTTTCAAAAAATAGCAAGTTTACATGAAACTGTCACAAAATAGTAAGCTCGAAATTTGAGCAGAGTTTACATACGCAAAAAATCTGACCCTAGTGAGGCCGTAGGCCTCTCTACTTATACATCTGAAGCTACCAACGACTTCCTTAAAATCAGGGAGGCTTGGCTCCTGAAACTTGAGATAACTATCAATCATCCTCCACTTGCTCGGTTGCCTTCTAGTGCATGATTCGACTGCTTGTACTCCGAACTGAATGAAGGGGAATTCGAAGTGAGGAGTAATAAATGAGGGGGATTCCCTCCTATAATTCCTCTCCTCTATCTACTTCGAGTTATTGCTGCCATTTGACCACTGGATCCTTGACTTTGACCTTGAAATCCATCAATAATCTGCATTAAATACATGTTAGATCACATGACATCATAACTAACTCAACTCACTCTATAAGCATAAATATATTCAGAAAATCATACAATAAGCTAAAAGAATGGTTGATTTAACTAGGTTAGGAGGTAAAATGAGCCCATATAATTACCCATTTATGAGGCTCATCATCTAGTACAAATACCAGTCTCCCACTTTAATGTTCTTGGCCAACTGTAAAACTCTTTTGATCTATTAACTCATTCTGGGATGAGGGCTACTGGTAAGCATATTCATAAATGGATGGAAAAATGAATCAATGAAGCCCTTGTAAGTAAATACAGTGGAGTACTTTTGGATCAAGGGTGTCCAATATATGACTGATCTTGGATGGCCTTTGGTGTCCAATTTCTGAATGTTGACAGGGAGTTTGTTTGATTGGTAGTACAAGAACAAATGAAATAAAACTAAAGAATAATTGAAAACTCTGTCACTTGGTAGTATGATGAATTGTTCATGCATCCTATCTGCTATCAACTGAGCATAGTTGTAAATTACAGCAGGAGGCTTTCTTGGGCTAAAGATGGAAAGGAAAGCAAGGACTACCTCATCCACATATTCATCTATAGTGTATCCTAGAATGCAAGAGAGCATGATTATGATTTGTCTGCCTCTCTCAGAAAAATGGTGACAACATATGGAGGACTTTCTGTAGGAGTATGACACTCCTATATAATGAAAGTTTGGAAAATTTGGGCTATTCTCGGAAGGTCTAACTTGGTGTAGAGGTCCAGCAAGCCTTCAATAGAAAGCGAGGTCTCATTTGTGCTTGGTTGGACCTGCAGCATTTGTTAATGGATTATGCAGTGATGGTAAATAAAACTTGCTGGTCACGGGTGACAATGGCTCTTTGGCTGGGAATGTAGCAAGCATGACAGAAGTGGATGATTTATGGGAATGGGTGTACTTCAGAAACAAATACTTGGGCAAATTAGACTCCCAAAGGTGAATGTCATCATTCTGGTTTAAAAAATTGTCCTTACTCCAGCAGTGGAGCTTTAGAAGGTAGGCGGGGGAAGCAGTATCCTTAATTTGAAAGTCTTGGTCTCTAAGGCAAGGTGGTCAATGTCCAGGTGAGGGGTTTGCAAAGGAATCACGTCCAGAGAGGTTTGGGAAGCCATGATTTGGTTCACAGATTTGAATTATGATTTCAGTGGTATCAGGAGTGAGGTACAGAAGATTCGGTATAGTGGGAGGGTAATTATAGTCTGTAAAAGCGTTTGGGTTGTAGAAATAAGTTTCTCTTCAATTTCAGGAAGGTTTCTTTAATTAATTCAATTAATTAACCATTCAATTACACTGTGTGTTTTCAAATTCAAGGGCCATTCTGGTTTTTTCCAAGAATACCTGGAAATTGGCGTGCAAACTGGGTTTTGTGGTAATTGGAGAAGGTATTGAGGCTTCAACTGTCAACTGGCTGCTTTAATTCAGTATCCGGAGCATCTTCAGGTGGTAGAAGGTGGGGAATTGGTCGCAGAGGTTCAGGGTGTCACAAATGGCTAAGCAGCAGTTTGTAGTGAAAAATGAGCGAAAAGAGCAATTTGAGGCTTTTTCGGCCTTTTAACAGGTAACAACCACATTTTGGCACGAAAATTATAAATGAACAATGGGCAATTTTCGATTTAGGCGGGGAGGTGTTTTTCTGGGCCATCACATCGCTTTCGGAGGGCGGGCAGTATTTTTCACGAGCACACGATGTAACTTGGTGCCACCACATAGCAGAACAGTGCCCAGGAAAAACCATGAATCTTGCATGTTCTCGGGATATTATTGGTCCGACGTTGAATCTGTGTGACATGGCTGTACACTATTGGATCTGAGGTGGGAGATCAGAGGGCTATCACACAGTTGAGTTGCATGGATGGAATAGGGAAAGTTATTTGGCAGGGCATGGGATTTAATTACAACAAATTGTAATTAAGTAACCAATAACGGGGGGTTTTTTAAATATAAGCAGCGAGTTAATAAGGGGGGACCATGGGTTATGTGGCAGGGTTCTCCTTAACTACACCAACGGTTGGTGGGTTAAAAACGGGTATTGGTGAAATATGAAGTGGGGACGTTAATTACATAATGCGGGGGCATAAAAACTTAGGATAAGGGAGTTTTTGTGGGTTTTGAAGGGTATCAATAGGGAAATTAATAAGGGGGGAAAGTAATATTTGTAATGGGGAATGGGTTTCACACTAGGGAATGAGATTTTTAGGAAGGAGGATGATTTTTTGAAGGGTAATTTCTAGGGGAATGTGTGAAACCAAGGGGTAAAGGTCAAAATGAGGGGAAAAAGGTATTTATAAGTAATGAAGGGATAATGGGGAAATTAGTAAATAAGTGTGTGGGGATGTAGTGAAATGAGGGGAAATTAGTAAACAAACTTGGTGAATATCTTTCATTTTCTCAACTCCTCCTGCACATGAAACATAGGATTAAGGATGATAAATGTGCTTTTGACTTAGCAACCTTGTGCACTTTGCAAAACTTCATCTACTTGCCATTTATTTCCTTTTCTTTTGATAAACAAACTATCTAATTCTAACCTTATAACTTCCAAGGGATCATATTAAACTAATGAGCTCATTCTTATTCTATACGTAACTACTGATCTGCCAAGGTTAAACAGTTTGGCTAGATCTTTATTCTCTATCTATCAACATGAAATTTAAAGCATGAATGAGTCAAGATTAAGCTATTTGACCATCATGGATTGTGGCATTTTTGACAAGCTGCACACAATCTTATTTTGCATAGTAAAGTAAAAAGTAGTGGCATTTGAATTTGCACACTTTCATGATCTATTTTATTTAATTTTGGGGTTCATATTTTTCACTTTTTTGATCTTTTTTCTTTGTTTTTGTCCTTTGATTATTCTTTTAGGACATACCCTCTTTACATTTTTTAGTTTTTAATATGGAAAACATTTTGCAGAAAGTAAAAGTATATACAATATTACAAGACTAACCATAGTCAATTCAAAATTATGAATCCTATTGTTATAGGACCCTAACAGTGGCTCCACATGGGGATAGCATTTCTTGGTGAAATTTCAAGAACTTTAAGATCAGTAGCCTTTGAAGTTATGACTGTAGTTAGCTTGTAAACTTCTCTTCTGTGATTCTGCTTTATTCATACATATGATGGTAAACCCTTCAAAGCTCAGGGCCTTCTCTCCGAGCTTCAACTTTAAAAGGTCACCATCCAATCTAATCTAAACTCTGCAATGTTATGTACAATGAGCAAAGTAAAATGAACTAGTGTTAATATGTGGATAAGTAGTGCTTCAGCATTCTACCATTGGCAGGTCCTCTAGGTAGACCTACTCCATCTAACTCTCTCAAGAAAAATGCATTGTTACCTCTGTAACCATAAATGATGTAAGGGCCTTGCCATAGGAAATCAAATTTTCCATGTTTATCCTTCTCTTCTCGATTTGAGAAATTTATCACGTATATAAAAATCATCAGCTTTGGTCTTTTTGTCAAAAACTATTTTTGATCTTATCCTGGATCACTTGTGATTTGACATAGACTTCTTCTCTCATTTGCTGCAAGTTTATTGTTTGATTTATCCTCCTTTGGAAATCATTTGGTTCTACTTGCAACTCTTGAATGATCATCATCACTGGTACTCCTAAAGAGGATGGAAAAACAACATCCATTCCATATACTAGCTGATAAGGAGATGTACCAATGGAATTTTTGGTAGTTAGTTTGTCTACCCATAAGGCATTTACCAACTTCTTGTTCCATGTCTTCTTGTTGTCTTCCAATAGTTTCTTTATGATATTAACAAGGATTTTGTTTGAGGATTCTGCAAGTCCATTACCTTGAGGGTAATAGGTAGTGGGATGGCCAAGGATAATGTGATATTTGTTAAAAAATTCTACCATTTTCTCGGACTTAAAAGTAGTTGCATTATCAGTAATGAGATTTTGGGGGCATCCAAATCTTGAAAGGATATTGTTTTCAAGGAATGAGATAATGACAGAGTATGTGGCTTGTCTAGAGGGGATGGCTTTTATCCATTTAGTAAAGTAATCAGTGGCTATCAAAATGCATTTATGTTGGGTTGAGGAGGTTGGGTGAATTTTCCCAATGAAGTCTAAACCCCATTGTTGAAATGGCACTTCTATGGAGATTGGTTCGAGAGGTAGTAGTAAGAGTTTTCTTTTACATCAACAAAAAGAGTGGGCTAGTAAAAACCATCCCTTAGAATCTTGTTAGCAGTTTTTTTCTAATATAGATGTCCTCCAAAATCTCCAGCATGGAATTCTTGCATAATTTTGTCAGCTTCATCTTTTAATAAGCAATTTAATAGAATGCCACCATTATCTTTCCAAAATAAAGAATTATCTATGATACAATATTTCATTGATTTCATTTTCAAAAATCTAGCTTTAGTTCTAGATAAACTAGGGGGAGCTTGTAAGTTTACTAAAACAAATATGATATATGCATGCCAAGGTGTCTGTAAAAGGTTCAATGATCTGTGGAGTGACCGTCTCTTCCTCATCGTCTAGGGCACCACTGAAATTTATATCTAAGGCTTGACAGTTCGATTCAATCATGAGTTTAGCTAAACCTTAGCCTTTGATAAGTTTTCTAGGATTTATTTCTATGCCATATTCCAAAATAGTGGCAATCCATTTGCCTCTCTTTCATTTAGGCCCATCTTGTGTCAGAATGTCCTCTACTACTCAATTTGGAACATAAGCAATGATGTTTCAATACAAGATGTATACTCTGAAATCTTTAATAGATTTTAATAAAGCAAGTGCTTGTTTTTCCATTATACTGTACTTTAGTGTAGCATCTCTCAAAGATTTGCTGAAAAATGCAATAGGCTTCTCATAACCTTGATCATTCTTTTGCAACAAGACTACTGCAATAGTATGTTCTGAAGCAAAAGAAAAAATTATAAAATCTTTTTGAAAATCAGGACTTATTAGGACTGGTGTTTTGGTAAGGGCTTCTTTGATGGCCTCAAAAGACTATTTAGCCTCTACTATCCACTTAAGTGCTGAATATTTCCTTAACATGTTATTTAGCTCTCTAATTAATTCTGCTAAGTTTGAAATGAATCTCCTAAGGAAATTTATTTTACCTTATAATGACTATAATCTTTGATGTTTCTAGGATGAGTGATGGTTAGGATTGCTTCTATTCTAGCTGGATCTATTATAATTCCATCTTTGGATATTATGTGTCCCAAGAGTTTACCTTCTTCTAGACCAAAGAGTGTATTTTTGGGATTTAAGGAAATACCAAATTTTATGCATTTAATGAAAACTCTTCTTAGGTGATCTAGATGTTCGTTATCTGATTTAGAAAAGGCTGTGATGTCATCTTGGTAAACAACTAGAAATTCATGGATTTCTTTGGCAAAAGCTATATCCATAGCTCTTTGGAATGTTGCTCTTACTATTCATTAATCCAAAAGGCATCTTCAAATACATGAAAGTGCCCCAAGGAGTAGTAAATGCAGTCTTTGCATGGTCCTTTAGTTGAACTAAAATTTGGTTGTATTTAGAAAATCCATCAAGCAAGGAAATTTTGGATGAGCCTACTACGCTTTGAAGAATGTGGTCCATTTTTGGGAGAGGATAGTTGTATTTTAATGGGACTTTGTTCAAGTTTATGAAATCAACACAAAGTCTAATTTCTCCTATTTTCTTCCTAGTAGTGACCAAATTAGAGACCCAATATGAATATCTAATGGGTGCTATGATTTGTGTATCATACATCCTCTTTACTTCCTTTTCAATGAGTGGCATAAGAACTGGATTAATTCTCCTAAGTTTTTTTTTTTAAGTTTTATGATCTTCTTTGATGGGTATCTTATGCTGAATTATGCTGGTATCATAAGACTTAAGGTCTTCATAACTCCAGGCAAATATATCTTGAAACTCTTTGAACATATTTATATATTTTAGTTTTTCATGTGAAAGTAATGCTTTGGATATTTTGATAAGCTTGGGTTTTTCTTTAGTTCCTATGTTACATTCTTTTATATCTGCTCTTAAAGGCTCCATTTTTGGTTTCCTAGCTACATCGTTTGAATCAAACAAATCTTCTAATGGGACTAATCCCTTAGGAAAACAGATATTTTTAAGGTTTAAAATTTCTGGATCATCATTCATTATTTATTCTATTTCTACATTTTCTAAGTTATCTATTTCTACTTTAGTGAAATTAGTGGGTTTATTCAAATCTAAAGCATTTATATCTATCTCATTATCTATGTTATTGTCTATTGTACAATCTGTATCTATACTATAGTTTTGAAACTCTCCTTCTGCATTCATGAAATCATAAATTTGAGAATCTTGTGAAAAAATTTGCCAATATTTCAAATTATCAGGTATAATAGGCCTATGTCTCACTTTTGAAGTGTACTGGTGGTTGGGCTGAAAAGGCAATTTGCAGGCACTAGAAAAAGTGGCCAGACTGTGAGCTTACATATTCTGTTTCCTAAGAATGGCAACAGAATCAGTTTCTAGAAGGTCTTTAACGAAATATCGCATAGTCTCTCCCCATATTGGCTAAGTTTGGGATTATTCACAGAATATTCACCTTTGGTTTGTTTAATAATCAATTCTGAGCCTCCCATGATAGAAACTCTCTTGGATCCAAGTTTTCTAACCATTTGTAGTCCTAAGATTATAGCTTCATATTCTGCCATGTTGTTTGTGCATTTAAAGTTTAATCTAAATGCATGACCTTTGGAATGATTATTTTCCATGTTGTGAATCCAAACTCCTACACCTACTCCTAATATATTCATAGAGCCATCAAAACCTAAATGCCATAGGGACTCATAAAAAATGTTCTTATTATCAGGAGCTTTGTATTTTTCTTCTACAGCTGTGATTTCTTTTTTGTTATTGTTTGAAGTATACAAGATAAAGAGTCCATATCAATATGCATGGAGTATATAGGGAAATTATGTGGTTTTTCTGCACTACTCACCATGTATTTCATCAAGGTCTCTCTATACAGTTTCCTTTGTTGTCCAAAAACAGAGATGGTGGCATATGACATATCTAACTGTAAAGATCCCTGCAATTTTTCTCCCCACGAGCAACATAACAACATTCCATACTTGGGTGGGATATCAAAAACTACTATGTCCATGACAATACTCTTTGCTGGGCACTCGACTAGAGTCACACACAGATATTTAATCAAGCCAAGGCACTTTACTTGGCTAGAATAAAATGAAAACAAGTCTTTCTATGGTTTGGTGATATCTAAATTTAGTCTTTCCATGATTGCTTTTGGCATTAAGTTATGGGATGCCCCTGAGTCTAGCATAACATTATGTAAGATTTTATCATGAACATTCAAGTTAATGTAGAAAGGAGGAATACCCCCTTGCTGATGTGTGCCATTTACTTCAGGACCAAACAATAACTCAGGTTGATCATAATTCAAATTCACAACATCCTCTCCTTCACCTATATTTAATGTTTCAGTGATTTGTGCTCTATATCATTCATTTTTCACTAGCTCGGCCAAAGGAACTGAGATTTTCAACTTGGCTATCTCATTCTTAATGGTAAATGGCATTTGAGTTTTACTTGATTGGATGAGATCTTCCTTAGTAAATGTGGTCTGTGTATTTTTATCTTCTTTTTCAATACTTGGCAGTTCAATTTATGTCTCTGCGGTTTGGTTTTGAATTCTCTTATTTGGAATGATTTGAGTAACAATTTCAGTTTGAGTTTCAGATGAGGTTATATCTACAATTTTTGGGCTGGAAGTCTCATGAGTTCCCCTAGGGAGAATTTGTAGAACTTTAGTCACAGGAGCTTCTGTTATCTTTTTAGTTTGGGTTTGGATTGATCTCTTAGTGGGAATTTCATTATTCTTTTTACTTCTAAGGTTGTACTATTTGTGAACCTCATATGTAGTAGATTCATAGCCTTGTTTAAAGTCGAAGGACTCTCCAGATTCTTATTGTAATTGTTGCAGCATGTACAATTCCTGTTCTTCTCGAGTAAGAAAAACATCTTCATTTTTAATCCCTAATAGGTTTATCTGGGTGTCATCCTCTCCTTCATGATTTTGTCAACCCTCAGCATAGTTTTCCTGGAAGGGTGGTCTAATTTGCTGATCTGGTATAACATTTTTTCCAGTGTTAGGATTCTTCATAAAGTTGGGGTTTCTTATTGGGGGTGGCTATTGCTTCTCCCACTGAGTTTTTCTTTCCATGTTTTCTAATCTTTCCATTATTCTTTCTACTCTCTTTGCTAAACTATCTATTTTACCATATGAAGTAGAAGTTTCCTCTTTAATAACAACTCTTTTTTCATTTCCCATTATAGCTTTCTGAGCTAATAGATTGGCTTCTACACTAACAACATTACCTTTCATTTGTTCCAACGTTTCAGGGTTTCTTTCCCTTAATTGGCATGACATATCAGTGTCAAAACCATCAGGGAATTTGATTAATGCCAGGTTTGGTGGAGGTTTAATATTAGAAAGGATTGCATTATATATGCTTTTGAACCTAGTACAATAATCCTAAATTGATTCATTAGGAGCTCTTCTAATGTTATCATATTCAGATAGTATTTTCATAGGGTTTTTCTTTCTTTCCCATCTATCAATAAACAATCTATGAAAAGTAGCTAAGTCTGCAATATGATTAGTAGGTAAACCCTTGAACCATTTCTTTAAATCTCCTATCAATGTTTGGGAAAATAACCTCATTTGGACATCAGATTCATCAATGTCATGCAATTCAAAATAGTCAGCCATTTTGTTCACATGTTGTTGGGCAGCATACTGACCAGTAGCATCAAACAAAAAGATTTTTCTTTGGTAATCTTGGGGCATGGGATGTAATTGGGCTGGTAAAACCAAAGGTGCATATGTGTCCGCCATGGCTAAGATTTTGTTTTGACTAGGGGGAAAAGTAGTGGTGCTAGAAGAACTTGAAATGGGTGTAGATGAATTATATGAACTTGAGATGTTCAAATGGAGAGGAAGCTGAGGTATCAATGGTTTAGGGGAATGAACTGTGGTGGATATTATAGGTGAGGTGGTAGTAAATGAAGGTGTATTTACAGTTTTTGACGATTCTGCAGAAAGTTAAGAGGCAACAGTAGTAAAGGCAACTAATTCAATTGATTGTTGAAGATAGGCACTGTCTATATGGTTTATCAAGGTTGAGGTTAAAGCTTCTAGTTTATCAAAAGTATTCAAAAACAAGTTGATCTAAATATGGATGTATAGGCACCTTTTTTTACTCAATGAATTGAATAAAATTAGGGTCTAATATAGTTTCATGAATTAAATTTTTTGATTTCGTTCTAAACAATCAAAGCACAATCAAACTGAATGTCCTCTAAACTTGATAATTCCTTGGGGAGTGAATTTGCTTTGACTATCTGGCTACTACTTGCTTCAATTTCTACCTTTTTTGGTTTTCTTAAAATTTTGTCAGGGTCATCAACTTTTGTAGCAGGGTTTGGATCTAGATTTGCCCTGGTATAGTGAGTCTTTTTGGGAGACAAAATTTTGATTTTTTAATTATTTTTTGTGAAATTTTTAAACAACTCAAAAAATGACCTTAAGGGGAAAAAGATGAGATTTAAGATTCTCTTAAATTTTTATTATGTTGAGGATCGAGTCCCCAGTATGGATATGTTATCACTCCAAAATTTCTTTTTGAGTTGTTAAGAAATACATGATAGAGGTAACCACAAACCTACTTTCAAGATTAGGATCTAGCGTTCCTAATGCTCAGAGAGGGCTCTCTCTTTATGATTTAACTTTGTTTAGTTAATTTATTTTTAGGCTAGTTATGATTGTACTTGGATTTTGATTTGGATTTGGTGGTGGGATCACTTACTTAGATGGATAGATGGATGTCTTTTATCATTGGGCTATGGGGTCAAATCTCAAGCAAATAGGACTAGATCAAGTTCTAAAAATAGTGTCTACAAGGCAAGGTAGCTGAGTTATTTCAGATCTTAAGGCTGGATGGTCAAATGGTTTTCAATCGGATCAATGGAGCAATTAAAGGTTCCTTAGATGGGATTATGAAATAAGTGAAAGAGGTCAACTGGGATGGGAGAGAAATTAAGGATTCTTAGATCCAGATATAAGAAGAAAACATAGAAATGATTAATTATTCAAGAGAGAGTGTACTTAAACAAATTCTGAAATAAATTTCCAGTTAATTCATTCACTTTAGATAACATGTAAGTTTGTGAGATACATAAGAAAATAAAAAATTTGATAAAGAAAATACTTCATTGTAATAGCTCAACACATGAATCCTGTAATGTAATGTCTTTATTACTTTGTCCAGTCTGTTGACTTAAAAATATTGGTACAATAACCCTCAGGTTTGCGATCAATACAACTCTACAAATGTATAGCAATTACACTCAATACTTCTAATTATGAAGTATTTATACAATAATAGTTTACTAAATATACCAAACTGTCTTGGGAATTAATCTAGGAGAAAGAAATATCTTCATGCAAGAAGATAGAGACAGGTGTTCAACTGTTGTATGCTATCCCTATTTATTAGGTTGTGCTATCTTTATGCTCTGATATTCTGTTGTTTGTTCTCTGCCTTGCTGTTGGTCTTCACGCTGATTGTTCTCTTTATTTTTTCCCTTTATCAACTGATACACTTTAACTTGGTACTCTTTTACCTGGTTGATCTGTCATTTTCTTGTTACTGTGCATTTTACATTTTGACTGTGCCTTTTTAAAGCAAGTCATTTAACTTCTCCCATGTTTCTGCATCTGGTAACTGGATATTTACCATATTCCTGTAGATTTCATCTGCTTCAATTTATTTGGAAAAAGTGGGTTTGTTCACAAAAAGGTGTTTTACCTTACTATGGAGGTAAAACAAGTTCTCAAAGGTCTAATATAGAACCTTTCCAGTAGGCATCCCCTTCATAGAAGAAGTATTTACCTGATCCTTTGCCACCTGTCTTATTCTCCTATTATAGTCCTTCTGTGGCATTAATTTACCATTTATCACCAAGGGATTGGGCAGACCCTTCTTCCTCAAAACATCAAACTTTACCATGAACATGTCTATAGCTAGTTGCATGGTTTGGAATTTGTCCTCACGGTTTAACATCAAATTCCTCTTGGTGAGGACCTTTTTCACCTCCAAGATTGTGCTTGTCCTGTTAGCCATGTCCAATTCTTGTAATTCATATTTGTTTTTGGAGTTCAAGAAATGGATTAGTGTAGTGGCTTCTTCTGGCATGTCTCGCAGTTCAGAATTAACTCTCTGAATGGCTTCCGGAGCTTCTTTGACTAAGTCATTCTGTTCAAAGATGACTTGAATGGATGACCAAATATCATTGACAAATTCAATGATATTGGCCCATAATTGTTCCTTAGCTTAGCCAAGTGGTTCCTTTAATGTTAGTTCCTTCTATAAGCTTTTTATCCTCTCAATCATCTTGGTTGACATTTGCACTTCCTCTTTGTGCATAATCTGTGCAAGCTTACTGTCATTCTCTAGAATTGTTATTTTTTCCTTAAGCTTGTTTATTTTTGTGGTCTGAATGGACATGTATTCCATTACCTTGACCAACTTACTTGCCTCATCACCTGGCTGAGCTGTTGCTGTTGTCGATGAACCTTTTTTTGATGTAGATGTTGTGGCAGTTGGTAGTGCTGTAGCCAGTGGAGTTGTAGGATCCAATGAAGCTATCAAGGTGGATGGTACTGTTGTGGTGACTGTTGGAATGACAGTGGCTGGGGTAGTCTCAAGGCTGGCCTATTTCAGCTATACCAATTTGTCTAACTACTTCTCCATCTCTTTTAATTGGTCATTCAGTTGTAAAACAAGGTCCATCATTTCCTCTTGATGTGTTTGGCTTTCTAAGACCTCTTTTGTCTGTGGGTGCTATAAATGAGGCAATTTGAGTTGTTTTTTGAGAGCAACAATGTCCTCATTCTTTTTCTTTATTAAATTCTCAACGAACTTGATATCATTTGGATCATGTCCTAGCTCAATCACCAAGTCTTCCAATGACTTGATTCTCTTGTCCTTTTCCTGTGAGGAGGCCTTTTATAGCTTGTACTGTGCAGTGATGTTATCTAATGAACTTTGCAGTTTATGTGCAGTCATAGCTTTACCTATCAAGGTGGAATAGATCATCTCACCTACCTACTTGTGAAACTCAATTTGGTCAATGGTAGAACAACCCTAGCCAAAACCTCAAATTTTGTTTTCCTATAGCTTGCTAATGTTTTTTGCTGTTGGAATGTAGGTTGCATAACTGTCATCTGCATTTTCCTGGTTTTGATGTCAAAGGATGACATCAACCTATTTTGATTTGCAGGTGTCTACTTGAAGTATTGGGCATAAGTCTCAGCCTTCAACTTCTCATTCCTCAACTTAATTTCCTTATATCTATCTTTGATATCCTTCTCTTTATCCACAGGCCTGGTGAATGAAGAGACCTCCATGTTGAGTTGTCTCTCAATAAGTTGAGTGTTTGATGTTGAGGGTTGGTGTGTTTCTCCTGAAGCTGTTGTGCCTTTGATCCTTTACACTATTGTATTAGTGCCAGTGATTTCCACTGTGTCAATGGTGCCTTCCTATTCAGTTACAAGATTAAGCTTGGGCCTCTTCCTATAACTGATCTCAAACTATTCATCCGTGGTTTCCATAGCTGAACTAGAACCTTCTTCCCTAGTTGTCTTTGCATTTCTTTCTTCACTGGCTGGAGTTTGTAAAATAGGAGGAATATTCATTAGTTCTCCTAATTCTGGAACCTACAGGAAGGAACTTGTATCAATCTATTTTTCTACATCAATTAATGTATTCTCTACATCAACTACAGTATTGTCCATGTCTATCAACGTGTTTTCCAACCATTCTGATTGGTTGGAAAATCTCTCTATGTCTGCCCTGGGGTGATGAATGAAAGGACCCATTTTTACCTTGAGCCTTAGCTTATTTACAACTCCATGAGGGTCATATTGCCACACAAAACTCTTTTTTAATTTCATCTCCTATGGAATTTTATCGGCCTCTGGTCCAGCTTCCCTATTGTTACAAATAAAGGGGCCCAATTGATTTTTCATTTTGAACTGGGTCTTCTTCCTCACTGATAGGAAATTTACTTCATCAGAGTTTATTATCTGCCTAAAGTATTCTAGTGAAAATATCCTCATGGGGTGGTATTTGGGCAGTTTGTAGGGGACAAGTTGGCATCCATATATCCTTATTTCTGTGTGGTTGTTGGGCGTAGAATCCCCCCAAGGCATGTTTTGAGGCTTAAAGCCCAATCTTTGACTAAAGTCCATTGTAAAGACTCCACGATTTGTGGGTGCGGACCATGAAGTTGGAATAGAGTCATAGGGTTATCAGCCTTTGTTTTTGTAATGTAATGTCAGTTTGAAAGATCTACCCATGGTCCACGGACCATGGGATTGTATAAATAGAGCGAGGCTCTAAGTATAAAAATACATATAATCTAAGGATTAATCGGAGGAGTCAATAAAGAATTGAGTCGAAGTGTCAACTGTGTCTTTGGATCGTAGAGTAGGAGAAGTCTTTGCAGATGAGTGCGCAGAGGCCTAGTAGTTTGTAGCTGAGTGCGTGGACCCCTACAATTGAGTGCACAGGGCAGGTCGAGCCTGTAACTGTGGGAAGAATTAATAAAAGAGAAGTTTTACCATATTTCTATGTATCTTTTCCTGTTTTATGAATTATTGGGTATGAATAGCAAGTTTACTATTTATTTATTGCGCGAACTCATGGTCATGTGCTGAATAAGTAAATATAATATAAGGCATTTGTTTATGCAAAGATAACTAACTATATAAAAATATAAGTAATATCTCGGGTGTGACTTAGGGGAATAGTGTAGATCGTTGCTCCAGCAGTGCGAAAGCCCCATAGCCATTGGTTAGGACTGCGTGAAGGTGAATATATATCAGGGCACGAAGGCCAGGGAAGTGTGCGAAGTAACCTACGTGAAGGTAATCACGATTGGACCAAATCAACCCCTCAAACATCTCAAGGGTGTGGAAACTTGGTTCTAGCACCCCCCACCCATACTACTTCGGGGGAGACCTTAGTCTGCACTTTGCAGATTGTAGGCTTTAACCCCATACAAAAATTACCTACATACGAATTCTAAAACAAAAAAAATAAAAAATGCAAGAGCATAACACATAAAACACATATACATAGAGATTTTCCCACTGGATCCCAAAACCGGGATTACCAGCTTGATTTTTCATTATGTTCCTTTCAATTAAAATACATATTTATACATGCCGAAGCATCCAATACCATGGACCGAAAACCATCATGTCCAAAACCATGGACTGAAAACCATCACGTCCAAGAAACATGTGCGCAAATCATGCATAAAACCATAGGTGGGTTTGCCCAACCTAACATAGGGTCCAAAACCAAAATTTTCTGGGGCGCTACCCCAGATGCCATAGAGTGGGGTTACCTTCACCCCTCAAACCCCCTATGACCCCCCCACTACACAATTGGAGCAACGAAGGGGGGTCTTCGCCCCCCCTCTAACCCCCCAGTTAATTACGTGGGCTAGTCATGGAAAGAATATAACACAACCCAACATTCTCCCACTTGTTGCTTTCTTTCCATAGGGAGCCACAAGAGAGCTTAGTCATTTATCCAGCCCTGAAATGCCCAATGTTTCTCTACACCAAGAGAAATTCCCAGAGCTCATAGATTTTGTCAATGCATTTGCAGTATTCTTCAAAGTGTCCACCTTTACCAGCAACACCTTTTTGCCTTCTACCATATCCCTCACAAAGTGATACTGAACATCAATGTGCTTTGTCTTTGAATGATATGCAGGGTTCTTTGCCAAGAAAATTACACTTTGGCTGTCGAAGTCTATCCTTATAGCTCCATGTACTAACCCCATACTTAAACACAATCTCTGCAACCAAACTGCTTCCTTGCTTGCATGAGTGGCTGCCATGTGTTCTGTCACTGTAGTTGATAGTGCCACTACAGATTGTTTCTTACTCATCCAACTGACTGCACCTCCAAATAGGTTAAACACATACACTTGTAGATCTTCTCTGATCCAGATCTCCAACCGAGTCTACATCAACAAATCCACGAATGTCCAACACTATATCCAAACTTGGTCTTCCTTGGTAGCACAAACCATAATCACTAGTGCCACGCAAATACCTTGAAAACTAGCTTCACTGTTGTCCAATGCTCCTTCCTAGTTTTGACATAAACCTGCTCAATACTCCCACTGCATGTGCAATTTTTGGTATAGTGCAGACCATTGCATCAGGCTACCGACTGCACTTGCATATGGAACATAGGACATGACCTCTTCCTCTTCTTGTGTCTTGGGACATTGTTCAACAGATAACCTCACACCTACAAGAATAGGAACCTTCACCAGTTTACTATCCTGCATATTAAACCTCTACAATATTGTCTCGACATACATCCTTTGGTTTAACTAGAGCTTCCTCTTTGTCCGATCTCTTTTAATTTCCATGCCAAAAATATAGTTTGCAGCACCAAGATCTTTCATGTCGAATTTGGAGGACAAATGGACCTTCAAATCTTGGATAATTTCTTTGTCATTTCCAACTAGCAACATATCATCCACATACAAGACCAGATAAATAACACGGTCACCAATTAATTTAAAATACACACAGTGATCTACTTTGCTTCTAGTGAAGCCAAGTCTCCATATAAATGTATCAAATTTCTGATACTGCATCCTTGGTGATTGTTTTAACCCATACAGAGACTTCTTTAACTTGCATACCAGTTCTTTCTAACCCTTCACCGCAAAGCCTTCAGTTTTCTTCATGTAGATTTCCTCCTCCAGATCCCGTGAAGAAACACTGTCTTCACATCCATCTGTTCTACCTCAAAATCAAAAGCAGCAACAACAGATAAAAGTAATATAATAGAAGTTACCTTGGCAACAGGAGAAAAAATATCACTAAAATCAATTCCCGGCACCTAGGAATAACCTTTTGCTACCAACCAAGCTTTGTATTTCTCCACCTTTCCTTCTGCATTTGTCTTCTTCCTGAACACCCATTTGCTACCAATGGGTTTCCTTCCAGCCAACAACTCCACCGGATCCCAAGCCTCATTTTTATGCAAAGATGCCATTTCATCAACCATGGCCTCTTTCCAGAGTTTTCCATCCTCTGAATCTACTGCTTCGTTCACAGTTCTGGAATCATCATCAGTAATAGATAAAGCAAAATTTGAACAGAAAGCAAATGGATTATACCTTTCTGGTTTCCTTCTTTCTCAAACTAATCTTCTCACACCCGGAGTTTGTGGCTCTTCATCTTCTGATTCCTTCTTTGCTGTAGAGTCTGATTCTTCCTCCTTTAGCTCAAACTCTATCTTCTCAGGTTCCTTCGGTTGGAATTCATGTTTAATAACATCTTTTACCTCTCTGAACACCACATCTCATTTATACACAACCTTCCTTGTTACTGGGTTCCAAAGCTTATAATCCTTTAAACCATAATTATACCCAATAAAGATGCACTTTTCAGATTTACTATCCAACTTGGTTCTTTTTTCTTTGGAACATGTACATATGCATCAGATCCAAATACCCTCAGATGTGAAAGAGAGGGTTTCTTACTAGTCCATACCTCTTGTGGAGTCTTATACTCCAACGTTGATGAAGGTGACCTGTTGACCAGCTAACATGCAGTCTCCACCACCTCTGCCCAAAATTCCTATCCTAACTCGACACCACTGAGCATGCTTCTTGCCCTTTCCATCAACGTCTTGTTCATTCTTTCTGCAACTCCATTTTGCTGAGGTGTATATGGAGTATACTTTTGTCGTGTTATACCACACTTCTTACAAAATTCTTCAAATTCCTTACTGCAAAATTTTGCACCTTTATCTGTCCTCAACACCTTTATCTTCTTCTCTGTCTAGTTTTCTACTAGAGCCTTAAATTCTTTAAACCTGTCAAATACTTCATGTTTCTTCTTAAGGAAATATATCCATGTATTCCTTGAGAAGTCATCTATAAATGATACGCAGTACACAAACTTTCCCAGTGATGGAACCTTCATAGGTCCAAACACATCATTGTGCACAAGGTCTAATATCTGTTTTGTCCTCTTCAATATGTCCAAGCTTTTGATGCCACAGCATGGTCTTCTCCCCAGAGACCACTAGATTTTCTGCTCCACTTTTAGGAACCACGGAACTGTTGCACCCATCAACAACAGTGCTACCTTGTAGCTTGTACAGAGTTCCAATTCGATCTCCCCACATCAATACTAGTGCTCCCTGAACCATCTTTCAAGTATCCTTCTCGAACATTGTTTTTATACCTGCATCATCCAACTTGCTTATAGAAATGAGATTTCTGGCTAATGCAGGAATATGAAGAACACCCAGAAGTGTTCTAACCCTTCCACCTTGCAACTTCAACTTTACTTTTCTGCAACCAACGATTCTAGCCTTTCTATCATCCCCTAAGAAGACATCACCACCATCATATTTCTCATACTCACAGAACCACTCTCTATGGGGAGTGAAGTGAAAGGATGCACCTGAGTCAATCAACCATGCCTCATGATCTACATGTGTACTGGAAGAAGCTAAGTACACATCCCCACCTTCATCTGAGGTGGTTTTCACCTCTGCTGAAGGAGTATAATCATATCCCTTTCCTTTATCAGGAGCTTTAGATTTATAATCCCTTTTGTAGTGCCCTTCCTTTCCGTATTTCCAGCACATCACCTTTACAGGTTTTCCTGGAGATTTAGATCTCCCTCTAGATTTAGATCTTCCACTCGATGAATTATTTTTGTTTCTGTTTTGGGACTATCCTCATACAAACAAGGCATCACCATTCTGGATCTCCATATTTTTCTGTCTCATCTCCTCTGTAAGCAGGGATGAGACTATTTCATCAAACCGCAAGTTAGCTGCATTGCTACCTGTTGCAATAACGAGACTATCCCACGAATCTGGTAGAGAACACAACAAACTGATGCACTTATCTTCATCTGAAATTTTAATATCAACAGATGCTAAGTAACTTACCACAGTATTAAATGCTTTCAGATGCTCTGTCACCAAGTCTCCATCTTTCATCCTCAGGTTATACAACTTTTTTCGCAGGAACAATTTATTCACCAGAGACATAGATTGGTACAAAGTCCCTAACTTGTCCAAAAAAGCATTCGCCGTAGCTTCCCCTGATACATTCAACAATACTGAATCCGAGACACACAATCATATTGTGCTCTGTGCGCCTTTCGATCCAACTTCTTCCATTATTGGTTTAGTACCTGGATCTACCACGATCCACTGATCTTTATCCACCAACAAATCCTCCATCTTGAGTTTCCACAACTCAAAACTCTGACCATTAAATTTCGCGATCTCTATCTTTCCACTACTCGCCATCTTCTTTCACCTCCAGAATTGATCTTGCAGATCTCCCATTGAACAGGGTCTACAACAGGCCCGAGCGAAACCCCTCAGCAACAAAGGCATCCCCTTGAAGCCAAAACAACTCTGATACCAAATGTAGGTTTTAACCCTGTACAGAAATTACTTGCATACGAATTCTAAAACATAGAAAATAAACAATGCGAGAGCATAATACATAAAACACATATACACAGAGATTTTCCCACTGGATCCCAAAACTGGGATTACCAGCTTGATTTTTCATAATGTTCGTTTCAATGTTACAATACATATTTATACATGCCGAATCATCCAATACCATGGACCGAAAACCATCGTGTCCAAAACCATGGACCAAAAACCATCACGTCCAAAACCATGTGTGAAAATCATGCATAAAACCATAGGTGGTTTTGTCCAACCTAACATAGGGTCCAAAACCAAAATTTTCCAGGGTGCTGCCCTAGACCCCATAGAGTGGGGTTACCTGCACCCCTCAAACCCCCTGTGACCCCCCCGCTATGCAATCGGCACAATGAAGGGGGGGCTACGCCCCCCCTCTAAGCCCTCAGTTAATTACGTGGGCTAGTTGTGGAAAGAATATAATACAACCCAACATGAACTATTGCCAAAAGGGCTAGTAGTACAGGGATTTGTTTGGCTAATTAACTCTGAACCTGGGTCAAGCCCCAACAAGCCAACAGATTTCATCTGGCCCATTGGTCCACCATCAGGATAGAAAATGTACATAATTGTATTCACTTATTATGTGACAAAGTGGGTTGAAACCAAGGCTGTCAAGGTAGAAACATAATAGAAAGTGGTTGAGCTCGTAAGGGAGAATGTATTTTACGATTTTGTGTACCCTAGAGAGCTAGTCATTAATTAAGGAGCTCAATTCACATCACACCTAATTGAGAAATTGTTGAGGAAGCATAAGATTAAACACAGGAAGTCAACTGCTTATCGTCCTTAGGCCAATGGAAAAGTGGAGGTTACTAACAGAGCATTGGAAGGCATTCTCACCAAGGTTGTGAGAAGCAGCAACAAATATTGGGCTAACACACTAGTGGAGGCCACTTGGGCATATAATACAACTTGGAAGACAACCACTGGCTTCACCCCTTATGACTTGGTCTATGGAAATAAGGATCTGCTTTCCATTGATTTTGAGTACAACAATTTGAGAATGGAAGCACAGTTGGATTTGGATGTTACAAAGGCACATCAATGGAGGTTTCTCTAGGTCAATGGTTTAGATGAATTCAGGGTGTAGGACATCCTACACACATAAGTATTCAAGTATAAAGAAAGGTTTGGCACAACAAAAACATCAAAGATAAAGTTTTCAAGAAGAATATTGGGCTGTACTCTATGACTCCAGGTTCAAGGACTTCAAAGGAAAATTGATGACTAGGTGGTTGGGCCCATATCTAATGGAAAAGTTTCATGATAATGGGGCTATGAAAATAAGGACCATTGATGAAGAAGGTATCCCCTTGCTTATCAATGGATACAAATTGAAAGCCTATAAAATACCTCTATCAAGGGAGAGTTCATTAATACCATCAGTAAGGAAGTGAAAGTGCTTGGAAGTTTCTCAGCTTCCAGCTCACCAAATTCTTGAAGACTATTTTTATTTTTGAAAAAAAATGAAAAAAAAAACAATAAGGGACCTAGGTGAAAACCTCTATGAGGTACTTGAGGCCAACTTTTGGGTTGAAATCCTCCTTGAGGTAGCCCAAGAGTGAAAAAAGGAAAATAAATAGATCCCTGGGTGAAAACCTCCCTTGAGGTGCTTAGGGCGACCAAACAAGTTGAAAACCTCCTTTGAGGTGACCCGTATATCTTTAAAAAAAAAAGAGAGAAGAGAAAAGAAAAAAGAAAAAAAATTCCATGGCAGGGACCTCAAACCTGCCCACTAATAAAATTATGTGATATTTGTAGGTTTTTAAAGGAAACAAAGGACTAAGAGTTCAAGGGAAAACAAGGCAGGCATCATGCCCAGTCTTCCTCCATTCATTTCACACGTTCCATGCCTACCATGTTCCCATCATCCATCCTCACTTCCAGGCATCTAAAACTAATTTTTATGCAATTTTCTAGCTTCTACAGGGTTTCCTGTAGTTACTATAGGAAGATCCTGTAGTAGTATAGGATGTCTTGAAACACTACAGGAATGAAGTCTTGATTAGAAAATGATGATGCAGGCCCATTCTAGGTTAAAAATAGGGACCATACACCTCACCACCTCTCACCCAACACCAACTCATGGCCATACCAACCTCTGTGTGCCTCAAAAACCACTCAGAAAAATGAAAAATACACACACACAAAAAAAGAGTCCAAGGGACATGATATCATTGGCCTAACTCACCTACCATTCCATCTCCTCCATTTCCATCCTTCCACTCGTACATCACCACCCATCCCTCCTCCAAGTGAAAAAAAGAAAAAAAGTGATGAAAAAAGGTAGCTACAGGATTTCCTATATTAACTATAGGAAACCCTGTAGCAGGTTGTGTTATCACAACAACAATTTATCCATCCATTCCACTTTACTATCTATGAAATCAAAGAGCTCCAACATCACTATAGAAATTATGACTCCTATCTAGAGCTTAGTAGCAGTAGCAGAGACCAAGAACCTACACACAACAACAAAGAAGACACCTACATCAGCTGGAAGAAATCAACAGAAAAGTTACCAAGGAAAGGCACTTACCTGTATGGCACCTCATCCAAATTATTCTCTAATTACTATATGATAAAGTGTAGGAATATGAAAAATTTGATTTTATAGGCTGGAGGTGGCCAGTTAACTTGGCCACCCTCAGCTCAAAAACAAAAAGTGAACTCCTAGTCAACATGCCACATTGCAAGGTCACATCAAGGATAATGAGTTGAAAATGTGGTCTAGTTAAATTGTGCCAGAGTCGGGATGATTAAGAGGGGAGGTTGCATGATAACCAATGGTGGGCCAGCGGTCCTAAAGAGGAAATCCCGTACATTTCCAGTGAATTCAGCGCTCCAAGGAATCGACCATAAATAAAAAACATTCCAAACTCTCATGCACCATTTGTTCATTTCGAGATTAGAGAACACCAGGACCACCTTGGAAATCCATCGAGGAAGAAAACCCTTTTTAGCCACCCTACAGGAAACATAACCATAAGAATAACTATAGGAAACACAGGGAGCTATGGAAAGCATTGGATATTCATAGAGAACTCTCCAAGGGGGTTCCAAGGGTTCAGTTGTTCAAGAATTCTCATCATCCAAAGGATCACAGTAAGAGGTAGGTGGCCCATATATCCTTTGTTTTGAATTAATAGATAGGAAAAGGAAAAAATACAAGTTTTTCTAAGTGATTATAGTGGGCCTGGGGTTTTAGACAAAATTGTGTGAAGTTAAAAATTGTGTGGAGATAGAAATAAAATTGCAGCCATCCACCAATGTTTTAAAATCTCAGGCACCCTAGAAACACTAAGGCTAGTCTTCCAACCTCCCTACAATCAACTAACCAGAAAAGAGGCATGACAAGAGGATTTAACAGAAGGGAACCCACAGAGACATCTAGGATACATCACCATCCCCCTGTGGTAGAAATATTTAGAAACCATAACTGATTGGGATTCTTTGAGCTTCTCACAGGGTATGGTGATGATGTATCTCACGAACTTTCCATAGCACTCAACCCTCAGGCTAGAACCAGTGCTACTATTGTGTTAAGAGGATTGCCATTTACAATAACTCCTGAGGTAATTAGTAGAATCACTACACTTCCTCAAGGGATGAAATGGAGAAAAGAGGATAAGGTTGCAAGCACTTTTTCTACGAAACACTTTTTCTTAAGGGATGAAGAGTCAATTGAGGAAAAAAATGGGATAAGAAGGGAAAACCTTTCCTATCCTTGGAATGAGGTGAGCTATCACATTCTCAAATACATTTCTTGTGAGGCTTAGTATAATATATGGCTACCAATTCAGACTCCTCCATGAGTTGACATTTGGAGAGGAGATACCCATTAACATGAGTCTCAGTGTTCCCTAGTTCTTACTGCAATTAATTATAGACATGATCCTAAATTTCCAAGAGGGAAAACATGAACAATTAGCACACCATGGACGTATTAAGCTAATACTAACGAATGCCTTGAGCCAACTAAGAATCCCTACTCAATGGTCCACATTTAGAGACATGGACAGAGAGGTTGTGATTGAAATACAAGCCCTTGAATATGATAGGGACAATACCTCTAGCGGTTAAGAGGAGGAAGAAGAAGATGAAGAAGAACCTGAAGAGGAAGAAAAAGAAGAAGAGGAAGAAGAGGAGGAAGAAGAAAAACAAGAAGAAGAAGGAGAAGAGAAAAGTAAGGAGGAAGAACAAAAGGAAGAAACACGCCCTAAGGAACATACCAAGGAAGGGGAGGAATCTCCAAGGTTGTATCTTGAACCCACTGAGAAGGACGAAGTTGCTACCTTGACTACCCTAAGCACACTTATCATGTCAACAGGGAAAATACAGAGGGAGACTCCCCTCTATTTCAAAATAAGGAGGAGCACTAGGATCAAACAAGGGAAACCACAAACACTCACCAGGAGTCCAATAATAATTGAGGAGTCATCAAAAGAGCAAGAAAACCTAGTTTCCTTGGAAATAAAAGGTGAAGAGGGCACATCAAAACAAGCTTCCCCAAATTATCCCATCACCTACGTTAGGAAGCTTGTCACCAGGTCAGCATCAACAAAGGAACCTTTGACCCCATTTCAGAGAGGAAAAATTCTTCTACAAGATCCTCAGACAATCCTAGAGGAAACTCTGTCAGCACTATAGGAAACTCAGAAAAAGCTACAGGAAGGACAATAGGGATAGAGGGAAGGCAAGGAAGCAGCAACACAAGGGCAGGAGGGGGCAGCTTCTCCAAAGACACCTAAGGGAGAGTTCCAAGCACTGCAAGAGCCTAGCCCACAACACAATATGAACTCTTATTACATATTAATTGAGGGAGGTAGAGTAATACCATAGAAATTTTCCATCCCTCTCTTCTTTGAGCTTGAGGAATAGAGAGGAAGGACACATTTCTAGATGAAAATTTCCAAATGAAAGAAAGTAGAGGATGTGGGACATATGGAAGAGAAACTCCTAGAGATGGGCAGAGAGTTGAGTAAGATAAGAGATTGGGAAAAAATTATGACATCTCAATTAGAGGCAGAAAACATATGGCTAAGTAGGCAGTTACAGGAAAAAGAAAGCCAATTGACTACCATCGCAAGCCTCTCCATGGAGGCACCCCGGTGCAAGATGCCACCAAAGTCATATGCCTTGTACCTCAAATATCAATGATTTCAATTTCAGATCAAGACACTAGCACAAGAGGGAACTATGCCTTTCCAAGACTATAGGCAGTTCATTAAGCTATGCGACATGAGCACTTTAGAGGATAAGGCCAAGATACCTAAATTCTACTTGCACAACTTGGCCTTAACGGACTTAAATGTGTGGGACCCCAATGCAAATTTGGGGGACTTACAACTAATGGTCATTGCATAATGGATTAGTCATGAGGAGGCTAGGGATAAGGAGGTGAATAGGGTTTTAGAAAGAGAGGAAAGGGATCCCCTTTACGTTAGAGAAGAACATATAAATTCAATGGATGTCATTAGAGCCCACAACATCATCACCAATGATCCCCAACTTGTACCAAGATACCTAAATACACAAGAACAACAAATCAGACATTTTGAGAACACCTTAAGATTGATAGGGAATGAAAGTCAACAAGCATGCCAAAGGAGATGGACCACCCTACCATATAACCTAAGGATCAGAGAGTATCATTCCCCTGAGAGTATGAGAGATGCACTAGAAAGGAAAGCATTGTATAAGAATGAAATGTATAGACTCAAAATCAATTGGATTGGTTTGAAACTCAGTCCACCTTTGATGTTGGGTATCCTAGAAGGTATAAAGGAGGAAGAGGAAAGAAATACGTGGGAGGAAATAGAGAAACATGCAGGGTTTTATCCACAAGAGGAAACTCCATCAACAGAGGCCTGGGATTTTAGAGAGGCCACAAGAGCTATGAAATATATGGGCATAGACTAACTTGCTCAGAGGATGACAAACAATTTCAGTAGGGGGGTGATGATGAGGCTCATAAATAGGTAAATTATATGGGCCTTGTTAGATCTGCTATGTTCTTTGACATTTGATGGATTAAAGTAGGTGCTGAGCAGTGCTGGTTTGGTTGCATAAGGCTGGAAGCAGTTTTTTCACACTCTCTCCTTCATCTTCCCTTTTCCCCTTTAAACCCCTTTATCACTATTTTTGTCTCAAAACCCCGCATAAACCCTTTTCCCCGGCTCTTGCGTGTTTTTTGTTTAAAAACCATAAAATCCCGTGTAGGTCCCTTTATTCAGTTAAAGCCTTTATTCACTTAATTCCAAAGTCCATATGATATTATTGATATAACCACGTGCATATAATAAAAACGTCACTATCAGTGGGCCCTTACCTGTCACATCACATCCCTGAAACGTGTGTGATTTTCCCAGTCGTTCGATCATCTGCCACGAGATCTGATGGCGTTCGCAGCTGCCGCCCCGCGAACTTGCGCATGCGATAGCCAACGGGGAAAGTTGTTTCCCCGCCGTCCCATCTGCCACACTGCACTTCATTACAGGATCGCGCCATCACGTACAAAAACCACCACAGCTTTCGAAGCAGTGCGGGGAAATCGCTTACCACCCATCCTGTACGGCTCCCCGCTCGTTAACCTGCACTCATCTCTGCCGTCGGATCTGCTCGACTGCGATCTGACGGCCCTTGTTCGTCTGATCTTGTTGTCGTCCGATAACCTTCGTAGACTGATCTCCGCCGCTCGCTTGTTTAATCCAACGGCCCACATTTGATTCTCGCTTCTTCCCAATAGCTGTTGCGAAATGCTTTCCCCCGTTGATCCACTATATCCAACGGTGGATCTACCTCCATGCTGCCTGCGTCCACTGCCTCTGCCATGCTTCCAAGGGACAAAGGATAACAGTGTTCAACTTCCTACCAGCACGCTGTGCATTGAATCCCTAGCAACCATATTTAAAGAGCAGCACGATCAAGGACGAGAAGGACAACCTTAAGCAGATAAACATGACATTTACCTGTTCAAGAAGGACAACAAAGTACCAGAAAGGCTGATTTTGTTCATTTAAACACTCAGCTTGCAGCAGAAACCCATATCTAATTGTAAATGCGGTTGGTGGTTAGTTATGACTCCTCCACGCATAGGTTAGCAAAGATTTTTGTATTCAACCTCCATATATACCCAAAAAGAAGATGTAATGAGGTTGATGAATGTTATTTTGATGTAAGGTTCAACTTCTGGAGACTGTAACTACTGTGATACCTGTAGCGTCCGGTCTTGATTTTCAGCTAATGTAAGCTTCTTTTGCTGTTAATTGCTCACTTTCCAATTCTTCTTCTTTGTTCTAAGTTTTGCCTGTTATGCATTTATTCATGTGCTACATATGTTTAGCATTAGAGGGGCTGTCATCCCACCTCTGTGTTAGAATCTAGTTAGTTTCATTGAATTTGTATGCAAGTTTCTATTGTTTTAATGCCATAGAGCTGTCATCGTGTCTGTGCATTAAGAAATAGATTTATAGACCTTTTTACTAGTTGCAGCTGGTCATCACAGGGTCCTGTGTATCTGCTGGTGTGATCAGTATTCTCCATCATCACATTTTCCCAAAAACTGTGAGTAATTGGTGGTCTAAAGCCTTGTAGTCTGGGGGTGTTCACCCATGTCTGGGTTTAAGCATAGTAGAAGTGTTTATCTGGATTGAATATGCAGCGTTTCTTTCATTCATCCACCATTTTCCAACATTTTTGTTGAGTTTATAATGTTCCCGAGCATCTCCGATATACAACCTAGGAGAGTTTCTTGGGGTGATAACATTAATTGGCGCCGTTGCCGGGGAGAGGAGAATTGAAGCTCAGCTTCCCTGGGAGAATGACACAGTTCTAGATTTTGATGATAGACAAGGTCTGGGCACATAATTTGGTTGTAATCATCTATCTGGCGACTCCATTGGAGGAAGACCAACCTTTGGTGACTCCACATTGCAGTTCTGGTGTAGTTGGTGAGGTAAGTTCGGTGAAATACTTAGAAATCATCAGTTGAACCAGTGCCTGATCCTGAGAAGATCGTTCAGCAGAAGAAAATATCGCAGTAAGGAGCATCAGGACCAGGTAAGCCTTAGAAGTTCCATGTATCTCTGGTAGTGAAGGTCACCTTCAAAGATTCATTTAGCTCCTTAGATATTCATTTTCCTTTCGGACCTTAGTAGAAAGAAGCATCCATGCTGTCCATCATATTCCTTTGTTTCTATCATTATTTTCATTGATTAATACCACTCAGTCTACCAGCATCCTTTTACCTTACTTGAGTCATGGCAAGCCAACAAGCTCTTACAAAGATAAAAAGAATCGTTGCTGCTAGGCATGGACCCTTAGTCTTGCCTACCCCTTTGAATTCCATGCCTGCAGGAGATTATCAAGAATTCATGCCAAAGTTTACTGGTGCAGAAGGCGTATCAGCTGAAGAACACCTCGAGGCCTTTTATAGCTATGTTGATAACCTGGATATCAATGAGGAGGATGTCTGGATGAGGGTTTTTGTCCAAAGCCTAGATGGGGAAGCTAGAAAATGGTTCAGAGAATTACCCCCTAGGTCCATTCCAGACATTGAGGCCTTAGATGATGTGTTCCTAAAGCATTGGGGGAATAATAAAGATATGCTCTTTTATTATACTGAATTTGGGAACTTGCAGAGAGAAGATGGTGAGCTGCTGTTTGAATTTAACATCAGATTCAATCATATGTACAGTAGAATGCCAGTTGAAGTAAAGCCTACCCCTATTTCTACCATGCTTTCTTATGCTAATGCCTTCGATTCTTAGTTCTGCCCACTGTTAAAAGAAAGATGATGTGCTTCTTTGGCTGATATGCAAAATGCAGCCTTTGAAGTAGAATCAAACATTCTGGCTATAGAAAGACTTGAAGGTGATACTCAAGGGAGAAGATAGGGAGGTGAATCCTCATCATCCTATGATTATGAAATAGATGAATTGGCTAGGATGATTGAATTTTTGGCCTCTAAAGTTTCCAAACTAAAAGCTGAGCAGAATTATAAGGAGGCAGGAGCTCATTGTTCCATTTCTTTTTCAACTCCAAATCCATGTAGAGGAACACATGAACATTTGCAGATTTTGCAAATAAATAATGTAACAAATGAAGATAAAAGGGTGAAGACCCTTTTGCAAGATTCAGTCATGGAAGAAGAGCAGCCTGAAGAAGACGAGGAGGTCCATGTTTTGGAAGGTGCTCCTTTCCTAACAAGGGCTGCTTATGAGAAAGCAATATCCAGAGGCACTGCCTGTCAGTTTGTTGTAGCTGCAGAACAACAAGCTTATCAACAGGAGCAATCAACAACTAACCCCTTCATCCAAGAATCTGTGCTCGATGCTGGCTCATCTTCACATAACTATGCAGATCTGCAAGCTAGCCAGCCTACTTTTGTCCCCTGTCTAGTGATCAATAAGGAAGAAGAAAGCTCCCCATCAACTTTTGCCCCTCTGCCTTCTCAAAAGACAATCCCTCAAAGTTGCCCCTTGAACACTGAGGCAGAAAAAAATTCAATGATCGAGGCTAATACTAATCACCTTAGTCTTGATATTCTGAAACCTGCTCAGATGGCCTCCACATAGATTAAAAAGGTAGCTTATTAGATGACAGAGGCTGAAGGTGTAAAATTGTGGGACTCCTCCTTGGATGAGGATTTTTCAAATAAATATGCAAGAGAAGATGTTGTCTCTGTGTCCCCTGTACAGCAAATTGATGGTTCATCATTCATATTAGTTGAGCAGACCACAGATGACACAGAAAAGTACACAACATTCATGGTTATCCTACAGGTGTACAAAGGCTCTCATGAAGAACGTCCAAGGAGGAAAATACACAAAAGGGAGATGAAATTTGATCCATATTTAGCTATTAAGCTCAAATGTCCTAATCTATTTGAGGTAGAGGATCAAATTAATCCAGTTTTGCTGATCTATGATGAACCAGCTGATATGCAGCAATTTTGGTGGCTCAGCAGATGGGCAGTTTTTGAAGTTTTAAGTTTTCAAGCCTTATTGTTGTAATTGTGTCCTTTTTTGTAGAGACTTAGTTTAACTCCATGCCCAATGGATACTAGGCTATGTTTTTAAGCTGGTTTTGTATGAAGGCATTGGTCTGTAGGTTCTTGAGACCTCACAGGGAGGATCTCATCCCCAGAAGGAGCCAGCGTTAGCTCTGCTATGTTCTTTGACATTTGATGGATTAAAGCAGGTGATGAGCAGTGTTGGTTTGGTTGCATAAGGTTGGCAGCAGTTTTTTCACGCTCTCTCCTTCATTTTACCTTTTCCCCTTTAAACCCCTTTATCCCTGTTTTTGTCTCAAAACCCCGCATAAACCCTTTTCCCCGGCTCTCGCGCTTTTTTTGTTTAAACACCATAAAATCCCGTGTAGGTCCCTTTATTCGGTTAAAGCCTTTATTCGCTTAATTCCAAAGTCCATATGATATTATTGATATAACCGCATGCATATAATAAAAACGTCACTATTAGCGGGCCCTTACTTGTCACATCACATCCCCGAAACGTGCACGATTTTCCCAGCTGTTCGATCATCCGCCATGAGATCTGATGGCGTTCGCAGCTCCCGCCCTGCGAACTTGCACACACGATAGCCCGCGGGGAAAGCTGTTTCCTCGTTGTCCCATCTGCCACACGACACTTCATTACAGGATCGCGCCATTGCATATGAAAACCACCACAGCTTCCGAAGCGGTGCGAGGAACCGCTTACCGCCCATCTTGTACGACTCCCTGCTCGTTAACCTGCGCTCATCTCCGGCGCTCGATAACCGTTGGATCTGCCCGACTGCGATCCGACGGCCCTTGTTCGTCCGATCTCGTTGTCGTCTGATAACCTTCGTAGACTGATCTTCGCTGCTCGCTTGTTTAATCCAATGGCCCACATTTGATTCCCGCTTCTTCCCAATAGCTGTTGCGAAATGCTTCCCGCTGTCAATCCACGATATCCAACGGTGGATCTGCCTCCATGCCGCTTGCGTCCACTACCTCTGCCATGCTTCCAAGGGATGAAGGATAACAGTGTTTAGCTTCCTACCAGCACACTGCACATTGAATCCCCAACAACCATATTTAAAGAGCAACACAGCCAAGGACAAGAAGGACAACCTTGAGCAGATAAACACGGCATTTACCTATTCAAGAAGGACATCAAAGTACCAAAAAGGCTGATTTTGTTTATTTAAACACTCAACTTGCAGCAGAAACCCATATCTGATTGTAAATGTGGTTGGTGGTCAGTTATGACTCCACCACACATAGGTTAGTGAGATTTTTGTATTCAACCTCCATATATACCCAAAAAGAAGATGTAATGAGGTTGATGAATGTTATTTTGATGTAAGGTTCAACTTCTGGAGACTGTAACTACTGTGATACCTGCAGTGTCTGGTCTTCATTTTCAGCTAATGCAAGCTTCTTTTGCTGTTAATTGCTCACTTTCCACTTCTTCTTCTTTGTTCCAAGCTGTGCTTGTTATGCATTTATTCATGTGCCGCAAATGTTTAGCATTAGAGGGGCTGTCATCCCACCTCTGTGTTAGAATCTTGTTAGTTTCATTGAATTTGTATGTAGGTTTCTGTTGTTTTAATGCCAGAGAGCTATCATCCTATCTGTGCATTAAGAAATAGATTTACAGACCTTTTTACTGGTTGCAGCTGGCCATCATAGGGTCCTGTGCATCTGCTGGTGTGATTAGTATTCTCCATCATTACATTTTCCCTAAAACTATGAGTAATTGGTGGTCTAAAGCCTTGTAGTCTAGGGGTGTTCACCCATGTCTAGGGTTAAGCATAGTAGAAGTGGTTATCTGGCTTGAATATGTAGCATTACTTTCATTCATCCACCATTTTCCAACATTTTTGTTGAATTTGTAATGTTCCTGAGCATCTCTGATATACAACCTAGGAGAGTTTCTTGGGGTGATAACATGCCTTAATTCCACTCTCTAGCTTATTAAAATCAACTTTTCTCACATTTTTTTACACATGTTATTATATTTTTCTTAATGAGGAGGGTAAAGCTGAGATGTTATGTCATGTGGCCTAATGTGCATTAATTGCAGGATTTGGAGCAGTTTTAAGCTAATTTAAGTGTAGCAACTCGAAGTAGACAAGAAAGAGGGATTTTAGGAGATTTGGTCTCCCTCCTTAACTCTTCAATCACCTGAAGATTCCTCCACCAGATCTCATTAGCTTGGAGTTACAAGAAGTCAAGCCAACCGAGTTCTTTGGGAGCCAAGCTTGTGATAGTTGAAGACAAGTCCGTCTCGAGTTTCGGAGCCAAGTCTCCCTAATTTTTAGGAACTTTTTGGTAGCTTAAATTCTATAAATAAGAAGGCACAAGGTCTCATTAGGATTCAAATTTTTATTGTATCCAAGTGGTAATTTCGAGCTAAGATATTGTGATTGCTATTCTCATATAATTTTTGACATTTTGATGATAATGAAAAAGGTTTCTTTGATCTAGCACTGAGTTGACTTAGAGGGCTAAAGCTCTTGGGTTAGGGCCTGACCCTAGTAGCATAGGTTCCTCCTTTTGTACATGTATTCTTAGACTAGAATCATAGAGTACCTACTGAAGTTATCTCTGCTTCATTTAATTTACAAGTCTTTGAATGATTTGTTAGTTTTTCTTCCATTAGTTGGAGACTTAGATCAGTGTTACAGTAGTAAAATAAAATACTTCATAAAATCTTGTGACAATGGCCTCTTCCTCATCTCCCTCATGGGATCATGGTTTGAGGGCCCCACTCTCACAGCCCCAAAAACATATTTACCTTTTGGTCATTGCATAGCTTAGGATTTCTTTTTAAGTAGACCATTTTTTATGATTTCTTAGAAGCACTTGAAATTGTCATTTTGTTTTCTTGAGTTTTTTGTAGATTAGAAAGCATTCCATTCCATAGAATTAATCCATTGGACATTAATAAATAAGTTTCTCAAATTCAACGTATCTTTTCCACATTTACATAAAGTTGTGCATGAATGAAGAAAAGAATATGTGTTGTTGTAGGAGTTGTTTATCTACAGGGAGGAACTCATTCCAGCAGCCTCATCTAGGTCCTCTCCACCTCTCACCTAGTCCCACCAACCACTAATTCAGATTTCTATTTTGTAGGCACCTTGAGAAAATCCAACCTTCCTAAAGATTTGGGTTGATCCTTGGGTAGTGTGAACCTTCCCCATAGCTTATTCCATCATCGTACATATTCCTATCACTTTCTCTCACCTTCCCTACCTTCTTGCAACTGTCAGCTAAGTTTCTTTTCGTAAACCAGGACATCTTGTACTAACTACATGAAACCCTGTAGTAGCCTATTTTAGACTGTTTTGGGTAGAAATGATGATCAAAGCCTAGGGTAGGCCTTCAACTTGACTTCCATACTCCTGAATGCCATTTAGGACTAGCTTTACCATACCTTCCTCCCCTAAATAAATATCGGATTATTATTCTAGCATTCACATTTCTAAATTGAAAACCAAAAGACTGTTTTCTGCAATATTTAGCTAGTGCATGCATACATCATTCATAGTAGTGTTATGATAATTTCCATGCCTACTTAGTCTAGATAGCTAGATGACAGAATGCAAGGTTAAATTAGGTCTCTTCTGCAAGTATTGTGTGTTAATTATTAGCTAGGTAATTTCATGTCATTTCATAGAACTTTGTATTCAACGCTTTCATTTCCTTAAAATAGGAAAGCATTTACTTTCTGCATTAAAGATAGCTTTAAATTCACGCTCAGCAGTCAGCCTCCTTCTAGTCAATAGAAAACTGGTTTGAAAAACCTTACTGGATTATCGCCCCAGTTGAGTAGTGACAAGAGTAGTTTGTTGCATCTGTTGTGCATATAACACTGTCATCTCCAAGTTTGTACGAACCCCATATTGATTAAGTAAAGTTGGTCTCCCTAGGAGTTGCAACATCCTTTTTGCAATACTGGGGCTCATCACTCTAGAAGAGTCTCAACCACATTGAGATCTTGCATCTCCTCACGTTCCCCTGTAGCAACTCGTTCTCCAATATATGCATGCAGTGGTTCTCTAGGATGTTGAATATAACATGAACCCACTAGTCCAACAGGTTCTATTTCTACATGTAAATTTGATAGTTAGTCTTGGATACATAAAAAATGAAAATAAAAATCATAAAACCCAAACAAATAAAAACATTCAAAATGATTTTATTTTACTTATACCACCTCATTGGCTGCCTTCAGATAGCACGAGCTCTAGGTCTCCGTGAAAGTCCATCCCAGCATATGGGTAGTCTTCAATCATAATGAGTTGCATTAGCAACCATCTGAGGAAGACAGGGGGTGAAACTCATGGAAGAAGGACCTTTATCTATGGACATGAGGTCTATCCATCACCTCATCCATGGAGTTTTTAGATCCATAAGCTCAAGAGATATATGCTGAGGATGAAGTAATGGAATCCTCTCTAAGGTGAATGATATCAAGTTGGAACCATTTCCAACATTTTTCAACTGCCCATCTCTTGGCTTTGTGATTTGTTCCTTCATGTTTTCTAACACCCCCTCAGTCCAATTGAACGTTATTAGTTCTATGCATTCTAGTGCATATTTCATTTAGGACTTGTTAGTCAAATGTAGAGTAGCACTGCTAGCCAAACTAGCTATGATGAATAAGATTTTCCTCAAAGGAAAACAAACCACATCCTTCATATTTCTTTTCCAATCTTTTATTGACTAGGAATGAGGTCTATAGTGTGCATCAACATAGTATTTGAAAGTCCCCTTCCCCTTCTTGATCAAGATAGGGAGATATGATATCATTTCCTTGATAAATTTTCCAAGAAGTAAATATATTCCACCTGTATGTTGAGCATATGTGCTCCAATCCTGAAACATTGTGCCTGAACATCCCATGTTCCAACAAGATACTTCAATAATTATATTTGTGCTCTTATCCCTAGAAGCCAAACGAACTTGAGAAGCCCACAGTTTCTCAATGCTTGAATAGTTGTTGGATCATTGGAATCATCCATGTTTTGGTTTCATGTTCTCTTTCTCACCAAATCAAAACCATTTTTATTTCGATGGATACCTGCAATGCAACAAGAATAATAATTAGAAAAAATCCCATGCAAAAAAATTGAGAAAATTTGAGTGAAGATAGCAAACATTTTTTTGATTTATGCCCAGTGCACCATGCTAAAGGAGGAAAAAACATTGTCACAAACCCTCCATTCTCTAGAAGGTGCACTGAAGCACTCTTCCCAATTATAAACTTCCTAGCCCAACACAATTTTCAACATTGATGGGGTGCGTTGGAGATAGGGTGCAAAATTAAAACCCCAAAGCACTCAAAACTTGTAAAAAATTGCATGAAATCAAAAATCAAAATCGTGAAATGAAAGGGAAAGGTGAGATATTCTGCCTGTAAATGATCTCATAAAAAATGATCGACTGGATTGGACGCAATCACTTGCTAAAGTTCAGGGGGTAAAAGCACTCATAACTACCTCACAAAGAGTTAAAATGCAAATGGTAAAAAAAGAATTTACTTTTATGGTCATTTTAATGATTATTTTATTATTTTGACCTAAATTTCACCTAATTTTACCATAATTGCATATATTTTTAATCTTTTGGTAGTGTTCTGAGTAGTTTAATAGTTGTTTGAAGAATTTAATGACATTTTTTAGTTGAAACTGGTCATTTTGATGATGAAGCATACTTTTATCACTTTTTCAAGCTCTGTAAACTTATGGAAAAGGAACCCCCTGGAGTCATATTTCACACTACAACAAAAAAAGTCATTAGTCAGGGTTGAAAAATGTTACCATAAGATTATTCGTGATGGTCAAAAGAGCCTTCGTCATCAAAAGCTAAATGTCACCAAAGGTGGTGTCGCCAAAAATAAAGGGGTTGTTGTGACATTCAAGGTTCATCACTAATAATTATTTACAATGATGGATAGTGACCGTCACCATTTCATATGAGAAATGGTGTTGTATCTTAGGCTCCGTCACCAAAAAATTGAATGTCATCAAAGGTGGCATCACCAAAAGTGTAAGTGTTGTGGTGACATTCGAGGTCCATCACGAATAATGATTATGATGACAGATAGTGATTGTCGCCATTTGTTATGAACACCAACGATTTATTGTGATGGAATTTTCATGGTTGTCATTATTGATGCATATATATGGTGACATTCAATGACTGTCACCATTTCATATGAACAACAACAATTTATGGTGATGAACCTTTCATGGAAGTTACTATTGATACATATATATGGTGGCATTCTTTGACTGTCACCATTTCATATTTTGGCGAGGATCAAAAAATGTCACCATCAGCATATTGGTGATGGTCGAAGGAGCCTTCGCCACCAAAAACTAATCTTTGCCATTCCATATGAATATCAGGGCATGATGGAATCAAAACACCAACCTCCTACTTACAAAGAAACCTCCTACTTACAAAGAAGTTTCTCTTCCATTGAGCTAGCACCCTTTAAAAAATTATACCTTGAAACTTTATAGATTGTAAATTCTACAACTTTCAATAAATTATAAAACTTTGTAAAGTCTTGGCAAATCGTTTACTAAATAAACAAAATAGCATCAAAGTTTCAGGTCCCTACCTAATGGTTATGGAAGTTATGAAAAGTGGGAGGAGGGAAAAATAATTACATATAAGATACTGAATATGTTTATTTGAATACTCAATTAGAAGTGAAGCTTTGCAGACATTTATAACCTATAAATGACCTATAATTATCAAACCTAAAATTTTTAATTACTTCAAATATTGATTTTTCACCTTGTGAATCATGTACATCTGTTGTGTTTGATTTGCACATTGCCAAAAACTAAAAAACAATGAGTATTGATGATGCAATTATGACTAATGAGCTACATGCCTAAATCCTACTAGATATGGGGTCTAGAGAACTAATTGGGAGTGCTTCTTATTATTAATTAATTCAAAATGTCAAGATACAGCAATCAATAACAATTATCTTGAAATGTAACCAATAAATGTATGTTAAAATTGTAAGTACAAAGTTTGGCTAATATCCGCAGTGCACACCAAGATACACAAAAAAATAATACCTACACTCAATAATAAATAAATTAATTAATACTACAATTTCTTTAGCACTTAACATATCATATTAACATAAATGTTGCACGATAGTTCACAAGTTCTAAATGAACAGGGCTTTGATAATGACATGCATAGTTTCTAATTTATCTGTTAAGAAATTATAAAGTAATTGAAGAGCCTACCATAGGACAAACTCAAAATAGAGAATGATAAATAACTTTATTATAAAGTACAAGGATATAAAGAAATTAAAAAAAAATATATTGAAGGTCATCAAAGCACTTATTTTCACTTCGTAGCAAAACTATTCCATTCCATACATTACCATAGCTATTGCATCATTACTAGTTTTCATTTTCACTTCCATCTCATTCTATTTTATTTCCATTTCATATTCATCCTTGTTCATTTTTAATAAATTTTCATTAACCCCTATCCACTCAATAAAAATTTCCATCTAAATTCTCACTAATAAGAAAATTTTGCAAATTCCTTTTACCTCTACAGGGAGGCTATAGGATTGAGGAAAAGCTACAAGTCATTGAAATTTTCACATCCAAGCCTTCAGATTTTAAATGGAATATCCTAGAGGAATGAATTATACTTAACAAAAAAGGAAAATTTGGAGTACCTCAACTTTTGCATGGTACCCTATACCTCCATATAAACCCCTACAGGTAGTCATGTAGTAGCTTCAACATATAAAATGCAACATTGTACATAGTAGAAATTACACCATTATTCACTATGGGGCTCATGTGTTACACATAAGAAGTGACAAGAGGAAATTGTATAAATGGTTTTATAATTGGTAGAGATACCATATTCATATGAGACAATCCACAATGTTCATCCAAAAGGTGACACAATGTCACATCACCAATCGAGGATAAATGAGAAAAAATAGAGTTTAACCGAAGGGTTCATTAACTAAAGTGCAAGGACAACTAAAGAAAATACATGACTAAAGGTTATGATTATATTCTCGGTGTTGATCCATTTCATTTTCACCACCCTTTTTTCTCAACCATGCCTACATGCCATTTGACTTCTCCTTTTCAATTTGCTACGAGAAGAATAATTGTTTCTACAAAATTAGCTACATGAACGACTATAAGATTGCAATGATCTACAAGAAAATCTAGATAGGAAGTACAATAAGGTCAATAGAATAAAAGCACAACAATGGAAAGTCATTTCATTTTGTTTTCCCTCTTCTTTGAACTTTTTTGGGATTCTTCTACTACAATTGTTGCTAGACATTGATTGTTCAAAATTTAGAACCCTTCCTATAAGAAATTCCATCAACAAAAGTACAAGATACTAAAATCAAGTTTATAAGGTGTTGTGGTCACCAACAACCCCCCTCTTTGATTGGTATTAGCAATAACACCAAGCAAATGGGGACCCTTAACAAAAATCCAAAAAAAAAAAAAAACTTTTTTATCAAAACTCTGTATTTTGACTCCCTAAAGCTATATCGCATCGCGAGGAGAGAACGAGACGTTTTCCTATGCGCATAATGAGCTGCGAAGAAGCGACGTGAAATTCATCGCATCGCTTATATTGTGAAGCCCTCTTAAATAAAAAGCTTAAGGAATCGCCGATGGCCGATATGCGACGTCGCATATCGCAACATCGCATAAGCAGCACACAATGATTATAATTAAGCGTGATCTGCGATATTGCGATCTGCGATATTTGCAATCATCAAATCATGCGATAACACATCTTATACGACGCAATCATTGACACTGCGATGCGAGTCGCAGAAATCACTCATCGCAAATATTCCTCGGCACAACGTTCAAGGAGAGCTATCTGCAGACCAAAATTGGGCGCGCACCTTAAAAAGAAATTAATGATTGTACACCAAAGTATCCGAGAAGGATTGTGTTGTGTTTTTCGAAGAGTCAGTTCATTATGAGTGTCATGATTATGCATTCATTAGAGCTTTAAGCTTTCATGTCAATCTTTTCGTTTGCGTAAACTGTAAGACAACAACTAATATAAATCAATGTGCAGGAAACATCTAAGGAAAAGGGGAAAGCGTCAATACTCGAAGAATAGAGAAGAAATGCCTTCGCAAATGGATGCCACATGCAGCAGGACCGCGGATTCCAGAGTATCACTCAACAGAGACTGATGGAAATAGACTATCCAAGACTCAGAGTCAAAGGCGCACAAAAGCAACATGTTTTCAAAAGATCCTGAAGCTTAGACTGGGTAAAGCAAAAAGAAAAACGCTAAAGGAGGAAAACTCACCAGAAAAGCCTGGAACAAAGAACGGAAACAGTTTTCATTACAGAAAATTGTTCAGAGAGCAAAGTCCCTAACTTGCTCAGTCATTCGCCAGGCCGGAAACCGAAATAGCAACAACATAATCAGTTTGAGAGAAATTTGGGATATTACCAAGTATACACACAGCGAATACACCAAGCCAGAGGAAAATATCTTCCAGATTGTCAGAAAGCGGTGCCAGCTCTTGTTGTTTCTATTTTCGTAACTCAAACGAAAGGAGAAGACAACCAGCCGACTCTTCCCAGGCGAATGTTGCATTGCTTACAGCACTAAGGAGCAAATACAGAAACGGTTAGAAATTAGATTCAATTTTTAGAAATAATTTGCTTTAGTAGAAGGGCGGTCATTTGAAACCGTGTCCTAAATTTATGTAATTAAGATTAATTAGTTAGCAGTATTTAAACCCTTCTCAGGCATTTGGAGAAGGGTCCGGAAATTTTTCAAAAAACTTGTCCTCAGAACATGCACTTTTGCACCCTCGGAGGGGGTTTTTGGTGAATGGATGGATCGAGATTTATCAATGTTTGCATTTAATGTCTGCTACTGATGTTTCACTTTTGTACTCTTAGTAGATATTAGAACAAGTAGAGATAAATCTTTATTGCTTGAAGCTTATGAGTGGAACCAGTCATAAATGGTACTTTTATCTCTTGACCTGTTTCTGTTCATATTCTTAGAGTGATATGCAGTTTTCAGTTGTTTATATGTTAATGCATGAATGTGTGGGTTACCATTTGGCACTTCTATACGGTGGAGTCATTTATTTATGCTTGATATATGAATAACTTATTATGCGATATGCTGTTCACAACTGTTTTGCCTAACTTTTTATGCAGAATGGTTTATCTTAATTGATTTCTATTCTTATGATAGCTGAATGATCTTTATTACCAGTTATTGTTTGAAATCTTTTTAGATCGCATAATAGAAGAAATACAACCCGGGTTAGTGTAGATTAGATGTGTTGTTTTTCCTTTATTAGATTACAATAGCATAGATTTAGCTTAGAAGTTTGAATTAAATTAGCTTAAAATACTCCTAGATCAGCATCATTCAACTCTACACACACACACCCCTTAGATTGGGAAACTGGTCCCATTATCCCCAGTCGGACCCGCTATACCAAACGGATAAGGAGTTGCCAACCAAGGTCCGGACCGGGTGGGTATCCCCCTTGTTGTCGACCCGATTTTTGGGGCTTCAACATATCTGGCGCTAGAAGGAGGGCCCAAACTATGAATGGCATCTAAATCAAAATCTAAATACCATTCTGAGAGTAAATCGCCCTCACCAACTCCCCCGACTTCTCCAGTACGATTAAATCCAGAGTCAGAAGTCGCTCGGGTATCAACCGCTGCTACATACCCTAATATTCAGACCAATCTATCATTGAACCCCCTGAAGTTCAAACTCTGATTCGTAAACTCCAGGGATTTTCTATTTTTACTCAGAGGTCTGAAAAATCTCAAAGTAGCGTGACTTCACAATACAACCCTGCTCGTCCTCTGACCAGATTAAAGAGTGAAAAATTTGGCATCCAGCCAACTGAATTCCCTCTTCCCACCAGGAAAAGAGCAAGGAAAACACCACCAGAGTCTGACAGTTAGACTCTTTCATCTACGTCATCCATCTCAACTCCCTCACCGCGAAGTCAGCCACCCACGTCTTCATTTCAAACCATTCATCCATCTTCCACAACCCTTCCTCTTCAATCATCAAAGATCATAATACCTTCATCTTCCCAGCATCAGGGATCATCCCCTGCACTTGCATTCACTAGCAACTCAATGATGACCCAGTCTCCATGGAACAATCCTGGGGCAGTTTTAATGCTCATACCTCACCTTACTTAGAAAATTCAGTTTTGTCCCAAGTCGAAAATTTTTCCCAAACTGATGATTTGAAGTGTGTTAATTTTTTAGATAAATCTGTAAATACATCTTTGTTTTGGAAATTATATTTTGATGGCTCCAAATCTAACGAGGGAGCAGGAGCAGGATGCGTTCTGATTAGTCCAAACGGAAATAAGACCATGCTTACGTGCAGAATTGAATTCGATTGCACAAACAATACAGCGGAATACAACGCCTTGGTGCAAGGCCTATACAAAGCAATCGGGTTGAACGTTAAATACCTTCAAGTCTTCGGAGACTCTGAAATTGTCGTCAAACAGGTACGTAACACCATACATTGCCTATCAGGTCATTTGAAGCACTATCAATCTTTAGTTCAAGATCTGACTACACATTTCATAGCATTCAATATTTCGTCAATCCTACGACTCCAAAATGCGAGCGCATACCTGTTAGCTAATGTAGCCTCTAGAATTATTCCCTCCGAAGATTTTAGTCGAGATAGATTCTCAATAGAATTAATTTTTAGACCGTCCATCCCTGACAACATTACAAACTGGAGAGTATTCAATGACAATCCAGACATTGTAAATTTCCTCACTTTTGAAGGATCCTACTCAAATCAAATAATTGACGAAGACCATCACGATCACCAAATGCAACAGCATAGCACTGATAATGCTATTCCTAGGTCAGTGGTTAAGTTAGAAGACTTATATGATTTGAACAATCGGTTTAAAAGGTCTATCAATGCTAAACTTTACAGTTTGACTCTGAACTACGATTTAGTAAACCTAGGAACCGATGAGAAACCACAAAACGTTAATCTAGGCCACGGCCTAGCACCTGAAGAGAAATTAGCATACATCCGTCTTTTGAGACAATACAGACATGTTTTTGCTTGGAACTACGATGAGTTGAAAACATACGACACTTCTATCATTCAACACACTATCCCGATGATTGACAATGAAAAACCTGTCCAACAGAAGCTCAAAAAAATCCACCCCAATTTAGAAAATCAGATAAAAACTGAGCTAAATAAGTTGTTGAGAGCCAGAATAATCTTCCCCGTCAGACATTCCAAATGGGTCTCTAATATGGTACCCGTTAGAAAGAAAAACGAAGATATTCGAATTTGTATTGATTTCCGAAATCTCAACAAAGCCTGTCAAAAAGACAATTTTCCCCTCCCACCTATGGAGCAGATATTACAGGCAGTAGCAGGCTCAGAATTAATGTATTTTTTTTGGATGGATTTTCAGGATACAATCAAGTGCTGGTGCATCCCGATGATCAGCTAAAAACCACATTCCGAACTAAATGGGGCACATACGCATATCGGAAGATGCCATTTGGTTTGATCAATGCCGGCGCTACATTTCAGAGAGCCATGGACATCGCATTCAAAGGCTTAGTCAATAAATCTATAGTGATTTACCTGGATGATATAACAGTGTACTCCAAGAAGCGAAGCGACCATCTCAAAGACTTGAAACAAATCTTTCAACGATGTTTAAGGTATGGAATTTCACTTAACCCGAAGAAATCTTTTTTCGCATTAAGTGAAGGAAAACTTCAAGGATTCATAGTGTCAAAATCTGGCATTCACATTGAACTTGACAGAATCAAAGAAATTTTTGAAATATCCATGCCTCATAACCAAAAAGCCATGCAATCTTTCCTTGGTCAAATTAATTTTGTGAAGATATTTGTCCCAGATTTCTCACGTATTGTTTCTCCTTTGCAAAATATGATAAAAAAGAATTCAAATTTTAAATGGGGTCAAGATGAGCATGAAGCATTCAACTTGATAAAACAAGCCATCATTAACGCTCCATCTTTAGCAACCCCGAATTTTTCAGAATATTTTATCTTATACACATTTTCCTCAGAGAAATCTTATGCCACGATTCTAACTCAAACAAATCAAGAGAAAGCGGAAGCTCCAATCACATTTTTTAGCTCGAATTTACAAGGTGCTGAACTCAACTATTCTGACGTAGAGAAACAGGCGTACGCTGTTTTCAAAGCAATCAAATATTTCAGACCTTTCCTACTTAAAGCCCATACTAAAGTCATAGTACCGTTTCCAGTGGAAAGAAACCTTCTAATACAGAAGGATGTGGGCGAAAAAAGAGCAAATTGGATCACCGCTTTACAAGAATACGATCTTGAAATCAAACCAGCAAACATTGTAAGAGGCCAAGGCTTCTACAAAATGTTGGCTGGAGCATCGCAAATTCTTGAGAATTCATCTGACGAGGTGCATACGTATGAGGTAAGCCTAAACGATGCAGAATCATTATATGCTGACACCGTTTATTATCTTAAGAATGGGTATGCTCCATCACACCTGGATCACACCAAGAAAAGAGCTCTGAAGTTGAAAGCTAAACAATACCAGCTCATAAATGATGTTCTGTTTAAAAGAAATTACGATTCTGTGCTTCTTAGGTGTCTTGAGAAAACTGAAGCCGAAAAGGTTTTGCAGGAACTCCACGATGGGCCAGCAGGCGGACACTATGCTGGAGATGCTACATAAAATCTTACGCACAGGATATTATTGGCCCACACTATTCAAAGACTCACACAGTTACGTGAGGAAATGCCAAGTCTACCAGACTGCTGCAGGGAAACAAAAGAAACCGTCCATGCCACTACAGCCAGTAAACATCGAGCAACCATTCAGCCAGTGGGGCTTGGACATAATAGGTGAGATCGTTCCTCACTCTTCTAAGCAGCATAGGTACATCCTCACAGCAACAGATTATTTCACTAAATGGGTAGAAGCAGTTCCTCTCAAGATAGCTAATTTTGAAAACATTATTGAATTCATAGATCAATTTATAATCACTAGGTTTGGATTGCCAACGGCCTTAATATTTGATAATGCTTCATACTTTTTTGGAAATACAATGACTGAGTTTGCACTTAAAAGAGGATTCAAACTGAAATATTCGGCCAACTACTATCCGCAAGGTAATGGATTGGCTGAATCAACAAACAAAAACCTGATTAGAATTATTAAAAGAACAGTCGACCAAAACCAAAAGAATTGGCACAAAGCATTGGTAAATGCTTTATGGGCAGATAGAATAACGAAGAAAGCTTCAATCGGCACTTCTCCCTTTAATTTAGTTTATGGAAAAGAAGTGGTTCTTCCGACCCACCTAGTCATTCCCTCTTTGTCTTTAGTACAACACATCGATGAGGTATCCACCTCCTCCATACAACTAAGACAAATAGAAATAATTAAATTATAAGAACAACGAGAACAAGCTAAGAAAACCCATGCTCATCACCAATCGCTGATAAAATCCTCTTTTGACTCAAGCATAATAACCAGAAAATTTTTTCAGATGGGAGATTTAGTTTTGAAATGGGATAAGGCTCATGAAGAAAAGGGCAAACATACGAAATTTCAGGAACTGTGGCTTGGCCCTTTTCAGATTGTAGAAGTCATAGGCCCATCGACGTTTGTGTTGCAGGATTTAGCAGGTAGAAGAGATTCTTTGCCTGTTAATGGACAGATTCTTAAAAAATATTTTCCATAGAAGATCACTCTTCTATTTTTGTAGGATAGTTTTAGTTTTTATTTGTTTTCTCTTTCTTATGAATAAAACCAGTTGTAGATGGTCACTAAAAGAGTTCATGAAAAAGACACCAATTCTCTATCAGATTTTGAGCTTTTCGCTTGTACAAGTAGCAAAAAATTTTCGAAAGATCTGATTTTTATTATTGACAGGTAGAGTTAACTTTAGCCTAGACGTGATGCTAGTTTCAACTTCAAAAATTTGATGAAAGCAACCTTTGGTAAAAATTGTTTTATATCAGCACAATGAAAGGTATCAATAATAAAATAAATATTCTCTGTAAAGCTGTTGTTTTCAAACTCTATTATTGTCGTCCAGAGCTTTCTTAAGGAAAAACAATGACTTCCTCCCTGCTAAAGGAAATCACAGCATTCAGAAGAACAATCCGAGAAAACACTATGTCTCAAAGAATAAGAGGTCTCATCACGAGCCGGCTTATCATGATCACAGATATTATAACTTGCTGACTTTGCCAATACTGTCTACCAAAACTGGGCAACGACTCAAGATTGTTGCAATCAAAAGACAAGGGGTCTCATCACGAGCCAGCTTGTTCAACAAAAGTGTAAATCAAGTGAATGACTGTGTCATAATTTGGCCACCAAAACAAGACATTGTTCTTTAGAGAATAAAAAAGGAAAAAGTGTCAAGAAGGAGTTTTCCTCTGAAATGTTGTAAATAACCTCAAGCAGGATAAAGGATCATTGCTAGGTAACAGGTAACCCTGTCGAGGCTATGGACGCTTGCGGGTAGCAGAGGCTCTACCTACGACAAATGAGCATATTTTAAAAGGCCAACGCGCAAAGAAGACCTTATTTTATCTTTAAAAGACCAAGTAGTGTTTGGTGTGAATACAAGAACTAAGCCCGAGGAAACAAATGATTGGAATATGAAAAGGTTGAGACGAAGTATCAATGCTAGGATAAGGCATAATATACTCTATCTGTCCATGACAAAATTTAGATATATGAAAATCTTTCTGCTTCGGAAGTTGAAATTGAATAGAAAAATAGAGATAACTGGTTCTTCACAGTGAATTGCCATTGTTGTGGTCACCAACAACCCCCCTCTTTGATTGGTATTAACAATAACACCAAGCAAATGGGGACCCTTAACAAAAATCCAAAGAAAAAAAAAAAAAAAACTTTTCTATCAAAACTCTGTATTTTGACTCCCTAAAGCTATATCGCATCGCGAGGAGATAACGAGACGTTTTCCTATGCGCATAATGAGCTGCGAAGAAGCGACGCGAAATTCATCGCATCGTTTATACTGTGAAGCCCTCTTAAATAAAAAGCTTAAGGAATTGCCGACGGCCGATATGCGACGTCGCATATCGCAACATCGCATAAGCAGCACACAATGATTATAATTAAGCGCGATCTGCGATATTGCGATCTGCGATATTTGCGATTTGCGATATTTGCAATCATCAAATCATGCGTTAACACATCTTAAACAACGCAATCATCGACACTGCGATGCGAGTCGCAGAAATCACTCATCGCAAATATTCCTCGGCACAGCGTTCAAGGAGAGCTGTCTGCAGACCAAAATTGGGCGCGCACCTTAAAAAGAAATTAATGATTGTACGCCAAAGTATCCGAGAAGGATTTTGTTGTGTTTTTCGAAGATTCAGTTCATTATGAGTGTCATGATTATGCATTCATTAGAGCTTTAAGCTTTCATGTCAATCTTTTCGTTTGCGTAAACTGTAAGACAACAACTAATATAAATCAATGTGCAGGAAACATCTAAGGAAAAGGGGAAAGCGTCAATACTCGGAGAACAGAGAAGAAATGCCTTCGTAAACGGATGCCGCATGTAGCAGGACCGCGGATTCTAGAGTATCACTCAATAGAGACTGATGGAAATAGACTATCCAAGACTCAGAGTCAAAGGCGCACAAAAACAGCATGTTTTCAAAAGATCCTGAAGCTTAGACTGGGTAAAGCAAAAACAAAAACGCTAAAGGAGGAAAACTCACCAGAAAGCCTGGAACAAAGAACGGAAACAGTTTTCATTACAGAAAATTGTTCAGAGAGCAAAGTCCCTAACTTGCTCAATCATTCGCCAGGCCGGAAACCGAAATAGCAACAACACAATCAGTTTGAGAGAAATTTGGGATATTACCAAGTATACACACAGCGAATACACCAAGCCAGAGGAAAATGTCTTCCAGATTGTTAGAAAGCAGTGCCAGCTCTTGTTGTTTCTATTTTCATAACTCAAACGAAGGGAGAAGACAACCAGCCGACTCTTCCCAGGCGAATGTTGCATTGCTTACAGCACTAAGAAGCAAATACAAAAACGGTTAGAAATTAGATTCAATTTTTAGAAATAATTTGCTTTAGTAGAAGGGTGGTCATTTGAAACCGTGTCCTAAATTTATGTAATTAAGATTAATTAGTTAGCAGTATTTAAACCCTTCTCAGGCATTTGGAGAAGGGTCCGGAAATTTGTCAAAAAACTTGTCCTCAGAACATGCACTTTTTCACCCTCGGAGGGGGTTTTTGGTGAATGGATGGATCGAGATTTATCAATGTTTTCATTTAATGTCTGCTACTGATGTTGCACTTTTGTACTCTTAGTATATATTAGAACAAGTAGAGATAAATCGTTATTGCTTGAAGCTTATGAGTGGAACCAGTCATAAATGGTACTTTTATCTCTTGACCTGTTTCTGTTCATATTCTTAGAGTGATATGCAGTTTTCAGTTGTTTATATGTTAATGCATGAATGTGTGGGTTACCATTTGGCACTTCTGTATGGTGGAGTCATTTATTTATGCTTGATATATGAATAACTTATTATGCGATATGCTGTTCACAACTGTTTTCCCTAACTTTTTATGCATAATGGTTTATCTTAATTGATTTCTATTCTTATGATAGCTGAATGATCTTTATTACCAGTTATTGTTTGAAATCTTTTTAGATCGCATAATAGAAGAAATACACCCCGGGTTAGTGTAGATTAGATGTGTTGTTTTTCCTTTATTAGATTACAATAGCATAGAGTTAGCTTAGAAGTTTGAATTAAATTAGCTTAAAATACTCCTAGATCAGCATCATTCAACTCTACACACACACACACCCCTTAGATTGGGAAACTGGTCCCATTATCCCCAGTCAGACCCGCTATACCAAACAGATAAGGAGCTGCCAACCAAGGTCCGGACCGGGTGGGTATCCCCCTTGTTGTCGACCCGATTTTCGGGGCTTCAACATAAGGCAAGGAAAAACAAAGATAAAACAATAGGATAACCCCCTTTCTTTCCAAAAACAACCCTCTATGTGTGGAAAAACAAGATAAAACAATACGATAACAACCTTTCTTTCCAAAAACAACCTTTTATGTGTTCTATGGAATGGGAGTAGGGTTTAATGGAAGAGAGACCACAAACGTTGCTAGATTTTATTAGAATATTAGGGTAGTAAACATTTTTTAGAGAAGTCGATGGCTGGGGTATTTTGAGAAGAGTTTATGATGATGATGATGATGATGATGTTGCCCTTGAATATTCCTCAAATTTTAGAACTATAGGGGGAAAAAGTATGTGACTGCAGTGAGAAGCAATACATAAGGACTATCACTAAATATTGGAAATATTTTAAAGTTGATATTGCGAGGCATGAAATCATCAAGCAACAATTATTATTTACCTTTTTGGGCTTAGATATCATTTTCATATCTCCTACTTGAAGTAAATGAGTGAAAGCCATGATTGAACAAAAAATTAGAAACAAAGGTGTTGGCACAAAAATGTTATCGAGGAAAAGACCCTAGATTCAAGCACAAGGGGCCAACAAGGTTCCATTGTAGTCTAGGCCAACGGCAGCATTTTCATCTTACCCAAGGGGCAAGGAGTCTCACCTGAGGCATGCCGTGACCAGAACTAAGAAGGGTTAGAGGGATATTAAGGGTGATCTAGTCATTAATTTATTAGTAAGTTAAAGAGATCATTCATCGCAACATTATGTTGTTACAATTACCATATTCATCCAGTAAAAGGCCATTAATTAAAATTTTGAATAGGTTTATAAACTAGAACAATAAACTTGATCATAACACCATGAAAACTATCTAATTCATTCATTCATATCAACTTAAGGAAGATTCATTACAATATACATCAGGTGTAAATCCTTTCAACAAATACATAAAATACCATAGCCACAGGATGCCTTAGACCTCTGACCGAGTCTAACTCTGGCCATTCTACAACTGCCCGGGTCCTTAGGGCCCTATTATTCTACACTTATGACCCCCTGCTAGATCCCAAACCCCTCTTCTGTGGTGTCTTATGCTTTTATCTTCTCTTCCGTTGCACCCATTTCCAATTCTGTTTGGCTGTCTTTTCCCTCGGCTGCCTTTCGCTCTCCTCCTTGTCCACTCGACTGTTCCTACTTGCTCTCGAAACCTTTATGCAACTACCCATCTACTATATGTTCTTGCTTCCATCCCTGCCTGTCATCTCCAGAACGTGACTATTTCTCCCGCCACCTATTCTCCACCTTGATTCTCTCAAAAATTCAAAATTCAAAATGAAGGCCCTGATCATAGTTATTTGACTCATCCCTGAGTCAATCTATCTCAAGTGTTGTGGGTCCTATCTCTGGTCCTACAAATATTTCTACCTGTTGCTACGACGAACCTTCCTTCTGTGGGACTACTGCTTCAACTACTTCTCCCACATTTTGGCCTTCTTTTCCAAACAAAGGCCCCAATTCAGGGACATCCATGGTCATTTCTTGTTTGAAGTGGTTGTAATCATTGAGAACTTCTTCCCATGCAGTCTTCATATAGTTAGCCTTCTTGATGAAATTGTTCATCGTGGTGGAGGTTGGTTGACTTGGATTGCTGCTTTGTAACACGTTCCACTATGCTTCATTTTTTTTGCAGACCTTTCGCAGAGCAAGAACACGTTGGCAGACTTGTGGTCGGAAGTCACGAATTTTATTTTTGGTCTTTGTAGACTCTTCCTCTATTTGTTGGACTCGCGCCTCAATGGAGTCAATTTATTCATCATGCTTCTGCAACTGAACTGAGTTTGTGCAATTTTTTCTTTTTGCGATGTATTTTTGTAGCTAATCGTGAAGGGGATAGATAGGCTAATTCTTTTGCGCTAGGTTTCATGGGTACAACCTAACTGGAGTACACAGCTGCGCCATTCTCTAGAATGCTACAATGTTACCACAAAAGAGGCCGAGGAAGATCCCCAGAATATCAGTATCCCCAAGTCAGTGGGACATCATGAAGTCATTGGGCCTAAGGTAGAGGTTCTTGACATTTCAAAACCATTGAAGACCAAACAGGTGAACATTGGGTCAGAAGCATAGCCGAAGTTCGCAAATATAGGTGATTACTGGGATGAAGACATAGTTGACAAAGTTATGGAGTTATTGCAGGAATATCAGGACTTGTTTCGAACAAATTTCTTTGATCTCAAAGGGATAGTAGGTGATCTAGGTGTTATGAAGATCAATCTGAAGCCAGATGTAAAGCCGGTAAAACAACAACCATACTGGTTGAATCCTAAATAAAAAGAGAAATTGCATGAAGAACTAGATAATATGCTCGCAACAGGAATTATTGAGCTTGTAGAAGAATCAGAGTGGGTTAGCCCTATGGTGGTTCAAGAGAAGAAGACAAAGGTCAAAATCAGGATCTGCATAGATCTGAGGAAGTTGAATGATGCTTGTGTATATGATCCATTCCCTACATCGTTCTGTTGGCATTATGTTTTCTGGTATGGCTATATGTTACAGATGTTGTACTTGATGGCAACTCCCATGACAAGGCTCTCAATTTATGAAAAATTAAGAAAGACGCAGGATATCAGTTCAGAAGGTGCGTACCCGTAGGTACACCATGCAGGGACCGCGTCCAGAGTCGCAGGCCAGCCATTCAGCAGGTGCGTCCACCCAGTGCACACTTTTCTAGGCAAAGAAAAACCCACGTGGGGGTTTCTTGTGTTTTACTCTTGGTATCTAGCCGACGGTATTGTGTTATTATGGTGTCAGCTCGTGGTATTGTTCCATGTTTTGAGGAGGAGCTTGCCTATATAAAGCAAAGGAGATCATTTGGTTTGGGCATGTCTTTGGTTGAATATCTTATTGGGTGAGATCTGGTCTAGATCTAAAAGGCGAATCTACTGAAGGACTGAGATCTCTTTGGCGCAAGATCAGATCTGTAGATCTGACTGTTTGGGTTACTCTTAAAGTCTTGAAATCATTCATACCCGAAGGGACGCAGGTACAGTGAAAGGAAAGCGCGCCGGGACGCAGTGCAGAATCTGGAGATCTGCGTGGGGACGCAGGGCAGACGAAGTTCAGGTGCGTCTAGGACGCAGCTCAGTGACTGGAGATCTGCATGGGGACGCAGAGCGATCAAGGTTCAGGTGCGTCTCTGAAGCAAAAGGATGCGGCGCGATGGATTTTTTGGGTGCGTCCCTGAAGCAGAAGGACGCGGCGCGATAGTGTTTTTGGGTGCGTCCCTGTAGCAGAAAGACGCGGCGCGATAGTGTTTCTGGATGCGTCCCTGAAGCAACAGAACGCAGAGCAGTTAAAGGAACAGTGCGTGGGCACGCAGCGCAGCAGAAGGATATCTACGTGTGGACGCAGGGGAGCAGAAGGTTAACTGCATCTGGTCGCAGGCCACAGAAGGAAAAACTGCGTCTCTGTCTTAAGATGTTCTGTTGATTGAATTTCTCTGTTGATAAGGTGTTCTGGGTTACTTCTGTTATTGCTGATCTGATATCTGTAGTGGACTGTAACTGTTATGTACTTGTTGATCATCTGATGCTTTATGAAAAGAAGTAGGGGGTTGTAGCTCCCTTCCAGGAGTAGACTGGAAAACGAGAGAGAGAGAGAGTTGTAGCTCTCTGCAGGTTGCAGCCTGCGTACTGGTAAAGGACTGCACCATTACAAAATCATTGTAAAAGAAGTTTCTAATTTTGAAAGAAGATAGAGACATATTGCAGCAGGTGGTTTTCACCCACATTGGGTTTCCACCTTACATCTTGTGTTCTTTGGTGTGACTATCTGTTTTTCTTTGTTCATGCTCATTATTTTATGGTACTGACATGCAAAAATAATTCAAAGATCAAATAAGGAAGATTTATTAAATTGCTAGATAATACTGATTCACCCCCCCTCTCAGTATTATTTCCAACAATTGGAATCAGAGCAGGTCCTTCAGAGAAGCTTGATCGCTTGAAGGTAGATCGTTCATCATGAGCAACTATGAGAGAGAAGCATCAATCAGGCCACCGGTTTTTGATGGGACAAACTTCAATTATTGGAAGGTAAGAGTTACTGCATATCTTTAATCTCTTGGTACAGAAGTTTGGGACATTGTAGAAACAGGCTATGCTTTTCCTTCAGCTACTCCTACAGATCCAGCTGAGAAAAAGAAGTATGAAACAAATGCAAAAGCAGTCAGTACTCTATTAGGAAGTATATCCCAAACGGAATTCATGAAGGTAATGCACTTCAAATCAGCAAAAGAGATATGGGACAAAATGGTCACGAGTTATGAAGGAGATGAACAGGTAAAGCGAGCTAAACTTCAAACTCTCAGGATTCAGTATGAGACTCTCAAGATGTATAATGATGAAAGTGTGGCTAATTATTTTCTTCGGGTAGATGAGATTGTTAATTGTATGAAAAATTTGGGTGAAGAAATAAAAGAGGCTATAGTAGTTGAAAAAATTCTAAGATCATTATCCCCCAAGTTTGAATCTAAAGTATCTGCAATAGAAGAAAAGGAAAATCTCCGAATTCTCACTATGTCTCAGCTACATGGAATTCTAACTGCTTATGAAATGAGAAAGGGAGGTCCATCAGACAGAAGGGAAGCTGCTTTCAAGGCATCAGGCAAAGAAGATTACTATGAAGCAAGCCATGTTCCAAAAGAAGAGGAAGAAGAATCAAATTTTGTCAGAAATCTTCAAAGGGGTTCTGGAAGGTTCAGAGGTAAGCTACCTTTCAAATGCTTTGCTTGTGGAAGAGTAGGTCATTATGCTGCAAAATGTCCTTATAAGGATAAAGGAAAGGAACCTGCTAGATGGAACAAGAAACAAAGTGCAACTAAGAAAAGCTACTACACCCATGAAGATAGTGATGATCTATCAAACAGTGATGAAGATGAACGAGGTAATGAATATAAGTTATTAATGGCATTTGAAGATGATAATTATATGGATGCTATAGATGTGGATAACCTTTATGATGAAATCACTAGACTCAAGAGATGTATAGAAGAAAAGAATGTGATCATTGATACTCTACAATTTCAAATTGATGAAAAGGAAAAACATCTTGAAAAACTAGAAGGAGAAATTGTTGGTCTTAGAAAAGAGATTGAGAAAACAAAAGCTATTAATCTTAAGTTTGTCAAAGGATCTGAAACTTTGGATGAGATTATCAATGTGCAGCGGTCTCCTCTAAACAAGACAGGTCTGGGCTACAATGGAGAAACCTCTCAAGCATCCACCTCAAAGAGTTATCTTGATGCAGCAAGAAGAAATGAGCAAAAGAACAATGAAGATCATCAGGTAAAGCAGGGACGAATTACAAACAGAAACTATCAAGGGCAATCCATCTTAAGGGTGAACCAGCCACAGGTAAAATCTTCTCAATTTGGTCCAAGAATAGATGAAAATAGAAATTACAATCAGTTGGCTGGTAGATTCGATAACCGCAGAAGTTTCTTCAATGGACAATGCTTTTCTTGTCATAACTTTGGTCACAAAGCAGCTCAATGTGTTGCATATAAAACAATCATGACTAGGGAAGCTCAAAAACAAAGAAGTATGACAGGGATTACAAAAAGGACCTATAACAACTTTTCGGTTCTTGAAAATGAAGTCGAATGTTATATTTGCAATAACTTTGGTCATGAAGAATCTGAATGCAGGAGCAGGTTTCAGCAGAAAAAGGAGCAAGCCTCAAGCACCAAAACATGGAGAATAAAGGAACCTCAAACAGAAAGATGTGGAATAGCATTTTATGCAGAGGGACAGGAAAATCTATGGTACATTGACAGTGGATGTTCGAAGCATATGACAGGTGATAAAGAAAAACTTGAATCTTATTCTGCTCTAGAAAAGGGAAAGAAAGTCTCTTTTGGAAATGATACTCCTGCAACTATAAAAGGAAAAGGCATTGCTCAGTTAAAAGAAAAGGTCAAAGCTGGAAATGTTTTGTATGTTGATGGATTGAAGCATAATCTTCTAAGTGTCAGCCAGATGTGTGATCAAAGAACCGAGGTTATTTTCAGATCGAATGGATGTCTTGTTCGTGATCTTGATACAGGTAAAACAGTACTCAAAGGCAAAAGAACTCCAAATAATCTGTACATATTTGAAGAAGGACAACAACAATGTTATCTGAGCAAGGATGAAGAGCACTGGTTATGGCATCGAAGGTTGGGACATCTAAGCTTCTCACAAATAAGGAAAGCATGCAAATATCAGGCAGTTCGCGATCTTCCAGATATCAAAATTCCTGACAACACCATATGCAGATCATGTCAGTTTGGAAAACAAACCTGAACTAACTTTCCAGAGAAAGAAGGATCAGCTAGCATGCCTCTTGAGCTAGTACATACAGATACATGTGGTCCATTCAGGAAAAGAACACCTAGAGGAGAGGAATACTTGATATTATTTATTGACGATTTCTCCAGGTTTGTCTGGTTGGGACTTATGAAGCACAAAGATGAAGCATTCAAAAAATTCAAATCCTTCAAAGCCTTGGTTGAAAATGAATCAGGTCACAAAATTAAGTGCCTCAGATCCGACAGAGGTGGGGAATTTACTTCAAATGAATTTTTCGATTTCTGTGATGAACATGGGATAAGGAGAGAATTCTCTACAGCCAGAACTCCTCAGCAAAATGGAGTTGTTGAAAGAATGAACAGAACAATCCAACAAATGGCTCGTGCTATACTTGATGAATCAGGAACTCCCGCAACTTTCTGGGGTGAAGCTGCACATGCTGCGGTTGTTATTCTCAACAAAACAAATGTCCGGGTGAACAACACTCAAACTCCTCATGAGCTTTGGAGTGGCAGGACTCCTTCGGTAAAGCACTTCAAAATCTTTGGGAGCAAATGCTATATCAAGAATACTGATGAGCAGCTTGGCAAACTTGAACCTAGGGCAGATGAAGGCATTCTTCTTGGTTGCTCTCCATATAGCAAAGCATACAAGTGCTACAATAAAAGACTTGGCAGAATTGTTGACAGCATTGATGTAGTGGTTGATGAGAAGGGATGCATTCCTAGGCAAGTCCATCATGAAGACATCGAAGAAGATGAAGGCTACCCTCAAAGACAGAATGATGAAGAAGAAGAACCTCAAGAAGAGCCAGAGGAGCAAACAAGAATAGAAGAAAAGACTCCATCCAGATATGTTCAGAAGAATCATCCAGAATCTCAGATTGTGGGGCAGAAAGAAGCAGGTGTACAAACAAGAAGAACAGTTGCAGAAGCCTCAAGCTATTTGGCACTACTCTCCTCTACTGAACCACAAAATGTGAAAGAAGCATGCAAAGATGAATGTTGGGTGAAAGCAATGGATGAAGAACTTGAGCAAATCGAAAAGAACAACACTTGGGAGCTGGTTCCTAGACCAAAGGATAAAAATGTTATCGGAACAAAATGGGTCTTCAAAAATAAATTGAATGAAAATGGAGAAGTAATTAGAAACAAAGCCAGACTTGTTTGTAAAGGGTATGCGCAGCAAGAAGGAATAGACTTTGAAGAAACCTTTGCTCCTGTTGCAAGACTTGAGGCCATCCGAATGTTCCTTGCTCTCTCAAGTTTTCAAAACTTCAAAGTATTTCAAATGGACGTGAAATCAGCCTTTCTGAATGGAGACTTGGAAGAAGAAGTGTACATTGAACAGCCAGATGGGTTCATTCTTGGAAATGATTCAAATCTTGTATGCAGATTGAAAAAGGCTCTCTATGGTCTCAAACAAGCTCCAAGGGCTTGGTACTACCGCTTGGACAAATATCTTCATCAACAAGGTTTTTCAAAAGGTTCAGCAGATAGCAATCTTTAGATTAAAAGTTGAAAATGACAAATTGCTAATACTTGTTGTGTATGTAGATGACATTATTTTTGGCAGCAATGAAGAAGCTATGAGTCAAAGCTTTGCCTCGGTCATGCAGAAAGAATTTGAAATGTCCTTGCTAGGAGAACTGACATATTTCCTTGGTTTACAAATCCAACAAAAGGAAGGAGGAATCTTTTTATCTCAAACCAAGTATCTCAAACAGATTTTGAAGAAATATGGCATGGAAGATGCAAAACCAGTATGTACACCCATGGTCACAGGATGTAGTCTTAGTGCAAATGATGAATCTGCAGCAGTACATCAACCAACCTACAGATCTATGATTGGAAGTTTACTATATTTGACAGGTACCCGACTGGACATCATGCATGCAGTTGGAATAGTTGGAAGATTTCAGGCAAATCCGAAGGAGACTCATCTTCAGGCAGTGAAGAGAATTTTCAAATATCTTCAAGGGACTCAAAATTATGGCTTATGGTATCCTAGAGATACAGATCTTACTCTTCATGCTTATACAGATGCAGATTGGGCCGGAAGCGTGGATGACAGGAAAAGCACAAGTGGTGGTGCGTTCTTTATGGGTTCCAGACTGGTATCTTGGTTCAGCAAGAAACAGAGTTCGATTGCCTTGTCTACAGCTGAAGCGGAATATGTTGCTGCTGCATCTTGTTGCACCCAACTTCTCTGGATGATGCAGACTTTGCAGGATTTTCAAATCACTTGTACACCACCTATCCCCATCTTATTTGATAACACAAGTGCAATCAGCATCTCAAAGAATCCGGTTATGCATTCAAAAACCAAGCACATACCAATCAAATATCATTTTCTCCGGGAACAAGTGCTTGAACAGAAGGTCAAGTTGGAGTATGTTCCTTCTAAGGAACAAGTTGCTGATATTCTCACCAAACCATTGCCCAGGGACACTTTTGAGTACCTCAGGCAAAAGCTGGGGGTTGTTGATGCATCATCTTATTGTTGAACCTTTTCTGATTGATGGTACAGGTTCAGGGGGAGCATATAATGCATTGTTGGCATTATGGAGGATGGTCAGAAGGAGATCTTGGAAATAGCTGCAATATGTCTCTATCTCTTTCATGGAGGATTATGGTTCTTTGTTACAGATCTGGTTCAGGGGTGCATGATCTTAGGGGGAGCATACCCCTTTGCCCTTGATGTCAAAGGGGGAGAATGAAGCTGAAGTTTGTAAGGTTGCCATCAAGTCCAAAGGGGGAGATTGTTGGCATTATGTTTTCTGGTATGGCTATATGTTACAGATGTTGTACTTGATGGCAACTCCCATGACAAGGCTCTCAATTTATGAAAAATTAAGAAAGACGCAGGATATCAGTTCAGAAGGTGCGTACCCGCAGGTACACCATGCAGGGACCACGTCCAGAGTCGCAGGCCAGCCATTCAGCAGGTGCGTCCACCCAGTGCACACTTTTCTAGGCAAAGAAAAACCCACGTGGGGGTTTCTTGTGTTTTACTCTTGGTATCTAGCCGACGGTATTGTGTTATTATGGTGTCGGCTCGTGGTATTGTTCCATGTTTTGAGGAGGAGCTTGCCTATATAAAGCAAAGGAGATCATTTGGTTTGGGCATGTCTTTGGTTGAATATCTTATTGGGTGAGATCTGGTCTAGATCTAAAAGGCGAATCTACTGAAGGACTGAGATCTCTTTGGCGCAAGATCAGATCTGTAGATTTGACTGTTTGGGTTACTCTTAAAGTCTTGAAATCATTCATACCCGAAGGGACGCAGGTACAGTGAAAGGAAAGCGCGTCGGGACGCAGTGCAGAATCTGGAGATCTGCGTGGGGACGCAGGGCAGACGAAGTTCAGGTGCATCTGGGACGCAGCTCAGTGACTGGAGATCTGCGTGGGGACGCAGAGCGATCAAGGTTCAGGTGCGTCTCTGAAGCAAAAGGACGCGGCGCGATAGTGTTTTTCGGTGCGTCCCTGAAGCAGAAGGACGCGGCGCGATAGTGTTTTTGGGTGCGTCCCTGTAGCAGAAAGACGCGGCGCGATAGTGTTTCTGGATGCGTCCCTGAAGCAACAGAACGCAGAGCAGTTAAAGGAATAGTGCGTGGGCACGCAGCGCAGCAGAAGGATATCTGTGTGTGGACGCAGGGGAGCAGAAGGTTAACTGCGTCTGGTCGCAGGCCACAGAAGGAAAAACTGCGTCTCTATCTTAAGATGTTCTGTTGATTGAATTTCTCTGTTGATAAGGTGTTCTGGGTTACTTCTGTTATTGCTGATCTGATATCTGTAGTGGACTGTAACTGTTATGTACTTGTTGATCATCTGATGCTTTATGAAAAGAAGTAGGGGGTTGTAGCTCCCTTCCAGGAGTAGACTGGAAAACGAGAGAGAGAGAGAGTTGTAGCTCTCTGCAGGTTGCAGCCTGCGTACTGGTAAAGGACTGCACCAGTACAAAATCATTGTAAAAGAAGTTTCTAATTTTGAAAGAAGATAGAGACATATTGCAGCAGGTGGTTTTCACCCACATTGGGTTTCCACCTTACATCTTGTGTTCTTTGGTGTGACTATCTGTTTTTCTTTGTTCATGCTCATTATTTTATGGTACTGACATGCAAAAATAATTCAAAGATCAAATAAGGAAGATTTATTAAATTGCTAGATAATACTGATTCACCCCCCCTCTCAGTATTATTTCCAACACGTTCATAGATGAAGTCTTGGAAAACATTGGTGGTTAAGAAGCATACTCTCTTACAAATGGATTATTAAGGTATCACCAGATCAAGATCGTGCCAAAAGATTGAAGTAAGACTACCTTTGCTAGAAAATGGGCATATTTTCTGTATACAATTATGCCCTTTGGACTTGTTATACCCCTATACCAATAGGTGTCATACATCATGATTGGCTTGGTTAAGATTTGAAATATGTTCATACCTTTACTTGTTGCAAAGGTTTTCCATATTTGTAAAAAATCAAAAAAATTAAAAAATGTAAAGAGGGTATACCCTAAAAGAAAAATCAAAGGGTGAAAAGAATAAAAAGAGGTCAAAAAAATGAACCCCAACAAAAGAAAGACCAGAAAAGTGTGCAAGTCTAAATGCCACTACTTTTTTACTTTTGTATAATAAAAAATTGTGTGCAGTTTGTCACCTATGCCACAATTCATGAATAGTCAAATAGTTTAAGCTTGACTAGTTCATATTTCAATTTCATGTTTTAGAAGTAGAGAATAAAGATATGACCAAATAGTGTAATATTGGTAGATAAGTAGATAGGTAGAGTGAATAAAAGGAGCTCAATAGTTTAATATGAGCCATTGGATGTAATAAGTGTAGACTTAGATAGACATCACTATGTAAAAGAAAAGAAAGTTTGATGAGGGTTTGCTAGTTTAAGTGCACCCTAATAAAGAAGTAAAAATGCTAGGATAAAGTAGGTAGGGTAAGTAGATGATGGTTGCAGAATAATATGTGGTGAAAAATAAGTATAAATATATAAATCTTTTACTTTTGTCACAAGGAAAAGGCATGTATCACATGGAAGGCACATCAAGTAAGCAAAGTCAAAAATAATTAATTTCCCTACTCATTTCCCTAAATTTTCACTAATTTCCCCTAAGTGCCAAGGTATCTATCAAGTTAGAAGGGCTCAGAGAATTTCTCTGACTTTTGGAAGGACCAGACCCTCGGACCAACAATTTATAATACCTTAAGCACTTAAGTCCCTTCACCAATAATCACACCCCTTCATAAGTTATTCATTTCCTCAATAAATCTTTTCCTAAGTAAAATCCTATTTTACTTAGAGAAAATAAAACACTTTCCATACAAACCCTCGTGTTCACTTAACCTAAGTTTCGAATATATATATGAAAATGTTTTAAACTTAGCGCTCATTTCACAAAGTCATACTAACCACTAATCCATATTATTATGTAATTCCCCTATGTAAAGCAACATTACCCATTCTCGTATTATTATAAATGTAAAAAAGCCCCAAATATTATATATCCTGCCCCTTGGTTAAATATAACCATATATCAAGCAATAAACGGAATTAATTAACCAATCCATGGTTAATAAAGAACCCGACCCATGCCATGTTAAAACAAGGATTAATTAATCCCCAAGATTAATTAATAACTTTTTGGACCAATCAAATCACCCTCGATATGATTAACTCCTTTAATTATATTGGACCTGCCCTCTGTTAACCTTCGGCCACTTCATCTCCCTGACAGTCATCTGATCGGATCCCGTAGATCCAATGGTTATCACACATATCGCACGAGCCTCCGCAGTTAACCTTTAGCATGCGATGGTGGGCGGTTTAGTGAATAGTACCATCGCTATGTGTCACACAGCGTATGGAATTGCGCGGTCGGGTCCAAATGCCACTTCCCCTCAACTAGCGGTTTGATGAAACTGCTTACCGCCTCTTGCTAAAAACAAAACATCAAATCACTTTCCCGCTGATGCCATCTATCCAAATCCCAAACTCGCCAAAAGCTTTGACTTTGCATAAAACAAAGTTAAATAGTTTTGCATCCTTATTCTAAAAAGTGCATGCATGCAACCTGAACGTTGAAGTTGACCAACTTGTACCCCAACCATCAGCCACCTTGAAACTTGCAGTTCGACGCTGCTCCAAGTCTGACATTCGCACCTAGTGAACCTACATTCCATTTCCCATCACTAAAAACAGGTATTTACCATTTTTCGTCCAGAAACCCTGTAAATACTTGCTTTCCTCTATAATTAATTTCAAAAAACGCAAATTTCATTATAATTCAGTTGCTGAATTTAGAATTCAAGATTCCCAAGATCCTCTGTTTTCACCAACTCCACTTAAAAACCCCATTTTCCTTTCTAAATCCACAAGAACTAGAATGGAAACCCCCGTGGCCCTCAGTGTAGCACTTATCACTACCCCTCATCGAGACTTGGATTATATGTGCTTAGCAGATAAAGATTTTCAAATAAAAGACCTTGTAACTGAAGAAAATCCCCTAAAAGTATTTTTTCAATGCTGTGACAATTACCTGAATAACTCCGATCCCATAGGACTTTGGGAATCAAATATCCCAAGGTACATGCTCCCCTCTATGCATATTTTCCTTGACATTATCCATCAATGTCACGCCAATTACAATCCCGCTCTCAGAGCAATAATGTCCCCCAATCAAATGGTTATCTTCATAGTTACTGCAGATTCAATCAATGAGATGCTTCAGTTTTAGCCGAGTCAAGACCTCACCCCCATTTCCCTTGGTGAATTATTAGAGAAATCATCTAAATTGTCCCACTCTGAAGTCAGTCGCTTGTGCCAAACTTTTATGGATAAACATAATCAACCAAAGGATGCTCCTCCCTATATGTCATCTTTCTTCACACAAATAGATAAAAACATAGTCAATATGATAGTCGTAGTCATGAGTTTCAATGCTAGTGTGTATGTGGATGAGTTGACCCTAGTTTTAATGTCCATTTTTACCCCTGGTCAGCCTCTTGTTGTCAAATATAATTATGCTGCTTTCATTGCTGAGAAAATCCATCACCAGTTCATGAGGCTAGAGAATGAAAAGTTATTCAAGTGTTCCATAATCATATATCACCTTTTCCTTTATTATCAGTCTGACCAGTTCCCATTCTCTGTAAATAAGCTTGATACAAAGGGCAATCCCATATCAGTTATTTTTTGGACTTCCATCTTCCATGATTCACTTGGTCCATACTCATACACTGAATTCATTGACCAGTTTATCCACCCAATAACCACCATGCTGAAAGGAAGCCCTCCACCTAGGATCAGTGATGAAATCAAAAGAATTCTTTAGCTCTCTCAGCAGTATAAGATAGGTGACTGGTACTTGTACTAGAATCACACAGAGATCAGAATTTATGGTTGTGAACTTCCTCCATCCAAACTATCAAGGTATGTTCCTATGAGGTTGTTTGCCTTGGAATATTATAGGGAAATGTTAGACTCTGATCAGACTCATTTCACCAAGGCCAAGAAGAAAGCACAATTGAGAATTAAAGAACACCTAGGCCCATTTGTCTGCAACAATAAAGAAGCAGGCAAAAGAGCAGAGGAAATCCTAGAAAGAATTAGACTAAAGAAAATTTTTGTTTGGAGGTATGATCCACAAGGTTTCATTTGTGGTAGGAGAATGAAAAACAAGCTGTCACCATATTTCCATCACAAAGTCTCTGAAATAGAACAATATGCAAATATGGATGAATGGAAGGAAGGGACTCTAGTTGAAATGGATAGTGATCAAGTTGATGTAGAAAATGTGATGAAAGACTTAGAAAAGAGGATTGACCTATACTCTTGTGAATAGGTACTAGTTGGATCCACCCAAAAGCCAACACCAGAGCCTAGTGCCCCTACAACAGAGACTTCTCAAAGGCACTCACAGGAAACTAGTGCACCCCTTGCAGAACCACAATAGAAAAAAGATCAAGGAACAAGTACTCCAGCATTAGAACAACCAGAGATGTCAGAGCAGCCTGAAATCTCTGAAGAACAGGCTCCACCACAACCCCATTCAGCTCAGGTAAATATGGGAAATCCCCCAGTTTTGCAGTCTCCTCTGAATGAGGAAAAGAACTTGAAAAGAGACAAGGAAGTAGATACCCCTGCCGTTGGTCCTTCGAACCAGCCTGGTGCTAAGAGGCACATGCTAAATTCATATTCAGAGGAAGAATTATTTGAGGAAACAACAGGGTGTTTAAGGAAAGAAGGTGGAGATAGTCTACATACATTTCCAATAGGTGAGACACCTTCCAGTTCACAAAGATAGGAGCTTGAAAGACAACAAAGTACTGAAGTTTCTTCTTTTAGGTCTTCATCTGACAAGACCATATATATAAAAGGAAAATTCAAAGAGATAAGGGCCAAAAATGAGCAGCTGAAGGCCCAAGCCTACACTTAATACTTGAAGATGGCCCCTACTAATCAAATCAAGTTGATGTCAGCTTATGACATTAAAGAAGGGAAAATGCAGATTTTCTTTCCAAAGCCCATAGTGCAGTAGCTCAAATCACTTGTAGACTACCCCAAAAATGACTTTGAGGTCTTAGCCAAAGATATCCACCCCATAGATCAAATAGAACTACATAAGAAAATAAGGGAAATGGTTTATTCAACACTGACAAGCAAGGCCATGATGGAACACAGGTTGGAGAATTCACTAAACAACACTATTGCCCAACTACAAATAGAAAAGGCTTCCTCACAAGGAAAGGGCAATAGAATTAAAACATTAGAGGATTTGATTATTGAGTTGGACCATAACAAAAAGGATATCAAAGCTACAGAGGCCCTGATAAAGAAAAATAATGAAGATATAGCTGCCCTGAGAAAGCAGTTGAAATTGCCACCACTCATGCATCCACAGACCACTAAAGTGATTGAAAAGAATAATGAAGAATAGCTTATGGAATTGGTCCTCAAGCTAAATGAGCAATTAAAGGAAACAGAACAAGAATTAGAGAAAACACTGCAAACCAAGCAAACTGAGTCGACCTCTCAGCCTCAGAATGTAGTGCCAGTGGTTTCTGTAGCAGTCCCTTCTACATTGGCAACTGCTCTAGCACCAAATGTCCCTTTGACAACAATTGAAACTATTGGAGTAATAGGTACAAGTACATCATAGTCAGGAACTTCAAATCAGAGCATAGAAGAGTTAATCAAGTCCAAGGAGGAAATGAAAATCTAGGTCACTGAAATTCAAAAGGTAAAGGAGAAATTCATTACCTTAGAACAAAGGTATGATGTGTCAAAATTTAATTTTGCTGAAGAGGTAAGGAAAAACAAAGGTTTGACTCAATAGGTTAAAACACTAGAAAAGGATATTACATTTGAAAAGCCTTTGATTGACATCAGAAAGATATTATGGACCAACATCATTGAATCAATCAATGATGTTTGGTCATCAATTCAAATAATTTTTCAATAAATTGACTTGGTGAAAGCTGCTCTCCAAGAAATTGAAAAAACCAAGGAAGAACTAGGAGGGAAACCTGAAGAGGCTATCAGATTAATAAACTTCCTAAACAATAGAAACAGGTGTCAGTTAGAATAGCTAAACATTGAGGATAGGACTGGAACTATCCTTGAAATAAAGAAAGTATTGACCAAGAGGGGTCTAATGCAAAGCTTAGAACGCAAATTTCAAAATATGCAAGAGGATATAGATGAATTTATGGGGAAATTTGGCATTTTACAAAGTAAAGGACTTCCAAGTCCTTTAGTCATCAATGACAAGCTAATGAGGGAAGTGTTGGAAATAATACTGAGAGGGGGGGTGAATCAGTATTATCTATCAATTTACCAAATCTTCCTTATTTGATCTTTTGAAATATTCTTGCATATCAGTACCATAAAACAATGAGCATGAATAAAGAAAAATAGACAGTCACACCAAAGAACACAAGATGTAAGGTGGAAACCCAATGCGGGAGAAAAACCACCTGCTGCAATATGTCTCTGTCTCCTTCATGATGGATTTCTGGTTACAGATCTGGAGAAGCATGAGCATAGGGGGAGCATACCCTTTGCCCTTGATGTCAAAGGGGGAGAATGATGAAGCTGAAGATTATGTGGTTGCCATCAAGTCCAAAGGGGGAGTTTGTTGGCTTTATGATTCAGGTGTTGTCCTTGATGGCAAACTCATTCAGGTGGTAAATCAAGAAGGACGCAGGAAATATGTTCAGCAAGTGCGTCCCCGCAGGTATACCATACAGAACCCGCGTCCCGGGACGCAGGCCAGCCGTTCAGGAGGTGCGTCTGCCCAGTGCACACATTTCAAGGCAGAGAAAAGCACGTGGGGGTTTCTTGTGTGGTATCTAGCCGACGGTTTTGTGTTTCTATGGTGTCGGCTCATGGTATTGTTCCACGCTTTGGAGAGAAGCTTGCCTATATAAAGCAAAGGAGTTCATTTGGATTAAGCATCATCTTGGTTGATCATCTCTTGGTGAGATCTAGTCCATATCTTTAAGGGTAAATCTTCTAATGGACTACGATCTATATGGCGCATGATCAGATCTGTGGATCTGAGTGTTTGGGTTGGTTCTGAAGTCCTCTTATCTTCTATATCTGAAGGGACGCAGATTCAGTGAAGGGAAAGTGCGCCGGGACGCAGTACAGTAAAGACTCAGGTGCGTCTCTGAGGCAAAGGACGCGGCGCGACTGTAGTATTGGGTGCGTCTCTGAAGCGAAGGACGCGGCGCGATAGTGTTTCTGGGGGCGTCGGTCGCAGAAAAGCAAAAAGGAACAGTGCGTCTGCACGCAGAAGAGCATAAGGTATACTGCGTCCAGTCGCAGGCCACAGAAAGAAAATATGCGTCCCTGTCTTAAGATGATCTGTTGACTGTATATTTCTGTTCATAAGGTGTTCTGGGTTGTTTATGTAATTACTGATCTGATATCTGTAGTAGACTGTATCTATTGTATACTTGTTGATCATTTGATTCTTCATGAAAAGAAGTAGGGGGTTGTAGCTCCCTTCCAGGAGAAACTGGAAAAAGAGAAAGAGTTGTAGCTCTTTGCAGGTTGCAGCCTGCGTGCTGGTAAAGGAAGATGATTATTGCAACAAAATATATTAGTATTCTAAGAATCAAGCCAATTCATCTGTCAATTCATATGCACCCAAGGTATTTCCCACAAGAAGAGTTCTTTATGATAGTTTGGAGAACCTGTTTTATATTGAGCATGAAGTGAGGCACTTGTTTTCAGTGCAACCAAATTTTGTAAAATACACAGAAGTAGATGAAATCTTCGGAAAACTGACAAGGAACAGAATACAAAGAGACGATTGGTGTACCAACATGACAGATATTTTATGATTTACCAGGGTAAAAAGTAAATTAAAATTGAAGTATTTACCATAGTCAATTTTGGTAAAAGAAGATGAATGATGATAAAATAGGTAAAGAGTATCATTCACAGGTAAAAGAGTATCAGTGAAAAGCAAAAATCAATCAGCCAGCATAGAATTATGAGCAAGACAGCAAGATGCACATTCATAGGACCTGCCTCCAGCTCCTTCAACAAAAATAGGGATAGAAACCAAGCAGTTCACATTCAGTTTCTACTTTCGAGACCATCTGTTGCTACATTCATGTAAAAGATATTTAGTTTCCTACAATATATCTCTCTTTGTTAGGAGATATTTTGATGTAAATTTTGTATAAGTACTTCCTCATTCGAGGTACTGTTGGTGGATTCTCAGACATTTCTATAGAATCTTTATTTTGGAATAGAAGTGCTATTGAACAACTATTGTATGGCTGGCTTGACCAAGTAATAAAGCAAAGGAATTTTACAGGATTCTTGTGTCAAACGAGAAACAAATAAGTATTCTATATCTTATGTTTTTATAGTTTTCTTGTTTAAATATTCATATGTGTTCTATATCTGAATGATAAACAAAAAAGTATATTTTAGAAAGAGCTTTACTGCATTCTGTCTTTAAAATCATTTATATTCTTAATTTTTTCTTCTAAGCTATCATAGGTAGGGAATTCTTAATTTCTCCCTAATTTTAGTTTATCATTGTGGCCATTTAACAAAGAATTCTTAATTGCTTTTTGTTAACGATCGCCCACCTTCCCTCATCTTGAAACTATGTTGAAGGATTCTTAATTGCCCTTCTTCCCTTTCAAGGCCATTTCACCCTTTCAAGTTACCATTTGTATCTTGTTTAGCTATCTTGCCCTATGAAGCCCTCCTTTGTTGAATCAACCTGATACAGTTAAGCCATCTTCAGTTGACTCCATAGCCCAATGGCCTGAAATACCTTGTTTTATTCATCTTCTCCTGAATTCCACCTCCAAACAAAATAAAACCCCCCAAGCTTCCATAACTAGCCTAATATCTCACAAAACAAAGCTAAATCACAAAGAGAGAGCCCTCTCTGAGTACAGATTGGCTAGATTATGTACTTAAAAGTTGGTTTGTGGTTACCACGGCCCCTTTCCTTCTTCTAACAACTTCGAGGAAAATATGAGTGTTAACATAGTGGCGACTCCGCTGGGGACGAAAAATTCCTCAGTCAAAGCAAATCTTTAAGGAAATTTAAACCATAAATCTAAAAGCATCTTAAAGAAATCATAGAATTTGTTTGTTTGATAACAGTTAAGAAAACCAAAAACAAAACCCAAAAATTTGGCTTCAGAAAGGACTTGTTACACTAGATCTAATCTTGATCCCAATCCACCACAAGTCTTTGAGAACCCCAATCTGATCCCCAGAATTCTTAGAAGACAAGAAAGTTCTGTTAGTCCTTGACCCACCTTCAGATATTCATCCTGTCCTAGTAGGTGGATTTACTTCAAAGACCAACCCTTTGACAAATACTTTGAAACCTATTTGTTTAGGACTTCATCCGATTTTGAATTAGTTGACTTGGTCCAAGACCCAGAGTTTATCTGAGAATTAGAGATCCAAGCAGCCAATTTGTCAATTGATAGATATTTTCAAAACTCACCACAATCTGATCTTACCATTAAAGGAACCCCTAATCCCTCTGTAATAACTTCTGTTTCTGTGAACCCATCATTATTCCCTCATATCCCTCAACCTCAAACCACTCCACATTAGATAATTACCTCTAGCTCTCCGTCCACAGCTCAAACATCCATTGTTATTCCAACCCCAACTTTTGTTTCACCATTACCAGCAGCAATGACAAACAGATATGCGCCCCTGGTACTACCAACAAACTTAGGTGCCATGCCCCAAGATTACCAAAGTAAGATCACTACTTTTGATGGCACTGGTACCTATACAGCCCAGCAACACACCAAGAAGATGACTGATTATTTTGAAAATTATGAAATAGATACTGATGATGTGCAAATGAGAATATTCGTTTAGAGTTTATCTGGGGAAGTTAGAACCTGGTTTAGAGGTTTAGCAGCAAATAGTATAGACAACCTAGCAACTCTCTATCAAAAATTCATAATTAGGTGGGAGAAAAAGAAAGACCCTCTTTAGGTTCTATCTAAATACGAAAACCTAAAGGGAAGAACACAAGAGACTGTGCAGGATTATTGCACTAGATTCAACAGTGTGTATAAGGCCATCCCTCCAGATCGTAGACCCCCACCTGGTTTAGCCTTAATCAAATTCCCATATGGATTTTATTATGATATGGCTTTCCAGCTAAGATAATGAGCCCCTCATACTTTATAAGATATGCAAAGCATAGCAGTCAGTGTTGAAGCCAACCTACTATCTAAAAGAGCTAAGGCTAGGAGTGAAAGAAGGATACCATTAAAGGAAGAAAGCTCACCCTTTGAACAAAAGCTAGATGCCATAATTAAAGGAATGGACAGACTAGGAGACAGAGTGGAAATAATTGAAAGGAAATCCCCTTGGGATAGTCAGCAAACTAATACAGGGAGACATCCTAATTTCAGGAAAAATCAAAACTCGAGCACTGGGAAGAATGGTCCTGACCAAAACATTAGACCCCCTTTCCAGGATAATTATGCATAAGCTTCCAACTCTAAAAGCCCAGAAGAAGATACTCAAATTAATTTGATGGGGCTTAGTAATGAAGGAGAAATTTTCTTGACCCAAGAAGATCAAGAGGCCCACATTCTTAAACAGTTCCAAACTCAATCAGGGGAATCATTCGACTTTAGAGAAGGATACGACACAACCATCTTTGAGGTCCATAAGCAATACAACCTAAGAAGTAGGAGAATTGATGTCCCTGAAACGAATAAGAAAAAGTCTCTAAATCAGCCCAGAAAAGGTAAGACAGTAACCCAACCTGTACATATTCTTTCTATATCAAACACTAATCCTTCTAACCCCATAATTGAAGATGTCTCTGATAATCAACCAAACAATAAACAACCCTCCACTTTCCTTCCTTCCGAGGGAACTGTGTAAGAACCTCCAGAGGTTAATTGAGGAGAATCAACGAATCATGATTCTTCTCCTGAAAAGCACAAAAACACAGAAAACACTGAAAATAGAGATAATACTACTGTTCGAAATCCAAAGGCCCAAATAGAAAAAACCTTTAATCTAAAAACTGAAGAAGGTAAGCTATAAATTGCGGTCCCATTATCTGAATTAGCTAAAAATGAGGCCTACCGAACCCAAATCAATAGGTCATTGAAAATTATTGGAACTGAAGACTCAGTTAATATTTTTGATGACTAGCCCGAATTAATCTTTGGCCCAGAAGTGAATGGAAAACCACTTGAAGGAGGAATTCCTCCCTTCTACGTGAGCTTAAACATACATGATAAGATTCTTCACAATGCCATGTTTGACTCTGGGGCATCTCACAATCTAATGCCCAAGTCTATAATGGAAAAGTTAGACCTAGACACCACTAGACCATACAAAGATCTCTTTTCTTTTGATTCTAGTCCGGTGAGATGTTTAGGACTGATAAAAGACTTGTGTGTTTCATTGGTTCAAAACCCTGCAAAAACAATTTTAATGGACATAGTGGTAGCAGATATACCACCTAGATATGGCATGTTATTGTCCAGATCCTGAGGTGCTAAGCTTCAAGGATCACTTCAATTGGATATGTCATATGCTACTATATCAGTTTTTGGACAACCAAAGAAACTTTACAGAGAAACATTGATGAAATATGTGGTAAGTAGCCAGGAAAGACCCCAAAATTCCCCCATCTACTCAGTACACTCTGATATGGATTCTTTCATCCTTTACAATGTAGAAACAAGTCCTACCAATACTCTAGAGGTGTTAACAACAGAACCAAAAGAAATTGAAAAATAAAAATCAAGTGTTCATATTCAGGAAATATCAGATAACAAAGGAAAGTTAGATGAAAATGAAAACCCAGATCCCACAGTTAAACAAATTTTACTACCCCTGATACCAATTATGAGCATGAAATTGTTTGGCATTTAGAATTTTATGGCTTAGTCAATAAACTAGGTGCAGGAGTAGGAATTTGGCTGTACAATCTAGAAAATGATCATGCTGAAGGCCATGCCTATAGATTAAATTTTAGATGCACCAATAAAATGGCAGAAAATGAGGCTCTTTTTCTGGGTCTTAAACTTGTTAAAAGATTAGGAGCAAACAGGGTGTTTTTCATAGGAGATTCGAAATTGATAATTAAACAGATTAAAGGAAAATACTTAACTAGGGATCCTGGACTAGGATATTATAGAGGAACAGTTATAGAAATTCTCAACACTTTTCTAGAAACTCAGCTTGCTACAATCCCTAGAAAACACAACCTACAAGCCCATAGCCTGGTCATGTTTGCCAGCACATGCAAATTATCTTTTAAACCTAATCATCAGTTTACTGTTGAAATTAGGCACAGACCAGCCATACCTAATAATCTAAAGAACTGGCAGGTTTTTGATAGTGATGAGCAGATAAATAATTTTTTAACTTTAGATGAAGAGTTTTCTAATAGTAACATAGATGTAGATACATTTATTAGTTCTAATCAAATAGATGAGGTAGAAATAAACATTTCAGAAGAAAATTCAATAAATATGCTTAATCCCACAAGATTCACACAAAAGGAAATTCAAGACCTGAAACAAATGGACCTAGATGAAATAATGGAAGAAGAAACAAAGGTTATCAACCTAAAGGACCATCATTTACCTGAAGGATTGCCTCCTCTAGAATATCTGTTTGATTCCAATGACATTCCTAAGAAACCTAAAATGGAGCCATTAAAAGCAGATATTGAAGAATACAACTTAGGAACACAGGATAATCCAAAAATGATAAAATTATCAAAATCTTACCCTCTTGATAAAAAGCTAAAGTATGTTGAACTTATGAGGGAATTCTAGAATGTCTTTGCCTGGAGTTTTGAAGATTTGAAATCCTATGACACCTCTATTATTCAGCACACTATACCTCTGAAATAAAATCAAAAGCCCTTTAAACAAAAACTCAGAAGAATTAACCCTGTGTTATTACCATTAATTGAAAAAGAAATCAAATGCATGTATGAGGCAGGGATTATTGCCCCTATTAGATTTTTAGAGTGGGTGTCTAACTTAGTACCTACTAGGAAGAAGACTGGGGAAATAAGGTTATGTGTTGGTCTGAGAAATGTAAATAAGGTCTCTCTTAAAGATAACTATCCTTTACCCAAAATGGATCATATTTTGCAAAGGGTAGTGGGTTCTTCTAGAATTTCACTTTTAGATGGGTTTTTAGGATATAACCAAATCTTGGTTCATCCTCATGACCAAGAGAAAACTTTTTTTACAACATCATGGGGCACTTTCATGTACATCAAAATACCATTTTGACTAAAGAACATAGGAGCAACCTTCCAGAGGGCAATGGATATTTCCTTTGCCAAAGAAAATCATGATTTTCTTGTTATATATCTAGATGATCTAACTATTTTTTCTAAATCAGATCAACAACACTTGGACCATCTCAGGCAAGTCTTTTTAAAATGCAGAAAATATGGCATTTCTTTGAATCCAAAGAAGTCCTTGTTCAATATGGAGGAGGGTAAAATCTTAGGTCAGATTATTTTCAAGGATGGCATTCGAATTGACCCTTCCAGGATTGAAGCTATTCTACAGATACCTCATCCAAGAAGTATTAAAGAACTTCAAGCTTTCCTAGGGAAGATAATTTTTTTAAGAAGTTTCATTTCTAACTTAGCTGAACTCATTAGATTGTTAAATGACATGATAAAGAAGGATTCAAGTATCAAATGGATAGTAGAGGCCAAGCAATCATTTGAAGAAATCAAAATGGCCTCAACCAAAACACCGGTCCTCACAAGTCCTCAATTTGATAGAGACTTCATCATTTTTTCTTTTGCATCAAAACACACAATAGCCATAGTTTTATTACAGAAGGATGATCAAGGATGTGAAAAACCTATAGCCTTTTTTAGTAAAGCACTCAGAGATGCATCATTAAAATACAAAATAATGGAAAAACAAGCATTTTCACTGGTAAAAGCTATTAAGGATTTCAAAGTCTACATATTATACTCTAATGTGATAGCTCATGTTCCTAGTGCACTTTTCAAAGACATCCTAACTCGAGATGGAATTGATGGCAAAAGAGGAAAATGGATAGCCACCATTTTAGAGTATGATATAGAGATAAAACCTACCAAGCTAATAAAAGGTCGGGGATTGGCCAAACTCATGGCATGAACTAATTGTCAAGCCCTAGACATAAATGAATTGGATAACGAACAGGAGATGGCAACTCCAAAAATCAGCCAGGCCTTTTTAGACTCACCTTGGTATGGTGATGTAATTTATGTTTTACAAAACCTGCAGGCTCCTCTAGGGTTATCCAGAACCAACAAGAGGTTTTTGAAAATGAAAGCTTCAAATTTTTGTATCTTAGAGAATACTCTTTTTTTGGAAAAATCATGAAGGAATTTTGTTAAATTGTTTATTAAAAGATGAAGCTAACAAGTCTCTCCAAGAATTTCATGCAGGAGACTGTGGTGGACATCTCTATTGGAAGTCAACTGCAAATAAAATCCTAAGGGCTAGATTTTATTGGCCAACCTTGTTTTCGGATGTGAAGAGATTTGTAACTTCTTGCCCTAAATGTCAAATCTTCGAAGGCAAAAGAAAATTGTTACCTTTACCCCTAAAACCCATTTCCACCAAGAAACATTTTCAACAATGGGGTCTTAACTTCATTGGAGAAATCCATCCTCCCTCCTTTGGCCAACACAAATGGATACTCACTGCCACTGACTATTTTACTAAATGGATAAAGGCCATTCTCTCTCGACAAGCCAATGACACTGTGATCGTAGGTTTCCTAGAAACCAATATTTTGTCCAAGTTTGGTTTCCCCACTAAAATTATTACTAATAATGCTGCAACTTTCAAATCAAAGAAAATGATTAGTTTCTGTAACAAGTATCACATTACTCTGGGCCATTCCACAGCCTACTACCCTCAAGGGAATGGACTAGCAGAATGTTCCAACAAAAGTCTCATCAATATCATCAAAAAACTGTTGAAAGAAAATAAGAAAACTTGGAACAAAAAAATTGATCAATGCTCTATGATATGACTACATAAGCATTAGCATTCATGATATGACTCTACATAATGCTATGTTAGACTCGGGGGCATCACATAATCTCATGCCTAAGGTAATCATGGAAAGACTGGGGTTAGAGGTAACTAGGCCATATAAGGATTTATTTTCCTTTGATTCAAAAAGAGTCCATTGCATTGGCTTGATAAAAGATGTTGTTGTGGGGCTCACACAAATTCCAGCAAAAACAATTGTTTTGGATATTGTTGTTGCAGACATTCCACCAAAGTTTGGGATGCTTCTTTCAAGGTCATGGGCAGCAAAAATCAAGGGCACAATGCAGATGGATCTTACATATGCTACCATCCCAGTGTTTGGTGAACAAAGGAGGCTGTATCGCGAAACAAGGATGGCCTACATGGTAAGCAGCAAAGACAAGCCTCAGAATTTTCCTATTTATTCATGTGATACTGGTCTTGGATCAGCTATCCTTTTCAACGAATCAGTTGGAAAAGAATCACAAGATGAACCTGCGGAAAATCAGTGTCAAGAAGGGCAGCAAGGGGATGAAGGAGACATCATGGGCTACTGGTCATTATACTTTGATGGATCAGTAGGAAAAGAAGGGGCAAGAGCTGGGATTTGGATCACTAGTCCAACTGAAGAAAGTAAGTTTCTCTCATACAAATTAAACTTTGATTGTACCAGCAATATGGCTGAGTACGAATCTCTGATTTTAGGTTTGGAAGCCTTGATAAAATTGAAAGCTAAAAACATTGCTGTTTGTGGAGATTCTGAATTGGTAATTAAACAAGTAGAAGGTGCATATCAAACTAAGGATGCAAGGATGAGAGCATACAGAAACTTAGTGTTGGAGATGTTGGAAAAATTTCAATCCTATTCTTTTAGCATCAAAACTAGAGATCAAAACTCTATTGCAGATTCTCTTGCTGTTTCTGCCAGTCTCTTTATCATTCCTAAACACTCTTCTGAAAATTATGAAGTGGAGGTTCGCCATAGACCAGTCATACCAGATAATATCACAAATTGGCAAGTTTTTGAGGATGATCAACATATAAGGAACTTCATTGAATTAAAAGAAGAGTTTGAACACAATCAGATAGATCAGCAGAATATGTTAATAGAGTCAAAGGAAAGTTCTGAAGTCTTACAATTACAAAACAACTTAATTCCTAAAGGCCTCATTCCCCTTGAGAAATTATTTGATCAAAATGATGTGTTCAAAGCACCAAGACTACAAGCTAATGAAGAAGAAGTAGAAAGCTGCAATTTAGGAGACTTGGTTGTGCCTAAGATAGTCAAGATTTCAAAATTCCTTTCAGCTGATATGAAGACTAAATATGTTGAGATGATGAAAAGATTCATTGATGTTTTTGCATGGAGTTATGCTGACTTGAAACAATATGACTCTTCAATCATACAACATACCATTCCTATCAAGCAGAATGAAAAGCCTTTTAAGCAGAAGTTAAGAAGAATTAATCCTCTTCTAATGCCACTGATTGAAAAAGAAGTGAAAAAGCTCTTTGATGCTAAAATTATTGTTTCAATCAGATTCTCAAATTGGCTTGCTAATTTGGTACCAGTCAGAAAAAAGAATGGAGAGATCAGAATTTGTATAGACTTCAGAAACTTAAACAAAGCTTCATTGAAAGATAATTACCCCCTCCCCAAAATGGATTTCATTATGCAGAACATTGTTGGTTCACAAAGGATGTCTATGCTTGATGGTTTCTCAGGGTACAATCAGATTCTTGTTCACCCAGATGATCAGGAGAAAACGGCCTTCACTACACCATGGGGAACATTCATGTATGCAAAAATGCCATTTGGCCTCATGAACGCGGGAGCCACTTTCCAAAGAGCAATGGATATTGCTTTTGCTGAATAAAAGGACAAATCAGTGGTGGTTTATCTTGATGACATCACAGTTTTTTCAAAAAGGGAAGAAGACCACTTAAAGCACCTTGAAAGGATCCTACTGAAGTGTAGGAGGTTTGGTATTTCTCTAAACCCAACCAAAAGTATTTTTGCTTGAACTTCTGGCAAACTGCTTGGTCATATTATTTCTGAAGAAGGAATTAGGATTGATCCTAATAGAGTTAGTGCAATTCAAAAATTAGATCTACCAAGGAGTAAGAAGGAGATTCAATACTTTCTTGGGAAAGTTAACTTTGTTAGAAGATTCATTCCTAATTTTGTTGAAGTTGTCAAGAACATAACAAAGATGTTAAAGAAAGGAGCAGATTTTAAATGGACAGTTGAAGCAAAGAAATCATTTGAAGAGATCAAGAAGGAACTTACTCAAGCACCAGTACTTATCAGCCCAGATTTTACCAAGGAGTTCCTTATCTTCACATTCGCTTCTGAAGACACAATTGCTGGAGTCTTACTGCAAAAAGGAAGTCAAGGTACTGAACAACCCATTTCTTTCTTTAGCAAGACATTAGCCAATGTTGAATTGAAATATAATATCTTAGAGAAACAAGCCTATGCATTGGTGAAAGCAATTAAGGATTTCAGAATCTATGTTTTGCACTCTCACATTGTTGCCTACGTCCCAAATGCTGTTATAAAAGATATTCTTACACAAGCTGATCCAATGGAAAAAGGGGAAAGTGGATAGCAAAACTGTTGGAGTATGACATTGAGATCAAACCCACAAAGTTGGTAAAGGGTCAAGGCCTAGCCCAATTGTTGACTCAGTCAAATTTGGACTGTATTGATATTAATTTAAGCACAAAAATCTTAGAAATTTCTGAAAATGAAGAGGAATTGGTCCAAATAAATGAGAAATTCTTGATCTCAGAATGGTACAAGGATATAGCATTTGTTTTGCAGCATAATAGAGCTCCTGATAATCTTTCAAAATCCAAAGCTCGGTTTACCAAATTGAAATCTCTCAGATATTTTGTGTATGACCAAAATTTGTTTTGGAAAGATGCAGGAGGAATATTATTAAACTGCCTCATTGAAGAAGAAGCTGATAAAGTAATTGATGAGTTTCATAAAGGGGATTGTGGAGGACATCACTATTGGAAAGCCACTGCAAACAAGGTCTTGAGAGCTGGCTATTTTTGGCCAACTATGTTTAAAGATATCTATAAAAAGATAGCCACATGTCATGAATGTCAAGTGTTTGAAGGAAAGAGAAAGCTTATGCCACTGCCCTTGGTTCCTATTTATGTTGAAGCACCTTTCCAGCAGTGGGGATTAGACTTTATAGGGGAAATCCATCCTCCTTCATCAGGACAGCATCGCTGGATTCTCACAGCCACCGATTACTTTACAAAATGAAAGTCCTATAGATCTCTAAACATTTAAAATGTTATCTCAAAATCAGGCCCTGATAGGCTGCTGGTCAGGTTGACTCTAAGTAACTATGTCAAACCTACTTTAGGCTGAGGCTTAGCCTCCTCAACCTGAGAGGGCTCTCTCTTGATGGATTAATGATTTTGATTAAAGATAAGATGGCTAACTCTTATAGAACAACTGTGAAAAATATGAATGGTGGAAACACATTAAACAACTATCCATTGGGCTTATGGAGTCAACAACACCTCAATATAACAATGAACTCAACCTTACATGGAAGTCAGGGCATTCAGCATTTAAACATTCAGAACATAAACTCATATGGGACCACACAGTTTATAAATGTATACAGGAAGTCAGAGCACATTCAGTGAATTCTGAGTGATTATACATCCATACCACTGTAAGAATTAAGAAAAGGACAACATCACATATTCTGAACATAAAAAATCCTTCATGAATCCTGAGAAGTAAAGTCAAGCATGTATTACTGAAAATGAGTCTTACATAGGCCAAATACAAGCTTTTGCATAAAATTTCCAACCTTGATTACATTGCTGTTTCAGCTATATATAGAGCTATTATTCTAACTGATCGAGATTCCTCCTCAAGCATGAGGGGAACTCGAAAACTACTTCTAATGACACCTATTAACCCTTTAACTAACTAATAAATACAACTGACTGCTAATTGACAGCAGATATGATTCTTTAATTAATAAAAGTTTTGAGTCATATAAAATTATTATTAATTGATAACAACAAGAAGAAAGTATAACATCTCATGAAATGCAGCATGAAGATCAGCAGGGGTTTACTTATGAAAATCATATTACATCCTCTGAGATTGATGTAGAGATGCAGCAGATTTGTCAGGCTTCAGATCATTATGAGTATGAAATTGATTGCAAACAGCAAGAAGAAGTACTGGAAAATAGCTTTTATAGCCCTCAGGCAGAGGAAAAGGTTGTTCAATTTTGTAATTCCTTGTAGCAGCTTACTTCAAAGAATGATCACAATAGTGAGGAAAATTACATTGTCTATGAGAATCATGCAGAAAGGCAGTTGGATAGCATATCAAATAAATTTGGTGTGGCTGAGGATAAGTTGTTTGAAGATATAGAATGTTATGAGAATCATCAAACTAACCATGTGTTTTTTGACCCTATAGCTGACTACATGGAAAAGAATTACTGTTCAAGCTTCCAATTATATGTTCATCTTGAAGAACAGTTACACCTCATGCTTCCTTGGTTATTTCAGTATCCGATTTATTTATGCTTCAAGCACAGTAAGGAGATCCAAGTTTCAGATCAGATTGATGATTGGCTTCATTGGAAGTTTCATGTTCCTTGAGCTACAATTGGAGAATGCAGCTGATAGTGTAGGTAGGAATGTGCAAATAAGCTCAGGGTAGGTTGACTGAGCATCTATTTCAGTAGGTGCAGTTTGAATTCTTCGTTCAGAAAACATAAAGGCTTGAGGAGAAAATTGGGCAGAGGTTCAGAGTTTTATTCTAGAGGATGGATAGCAGCACTGGAGCTACAAGTTCTTAGTATACCACAAGGGCACACTATCCCTAGTGGAGCCACTGTTATCACCCTAAAATCTTTTTCTCTAAGCTTTGGTAAGTTGCCTTGTTTCTAATCATAGTCTTATAAGTTTTGAGTCAGCTCATCACAATTAGTGTCATTCTCATTTACAAACCCTTCTTCTAGTCATGGTGTTAAAGGGTCTCTAGGTCATTTCATGCTTTAAGGGTTAGGTCATAAGGTTAGAAGTCTTTTAAGATCATATCTCTTTTCCAAATAATGTTTGACAGCCTCATTCCATGTTTTAGAAGTCTTACCAGGTGTTTATAAGTCATATCTCACATCATTTTGGAGAAATTTTGAAAGTAGCTACGAAATCACTGAACTAGGAGTTTTCGTAGCGCGCTACGAAACCCCTGTAGCAGCCTGTTTTAGCAGAAAAATTGTTTTTACTAGTTAACTTCCAAAAGCTTTCCTGAGCAGCCGAGAACTTAACTTTGCAAAATGAAAGAGGCTTTTCTTCCTAACATGCTGAACTACATAAACCTCTTTCCGTTTCTTCAATTCCATTCTGAGGTGGGAGAAATTTATGGTTAAACGTGCGCTATGAAACTGCTGAAAGTCAAGCTTTGTCTTCTGGTTTTAGCAGTCTTTTTCAAGATCCGTTTCTGGTTACAAGAAGATGTATTTTGGAATTCTGAGGGATGTTTCTCTTCATAAACTCTCCAAATACAATAACCTATCTCACTTTATTCATAAGTGTTTTCAGTTGGGAGATACTAAGCTTTCATTGAGACCCTACTTTTAGAAAACGGATTTTTCCTGTTTGCCACGTGTTTTTCAAGGACAGTTTCTGGACATCTGGAGAAGTGTTTTAAAAAACCAGGAGAGTTTTTTGTTCTGGACGAAATGGGCTACAAAAACCTCTTTCAGTTTCAAAAAATGTGTCATGGATGAAGAGATAAAGGCTCTGTCCCACGTGCCATTTTCAGGGATCCTAAACCTAAAAACAAGGAAACATGTTCCCTAATTTCTAGGGTTTGTCTTCAGCAGTCAGATGACCACGTCGGAGGCTTCATCAAATTCGAATTCTTGAGGTTGCAAGTTGTCAAATAATGCTTTAAATGCTTAGATAAGGTTGTTGAATCATGATAAGGAGTTACACTCCTAGTTGTATTAGGTCTCTAGGACTGTTAGTTAGGTGTCATTTGCATTTAATAATTAGTTTTATGTATCAATAGGTGTCATAGTAGGATGAATTCGAATTCCCTTCATGCTGGAGGAGGAATCTCAGTTATGTGAAGAGCTCTATATATAGAAGAAGATCTATTGTACAAAGGGTTGGAAATTTTATGCAAAAGCTTGTATTTGGCCTATGTAAGACTCATTTTCAGTAATACATGCTTGACTTTACTTCTCAGGATTCATGAAGGATTTTTTATGTTCAGAATATGTGATGTTGTCCTTTTCTTAATTCTTACAGTGGTATGGATGTATAATCACTCAGAATTCACTGAATGTGCTCTGACTTCCTGTATACATTTATAAACTGTGTGGTCCCATATGAGTTTATGTTCTGAATGTTTAAATGCTGAATGCCCTGACTTCCATGTAAGGTTGAGTTCATTGTTATATTGAGGTGTTGTTGACTCCATAAGCCCAATGGATAGTTGTTTAATGTGTTTCCACCATTCATATTTTTCACAGTTGTTCTATAAGAGTTAGCCATCTTATCTTTAATCAAAATCATTAATCCATCAAGAGAGAGCCCTCTCAGGTTGAGGAGGCTAAGCCTCAGCCTAAAGTAGGTTTGAAATAGTTACTTAGAGTCAACCTGACCAACAGCCTATCAGGGCCTAATTTTGAGATAACATTTTGGTGCGTCTGCCGGGATTCTGAAGATTATTCATTCCCGAAATCAAGAGACTGAACTTCTGAAGGTAGCAGGAGCTCAGAAGAATTTTCGAGGCTGCAATCTACCTTGGCGACTCCATTGTTGAAGAATTCAAAATTCATACATTCATGGTGATTCCACTGGAGTTATGAAGGACCCAGATGCTACCATTCTTATTTCAAGGTATGCATGCATAGATTTTTCAGGAATTCATGGTTTCCCAAATCATTTTCCCAAGGATGCATATTTTCTAAGGAATGGTCCAAAATTCAATGGAGAAGATTTGAGTTTAACTTTGAAGCATATATCAGATTTTTGTGATTTTACAGAGCTTCTTAGAGTTAAACATGAGGATGTTTGCATTATGTTGTTCTATGATTCATTTCAAGGGAAATGTAAACAATGGATTGAAAGCTTTCCTACCAAATCCATTAAGTCATTTGAAGACTTTTGGCTTATGTTTTTGGAGGAATGGATGGATAGATCAGATGCGGTGGCAAACTCTCCTTCAATTCAAGGTTTCAAACAGTGGAATGATCATCATATTAATGAAGAAATAGTTGAAAATTTTTCTTTGTCCTTGTCTTCTTATCTAAAATCATTTGACTGCAAGGCAGAGGATAAGATGAAATTTTTGGATGAATTTGCCAAAGACATTGAGAAAGATATTTAACGTTTACAAGGTCAAATTCAACCATATAGTCTTCGTGGTTGTGATCATTCTTTTCAAAATATTTTTATGGCAGCACATAAGGAGAGAGTGTTGCTTCCTTTCTCTTTCACGATTGAGGAAGAGTACACTGTTGTTGAAGATCAGTTTTCACAACCAGAAAGTTACAAGAATTATCAAGCTGATCATGTATTCTGGGATCCTATAGCCAAATATATGGAAGAGTTTTACTCTCCAGTGTTTCAGTTTTTCTATGAAAATCAGAGGCAATTTCAGTGGCAGTGGTCATCACAATATCATATTGGCTCTGAACTCCGATACAGTCAAGAGCCTCCAATATCAAATAAGACAAATGATTGGCTACGTTGGAAATTTTATGAAAAAGCTGGTATTTGGCCTATGTAAGACTCATTTTCAGTAATATACATGCTGAACTTTACTTCTCAGGATTCATGAAGGATTTTTTATGTTCAAAATATGTGATGTTGTCCTTTTCTTAATTCTTACAGTGGTATGGATGTATAATCACTCAGAATTCACTGAATGTGCTCTGACTTCCTGTATACATTTATAAACTGTGTGGTCCCATATGAGTTTATGTTCTGAATGTTAAATGCTGAATGCCCTGACTTCCATGTAAGGTTGAGTTCATTGTTATATTGAGGTGTTGTTGACTCCATAAGCACAATGGATAGTTTTGTTTAATGTGTTTCCACCATTCATATTTTTCACAGTTGTTCTATAAGAGTTAGCCATCTTATCTTTAATCAAAATCATTAATCCATCAAGAGAGAGTCCTCTCAGGTTGAGGAGGCTAAGCCTCAGCCTAAAGTAGGTTTGAAATAGTTACTTAGAGTCAACCTGACCAGCAGCCTATTAGGGCTTGATTTTGAGATAACAGGCAGACAGGCTTACAACCAAAAAACCCATTGGAACCTGTCCCTATGAGTTAGTATATGGCATGGAGGCTATTTTTCCTTCATCACTAGGAGTTCCTGTCATGAAAATACTCCAAGAAGCTCAAGTGGAACCTAATGATATTCAAATAAGGACAAACCAAACTATTAATTTGTAGTAGACTAGGGAGGAGGTGTACCAAAGATCCCAAGTGTTGTAGGAGAAACTAAAGAAGATATTTGATAGAAGAACCAAGGCAGAATATTTCTACCTTGGAGACAATAGGATGGGATTATAGAAGGGAGGATAAGGGAAAACATGGGAAGTTTGACTTCCTATGGAAAGGACCATACATCATCTATGTTTTCAAAGGAAACAATGCATATTTTCTTAAAGAGTTAAATGGTACTGTTGTGGCCGGCAACAACCCCCCCTTGTTCATTTAAGTGTTGACCAAAATACTAAATGAATGGGGACCCTTAGTTAAGTTTTAGGAAGAACAAGAGTTTCCTTTCCTCAAAATAAGGTTACCATCATAGGCTTAGGAAGGTCTTTTGAATATTTTAAACCTAAGTCTATGATAAGGAAAAAATCTTTAAAGTCGCATTGCAAAAAGGATAGGAAATGTCTCCATTTCTCTATAATATCGGTATGTGCGAGACCCTCGTGTTAAGCATAACATCGCAGCTCAATAAAGTAATACTCATAAGGAATAAACTTAAAGATTTACTGATCTGTGATAACACCGATAGCAAGATCGCATATCGCAGAAATGAGCTAGCAAGATTTGGCAAACATCAAACTTCTGTGACCTGCGATGTTGTGATCGCTGCGATATTATATTCACGCAATCTACGATGGTGCGATCTGCGATGGTGTGATTTGCGATGGTGCGATCTGCGACGTTACGTAAGCAAATCATGAATCACTTCAACACGAATCCTATGGGCACGCTATTTAAGAAAGGCCACTTACTATAATCTGACTCAAGATCACGTGCTTTTAATGATAGTAAAGGGATTAGTTGTCAGCTATTAAATGAAATGTAGATGCGTGCTTTTGTAAAGAATTACTTCACGTAAGATGGCATGTTTGATATATCTGCTGCATTTAAAACTCTCCCATCACCTTTCTTGATTAGTCATTTCCATTTCACTTTCGAGCTGCAGGAACGGAGAGGCAAAGACGATACACAGCCATACGCAGGTAGAAATGGGAAAGAAAAATAGAGCTCAGGGCTCTGAGGCTAAGGAAAAGATGAAGGAAATGGCGCCTTTGTATACAGACACAACCTGTAACAAAGACGTAGGGATATCGATGTGGGAAAGCATGTACAGATTACTTGAAGAAGAGAATCCCAGAATAATGAAGGTTACTGCTATCGCGGGCTCACAACGCCCTTCTGAAGCGTCCTTAGAAGAGATAGCATGCTCATTTCTTCATCGGATAGCAGCAATGCCCAAAATTCTACCATATACGGATATGATCAAGTGGATACTTGACAATGCAAACATGGACAACAGACAATTCAAGATTCAAGGGCAAGGGCTCATCGGATCATTCGCTGCACAAGATTTAAAGCTTATGTATCATCTTCCTGAACCACAGGCGACTTACAATGCACAATTCGTTAAGAAATTTGTGGCGGAGAACCCGGACCTATCAGAGACCACCAAAGATTGGTCCAGAAAAGAGGAGCCGCTCAAAAAGGACAAAAACGGTATGTACAACACTGGTTCCCTCACCTCTCCGTATTGTTTTGCTGCGGCCATGCTTTGTAGGTTATTTGGGATGCCAGATATCAATAAGTTTTCGTTTGAATGGTTACCATTAATTGATGCTGCCACAAACGCTGATATTATGGATTGGGCCAAGATCCTTTCTGATAATCTATACATGGCTGTTATCAATTACTGGTCTAAGAGACCCTTGTCTCAAAGGGTCTATCCTCCTGTTTATCTATTCGCATATGTTATGGATTCTATTTGTTATGTGTCTAAATTTCCCATTATGGGTTGGAAATGGACTACCCAGGACCCATTACCTATCCATGTCTATCATAAGGTACTGTGAGATTCTCAGTTCATCCCACATTTCTACCAGATTTGTCACGGGCTTATCCTACCCTTGTATAGGATGATGTATGATGAAGACCCCCCGAGGCACAGATTGATGTCACCCCCATCGCAAGATGGTTTGGGGAAGAATGGTTCTCCTATATTAGAGTATTTGGAAGCACCGTCCCCCCTCATGTCCTACCCTTGTATATTCCTGACAAATTGTTAGCTCGAGAAATTGCTTATCAAACCTGTTCAGAAGGCAGCCTGACCAAAGACCTAAAAGATAAAAAGAAGGCCATATGGCCTCAGTTTCCTATAGCTTGTGGGGCCTTCTCATTGTTCTATGTAGGACACACTTTCACCGAAGTGGAGAATGTGACGTGTCTACAATTATTTAAATTCCCAGCAAGGCCATTTAACCCAAATGATGTTGCCCAAGATTTCAAAACGAACGTCAAAATAAAAGTATTCGTTGGAAAGAAAGATTTGTTTGATGATTTGTTTCAGAGTAGAAACTCACTCCAGGAAATTTTGCGGGAAGCTCGGTCGAAGTTGTCTCCAGATGACCTCCAAAGATTCATGTTATTTAGGGAAAGAAGGCTGGCCAGTATTCCTCTAGAGAAGCTGCGACTGCCTGCCAGAGAACCAACTCCAAGCGTTAGCCTCAGTGGAAACTCTAGCACTTCCAGATCTAAATCTAACACTGCGCAAGGAGTGCCTAAACATTCTAAAGGGTCTGGAAGTGACCAAGAAAAAAAACGAAGAAACATCTAAAGATACAGCTCAGTCAAGTGCAATGTCGCAACAGCAAGTTATCGCCTCCCCGCCAAGAGATGTCCCCCCTCCTGTCATCGAAGCGCCACTGGTCACAACAGAACTGGACAAAGAATGGGAAACCTTCAATGAGCTGATCAATCTTGAAGGGCAAGCCCCAAGAACACCTGTGAACAATACACAGGTAGCACAAGAAGTGGTTTCGACCATAGTCAGCAGTGTCACAGAAATGGAGCACATTCCTATCACTCCACCTTCTGAGCTTCTACTTAATGTAGAAGAAATTCCCCCACTGGATGTATTCTATAGTCCCCAATATAAAGCGGTTGTAAGGAGACAGAGGAAGAAAAGAAAACTAGAAAATACACTATCACAAGATGCTGAACATTTGGACGTCTTATGGAAAGATCCCAACAATAACCCAACTGAAAATCTCACTAAGTTGTCTCAGATCGGAGGAGCATATGCTTCTGCGACTATTGACAAGGCATCGGAAGTTCAGCAATTGTTAAAAGAACAAGAAGATCAAATACAGCTACTACAACGACAGTTGCAACAAGCCAATGCTAATATTGAAGCTTCCAAACAGCTCGAGAAGCTGCAGGAAGACTTTCAGCAGATGCAGATAGGCTATCAAAGAAGTCTAGACGAGAAAGGGAAACAATTGCAAACTTTACAGGAAATGCATAAAGATGAGCCTAATCTGGCGGAATTTATTTTAGAATCTACTGGCTTAAATGAGCAACTACTGCAGCAACAGGAAGAGTTGGGACGTAAAATATCACAGTGGAGTCACTATTGCGAGCTGAGCGATAAAATCACCAATCAAGTGGTAGACTTGCGGAGTGACTATGATCAGCGTGACAGACGAGTGACGAAATACTTAACTTGGCAGGATGAAGATGAAGGGAAAAGAGCAAGTGCACCCAGAATAAACGAAAATCATAAAGAATTGCTCTTTAATAAATGGGACGATCAAATTAGGCAGGCGGAGTGAGCAGCGGAGACAGCGGCTACACAAGCAAGTATTCTTTTTGACTGTGTAAATGAGAATTTACACAGGGCCAATTTAATCACAGAGACCACCCCGGGGTACCTACCAAATAAGCTACAACTGGAAGCAGAAAGCGCAGGCAAAGGGAAAAGCGATCCAAGCATTAAACAGGTTGAATTGGGAATGTTACTGGACATACTTGGTCAAGCCGCATAGTCAATGGATGACTGTGAAATGCATCACAAACGCGGCCGAAAAAGTCGTTCCAGCTCTCATAGATGCTATTTTCGCAGCCCAACTTAGCGCAGAAGTCAACCAGCCGACTCTCCTCAAGCCCATGATGAACACTTGCAACTTTAAGGACCAAATTCAGAAGTAGCCTTATTTTAGAATGTTGTTTTTTCTTTTAAATTAGATTAGAAAAAGGACGGTCATTTGAAAACCGCATCCTAAATTTTGTAAAAACACTATTATTAGAATTAGGAAGTAGTATTTTAACCCTTCTCATGCATTTAGAGAAGGGTACAGAAATTTGTCAAAAACTTGTCCTCGGAACATGCACTTCTACACCCTCAGAGGAGGTTTTGATGAATGGATGGATCGAGATTTATTAATGTTTGCATTTGATGTCTGCCACTGATGTTGCACTTTTGTACTCTTAGTAGATGTTAGAACAAGTAGAGATAAATCGTTTTTTCTTGAAGCTTATGAGTAGGATTAGTCATAAATGGTACTTTTATCTCTTGACCATTTCTGCTTATATTCTTAAAGTGATATATAGTTTTTAGTTTTTTATATGTTACTGCATGAATGTATGGGTTACCATTTGGCACTTCTATACGGTGGAGTCATTTATTTGTGTTTGATATATGAATAACTTATTATGCGATATGCTGTTCACAACTGTTTTGCTTAACTTTTTATGCAAAGTGGTTTATCTTAATTGATTTCTATTCTTATGATAGCTGAATGATCTTTATTACCAGTTATTGTTTGAAATCTCTTTAGATCGCATAATAGAAGAAATGCACCCCGGGTTAGCGTAGATTAGATATGTTGTTTCTCATTAGATTAAAATAGCATAGAGTTAGTTTAGAAGTTTGAGTTAAATTAGCTTTAAGTACTCTTAGATCAACATCATCCAACTCTACACACACACACACCCTTAAATTGGGAAATTGGTCCCATTATCCCCAGTCGGACCCGCTATACCAAACGGATAAGGAGCTGCCAACCAAGGTCCGGACCGGGTGGGTATCCCCCTTGTTGTCGACCCGATTTTCGGGGCTTCAACATATTTGGCGCTAGAAAGAGGGCCTGGCATAGTGTCTGTTGGAATGACTTTCAATTGTAACATTGGAATCAGGATGGCTGCTCACAAACTTCCCATTTGGAGTTGCATCCATGTTCCTACCTCTTCCAACACTCCACCTGAAGTGGTAAGACTCTTGTCTCAGGTAAAATTCAATGGTAAGAATAATTATTCCGCTTTTAATCATGCTCTTCAATTTATTCAAAGAGTATCAAGTTCTGATATTCAGAGAATTGATGAAGGCATTTTATGCAGAATTTTTGCTCTTACATTCATGGCGGAAGCTAGAAAATGGTGCAGAACCCTCCCAGTTGCATCAATTCACAGCTGGGACCAATTCGTCAAGACTTTCATTTTTGAATTTGATTGTTATGACTATGACCAGGTATATGATGAAATTTATTATCTACGGAAACAAGATGAATCTGTTAGGGATTTTAATATGCGATTTCATCTTAATTGTCTAAAGTATGATCTTGAAAGTGAACTCGTGGATGAAGAATCTTCAGATTATGCTGAGTATTCCCTGCCTCCTATGTCTGATCAAGCAGAAATTAGTTCAAGCTTTGTCTCATTTTCTTCTAATGTGAATAAGAATTCCAATTTGAATATACGAATCAGCCAAGATGAAGAAAGTCCCCAAAGCCTAGGAGTCATGCATGCTCTAATGCAAGAAGACAAAAGCGAGAATGCTGAAGGAAAGCCTACCTTGGAACCAGGAGATGACTTTGATACAAGGTCAGATAATATCGTTGCAAATCAACAAATGCAGATGCCAAGGTTTGTCAGGCGGAAAGAGTCTGTTATCACTAAACAAATCTCAAAGGAAAAGGGTAAGGTAAGAAAGATTTGGTCTTGGTTATTGTCATGCTCCTTTCATGCATAAGAAGCACTTGGCAAACTCAGGGTCAGCATACATAAAGGTTATTTGAAGGCTGAAGAAAGGCAAGCAAGTTTCAAGGCATGTAAGCTGTGTTTTTGAAATTACACAACAGTTTCATAGCGCGCTACGAAACTGCTGTAGGTGATGCCTCATGCACAGCAGTTTCGTAGCGCGCTACGAAACTGCTGTAGCTGCATATTATGACTTTGTGGGCAAATATTGAGAAGAAAAAGGATATATTTTTGAGGATGGGCAGCTGAAAGGGACTAATTACAAGGTATAAACATCAAGCAAGGGAAAAACAAGGACAGGAAGGACATCCATGAACTCTAAAGTCTATGTTATGAAAATGGTCATTATTTCATAGCTAGTATTGATTCATAATGTTCCGGGCACCATTAAAGAAGTTTTGTCTTAGCACAAGTATTTGAGCAGAGTCTATGGTTGATTGAATTCATTTCATGTGATTAAAGAGACAGCATGGTCAGCAGAAGGATTCGAAGATGAGCATAAGAATGAAACTCTAAAAAGGAGGAGTTTTGTTTCCCTGTTTTTACTAGTCAACTTCTAGAAGAGTTTCTGAGCAGTTGAAAACTCATCTCTGAAAATTGAAAGAGGTTTTTATTCCTAAGATACTAAAGTACAAAAACCTCTTCCACTTTCTTCAAATCCATTATGATCTGGGAGAAATGAAGGACCAAACTTGCGCTACGAAACTGCTGTAGGTGCAGTTTTCTACAAGTTTATTTCTCTGTTTTACACCTGTTTTTCAAAGACACATTATCGGCGGTAGGAAAAGTTTTTCAAAAACCCAAGAGAGGTTTTTGTTAAGCACGGATTGGTTCACAAAAACCTCCTTCATTTTTTCCAAATACATTTTTTACGAGAAGTTATGACTTCTGTCCCAAGACCTATTTTTCAGCCAGAACAGAGCAAGGGACAGTTTCCTGTTTGACACGTGTTTTTCAAGGACAGACTCTGAACAGCTGGAGGAATGTTTTAAAAAAACAGGAGAATTTTTTGTTCTAGACAACATGGGCTACAAAAACCTCCTTCAGTTTCGTAAAATGTGTCATTGATGAGGAGATAAAGGCTCTGTCCCGCGTGCCAATTTTCAGGGATCCTAAACCTAAAAACAAGGAAACATGTTCCCTAATTTCTAGGGTTTGTCATCAGCAGTTGGGTGACCACGTGGGAGGCTTCATCAAATTCGAATTCATGGAGTTTTAGGTGTCAAAGAATGCTTTAAATGCTTAGATAAGGTTGTTGAATCATAATAAGGAGTTACACTCCTAGTTGTATTAGGTCACTAGCACTCCTAGTTAACAGCTAGTTCTAATTAATGGTTTGTTTTATGGTTAGAATAGGTGTCACTGATGGCAAATTCGAATTCTCTTGATGAGGGATGATGGAATCCTAATTGTAAATGCTTTATATAGAGCAAGAGGTGGAATTAGCAGGGGGTTGGAGACTTTTTGGCTCAGCTGCTGCTCTATGTGCAGACTGTGTATATTTTTAACCTAATGCAGATTTCTACTTAGACAACTCAAGATTCATGAAGAGTTCTTGTATGTTCTTGTTATGATGGCATCTTCCAATACTTACATTGCAGTGGTGTTTACTTATGATACTCAGAATTCATCACTGATGCTCTGACTTCCTTCATAGATAAACTTACTATGTTTCACTGTTTTGTATTGTCATTTCTACACTCGAACTCTATAATGCCTTGACTTCCATGCTAGGTAGAATGCTTTGGCTTCACTACTCAGGATTCATGAAGGATTTCTTATATTCAGAATGTGTGTTGTCCTTTCCTTAGTTTTGTTTACAGTTGCATAGGTGTACAATCACTCAGAATTCACTGATTGTGCTCTGACTTCCTGTGTGCACTTATGAGCTATGGTTCCATATGTGTGTTGTGTTCTGAATATTCAAATGCTGAATGCCCTGACTTCATGTTAAGCTGATCTTGTTGTGGTACTGAAACATACTTTGACTCCATAGCCCAATGGTAGCCAACCTTCATCTTTCAACCTATAAACATATACAATTACAAACCATAGAGTTAGCCATCTATTCATATCTTTAATCTAAATCATTAACCCTTTGAGAGAGCCCTCTCAGGCTGAGGAGGCTAAGCCTTAGCTAAAAGATTGGTTTGAAATAGTTACTTGAAGTCTTCCTGGTTTGCAGCCTTCCAGGGCTTGATTTTGAGATAACATTTTGGTGCGTCTGCCGGGAGCCTGAAGATTATTCATTCCTGAAATATGAAGCTGAACTTCTGAAGGTAGCAGGAGCTCAGAAGACTTTTTGAGGCTACAAATCTACCTTGGCGACTCCATTGTTAAAAAAATTCAAAATTCATACATTCATGGTGATTCCACTGGAGTTATGAAGGACCCAGATGCTACCATTCTTATCTCAAGGTATGCATGCATAAATTTTTCAGGAATTCATGGTTTCCCAAATCATTTTCCCAAGGATGCATATTTTCTAAGGAATGGTCCAAAATTCAATGGAGAAGATTTGAGTTTAACTTTGAAGCATATATCAGATTTCTGTGATTTTACAGAGCTTCTTAGAGTTAAACATGAGGATGTTTGCATTAGGTTGTTCTATGATTCATTTCAAGGGAAATGTAAACAGTGGATTGAAAGCTTTCCTGCCAAATCCATTAAGTCATTTGAAGACTTTTGGCTTATGTTTTTGGAGGAATGGATGGATAGATCAGAGTTGGTGGCAAAATCTCCTTCAGTTCAAGGTTTCAAACAATGGAATAATGATCATAGTAATGGAGAAACAAATGAAAATTTTTCTTTGTCCTTGTCCTCGTATCTAAAATCACTTGAGTGTAGGGCAGAGGATAAGATGAAATTTTTGGATGAAGTTGCTGAGGACATTGAGAAAGACATTGAAGGTTTAGAAGGTCAGATTCAGGCATATAGTCTTCATAATCATGATCATTATTTTCAGCAGCTTTCTATGGCAGAACACAAGGAGAGAGTGTTGCTTCCTTTCTCTTTCACGATTGAGGAAGAGTACACTGCTGTTGAAGATCAGTTTGCACAACCAGAAAGTTACGAGAACCATGTATTCTGGGATCCTATAGCTGACTACATGGAAGAGTTTTACTCTCCAGTGTTTCAGTTTTTCTATGAAGATCAGAGGCAATTTCAGTGGCAGCGGTCATCACAATATCATATTGGCTCTGAACTCCGATGCAGTCAAAGAAATCAAACATCAGATAAGACAAATGATTGGCTACATTGGAAATTTCACATTGATTGAGCTGAAAGAAGTTTGAATTGTTAGGGTAGGTAGGTAGGAAAATGCAAATAAGCTCAAGGTTGACTGAGCATTTTTTTCAGTAGATGTAGATTTCTTTCTCCTACAGTGGTCATCAAGCTTAAGCCTGAGGTGAAGGCCCAAGAAGCTTAAAGGGAACAATTGTCAAGCAAATTTTAGTTTGTCATAAAAGGATAAAGCACTGGACCTACGAGTTCTTAGTGTGCTACAGGAGCACACTATCCCAAGTGGAGCCACTGTTATCACTAAACAAATCTCAAAGGAAAAGGGTAAGGTAAGAAAGATTTGGTCTTGGTTATTGTCATGCTCCTTTCATGCATAAGAAGCACTTGGCAAACTCAGGGTCAGCATACATAAAGGTTATTTGAAGGCTCAAGAAAGGCAAGCAAGTTTCAAGGCATGTAAGCTGTGTTTTTGAAATTACACAGCAGTTTCGTAGTAGGTGATGCCTCATGCACAGCAGTTTCGTAGCGCGCTACGAAACTGCTGTAGCTGCATATTATGACTTTGTGGGCAAATATTGAGAAGAAAAAGGATATATTTTTGAGGGTGGGCAGCTGAAAGGGACTAATTACAAGGTATAAACATCAAGCAAGGGAAAAACAAGGACAGGAAGGACATCCATGAACTCTAAAGTCTATGTTATGAAAATGGTCATTATTTCATAGCTAGTATTGATTCATAATGTTCCGGGCACCATTAAAGAAGTTTTGTCTTAGCACAAGTATTTGAGCAGAGTCTATGGTTGATTGAATTAATTTCATGTGATTAAAGAGACAGCATGGTCAGCAGAAGGATTCGAAGATGAGCATAAGAATGAAACTCTAAAAAGGAGGAGTTTTGTTTCCCTGTTTTTACTAGTCAACTTCTAGAAGAGTTTCTGAGCAGTTGAAAACTCATCTCTGAAAATTGAAAGAGGTTTTTATTCCTAGGATACTAAAGTACAAAAACCTCTTCCACTTTCTTCAAATCCATTATGATCGGGGAGAAATGAAGGACCAAACTTGTGCTACGAAACTACTGTAGGTGCAGTTTTCTACAAGTTTATTTCTCTGTTTTACACCTGTTTTTCAAAGACACATTCTCGGCGGTAGGAAAAGTGGTTCAAGAAAACAAGAGACGTTTTTGTTAAGCACAGATTGGTTCACAAAAACCTCCTTCATTTTTTCCAAATACATTTTGTACGAGAAGTTATGACTTCTGTCCCAAGACCTATTTTTCAGCCAGAACAGAGCAAGGGACAGTTTCCTGTTTGACACATGTTTTTCAAGGACAGACTCTGAACAGCTGGAGGAATGTTTTAAAAAACCAGGAGAGGTTTTTGTTCTAGACAACATGGGCTAAAAAAATCTCCTTCAGTTTCGTAAAATGTGTCATTGATGAGGAGATAAAGGCTCTGTCCCACGTGCCAATTTTCAGGGATCCTAAACCTAAAAACAAGGAAACATGTTCCCTAATTTCTAGGGTTTGTCATCAGCAGTTGGGTGACCACGTGGGAGGCTTCATCAAATTCGACTTCATGGAGTTTTAGGTGTCAAATAATGCTTTAAATGCTTAGATAAGGTTGTTGAATCATAATAAGGAGTTACACTCCTAGTTGTATTAGGTCACTAGCACTCCTAGTTAACAGCTAGTTCTAATTAATGGTTTGTTTTATGGTTAGAATAGGTGTCACTGATGGCAAATTAGAATTCTCTTGATGAGGGATGATGGAATCCTAATTTTAAATGCTTTATATAGAGCAAGAGGTAGAATTAGCAGGGGGTTGGAGACTTTTTGGCTCAGCTGCTGCTCTATGTGGAGACTGTGTATATTTTTAACCTAATGCAGATTTCTACTTAGACAACTCAAGATTCATGAAGAGTTCTTGTATGTTCTTGTTATGATGGCATCTTCCAATACTTACATTGCAGTGGTGTTTACTTATGATACTCAAAATTCATCACTGATGCTTTGACTTCCTTCATAGATAAACTTACTATGTTTCACTGTTTTGTATTGTCATTTCTACACTAGAACTCTATAATGCCTTGACTTCCATGCTAGGTAGAATGCTTTGGCTTCACTACTCAGGATTCATGAAGGATTTTTTATATTCATAATGTGTGTTGTCCTTTCCTTAGTTTTGTTTACAGTTGCATAGGTGTACAGTCACTCAGAATTCACTGATTGTGCTTTGACTTCCTGTGTGCACTTATGAGCTGTGGTTCCATATGTGTGTTGTGTTCTGAATATTCAAATGCTGAATGCCCTGACTTCATGTTAAGCTGATCTTGTTGTGGTATTGAAACATACTTTGACTCCATAGCCCAATGGTAGCCAACCTTCATCTTTCAACCTATAAACATATACAATTACAAACCATAGAGTTAGCCATCTATTCATATCTTTAATCTAAATCATTAACCCTTTGAGAGAGCCCTCTCAGGCTGAGGAGGCTAAGCCTTAGCTAAAATATTGGTTTGAAATAGTTACTTGAAGTCTTCCTGGTTTGCAGCCTTCCAGGGCTTGATTTTGAGATAACAGAGTCGATAGTGCGGACACAACCAACCTCCCTAGGAGCCTAAGACTCTCTAGTGACAAACAAGACAAACAAGAGCAATCCTTCTCTAAACATGCATTTACTATACGAGAAATCAAGTGTTTAGATCCTACCTGTAGTCCAACGCTGTTGTAGCAGTCTAGCCTCGCTGATCCGGATGAGCTCCTCCTTCACTTCGAAACCTGCGTTCACTAACAATCAAACGATTAAATAGCACTTGATAATCTCATAAAATAAAACATGTTTAACACATAGACCAAGGAGTACATGAAACAACTCATAAATAACAAGTTGTTGAGAAGAATGGACTCATTTGCATTAATAGGAAACAAAAGGAACAATTACAACCTGAGCCTTGGTGTTGTACAAGTCCCTCCCAGTGTCCATCAAGAGTTCTCCTTTACTTTGACAAAGCTCACCCACTTCCAAATAGAACAAGCAAAGATGGCAATCTCTCCTCACAAGCTTCTAAATGGGAGTCCTAATTCCAGTAGCATCTACCCTTAGAAATGTTTAGCTTCCAACCTCTCCTCCTTCTGGCCCAATGCCTATATTTATAGTGGTCTAGAGGAAGTTATTCAGGTCCACCATCAATGGGATAATCCCCTCTTTGGATGGGATAGCTCCCTTATTGATGGGATAAGTTCCTCTTTGGTAGGGGTACATGAACCATCTGGAGGCGCTCAATACACGTCGAACAACCTTCTAGAATGCTCTAGAAATGACCACAAGTAACTTTTTAAAGATGAAACTTGCGCATTTTGACCTTTACAGGGGTACGCACTTGCCCCTTTACATACAGAGCGTACAAGTACGCAGCTTTTGTGAAGATTAGGTGCGTATCTGCAGGTAAGGTTGAGAGAACCTGCGTACCCAGAGATAAATACATTTATAAAGACTTTCTCTCTTTTTGGAGTTTGACATGGAGAGCAGAGGCATAAGACTTGCCCAGGAGGATAGCATGACTGTTGATAGAGCCATACCAACTGTAAATAGTCATGGTGACATTTTTTAGTGTAACAGATTGCCCCCTAAAGTGCAAAGCCTGTAGTAGATTAGGGTTTTGTATTATCTAGGAAGGGTGAAGCGCTTTATCATTTCAAGGATTATCTTGTGGAGAGCCTGGTCAGAACCTGCAATTTTCAACACAAAATACATGTATAAGATTATATCATCACTGAGGTAGGCATTCCCATACTCAGATCAAAACTTTAACTAACAGAACAACTACTCCGATACAGGAATGATCTTGTAGTACATCATAATCATAGACTTTTGTAGACAGAGTATGGGCGCAGCCATCTGTTTATGATTAGTCTACTAGATAATGAATACAAAACTCCTCGCAGCTTGGATGGTGGAAACTAGATCTAGGGTCTTCATTTCTACTTCTCGAATTGGTACGATTTTAGCCATGCGAATAAATGAGTTGATGTCGAACATGGTAGAAACCACTTGATTACCAGTCGATGATGTAAACTGTTAACAAGTGTGAGAGAGACCACCAGTAATGTCAATGGTTCTCAAAGTACCCAGTACAATCCATGAGATGTGAATGAATGAGTTGATGTCGAACATTTCACGGAATCCTTCAATCGAGAGTCAATGATGTAAACTGACGTCAAAGGCGAGAAACCTGCCATTGATGCATGCATACTTCAAGGTACTGACGATTTCTAAGTCATGTCTCTAGATAATGTGCTGATGTCGATAGAAAGCGACCCGTTGCAGGCAAGCCCACAACACGAAATCATTAATCAAGTTGAAGAAATGTTGCTGTAAGGACTGACTCAGGGATGGTCAAATGGATGACAAGTATTTTGCATATGAAAGTTTTGCTTGTAGACCTCTTGAACACATAACGACACGACAGATGGCTTGGTGATGAATGACTCAAAGTTAATCCCCGGAACCCGGCTGAAGTCTTTCAAAGTGGTTTGATCAACTGTGAGGTAACGGATTTCCCAACCTAGGTGAATGAAAAGTGTCGTGTTCAAGAGTGGTAATAAGGTTTCTTCTTAGACAAAGGATAACAAGTAGGCTCATTCTTCTCTCTTTTCCCCCACCATTTCTGGTAAGTACCTCTTTATTTTTAACAAGCTTGAGGAGGATAACATATGCTTGATTATAAGCTCATCCTTCGGATGAGTCCAACCTAGTTTTGATTCGAACCCTAGGAAGGAGTGGTTCGTTCCTGTTTGTAATTGAACAGGTCCTTTACTGTGAAATTTTAACGAGCCCAGTATAGGAGAAACTCGGCATTTTTCAATTTTAGAGAGTCTGAAAAGCTTAAGAAGACTCCAGGTTGAACTTTTTCGTAAATTTGTGTCTCCCAAGCCCGAAAAAGTATAAAATAATACCTGGGAGAACCGCTTGATCTTGCGACCAAGGAGTACTTTCATGATTAGTGTCTCTGACCTGAAAAGTAAAAAGCGATCAAGGACACGTCGTTTTATTTCCGTATCGAGTTTGAAACGACAAAAACCCGACAATCTTTTCCTGATTTTACGGTCAGAAAAGGGCTATAAGGGGACCGTCTTTTAATTCCGTTTTAACGAGTGTAAAAGAAATGCTCGGCAATCTTTTCATGTTTTAGGAGTCAGAAAAGAGCTTAAAAGATGACTCTGACGTGAAAAATGATAATTTACCCTAAAGTCCCTTTGTCCTGCACAGAAACAACACATTACTCATACCTGTTTAAGATGGGCAAAAAATACATCGAAAATGTCCTTTCATGGTGAAAAATAAACAAATCTAACATTTATTTATCCAAAAAACCTATAAAAAGACTTCTTACCATGTCATTTTTACCATTTTACTGTTGAGGTTGAGAAAATGGCTTTTGACAAGAAACTTCCCGTGGAGATTGCGGAGAATCCGACCGTCAGAATCGAACGCCGTTTCACCAGGTATTCTACAACACCCCTCTCTTGTTTTCCATCCGTTTAGAATTTAGTTTTAAGCTTTTATTTGATTTTTTGGGGGCATTAGGGTTTCAAAATGCGCCCTTCGGGGTACGTAGGTCATGCACTGCTGACCTGCGTACCCCGATATTTTCCCAATGGGAAAATTACGGGGTGTACGCACCCGGCCTTAAGGGAACCTGCGTCCGGGCGCTCTGTCCCTAAAGGCCGGGGTGCGTACCCCGCAAAACACAAATTGAAACCCTTGGCCCTCCAAAATAGACCAAAATTTTTAAATTTTATGGATTCTTACTGATGTTTTATGATGTGCAGGGAGCACACCATGCTTGATTGGCGTGAAAGAGAGCACGAGGATGTTGATTTGGCCGCGATAGGTCATCAACCTTCCATTGATGCATTAAAATCATGCGGACTGTACAAATACTGGGCCATACCTGGCATGAGGGGCCAAGTGCCTTTTCTTGAGTGGCTGGTCGAAAGGTGGAACATTCAGGAGCAATGTTTCTACATCGGAGAGCACCAGCTCGAGATAGAGCCCTCCGACATATATTTTCTCACTGGCTTGCCTAACAGGGGCGAGCAACTTTCTCTATTCGGGACTAGGCCGGGTGGCCAATCCCTTGCTAGTCTCCGACTAGAGTGGTGCAACAACCAAAACCATGAGAAGGGGATAGAAATCAAGTACATATCCCGACCTGAACTTATGGTGATAGCCTTTACTGTTACCAGACTTTGCGGCGCGGCCGCTTTGCACCAAGCCACCGGGTCCCAAATGCGGATGGCTATAGACTGTTTCCACGACACCATTTTCAACTGGTGCGATGCTGTGTTGGCTAATTTGAAGGGCCAACTAACCAGGGCAAAGAGAGGACAACTGAAGACCTTTGGATATGGGCCTATAGTCGTGAGCTTTGCCCTAGAGAGAGTTCCAATGCTGGTCCCCCAACATCTTACAGTTCCAGTTGCCTCGGGAGCCTAAGTTGATGAGATGGGTTGCGGTAATGGCCCGGCATCCTGATGAGGGCGCATTAGTTGTTCGATTTCCTGATGGTTACTTTCACTGGCTAGAGAGCCAGGTCTTTGCTATTCAGGACTTTCCTTATGCCGGAATGGATTTTCGGAATGATCCAGACATGGTTCTTCCACAGGGAGAACAGTGGGACGACAGAGGTATTTCATTTTTCACGAGTTTTCAAATTATATATTTTTGTTTTTATATATCGCCTCAAACTGACAGCACAAATTTTCAAAATGCAGATGTAGGTCCATGACGTCCAGCCAACCTCCGGGCTTTTGAGAGGAGAGTACCAGCTGTACCAGCACCAGCCCCACAGGATACGGCCGCAGAGACCTTAGCCGAGCTGGAACGGGATCTAGAGCATCTGACGACGGATATACCAGAGACCACCATAGATGACATTCCCATTCGACTTCAGCGCTATGTGGTCGCAGTCCCAGGACCTTTTAGGAGGTTCTTGTGTAGGGTAGCGCGGGCAGTGGTCTCGTATAGAGAGCACCACCAGTGATTGGCTAGTCACTTTTGTAGACACATATGACATTTTTGGTTTTTTGTACTTATCATTTTTGCCGATCATAAAGTGTTTTTCAACCTATGATCGAAGACGATGTATATTTTTTGACACACTCCTATCTATATATATATATCATTATTACCGGCTCATTTTGTTTAACATATGTGATGAAATGTTTTTAAATTTACTTGCATGATTATCGTAAATGTCTGTCCAACATTCGAGAAGCAATTGCATCTGCTAATGTATTTAAAGACCTTGGAATATGCTGATATTCATTGTAATCAAATTCACGTTCCAAGAGACGCACTCTCAAAAACAACCTTAATAACACAGGATTTCTAATGGCATATACTCTATTAAGCTGTAATACAACAAGTTCAGAATCTAACCTCACTATCAAACGTCGAATTCCAAATGAAATAGATTCAGATAATAATTCAACCACTGCACTGTATTCTGCAATGTTGTTCGTCGTTTGACCAAGGCTTACCCCATGCATAGAAACTAACTCGTCAGAGGGCGAATAGATAACCCAAGCTGCGGAAGAGATATTCCGTGTACTACGACAAGCACCATCAGCAAATCCAATGTATGTTTGGAGAGGCGTCGACATCTGCAATATCAAGAGTAAAACCAAGATAAGCCAGAATAACGACGAAAAACACACTTTCTAAGCTAAGCACACTAACTAAACTAACAAACATACTAGCTAGAAAGAAAACCTAACCTAACTAAAAATTCCCCATACCCATCATTTAAGCATAATACCTCTTTAGGTAAAGTCCATTTCTGGGTTTACCCAAAGAGTCCCCATCAAAATCTACCAGCTCATAGGCCCCTTTTGCTAGCTTTCGCTTTACAATGTAGGGTCCATGCCACATAGGAACGAATTTTCCAGCACCTAGCTTATCGTTAGCTTGATCATATAATAGCACTAGGTCTCCCTCCGAAAAACTTCGAGGGGTCACATTTCTATCATACTGAGCTTTCATTCGCTTCGCGTGAGTCTCGATTGCCAATGCAGCGTCACGTCGAGTCTCATCTAACTGAGCTAAGTATAATAAACGTTTCTCCTCTTCGGAAGTGGCTGGGAGTAATTCGACAGCCATTTGAAGTGATGGGATTTCGCATTCAATGGGTAACACAGCTTCCAAGCCATAAACTAGCTGGAAAGGAGTGAACCCTGTTGAAGTTTTCACTGAGGTTCGGTATGCCCATAGCGCTGAAAATAACATGTTGTGCCAATTCGACCGATGAATACCAATGGTTCGTCGGATCATGATAATCAGAACTTTGTTGATAGACTCAACCAAACCGTTGGCTTGCGGATAATAAGGAGTAGAGCTATCGTGGCGCAAACCAAGCTGGCTTGTAAGCTCAGTCATCATGATGTTTCGAAAATGGCTCCCATGGTCAGTGATGATTGCTTGTGGGACACCAAACCTAGTTATAATATGATTGAATACGAAAACTGCAGCTGTTTTTCCGCTTGCGTCGAATGTAGGCATCGCCTCGGCCCATTTAGTAAAATAATCAACCGCGAGGATGATATACGCATGCCCCCCGGCCGAGTGAGGGTTACAAGTAATAAAATCGATACCCCATTTGGCGAAAGGACCAACGGCAATTATAGGATGGAGAGGAGCAGGTGGTGCGCGCATCTTGCGATCAAACACTTGACAGTTGTGGCACTTCCAGACCGCAATGATACAATCTTTAAACATGGACGGCCAGAAATAGCCAGCGCGCAACACCTTCTGAGCTGTGGCATACCCAGACATATGACCGCCACATGCTCCAGAGTGACAATCATTCAAAACCCTCTCAGCCTCTTCGTGAGTTAAACAACGTCGAAAAACTAAGTCTGCCCCCCGGCGATAAAGTGTATCTCCAATAATCTTGTATTGCTGGGATTGAAACTGAATTTTTTGACGTTCCGACTTTGAAGCTTCAGGCCGAAAGGTTTGGGTTTGGAGATAGATGATTATATCCCCGTACCACGGATCTAAAGTACTGATAAGAAACAAAGATTCATCCGCAATGGACTCCTCTGCCACAGTTTCTGTGTCAGCACGCGGGAAATCACACATCAATTCCGCAAAAACTAAGGATTTCTTAGACTTGGACTTCTCAAACTCCAAGTCGAACTCTTGCAGGATAACGATCCATTTAGAGTACTTGCCCCCTAGCAGTTGTTTTGTCAAAATATAAATCATAGGGTTGCAATCCGAAATGACTGTAGTTTTACGGAGAAGAATGTAGCGACGAAAATGCTGGACAGCTTGAACGGCTGCCAGGGCCAATTTCTCCACATGCGAATATTTTAGCTCAGTGGGGTTTAATGTCCTACTAAGATAATATATCACATGTTCTGCTCCGAATTCATCTTCTTGAACTAACACCATTCCAATGGTGGAATGCGAAGCTGCGAGGTATAAGAAGTAGTCCTGGTTGTAGTTGGGAGGATGCAACAACGGTGCATGGGTCAACGCGTGTTTAAGTGCATCAAAAGATTGTTGGGCAATCTCGTCCCAAAAGAATTGAGCGTTCTGTTTCAACAACCATGTAAAACCTTTAGTGACCTCGGCGTAATTTGGAATGAATCGGCGTAAAAAGTTCGCTTTCCCTTGCAAACTTTGGAGTTGGCGCAAACTCGAAGGAGGAGGCAATTTGATGATAGCTTCGACCTTCGAGGGATCGACGCGAATGCCGGCTTTTGAAACAACAAATCCCAGCAATCGACCCGTCTCTATACAGAATACACACTTGTGGGGATTCAACCGAATTCGATAATGCCGACACCTCATAAAGATTGCTCGTAAGTGGACAAGGTGATCAGCTCGATGTAAAGAATGAGTAGGCAAATCATCGAGGTACGGTTGCACAATGTGCTTGATGTCATGAAATGCGTAAGACATCGCCCGTTGAAAAGTGGCCCCGGCATTCTTAAGTCCAAAAGGTAATTTGCAATAAGCAAATGTCCCCCATGGACAAATGAATGCCGTTTTTGGTTGGTCGGTAGGTAGAATATTGATTTGATTATAGCCCGAAAAACCATCCATGAAGGAAAACATTTCACTTCCGGCACAATCATCAATAATTTGATCGATATAAGGCGTAGGATAGTTGTCTTTTCGACAAGCTCGATTTATATCCCTATAGTCGATACAGATTCTTATTGTTCCTTGTTTCTTGTTGACCGGAACAATATTCGATACCCAATCCGTTAACGGGATTGGATAAATGAAACCTGCTTTCAACAGCTTCTCGACTTCTGCTTTAATCGCAGCCGCTTTCCGAGGGTGAATCTGACGCAACCGTTGCCGGACGGGTTTAGCGTCCGGGTAGGTCTTTATTTCATGAACAACAATGGCAGGGTCGATTCCTGGCATTTCCTCGTAAGACCAGGAAAACACATCGCGGAATTCTTGGAATAGGGCCTTGTAAGTTTGAATTTCTTCTTCTGTACATGAGGCACCTATATGAATGTTTTCCTCAATTCCGGGCTTCACTGAAATATCAATGGGAATAGTGCGAGAAATATTCCCTAAATTCAACTCTGAATCAGAATGTTTCGTTGGATTCTGAGCGTCTTTGACATATTCAGCGGTAAAGATAGATGAAAAATCATTTTCAAAGGCATCATCCTTAGGTAAAAACGAAGATCTGTGATGGAGATCCTCCCATGGTAGATCGTCTACACTTAGGATTTCGCGAAGTTGCTCGTCAGATGACACGACTTCGGGAAATGTTATCCGTTCTAAGGTTGATGTGAAAAGTGATTCTTCACTGACCACATTCATTTGGTCGATTTCGGTTGAACGCGAGTCGATAAAAGACATGACGGCTTCATAAGCAATTTCATATGGACTCAAAGGCATAGCATCACCGAATGAGTCTATCTCAGATTCAGATGGGACAATCCAAGGATCATCATAAATAATGTTGTCTGATGTAATCATATGAATTGATGCAAATGAAGGGTCTGCGTTGATTGGAGGGAAAGGAAAAATTCCCAGTAAACCGGAATCTTTAACTAAACCTACGCCAACGTCCCTATAAGGGATTGTCGTCTTACCGACATGCTGGATACTCTCTGAAGAGGCTGGGTCGGATGAAAAGTATGTCAGCTGATCAATCGTCACGATCTTACCGTTATATGGAAACTTAATTACTCTGAAGACCGATGAAACGACCGCTGTCATAGCATATGACCAACTTCGACCCAAAAGAAGGTTGTAGTCTAGAGGGGCATCAACCACTTCCACATCCAGACTAACGGTTTTGCCTTCTACCCCTATAGGCAATTCCTGTAGAATACCAAACGGACGGAACCCACGGCCATCAAAGGCCTTAAGGATGGTCGGGGATTGGTTCAATGAAGGAGAACCAAGCGATCTCCAACATTGAATCGACATAATACACGTAGAAGCTCCCTCATCAATCACAGTCCGATGAATAGGCCGGTTTTTGACTATGACTGGAATTTGGAAAGCCATTTGATGGGGTAGGCGCGGTGTACTATTTTCTAGATCGAAGATTATTAGATTCGGGTCCTGAACATCAACAGCTCCGATAGCTGACAAAAGTAATTTTTGTTGTGCTGGGCATGATTGCAACACTTCTAAAGCCGACATTGCTGAGGGTGAAACAGCTAAGTCCTCAACAATGTTGTAATTCTGGGCTGCTCTCGCATGTGGATTGAAAGCAGACCTTCGAAGTACACCCTTGGCGGGCGGTTTGATTACTAAGTCCGGGTTAGGTTTTTCGATCTGTAGTGGATCGGAACCAGGAGCTGAGGTTGATGGATTAGAATGAGAAGATTCTGCTTCCTTACCACCAACAGGATTCTTACTACCATAATCTTGCGATCGAGTCGCAATCCTCACATGAGACATCATCAAAATGGGTTCTTCACTGGCAGTCGAGGAAGAACCTATCATCTTACTTTCCTGCTTTGGAAATGGATCTTTTAACACAGCAGGAGTGGGAGAACCTTTGACTATTTTCACAACCTCGGCCCGATGAGGGCAATCTCTTGTAAAATGATCCTCTTCACAAATAAGACAAGGATATCGAGGTTTGCGCTTTTCGTCATTGGTTTCCGACTTTTCCGTTTTCTCCTTCGGAGCCTTATCTGATTTAGCCTTCTTCTTTCCTTTCTTCTTTCCACCGTTTTTTGATTTGGCCGTAGATGACTCTACAACGTGAATATTGGCGGAAAGTTCAGGAGAAGACTCTCCTGTCGGGGAATCGGGCAAAGTGATTATAGGAGTAGTAGAAGCCTTGGAAGACTTCTTCTTGCTCTTTGTATTCACGATGCCAATCATACCATCAGCGGCATGAGATCCCGAAGGAGCAGCAGCGATTTGATTTGATTTTGAAAGATCTGGAATCTTCTCGTGTAACGTACCCGACTGAGTATAAACTAAGTCAAGGTACTGCGCCTGAGCAATGACTTGCTCCTCAGTAACTACTCCGGCCTTAGCTACATCTTCAGTAATCTTCGGTAATAATGATTTAACAAACCATTCAGCTAAGATTTGGTCCGGAATAAAAACTTTCACTAACCTTCTTCGACGTCTCCACTCATGAATGTGATCAGAAATATACGTGGACGTCGATTGTTTTAGTGAAGTTAATAACTCCGTGCCGTTATCGTATTTGACCGGCAACTGAAAGTGAGTTAAGAACGAGGTAGCTAACTGGCTGAAATTGTAAAAAGAGGCCCGTGGTAACTCAATGTACCACTTGGCCGCGAGACCAATGAGTGTACGCTGGAAAAGACGTAAGCGGATCGAATCATCCAAGATAGAATTTGAAGCACACCAGAGGTGGTAAGTCATCACATGATTGGACGGATCCTCTCCAGACTTACCTTCGAACTTGGGTATATCACTGGGCAACTTATTTGGCATTGGCGGCCAGAACGGAAGATATTGAATTGGATCGTTCGTTAGGCGCGTCAAGTCTGGTAAATCCAAAGTTGCGATAAACGGTAACTGCCGGTTAGGATCTCTAAAACTCTGGGTCACAAGACCAGTCCTAGGAGGAGGATATCCAGGATAACTAGGAACAGGAGTCGCATTAGGGATATTATATCCTCCTGGAAAACCAGGATTAACCGGACCGTACTGGGGTTGTTGAGGTTGTTGATAAGTGTACCCAGGATACAGTTGACACTGGTAAACCGGTTGTTGGACAGCTTGCCCATGTTGGTACTGTCCTTGGTACGGTTGTTGAACAAATTGAGGTTGAGTAGTGACAACCGTACTTATACCAGGCTGACCTGTAGGCATCTGGACCGTGGTTTGAATCGTAGATCCAGACAACGGTAAAGATGTCTGAGGAGTGGTTGCAGAGACAGTAGAAACCGGAGCTGTCGATACTCCAGAAGTAAGTGCGGCAGATGTAGCGGTAGTTGCAGCAGCCGTTTGAGATGGAGTACTAGGTGCAATTGGCGGCTGAGTAACTACCGAAGTTACAGAAGTTTGAACATTTGACTGGACAGGTTGCGGTTGCTGGGGTGGACCAGAAACTACGGGTTGTCCAGCTTGAGGTACCAACTGTATACTTGGCTGCAACACCTGTTGACCCTGTGATGGATCCCACACTATCATTCCGGGGTATTGACCCGTAACAGGTTGAGGATACTGAGATCCATAACCGGATTGAGGATAGGATTGATAATTGAAAGGTGCAGTTCCCATACCTTGAACATATGACTGACCTTGAGGTGGTTGATAACCTTGACTCGAGTATTGACCTTGATGTTGATAACCTTGAGGTAAATACGGATACTGGGGTTGACCTTGACCTTGAGGTTGATACCCTTGAGGTTGATACCCTTGGGGTTGATACCCTTGGGGTTGATACCCTTGAGGTAAATATTGATACTGAGGTTGACCCTGGGGTACATATTGAGGCTGGGGTTGACCTTGAGGCATGTATTGCACCATAGGTACATACTGACCTTGAGGTTGCCCCCCAGACACAATTTGTGTACCTTGAGGTTGCCCCCCAGGGGTTAATTGAGGCTGCCCCCCAGGCGGTAATTGGCCACCTTGAGGTTGAGAAACGGGAACTGAACCTGACATCATGTAAATGTCTCCTACACCCAATGGTATATTACCATTGTTTCCAGCTAATAACCCATGATCAATGGGTTGAGGAGATGCCCCCGCAAAGGTACCAGAAAGTGATTGATACCCGGTGGGAACAGAAGGACCGCCGTGTAAGAAAGATTCAGGAGTTTGAGGAAACACGGACGACTGATCAAACATATTTACAGGAGTATAAATACCTCCAGGTGGAAAAGGAGTACGAGGTGTAGAAAAACCTACCCCTGAGTTGTCTAAATAATTGGTTAACGAAAGGTACCAAGTGGTACTTCTAGGAGGACTGTAAAAGATAGATTCACGCTCCCTGAGCGCAATAGTAAGTTGATCTTCAAGGTTAGAGACGCCTATTTCTTCCTCTGGAGCAAGTTCTTCAATAGCAATCAAACCAGTAGGAAGATTTTCGGTGATAACTCGTTCTACTCTTGGTGAATCTGGAACACTAGAAGTCGGAGTAACAGGTTCAGATATTTCAGGTTCTTCGCCTGTATCACTAGTAGACAAAAAACTACCAACAAGCTCAGAAACTGTAACAGCTTCGGGATTATAACCTGTCTCTAGACTTTGGTAATCTGGGTGGACTACCAAGGAAGATTCTCCTTCTTCAGGTGAACCTACTCTACTGCCACTAGGAGGAGTTACAAGGACCTTCAAACCTTCTAGATTACTGGGGTCGTCGCGAGGAGGTTCACCCCGAAGTCTACGGGATCTCCTCAACAATTCGGCCACAGAAACAACTTCAGGAGACTGGCCCCGAAGTCTACGGGACTGTCTCGGTAATTCCGCCACAGCTAAAAACTTTTAACTACTACACACGAAAACAAAGTAAAATCTCAAATCAAACCACCTAAAGTCTCTAAAGAACCAAACAAATTTGAATCACACGCCTAAAGAATCTAGGGCGTCAAACCAAGCACAAACAGTAGCCTTCCAGACCGAAAACGCTAGTTGGAGATGAAACCCAACATCGCCAGATTCAGTACAGAAGTGGCGGGTGGAACAGTTACCCCGGCAACCTGCTTAATGAATAGACCGGCACAAGTTCCTCCACTTTAACCGTCTCGAGTGAAGTGAACCCCCCGGAAAATCCAAGTGAGTCTAGCCGACGTCTGCTCCAGGTACAGTGGGATCTTCCCTCCACCGTCACCTCGGTAGAATCCTAAAGGTAATGGTCACTAAGGTTACCAACCGCAACAAACACACCTGGGGGAACAGTCTACACTCCGACAGCACGCAAGGGCAGAGTATCAAGCTCAATCCCCTTGCCGGTTCCTTGACAATAATCCAAGGTTTACCGACAAGTGACCCCTGGCTCCTCGACAATGGTTAATCCGAGGTTTACCGTTTGTAATACGTGCGTGTCTGGCGTCGTTCCCAACGAGGGAGGATTGATCCCCTCACTGGTTCGGACATGAGCTCGTGCTTCTCCTTTAAGATGAGCTTTCCCAGAGTACAAATGAGACAATTGGATTTATTCTATCACAAGATAAGCTACTTGTTTGGTTTTGTTGTCTTGGAGAGTTAATTACTCTCCTACTCCAAGACACTAGCCTGATCTAAATTGGTGTTTCAGAGCCCTAGTAAATAAAAGTTACTACATTGATTTTACTTTAAGCGTTAATTTTATGGTTTTTCTCAAAGACAAAAGGTAGCGGAAATGAGACCAATGGTGTGTAGACTCGACTCAAACCACTACAAAGATGCACCTAAGATGATTTACGTTATTTTTCTCTTTCAATGAAATTCCTAACTAAGAGAGTTGAGAAATGCAAATTTTATAGAAAACAACTTTCTTAGTAAAGACAATCAAAGAAACAATTCTCTTTATCTTTCCAAGCATACAAACATGACCACTCCTTACGTGCACGAAAAACTCTTTTTCTTTCAAAACCCTTCAAAGCTACTTGAAACAAAACTTTTCAAAGGAGATGTTTTTGTATTTTCTCTTATTTAATAAAGCATATAAATCTATTTTAATGAAAATCAATCTCAAAAGCTATAAAATCTATGAAAAACTTGACTCACAAGCAAATCAAAAAGAAATTTACTCTAAGCAAACCTAACGAGGCAAAAGCCTACAAGGATGATTCTAGGTTGTTTTACTTGACCAAAATCAAGCCAAGGACCAGCTAATGCAGAATCAAAAGACCAGTCAAAACAAAACTCAAATCTTTTTGTTCTTTTTGTAAAATGGAATTCAATACTCAATCAACAAGCACTTCGAAATTTGCCAAAGAGACCACTCAAAGGTAAGTTGCTCTCACAGGTAGACTTTATGACAGGTCCGACTTCTAAGAAGGCTGACAAAACCAGAGAGATCTAAGGCTTGACAACTTCTACCGCCAAAGTCACTACAAGACCTACTCAAAAATCAAACCCTAGGGCTTAAACTTCTATGAAATCCACTAAAACACTCAATGCTATCGAAACAAGTTCAGGTGAAGATCTTTGACAAGAGACTAATGGATCTGGGCAGTAAAACCTAAGAAAAAGCAAAATCTAAGAGGAAAAATGTAAAAAATGGAAATTTCTTAATTTTTAGCAGGGTACGCAGGCAACCTGTTAAGACAGGTGCGGGCCCGCTCTGTGCACACAGCAACAGTGCGTACAAGTACGCACTGTGCAATACTCAGAAGGTGCGTACTACTGAAAAAGCTAAGAAAAACTAAATTCAATCTGACCCTAAGCTAACCCACCCAAATGCAAAGTCACAGAGCCAAAAACCAGAAAATAAATGACTTTTCTCAGATCAAAGTTGCATACAAAGGAAAAGACTTTCACATCAATGGAGTCCCCAGCGGAGTCGCCATTTTGTCAGGCGGAAAGAGTCGATAGTGCGGACACAACCAACCTCCCTAGGAGCCTAAGACTCTCTAGTGACAAACAAGACAAACAAGAGCAATCCTTCTCTAAACATGCATTTACTATACGAGAAATCAAGTGTTTAGATCCTACCTGTAGTCCAACGCTGTTGTAGCAGTCCAGCCTCGCTGATCCGGATGAGCTCCTCCTTCACTTCGAAACCTGTGTTCACTAACAATCAAACGATTAAATAGCACTTGATAATCTCATAAAATAAAACATGTTTAACACATAGACCAAGGAGTACATGAAACAACTCATAAATAACAAGTTATTGAGAAGAATGGACTCATTTGCATTAATAGGAAACAAAAGGAACAATTACAACCTGAGCCTTGGTGTTGTACAAGTCCCTCCCAGGGTCCATCAAGAGTTCTCCTTTACTTTGACAAAGCTCACCCACTTCCAAATAGAACAAGCAAAGATGGCAATCTCTCCTCACAAGCTTCTAAATGGGAGTCCTAATTCCAGCAGCATCTACCCTTAGAAATGTTTAGCTTCCAACCTCTCCTCCTTCTGGCCCAATGCCTGTATTTATAGTGGTCTAGAGGAAGTTATTCAGGTCCACCATCAATGGGATAATCCCCTCTTTGGATGGGATAGCTCCCTTATTGATGGGATAAGTTCCTCTTTGGTAGGGGTACATGAACCATCTGGAGGCGCTCAATACACGTCGAACAACCTTCTAGAATGCTCTAGAAATGACCACAAGTAACTTTTTAAAGATGAAACTTGCACATTTTGACCTTTACAGGGGTACGCACCTGCCCCTTTACATACAAAGCGTACAAGTACGCAGCTTTTGTGAACATTAGGTGCGTATCCGCAGGTAAGGTTGAGAGAACCTGCGTACCCAGAGATAAATACATTTATAAAGACTTTCTCTCTTTTTGGAGTTTGACATGGAGAGTAGAGGCATAAGACTTGCCCAGGAGGATAGCATGACTGTTGATAGAGGCATACCAACTGTAAATAGTCATGGTGACATTTTTTAGTGTAACAAGGTTAGAACATCAAACCATTTCTCTTCCAAAAAGTATCAGTACAAAAAGGTATGATCTAAAGCCCGATGTCTATGATGAATCTGACGAACAAAGATTTTTCCATGATGATATTTTCAAATGCATTGTTCCAGAATCACATTTTTCTCTTTATCCTGATGTTTTTAGTGATGATAATTTTTCCCCTCTCTATATTAAAGATATCTCAAAAAGCACAGAGGATTATTCAAATGAGTCATCATTAGGTTTTCAAGTTAAAAAGACAGCTATAGAATATCCTTTGACCATTTTCAAACAAGAACCACTTGACCTTTCTTGTCTGAAAATATATGACGAAAAAGAGAAATCTAGGGAAACCTGTAAAATCATTTATGATAGTTACTCTGACAACGATGATGTTGTTGATTTATCCCAAGTAACTCAACAAACCTCAGATAATGAGAGATATCCTAATTCAGGAATCATATCAGTCAATCCTCATTTCAAAGTAAAATATCATTTGCATGATTTTACTATCCAAGATAATACCCCGATCTATGATTCATATCATGAGGAAACCCCCATCCCTGTTCACAATCATAACTTGTCTTCTGATTCACAAGACGGAATTCGAAATTGCTCGGATCCCATAATTCTGGCTAGTTCTTGTGAAAAGCAAGATATTCCAAGTCAATCCCAGTTGTGTTGTAACATTATTTGTACAGATAATCATTTCTTTCTTTCTCACTTGCACTCATTTTGTACAAAGTTGGATTGTGTTTTAAATTTTCACACTTTTGATAGATTACTGTGGTATGTTGAGCACCTTATCAAAAAACATTCGAAAGGTATGCTACCATTTTGGAAAGCTAAACTGTGTCAAGGAAGTATAAAACCTTTTCAATTTCAAGATCAATCAATATCAGACTTTCTTAAAAAACTTCTTTGGCATCCAAAACATCACCAATGAAGGAAAGTACCTTTCGAAACTTTTCGGCAATTCACACCAATTGATAAAAATCTTTCCAGGAATTTCCATCTATTCTGCATTTATTTATTTAGTGATTTATATATGGAAACTTTCCTTTTACACGAAATCGCTAAAAGCTCAACTTTAACGCACAGTAGGTTACAAGCCATTGAAACTGAAAAATCATATTCACAGCCTGGCTCGTCATCTTTCCTATTAGGAGATCATCAATCCATAACAGAAATTCATCCTGATTTTTATGATCCAATAGGTGTCCAGTTGGAAAGAAGTTTTCATGAGAAAGATATATCAGACAGAATTCCAACTGAAGTTACACATTCTTATTCCACATCCAACATTAACAGTCTAGAGAAAGTTTTGTTCTTAACGCTAATGTTTGAAAGTTACACTCAGGTAGGAATAAATTTGAAAAGATGGTTCCACTGGAAATATCATTTCACCTAGTTAATTTTCTGGATATATTTAGAATAGGAGTAGGAGTAATTTAGCTGGGTTATTAGGTTATTAGGTTTACTTTTAATAGTTGGTAGGTAAAATAAGAGAAGAGATTATCCCTATTCTGTACATAATCTTAGGGAATGTCTACCTCTCATTTCGTTAAATATTTTTCCCCATAATAAAATCTTCTATGGTTAACAGCATTTGAAATTTACTAAAGACACCATTTCTCTATCAGATTTTGAACTTCTGCTTGTGTAAATAGCAAATCTTTTAGAAACTTGATCTTTATTATTAATAGATATAGTTAAAAACTTTAAACCAGATACGATACTAGTGTCAACTTCCAAAAACTTGACAAAAGTAATCTTAGTGAAGAAATTGTTTTATATCAGTACAATGAAAAGTATCAATAACAAAATAAAGATTCCCTGTAGAAACAACCATTTCCAAAAAACTCCATAATTGTCATCCAGAGCTTTCTTAAGGAAAGCAATGATATCCTCCCTATTAGAGAAAATCGCAGCATTCAGAGAGACAATCCAAGAAACACTATATCTCAAAGAATAAGAGGTCTCATCACGAGCCGGCTTATCATGATCACAGATATTATAACTTGCTGACTTTGCCAATACTGTCCACCAAAACAGGGAAACGACTCAAGATTGTTGAAATCAAAAGGCAAGGGGTCTCATCACGAGCCAGCTTGTTCAGCAAAAGTGTAAATCAAGTGAATGACTGTGTCATAATTTGGCTACCAAACCAAGACATTATTCTTTGGGAATAAAGAAGGAAAAAGTGTCAATCTGGGTTTTTCTTTGAAGGTTGTAGATCGCCTTAAGCAGGATAAAGGATCATTACTGGGTAATAGGTAACCCTGTCGAGGCTATGGACGCCTGCGGGCAGCAGAGGCTCTACCTGCGATAAAAGAGCATATTTAAAACGCTGCTACACAGGGGAGACTTTATTTTAATTTTTACAAGACCAAGTAATGGCTGATGTAAATGCAAGGACAAGTTGAGGATACAAGTAATTAAAATAGAAAGAGGTTGAAACGAAATATCATTGACAGTTTGAAGTATGATATGCTTTATCTTTTTATAATAAAGTTTAATTTTTCTGATTTTTTTTTTTTTTTGTTGTTTCGGAAGTTTAAAAAATTTATTAGAAAATCAGAGATAACTAGTTCTCCCAAGTGAATCGCCAATTGTTGTGGCCGGCAACAACCCCCGCTTGTTCATTTAAGTGTTGACCAATATACTAAATGAATGGGGACCCTTAGTTAATTTTTAGGAAGAAAAAGAGTTTCCTTTCCTCAAAATAAGGTTACCATCATAGGCTTAGGAAGGTCTTTTGAATATTTTAAACCTAAGTCTATGATAAGGAAAAAATCTTTAAAGTCGCGTTGCAAAAAGGATAGGAAATGTCTCTATTTATCTATAATATCGGTATGTGCGAGACCCTCGTGTTAAGCATAACATCGCAGCACAATAAAGTAATACTCATAAGGAATAAACTTAAAGATTTACCGATCTGTGATAACACCGATCGCAAGATCGCATATCGTAGAAATGAGCTGGCAAGATTTGGCAAACATCAAACTTCTGCGACCTGCAATGTTGTGATCGCTGTGATATTATATTCACGCAATCTGCGATGGTGCGATCTGCGATGGTGCGATTTGCGATGGCACGATCTGCGACGTTATGTAAGCAAATCATGAATCACTTCAACATGAATCCTATAGGCACGCTATTTAAGAAAGGCCACTTACTATAATCTGACTCAAGATCATGCGCTTTTAATGATAGTAAAGGGATTAGTTGTCAGCTATTAAATGAAATGTAGACGCGTGCTTTTGTAAAGAATTACTTCACGTAAGGTGGCATGTTTGATATATCTGCTGCATTTAAAACTCTCAGATCACCTTTCTTGATCAGTCATTTCCATTTCACTTTCGAGCTGCAGGAACGGAGAGCCAAAGACGATACACAGCCATATGCAGGTAGAAATGGGAAAGAAAAACAGAGCTCAGGGCTCTGAGGCTAAGGAAAAGACGAAGGAAATGGCGCCTTTGTATACAGACACAACCTGTAACAAAGACGCATGGATATCGACGTAGGAAAGCATGTACAGATTACTTGAAGAAGAGAATCCCAGAATAATGAAGGTTACTGCTATCGCGGGCTCACAACGTCCTTCTGAAGCGTCTTTAGAAGAGCTAGCATGCTCATTTCTTCATCGAATAGTAGCAAGGCCCAAAATTCTACCATATACGGATATGATCAAGTGGATACTTGACAATGCAAACATGGACAACAGACAATTCAAGATTCAAGGGCAAGGGCTCATCGGATCATTCGCTGCACAAGATTTAAATCTTATGTATCATCTTCCTGAACCGCAGGCAACTTACAATGCACAATTCGTTAAGAAATTTGTGGCGGAGAACCCAGACCTATCAGAGACCACCAAAGATTGGTCCAGAAAAGAGGAGCCGCTCAAAAAGGACAAAAACGGTATGTACATCACTGGTTCCCTCACCTCTCCGTATTGTTTTGCTGCGGCCATGCTTTGTAGGTTATTTGCGATGCCGGATATCAATAAGTTTTCGTCTGAATGGTTACCATTAATTGATGCTGCCACAAACGCCGATATTATGGATTGGGCCAAGATCCTTTCTGATAATCTATACATGGCTGTTATCAATTACCAGTCTAAGAGATCCTTGTCTCAAAGGGTCTATCCTCCTTTTTATCTATCCGCATATGTTATGGATTCTATTTGTTATGTGCCTAAATTTCCCATTATGGGTTGGAAATGGACTACCCAGGACCCATTACCTATCCATGTCTATCATAAGGTACTGTGGGATTCTCAGTTCATCCCACATTTCTACCAGATTTGTCACGGGCTTATCCTACCCTTGTATAGGATGATGTATGATGAAGACCCCCCGAGGTGCTCACCCAAGGCACAGATTGATATCACCCCCATCGCAAGATGGTTTGGGGAAGAATGGTTCTCCTATATTAGAGTATTTGGAAGCACTGTCCCCCCTCATGTCCTACCCTTGTATATTCCTGACAAACTGCTGGCTCGAGAAATTGCTTATCAAACCTGTTCAGAAGGCGGCCTGACCAAAGACCTAAAAGATAAAAAGAAGGCCATATGGCCTCAGTTTCTTGTAACTTGTGGGGCCTTCTCATTGTTCGATGTAGGACACACTTTCACCGAAGTGGAGAATGTGACGTGTCTACAATTCTTTAAATTCCCAGCAAGGCCATTTGACCCAAATGATATTGCCCAAGATTTCACAACGAACGTCAAAATAAAAGTATTCGTTGGAAAGAAAGATTTGTTTGATGATTTGTTTTAGAGTAGAAACTCACTCCAGGAAATTTTGCGGGAAGCTCGGTCGAAGTTGTCTCCAGATGACCTCCAAAGATTCATGTTATTCAGGGAAAGAAGGCTGGCCAGTATTCCTCTAGAGAAGCTGCGACTGCCTGCCAGAGAACCAACTCCAAGCGTTAGCCTCAGTGGAAACTCTAGCACTTCCAGATCTAAATCTAACACTGCGTAAGGAGTGCCTGAACATTCTAAATGGTCTGGAAGCGACCAAGAAAAAAATGAAGAAACAGCTAAAGATACAGCTCAGTCAAGTGCAATGTCGCAACAGCAAGTTATCGCCTCCCCGCCAAGGGATGTCCCCCCTCCTGTCATTGAAGCGCCACTCGTCACAACAGAACTGGACAAAGAATGGGAAACCTTCAATGAGCTGATCAATCTTGAAGGGCAAGCCCCAAGAACACCTGTGAACAATACACAAGTAGCGCAAGAAGTGGTTTCGACCATAGTCATCAGTATCACAGAAATAGAGCACATTCCTAGCACTCAACCTTCTGAGCTTCTACTTAATGTAGAAGAAATTCCCCCACTGGATGTATTCTATAGTCCCCAACTTAAAGCAGTTGTAAGGAGACATAGGAAGAAAAGAAAACTAGAAAATACACTATCACAATATGCTGAACATTTGGACGTCTTATGGAAAGATCCCAACAATAACCCAACTGAAAATCTCACTAAGTTGTCTCAGATCGCAGGAGCATATGCTTCTGCAACTATTGACAAGGCATCGGAAGTTCAGCAATTGTTAAAAGAACAAGAAGATCAAATATAGCTACTACAACGGCAGTTGCAACAAGCCAATGCTAATATTGAAGCTTCCAAACAGCTCGAGAAGCTGCAAGAAGACTTTCAGCAGATGCAGATAGGCTATCAAAGAATTCTAGACGAGAAAGGGAAACAATTGCAAACTTTACAGGAAATGCATAAAGATGAGCCTAAGCTGGTAGAATTTATTTCAGAATCTATTGGCTTAAATGAGCAACTATTGCAGCAACAGGAAGAGTTGGGACGTAAAATATCACAGTGGAGTCACTATTGCGAGCTGAGCGATAAAATCACCAATCAAGTGGTAGACTTGAGGAGTGACTATAATCAGAGTGACAGACGAGTGACGAAATACTTAACTTGGCAGGATGAATATGAAGGGAAAAGAGCAGGTGCACCGAGAATAAACAAAAATCATAAAGAATTGCTCTTTAATAAATGGGCTGATCAAATCAGGCAGGCGGAGCGAGCAGCGGAGACAGCGGCTACACAAGCAAGTATTCTTATCGACTGTGTAAATGAGAATTTACACAGGGCCAATTTAATCACAGAGACCACCCCGGGGTACCTACCAAATAAGCTACAACTGGAAGCAGACTGGAAGCAGAAAGCGCAGGCAAAGGGAAAAGCGATCCAAGCATTAAACAGGTTGAATTGGGAATGTTACTGGACATACTTGGTCAATCCGCATAGTCAATGGATGACTATGAAATGCATCACAAACGCGGCCGAAAAATTAGTGCCAGCTCTCATAGATGCTATTTTCGCAGCCCAGCTCAGCGCAGAAGTCAGCCAGCCGACTCTCCTCAAGCCCATGATGAACACTTGCAACTTTAAGGACCAAATTCCAAAGTAGCCTTATTTTAGAATGTTGTTTTTTCTTTTAAATTAGATTAGAAAAAGGACGGTCATTTGAAAACCGCATCCTAAATTTTGTAAAAACACTATTATTAGAATTAGGAAGTAGTATTTTAACCCTTCTCATGCATTTAGAGAAGGGTCCAGAAATTTGTCAAAAACTTCTCCTCGGAACATGCACTTCTGCACCCTCAGAGGAGGTTTTGATGAATGGATGGATCGAGATTTATTAATGTTTGCATTTGATGTTTGCTACTGATGTTGCACTTTTGTACTCTTAGTAGATGTTAGAACAAGTAGAGATAAATCGTTTTTGCTTGAAGCTTATGAGTAGGATTAGTCATAAATGGTACTTTTATCTCTTGACCATTTCTGCTTATATTCTTAAAGTGATATACAGTTTTCTGTTGTTTATATGTTACTGCATGAATGTATGGGTTACCATTTGGCACTTCTGTACGGTGGAGTCATTTATTTGTGTTTGATATATGAATAACTTATTATGCGATATGCTTTTCACAACTGTTTTGCTTAACTTTTTATGCAAAGTGGTTTATCTTAATTGATTTCTATTCTTATGATAGCTGAATGATCTTTATTACCAGTTATTGTTTGAAATCTCTTTAGATCGCATAATAGAAGAAATGCACCCCGGGTTAGTGTAGATTAGATATGTTGTTTCTCATTAGATTACAATAGCATAGAGTTAGTTTAGAAGTTTGAGTTAAATTAGCTTTAAGTACTCTTAGATCAACATCATCCAACTCTACACACACACACACCCTTAAATTGGGAAACTGGTCCCATTATCCCCAGTCGGACCCGCTATACCAAACAGATAAGGAGCTACCAACCAAGGTCCGGACCGGGTGGGTATCCCCCTTGTTTTCGACCCGATTTTCGGGGCTTCAACAGGTACAAAAGTAGAAGAAGGACCAGTCAATGGTCAGATGTTGAAACATTACTTTGATCCTACTTACTAATGTTACCATGTTTTTCACAGTACATATTATATATTTTGTAATTTCATAGTGTTGATTGGACAGTAAATTTTTGGAGTTGAAGCCTGAAGAGAAGGCCCTAAGCTTCAGAAGTGTTACTGTCATACATACACATAAAGCAGCAAGGAAAAGAAGATTATAGAGCACAACCAAAGTCTTTCAAAGGCCACTAATCTACTGTTCTTGACTTTCCACCAGGAAAAGTCATCCCCAAGTGGAGCCACTATTATGCGCCTATATTAATAGGAGTCATATATCATGATTGACTTGGTTAAGCTTTGAAATATGTTCATACTTTTACTTGTTGCAAAGGTCTTCCATATTTGTAAAAAATAAAAAAAATTAAAAAATGTAAAGAGGGTATACCTTAAAAAGAATAAAAAGAGGTCAAAAAATGAAAGAAAATGAACCCCAACAAAAGAAAGAACAGGAAAGTGTGCAAGTATAAATGCCACTACTTTTTTACTTTTGTATAATAAAAAATTGTGTGCAGTTTGTCTTCTATGCCACAATTCATGAATAGTCAAATAGTTTAAGCTTGACTAGTTCATATTTCAATTTCATGTTTTAGAAGTAGAGAATAAAGATCTAACCAAACAACGTAATATTGGTAGATAGGTAGAGTGAATAAAAGGAGCTCAAAAGTTTAATCTGAGGCATTGGATGTAATAAGTGTAGACTTAGATAGACATCACTATGTAAAAGAAAAGAAAGTTTGATGAGGGTTTTCCAATTTAAGTGCACCCTAATAAAGAAGTAAAAATGCTAGGATAAATTAGGTAAGGTAAGTAGATGATGGTTGAAGAATAATATGTCGTGAATGATAAGTTTAAATATGTAAATCTTTGACTTTCATCACAAGGCAAAGGCATGTATCACATGGAAGGCACATCAAGCAAGCAAAGTAAAAAATAATTAACTTCCCTACTCATTTCCCCTAAATTTTCACTAATTTTCCCTAAGTGCCAAGGTATCTATCAAGTTAGAGGGGCTCAAAGCATTTCTCTGACTTTTGGAGGGATCGGAACCTCGGCCCAACAATTTATAATACCTTAAGCACTTAAGCCCCTTCACCAATAATCAAACCCCTTCATAAGTTATTCATTTCCTTAATAAATCTTTTCCTAAGTAAAATCCTATTTGACTTAGGGAAAATAAAACACTTTCCGTACAAACCCTCATGTTCCCTTAGCCTAAGTTTGGAATATATATATGAAAATGTTTTAAACTTAGCGCGCATTTCACGAAGTCATACTAACCACTAATCCACATTATTATGTAATTCCCCTATGTAAAGCAACATTACCCATTCCGATATTATTATAAATGTACAAAAACCCCAAATATTATATATCCCTCCCCTCGGTTAAATATAACCATATATCAAGCAATAAACGGAATTAATTAACCAATCTATGGTTAATAAAGAACTCGACCCCTGCCATGTTAAAACAAGGATTAATTAATCCCCACGATTAATTAATAACTTTTTGGACCAATCAAAATGCCCTCGATATGGTTAACTCCTTTAATTATATTGGGCCCGCCCTTCGTTAAACTTTCGCCACTTTATCTCCCTGTTGAGGGCCCGGAAATCGGGTCAACAACAAGGGGGATACCCACCCGGTCCGGAACTTGGTTGGCAGCTCCTTGTCCGTTTGGTATAGCGGGTCTGAATGGGGATAATGGGACCAGTTTCCCAATGTAAGGGGTGTGTGTGTGTGTAGAGTTTGATGATGCTGATCTAGAAGTATTTTAAGCTAATTTAATTCTAACTTCTAAACTGACTCTATGCTATTGTAATCTAACAAAAACAACACATCTAATCTACGCTAACCCGGGGTGTATTTCTTCTATTATGCGATCTAAAAAGATTTCGAACAATAACTGGTAATAAAGATCATTCAGCTATCATAAGAATAGAAATCAATTAAGATAAACCATTCTGCATAAAAAGTTAGGCAAAACAGTTGTGAACAGCATATCGCATAATAAGTTATTCATATGTCAAGAACAAATAAATGACTCCACTGTACAGAAGTGCCAAATGGTAACCCACACATTCATACATTAACATATAAACAACTCAGCTGCATATCACTCTAAGAATATAAGCAGAAATTGGTCAAGAGATAAAAGTACCATTTATGTCTGATTTCACTCACAAACTTCAAGCAATAACGATTTATCTCTACTTGTTCTAATATCTACTAAGAGTACAGAAGTGCAACATCAGTAGCAGACATTAAAATGCAAACATAAATAAATCTCGATCCATCCATTCATCAAAAACCCCCTCCGAGGGTGCAAAAGTGCATGTTCTGAGGACAAGTTTTTTGACAAATTTCCGGACCCTTCTCCAAATGCCATGAGAAGGGTTAAATACTACTAACTAATTAATCTTAATTACACAAATTTAGGAAACGACTTCAAATGACTGCCCTTTTACTAAAACAAATTTTTTTCTAAAAATTGAATCTAATTTCTAACCGTTTCTGTACCTGCTCCTTAGTGCTGTAAGCAATGCAACGTTCGCCTGGAAAGAGTCGGTTGGTTGTCTTTTCCTTTCGTTCGAGCGATAAAAGTAGAAATAACAAGAGCTGGCACCTCTTTCTGACAAACTAGAAGATATTTTCGAAAATCTTCCTCTGGCTGGGTGTATTCGCTGTGTGTATACTTAGTATAACCCAGATTTCTTTCAAACTGATTGTGCTGTTGCTATTTCGGTTTCCGGCCGTGCAAATGACTCAATGAGTTAGGGATTTCGTTGCCTGAACAATCTTCTGTATTGAAAATTGCTTCCGTTCTTTGTTCCAGGCTTTTCTGGAGCGTCCTCCCTCTTTAGTGTTTTTCTTTTTTGCTTTACCCAGTCTGAGCTTCAGGATCTTTTGTAAACATGCTGCTTTTGTGCGCCTTTGACTCTGAGTCTTGGATAATCTATTTTCATCAGTGTCTGTTGAGTGATACTCTGGAATCCGCGGTCCTGCTGCATGCGGCATCCATTTGCAAAGGCATCTCCTCTCTGTTCTCCTAGTATTGGCGCTTTCCCCTTTTCCTTAGATGTTTCCTACATATTGATTTATATTAGTTGCTACCTTACAGTTTACGCAAAGGAAAAGAGAAATGACGAAAAGATTGACATGAAAGCTTTAAGTTCTAATGAATGCATAATCATGACACTCATAATGACTTGACTCTTCGAAAAACGCGACACAATCATTCTTGGATACTCAGGCGTACAATCATTAATTTCCCTTAAGGTGCGCGCTCAATTTTGGGTTTACAGACTATGTCGAGGAAATCTTGCGATGAGTGGTTTCTGTGATTCGTATCACAGTATCGAGGATTGCGATGTCAAGAAGTGTCATCGCAGGAATTGATAGTCTCATTCATCGCAGATCGCAGATCGCAAGATCGCAGATTGTAAGATCGCAGATCGCAGATCGCGTTTTTCATTCAATCACTGTGTGCTGCTTATGCGATGTTGCGATATGCGACGTCGCATATCGGCCGTCGGCGATTCCTTACGATTTTTCATTTAAGAGCGCTTTCAATATATGCGATGTGATGAATTTCGCGTCGCTTCTTCACAGCTTATTTACGCGCATAGGAAACGCTTCACTCTCTCTTCGCAATGCGATCTAGCTTTAGGGAGTTAAAATACAAAAATTTTGATAAAAATATTTTTTGGATTTTTTGTTAAGGGTCCCCCTTTGCTTGGTGTTATTTCTAATATCAAACAAAGAGGGGGGTTGTTGGTGACCACAACAATGGCGATTCACTGTGAAGAACCAGTTATCTCTGCTTTTCTATTGAATTTCCACTTCCGAAACAGAAAATTTTTCATATGCCTAAATTTTGTTATGGACAGATAGAGTACATTACTCCTTATCCTGTCAATGATACTTTGTCTCAACCTTTTCATATTCCTATTGTCTGCTTCCTCAGGCTTAGTTCTTGCATTCATACCAGACATTACTCAGTCTTTTTAAAGATAAAATAAGGTCTTCTCTGCGTACTGGCTTTTTAAAATATGCTCATTTGTCGTAGGTAGAGCCTCTGCTGCCCGCAAGCGTCCATAGCCTCGACAGGGTTACCATGTTATCCAGCAATGATCCTTTTTCCTGCTTGAGGTTATTTACAACATTTCAGAGAAACATCCTTCTTGACACTTTTTCCTTTTTTATTCTCTAAAGAAAAATGTCTTGGTTTGGTGGCCAAATTATGACACAGTCATTCACTTGATTTACACTTTTGCTGAACAAGCTGGCTCGTGATGAGACCCCTTGTCTTTTGATTGCAACAATCTTGAGTCGTTGCCCTGTTTTGATAGACAGTATTGGCAAAGTGAGCAAGTTATAATATCTGTGATCATGATAAGCCGGCTCGTGATGAGACCTCTTATTCTTTGAGATATAGTGTTTTCTCGGATTGTTTCTCTGAATGCTACGATTTCCTTTAGCAGGGAGGAAGTCATTGTTTTTCCTTAAGAAAGCTCTAGAGGACAATAATAGAGTTTGAAAACAGCAGCTTTACAGAGAATATTTATTTTATTATTGATGATACCTTTCATTGTGCTGACATAAAACAATTTTTTACCAAAGGTTTCTTTCATCAAAGTTTTTTGAGGTTGAAACTAACATCATATTTAGGCTAAAGTTAACTCTATTTGTCAATAATAAAAATCAGATTTTTCGAAAAGTTTCGCTACTTGTACAAGCGAAATCAAAATCTGATAGAGAATTGGTGTGCTCTTTCATGAATCCTTTTTGATGATCATTTACAACCGGTTTTATTTATAAGAAAGAGAAAAACAAATAAAAAACTAAAACTATCCTACAAAAATAGAAGAATGATCTTCTATGGAAAATACATTTTAAGAATCTGTCCATTCACAGGCAAAGAATCTCTTCTACCTGCCAAATCCTGCAACACAAACGTCGATGGGCCTATGAATTCTACAATCTGAAAAGGACCAAGCCACAGCTTCTGAAATTTCGTATGTTTTCCCTTTTCTTCATGAGCCTTATCCCATTTTAAAACTAAATCTCCCATCTGAAAGCTTTTTCTGGTCATTATGCTTGAGTCAAAAGAGGATTTTATTAGCGCTTGGTGGTGAGCATGGGTTTTCTTAGCTTGTTCTCGTCGTTCTTCTAGTTTGATTATTTCCATTTGTCTCAATTGTAAGGAGGAAGTAGATACTTCATCGATGTATTGTACTAAAGACAAAGAGGGAATGACTAAGTGAGTTGGAAGAACCACTTCTTTCCCATAAACTAAATTAAAGGGAGAAGTGCCGATTGAAGCTTTCTTCGTAATTCTATCTGCCCATAAAGCATTTACCAGCGCTTTGTGCCAATTCTTTTGGTTTTGGTCGACTGTTCTTTTAATAATCCTGATTAGGTTTTTGTTTGTTGATTCAGCCAACCCATTACCTTGCGGATAGTAGTTGGCAAAATACTTCAGTTTGAACCCTCTTTTAAGTGCGAACTCAGTCATTGTATTTCCAGAAAAGTATGATGCATTATCAAACATTAAGGCCGTTGGCAATCCAAACCTAGTGATGATAAATTGATCTATGAATTCAATAATGTTTTCAGAATTAGCTGTCTTGAGAGGAACTGCTTCTACCCATTTAGTAAAATAATCTGTTGCCGTGAGGATATACCTATGCTGCTTAGAAGAGTGAGGAACGATCTCACCTATTATGTCCAAGCCCCATTGGCTGAATGGTTGCTCGATGTTAACCGACTGTAGTGGCATGGACGATTTCTTTTGTTTCCCTGTAGCAGTCTGGCAGATTTGGCATTTCCTTACGTAATTGTATGAGTCTTTGAACAGAGTGGGCCAATAATATCCTGCACGTAAGATTTTATGTGTAGTAGCTTCTCCAGCATAGTGTCCACCTGCTGGTCCATTGTGGAGTTCCTGCAAAACCTTTTCGGCTTTAGTTTTCTCAAGACACCTAAGAAGTACATAATCGTAATTCCTTTTAAACAGAACATCATTTATGAGCTAGTATTGTTTAGCTTTCAATCTCAGAGCTCTTTTCTTAGTGTGGTCCAGGTGTGATGGAGCATACCCATTCTTAAGATAATAAATGGTGTCAGCATATAATGATTCTACGTCGTTTAGGCTTACCTCATATGTATGTACCTCTTCAGATGAGTTCTCAGGAACTTGCGATGCTCCAGCTAACATCTTGCAGAAGCCTTGACCTCTTATGATGTTTGCTGGCTTGATCTCAAGATCGTATTCTTGTAAGGCGGTAATCCAATTTGCTCTCTTTTCGCCCACATCCTTCTGTATCAGAAGATTTCTTACCACTGGAAATGGTACTACGACTTTGGTATGGGCTTTAAGTAAGAAAGGTCTGAAATATTTGATTGCTTTGAAAACAGCATATGCCTGTTTCTCCACGTCTGAATAATTGAGTCCAACACCTTGTAAGTTCGAGCTAAAAAATGCGATTGGAGCTTCCGCCTTCTCTTGATTTGCTTGAGTTAAAATCGCGGCATAAGATTTCTCTGAGGAAAATGTGTATAAGATAAAAGATTTTGAAAAATTTGGGGTCGCTAAAGATGGAGCGTTGATGATAGCTTGTTTGATCAAGTTGAATGCTTCATGCTCATCTTGACCCCATTTAAAATTTGAATTCATTTTTATCATATTTTGTAAAGGAGAAATAATACGTGAAAAATCCGGGACAAACCTTTTTACAAAATTGATTTGACCAAGGAAATATTGCATGGCCTTTTTGTTATGGGGCATGGATATTTCGGAAATTTCTTTGATTCTGTCAGGTTCAATGTGAATACCAGATTTTGACACTATGAATCCTAGCAATTTCCCTTCACTTAATGCGAAAAAAGATTTCTTTGGGTTAAGTGAAATCCCATACCTTAAACATCTTTGAAAGATTTGTTTCAAGTCTTTGAGATGGTCGCTTCGCTTCTTGGAGTACACTGTTATATCATCCAGGTAAATCACTACAGATTTATTGACTAAACCTTTAAACGCGATGTCCATGGCTCTCTGAAAGGTAGCGCTGGCATTGATCAGACCAAATGGCATCTTCCGATATGCGTATGTGCCCCATTTAGTTCGGAATGTGGTTTTTAACTGATCATCGAGATGTACCAGCACTTGATTGTATCCTGAAAATCCATCCAGAAAAGACATTAATTCTGAGCCTGCTACTGCCTGTCATATTTGCTCCATAGGTGGGAGGGGAAAATTGTCTTTTTGACAGGCTTTGTTGAGATTCCTGAAGTTGATACAGATCCTAATATCTCTGTTTTTCTTTCTAACGGGCACCATATTGGATACCCATTTGGAATGTCTGACGGGGAAAATTATTCTGGCTCTTAACAACTTATTTAGCTATGTCTTTATCTGATTTTCTAAGTTGGGGTGGATTTTTCTGAGCTTTTGCTGGACAGGTTTTTCATTGTCAATCATAGGGATAGTGTGTTGAATGATAGAAGTGTCGTATATCTTCAGCTCATCGTAATTCCAGGCAAAAACGTTCTTGTATTGTCTCAAAAGACGGATATATGCTGATTTTTCTTCAGGGGCTAGGCCGTGGCCTAGATTAACGTTTTGTGGCTTCTCATCGGTTCATAGGTTCACTAATTCATAGTTTAGAGTCGAACTATAGAGTTTAGAATTGGCAGACCTTTTAAACCCACTTTTTAAATCATATAAGTCTTCTAACTTAACCACCGATTTAGGTATAGCATTATCAGTGCTATTTTGTTGTATTTGGTGATCATGATGGTCTTCGTCAATTATTTGATTTGAGTAGGATCCTTCAAAAGTGAGGAAATTTACAATGTCAGGATCGTCGTTGAATACTCTCAAGATGGTGATGTTGTCAGGGATGGATGGTCTAAAGATTAATTCTATTGAGAATCTATCTGGACTAAAATCTTCGGAGGGAATAAGTCTAGAGGCTATGTTAGCTAACAGGTCTGCGCTCGCATTTTGGAGTCTTGGGATTGACGAAATATTGAATGCTATGAAATGTGCAGTCAGATCTTGTACTAAAGATTGATAGTGATTCAAATGACCTGATAGGCAATGTATGGTGTTACGTACCTGTTTGACGAAAATCTCAGAATCTCCAAAAACTTGAGGATACTTAACGTTCAACCCGATTGCTTTGTATAGGCCTTGCACCAAGGCCTCGTATTCCGTTGTATTGTTTGTGCAATCGAACTCAAGTCTGCACGTAAGCATGGTCTTATTTCCGTTTGGGCTAATCAGAACGCATCCTGCTCCTGCTCCCTCGTTAGATTTAGAGCCATCAAAATATAATTTCCAAAACAAAGATGTATTTACAGGGTTATCTAAAAAATTAACACACTTTGAATTATCAGTTTGGGAAAAAATTTCAACTTGGGACAAAACTAAATTTTCTAAGTAAGGTGAAATATGAGCATTGAAATTGCCGAGGAAAGAATCTACCGAGTAATTGCCTATGATACTGCTGTTGTATGCTATTGCTTCATTTTCTCCTTCCAATTCTGTCACTATGTACTTTTGGTGAAACTCTCGTTCAACCTTTATTTGATTCGGTTTACCATTGTAGGGTAACCACATGTGCGACCAGTCGGTTGAGAAATATCAGTGGAGTTTTTCAGACCAATCCCTGCTAAGAATCAAACCATAGAATTCAGGGATATTAGCTACTAGAATGTCGATAACCTGGCATACTTTCGGGTTAGACGACAATCTTATGGTCACCTCATTAAGTTCACCAATCACTTCGACTTGAGATCGATCAAGTTGAACTATGCGCACTGTGGATTTTTGTGGTTGAACATTCAATTTGGCACATATTGATCTGGGTAAAATATTCGTTGAAGCACCATAATCAACCAAGCAATTGTGTACGTTTTATTGAAAATTTCATAAGTGAGAAGAAAAGGAGGAGTATGAGATCTTGATCTTCCTCCAATCAAGGCGATGTCATTTGGATCAATCTTATTGATCGTGTTGGTTGGAGGTCTTCCCATGTTGTGAGAAACTACAGTTGTAGGTAAAGATGTAGTAGGCACGGCATGTAATTCTTTCATCATTATTTTCTGTTGATGTTTCAATTTGCTCAACTCGTAAAGAGTGATATTAGCCCTAGTCTTTTTCATGTCATCGATAATGTTATACTCCATTTCATCCAACACTATTAGTGTTCTTGATGGAGGTGCTTGATCTGATTGGACTGGGCTAAATTGGGTCGCTCTAGCGGTTGTTTTCTTTGTTGTGACCTTATCTTTTGTTGCAGGGCTTGCGCCCTTCTGTTTAGGGGTAGTTTGGGGAGGATCAAGTTGATTTTTTCTTCGTGTGCTAACCGGAAATGCTTCTTGATCTTCTTCTTATGGGAGGATGAAATCCCACATTCCTTGTAGTTCCACAACTTCTTCATCATCGGTCTGCCCTTCAGTGGTATTCTCTTCTTCTTCTTCTTCTTCTTCAGATTCGACGTTTGAGACAGCATTGGGTGGTTTCACATCCATGGGAGGATTTCTTTTAAAAGCTCTGTAGGGATTTTTTGAAGAAGTTTCTGCTACTTGTTTTCTTATGTCAATCATCTCATTGGACATGGCCTTTAACACTTTTTGTAATCCTTCTATATCGAAAGGATCTTTCGTTTGTTTCTTCTTGGTGTCTTCTTTGAAAGAGATTTTCTTAGATTTGCGTTCCTCTATTGCAGATCTCTTTTCTAGGGCTACTACGCGTTTTTCTACTGCTAATGCCTCTGTCAAGTTTTCAACTAAGGTCATATTGTTTGCCCTATCTACGAAGAGAGCCAAGTTTGATGGTAAGGCCGTGATATACCATTCACATCTTACTTCCTCGCTGGGTTGAGAAGCAGCGGGAATTTTGTTGAGGATCTTATTGAACCGTAAATTGAAATCTTTAATGGGTTCTCTAGCCTCAGCTTTAAGATTGGATAGGTCATTAATCAATGTCGCTGTTGATCTGTCATCACCAAACTTGGTAAGGAATTGACTTTGAAAAATGTCCCAACTGGTGATAGACCCGGAAGGTAACGAAAAGTACCATGACCCGGCTGTTCCTTGCATTGTATAGGGAAAAAGCCAGACAACATCATCTTCGTTGGTAACTCCATTGAGATTAACAGAAAGCATGAAATTATTGATATGCTCTTCAGCTAGCATGCCTGTTTCTGGATTGAATTTAGGTAGCCATTTCTCAGGATGGGTTGGTATTGGGCTCAGGGGTGGAGGCATTAAAACCGCCCCAGGATTGTTCCATGGAGACTGGGCCATCGTTGAGCTGCTAGTTAATGAAAGTGCAGAGGATGATCCCTGATGCTGAGAAGATGAAGATATTATGATTTCTGATGATTGAAGAGGAAGGGTTGTGGAAGATGGATGAGTGATTTGGGATGAAGATGTGGGTGGTTGACTTCGTGGTGAGGGAGTTGAAATGGACGAAGTAGATGAAAGAGTCTCACTGTCAGAATCTGGTGGTGTTTTCCTTGCTCTTTTCCTAGTGGGGAGAGGAAGTTCACTTGGTTGGATGCCAAATTTTTCACTCTTTAATCTGGTCAGGGGATGAGCAGGATTGTACTGCGAAGTCACGCTGCTTTGAGATTTATCAGACCTCTGATTAAAAATAGAGAATCCCTGGAGTTTACGAATCAAAGTTTGAATTTCAGGGGGTTCAATGATAAGTTGGTCTAATATATTAGGGTATGTAGTAGTGGTGGATACTCGAGCGACTTCTAACTCTGGGTTTAACCGTACTGGAGAAGTCGGGGGAGTTGATGAGGGTGATTTACTCTCAGAATGGTATTTAGATTTTGATTTAGGTGCCATTCATAGTTCGTGCCCTCCTTCTAGCGCCAAATATGTTGAGGGCCCGGAAATCGGGTCAACAACAAGGGGGATACCCACCCGGTCCGGAACTTGGTTGGCATCTCCTTGTCCGTTTGGTATAGCGGGTCCGACTGGGGATAATGGGACCAGTTTCCCAATGTAAGGGGTGTGTGTGTGTGTAGAGTTTGATGATGCTGATCTAGAAGTATTCAAGCTAATTTAATTCTAACTTCTAAACTGACTCTATGCTATTGTAATCTAACAAAAACAACACATCTAATCTACGCTAACCCGGGGTTTATTTCTTCTATTATGCAATCTAAAAATATTTCGAACAATAACTGGTAATAAAGATCATTCAGCTATCATAAGAATAGAAATCAATTAAGATAAACCATTTTGCATAAAAAGTTAGGCAAAACAGTTGTGAACAACATATCGCATAATAAGTTATTCATATGTCAAGAACAAATAAATGACTCCACCGTACAGAAGTGCCAAATGGTAACCCACACATTCATACATTAACATATAAACAACTCAGCTGCATATCACTCTAAGAATATAAGCAGAAATTGGTCAAGAGATAAAAGTACCATTTATGACTGATTTCACTCACAAACTTCAAGCAATAACGATTTATCTCTACTTGTTCTAATATCTACTAAGAGTACAGAAGTGCAACATCAGTAGCAGACATTAAAATGCAAACATAAATAAATCTCGATCCATCCATTCATCAAAAACCCCCTCCGAGGGTGCAAAAGTGCATGTTCCGAGGACAAGTTTTTTGACAAATTTCCGGACCCTTCTCCAAATGCCATGAGAAGGGTTAAATACTACTAACTAATTAATCTTAATTACACAAATTTAGGAAACGGCTTCAAATGACTGCCCTTTTACTAAAACAAATTTATTTCTAAAAATTGAATCTTATTTCTAACCGTTTCTGTATCTGCTCCTTAGTGCTGTAAGTAATGCAACGTTCGCCTGGAAAGAGTCGGCTGGTTGTCTTTTCCTTTCGTTCGAGCGATAAAAGTAGAAATAACAAGAGCTGGCACCTCTTTCTGACAAACTAGAAGATATTTTCGAAAATCTTCCTCTGGCTGGGTGTATTCGTTGTGTGTATACTTAGTATAACCCAGATTTCTTTCAAACTGATTGTGCTGTTGCTATTTCGATTTCCGGCCGTGCGAATGACTCAATGAGTTAGGGATTTAGTTGCCTGAACAATCTTCTGTATTGAAAATTGCTTCCGTTATTTTTTCCAGGTTTTTCTGGAGCGTCCTCCCTCTTTAGCGTTTTTCTTTTTTGCTTTACCCAGTCTGAGCTTCAGGATCTTTTGTAAACATGCTGCTTTTGTGCGCCTTTGACTCTGAGTCTTGGATAGTCTATTTTCATCAGTGTCTGTTGAGTGATACTCTGGAATCCGCGGTCTTGCTGCATGCGGCATCCATTTGCGAAGGCATCTCCTCTCTGTTCTCCTAGTATTGGCGCTTTCCCCTTTTCCTTAGATGTTTCCTGCATATTGATTTATATTAGTTGTTGCCTTACAGTTTACGCAAAGGAAAAGAGAAATGACGAAAAGATTGACATGAAAGCTTTAAGTTCTAATGAATGCATAATCATGACACTCATAATGACTTGACTCTTCGAAAAATGCGACACAATCATTCTTGGATACTCAGGAATACAATCATTAATTTCCCTTAAGGTGCGCGCTCAATTTTGGGTTTACAGACTATGTCGAGGAAATCTTGCGATGAGTGGTTTCTGCGATTCGTATCGCAGTATCGAGGATTGCGATGTCAAGAAGTGTCATCGCAGGAATTGATAGTCTCATTCATCGCAGATTGCAGATCGCAGATCGCAAGATCGCGGATTTGCAAGATCGCAGATTGTAAGATTGCAGATCGCAGATCGCGTTTTTCATTCAATCACTGTGTGCTACTTATGCGATGTTGCGATATGCGACGTCGCATATCGGCCGTCGGCGATTCCTTACGATTTTTCATTTAAGAGCGCTTTCAATATATGCGATGCGATGAATTTCGCGTCGCTTCTTCGCAGCTTATTTACGCGCATAGGAAACGCTTCACTCTCTCTTCGCAATGCGATCTAGCTTTAGGGAGTTAAAATACAAAAATTTTGATAAAAATATTTTTTTGATTTTTTGTTAAGGGTCCCCCTTTTCTTGGTGTTATTGCTAATATCAAACAAAGAGGGGGGTTGTTGGTGACCACAACACTCCCCAACAGTCGTCCGATCGGATCCCGTAGATCCGACGGTTATCGTGCATATCGCATGCGCCTCCACGGTTGACCTTTAGCACGCGATGGTGGGCGGTTTAGTGAAAAGTACCATTGCTACGTGTCACACAGCGTATGGAATCACGCGGTCGTGCCCAAATACCACTTCCCCTCCACTGGCGGTGCGATGAAAACCGCTTACCGCCTCCCACTAAAAACAAAACATCAAATCACTTTCTCGTTGATGCCATCTGTCCAAATTCCGAACCCGCCAAAAGCTTTGACTTTGCATAAAAACAAAGTTAAACAATTTTGCATCCTTATTCTGAAAAGCACATGCATGCAACCTGAATGTTGAAGTCGACCAGCTTGTACCCCAACCATCAACCACCCTGAAACTTGCAGTTCGACACCACTCCAAGTCCGCCATTCGCACCCAGTGAACCTGCATTCCATTGCCCGTCACTAAAAACAAGTATTTACCAGTTTCTGTCCAGAAACCTTGTAAATACTTGCTTTCCTCTGTAATTAATTTCAAAAAACCCAAATTTCCTTATAATTTAGTTGCTGAATTTAGAATTCAAGATTCCCAAGACCCTCTGTTTTCACCAACTCCACTTAAAAACCCCATTTTCCTTTCTAAATCCACAAGAACTAGAGTGGAAACCCCCATGGCCCTCAGTGTAGCACCTATCACTACCCCTCATCAAGAGTTGGATTATCTACCCTTAGCAAATAAAGATTTTCAAATAAAAGACCTTGTAACTGAAGAAAATCCCCTAAAAGTATTTTGTCAATGCTGGGACAATTACTTGAATAACTATGATCCCATAGGACTTTGGGAATCAAATCTCCGAAGATACATGCTCCCCTCTGTGCGCATTTTCCCTGACATTATCCATCAATGTCACGCCAATTACAATCCCACTCTCAGAGCAATAATGTCCCCCAATCAAATGGTTCTCGTCACAGTTACTACAGATTCAATCAATGAGATGCTTTAGTTTCAGCCGAGTCAAGACCTCAACCCCATTTCCCTTGGTGAATTATTAGAGAAATCATTTTAATTGTCCTACTCTGAAGTCAGTCGCTTGTGCCAAACTTTTATGGATAAACATCATCAACCTAAGGAGCCTCCTCCCTATATGTCATCTTTCTTCACACAAATAGGTAAAAACATATTCAATATGATAGCTGTAGTCATGAGTTTCAATAGTAGTGAGTATGTGGATGAGTTGACCCTAGTTTTAATGTCCATTTTTACCCCTGGTCAGCCTCCTGCTGTCAAATATAATTATTCTGCTTTCATTGCTGAGAAAATCCATCACTAGTTCATGGGGCTAGAGAATGAAAAGTTATTCAAGTATTCCACAATCATATATCACCTTTTCCTTTATTATCAGTCTGACCAGTTCCCATTCTCTGTAAATAAGCTTGATACAAAGGGAAATCCTAGATTAGTTATTTTCTAGACTTCCATCTTCCATGATTCACCTGGTCCATACTCATACACTGAATTCATTGACCAATTTGTCCACCCAGTAACCACCATGCAGACAGGAAGCCCTCCTACTAGGATCAGTGATGAAATCAAAAGAATTCTTCAGCTCTCTAAGAAGTACAAGATAGGTGATTGGTACTGTTGTGCTCTATAACAACCCCCCATTCCATATCATTTTTATTCACAAAAACTATCATATGAAATGGGTCCCTTTTAGTTTTGATTGGTATCAACATTGTATTATTCAAAACAGGTCTGAAAACAAAATGAAAACATTATAAAAAAACATTTTTGACAAACCAATTTTGGTCTTATAATATAAATAATCAATCTTTTATCATTGCGATAAAGTGATCGCAAGATCGCATATCGCAATGACATAGGAGGCATACTTTAAAGGCCCATTGGTTTTCTCTGGCGCGACAACATGCAATAGGCTATCGGATATCGACAATGATAAAAGATGGCATAACAAAAGCCTTTTACTCCCGATGCGATGCGATAAAGTTCCTTTCGCTCTGATGCGATGCGATATCGCTATCAGTGATTGGCGATACACTATGCATGCTTTTTAAAGTGTCTTTCGATCCGATGCGATGCGATATCGCTATCGGCGATCGGTAATATACCATGCATGCTTTTTAAAGAGCCCATACTCCCAATGCGATGCGATGCGATATCGCTATCGGCGATCGGGGATTTCAAAAGGTGTCAATATAATGATTTAAGTTTTTCCCCGACGCCCGATTGCGATAAAGCCAAAAGCGCAAACTTCAAAAAACCGTTAAAGCAGAGGGATATTACGATTTATTCATATTAAAGGCCTTATCTTTCGAACAGTGATTTACCTGCGCTCAACCGCCAAAACATCCAAGGCACGCTTAAACAAATCATTCGGCCAATTAATGATATGATGGGCATTTAAAGGATTGGTAGGTTTTAACGGCCATTTAATGAAATAGTAAGTCTTAAAATCTTCTCATAGATTGTATCCGCGGCCACTTTAAAGTTAATCCCTCATCACGCATTGATCAATATATCTCACTCGTATTTGGTTTTCGCTACCAATTCTCTGTGTTACGCTTATTTTCACTCCTGTGCAGAATTCTTCCGAAGTAATAGATTCAAGCAGAATGGGGAAGAAGTCTAAGAAAACCACAGTCGCTTCGACTACACCAGCCACAGGACAAGTCGTCGCTGATCCAACAAATAAAAAGAAAGGATTAATATCTGATACTACATGCTTAGGACTCGCCAAGACCACTTGGAAAAGTACCTATAATTTGATCGAAGCCGAAGAACCAAAGGTAATGTGAGTACAAGCTACAGCGGGTTCCGGTAGAAAATCTGATGGCACTTTGAAAGACTTGGCCGATTCTTTCCTTCATCGGATAGCGGCTCGGGAGCAAATTCTCCCATATACGGATGTAGTAAAGTGGGCAATTGAGGAAATACCAATTACAGATAGAACTTTCTGCACCAAAGACGGGAGAATCTTCGGTTCATTCAAGGCTGATGATTTAAGGCAAATGTATCATTTGCCTGAGCCAGAGAAGAAATACAACAAGGCATTTCTGGAGAAATTCCGAAATGAGAACGAAACTGAATCTGAACCCATTCGGGAATGGAGGCAAAATCCGGTGAAACACAAGCATGAAACTTCCGGTAAGTACTTTGTGGATTCTCTTTGTTCTCCATATTGTTATGCTGGGATAATGATGTGTAGATTGTGGGGGTTGCATGATTCTGCTAATTTCACTATAGAAATGGTTCCCTTGATGGGAGCGGCATGTAATAGCGAGATAATGGATTGGGCAACCATACTGTCAGATAAGCTAGCGAAATCAGTTCTTAGTTTTAGAACTAAAACTTCCATCTCAGAAAGGATTATTCCCCCATTCTACTACAGTGCCTATATTCTAGATAACCTGTGTTTTAATTCTGAGTTTCCTATACTCGCCAGGAGGTGGACTCCACAAGACCCCATGCCTATTCACATATACCACCAGAAATTGTGGAAGACTTCCTACAAGAACCATTTGTACCAAGTCTGTAACGGCTTCATGTTACCCATTCATTATTCTATTTTTAATAAACCTGCTCCCAAAATTTCTTACCAAGCAGGGATTGGTTTAACATCAATAGGAAGATGGTTCGGAGAGGAGAAATTTACTTATGTAAGAATTTTCGGCAGCCAAGCCGAACCTCACGTCCTTCCTTTGTACATACCTAACAAACTGCTGGCAAGGGAGATAGCCTATCAGATCATTGCTGAGAGAGTTACACAAACTCTCAAGAAAAATAAGAAGCAGGTCTGGCCCGCCTTTCCTCTGAGATGTGGTGTCTACACTTTGCATGATTTCAAACATGCAAAAAAGGAAGCTGCAAAAATCAAATCATTAACTCTGGCAACTCTCCCAACTAGGGGATTTGATCCCAACAAAGTCGCCTATAATGCACTTGAACAGGCCAAATTAACAAATTTTGATCATGTAGAAGACCAGTTTGACGACTTGTTCTCTTCAGCTGAATCAATGTATCAGGTTAGATCGCTGGCCATAATGCAATACAAATATGAAGGGTTAACTGAATTCAACAGACTTAGAGAACAGAGGTTGCAAACTCTGCCTCTAGATCTGTTAGCAACAACCCCAGCAACAAAACCAAGTGAGCCTGAATAGCAACATTCAAAGGAACCTCCAGTTACAACAAAAGAACAAGAGAAAGCGCAGTAGGAAACCCAGACTAAAGAGCAGGAGAAAGTGCGGGAGGAGACCTAGACTAAAGAGCAGAAACAGAGCAACATAGAAGTAAATGTGGATACTCATATTGATCCAAACCTGCTCCAGGAATGGCAGCAATATGATTCTATTATTAGTAGTCTGGAATGTTCAAAGGACACCGAAACTTCGAAAGCAGCAGACACACAGGAAACCACTTCACAACAGGTTCCAAGTGGAACTGGCGGCCTACCCAGTTCAAAGGAAGTAGAAATAATACCAAAGGACCCCTCCGATCAAATCATTTTGCAGGTAGAAGAGATTCCTCCCTTGGATGTCTTCTATAGTCCAAGGCATAAAGTTGTAGTAAAACGACAGAGGAAGAGAAGAAGGACTGATCAACCTTCCCTTTTCCCAGAACAGACGGTCACGGGCAATGTGGTTTGGAAGGAGGAATTTGACCCCTCTGATGACCTAACAAAACTATCACAATATGTTGGAGCCTATTCGGCAGCAACAATAGACAAAGCATCAGAGGTGAGTCTTTTATTAAAAACAAAAGACCAGGAAATCTTTTTATTGCAGGCACAGCTAACAGAAGCACAACAGAAAGCGGAGCAAGCAAAACAGCAATTGTTAACACAACAGCAAATAAATAATCAATTAACTCAACAATTGCAGGCAGAGAAACAAAGGATTGATCACAGTGCAATCCAAAAGCAGAAAGAGTTGTCTGAAGCCTTGGCACAACTGAGGGCAACAAATGAACAAATGCTGAAAACAAAATATGAGCAGATTGCTCAACTATCAGCATAGCTTGAGAAGACAAAGGGCGTTCCACAGATAACTGAATTTAGAGTAGAGGAATTACAGATAAATAAGGCGTTAATAGCACAGATTAAGCTTTTATGTCAACAATCGCCCAGGCGGAACCACTATGCGAATTGACGACATCAATAAGTGAAAAAACAGAAAAGGCTAGAATAGAATTAGATCAAGCTGAAGAAACGATAGCTCAATTTCTTGACTGGCAAGATACTGATTAGGGACAAGCGACGAATTTACCAAGAATTTTAGAGTCGCATAAAGATATATTGTTTACAGAATGGAAGTCCCAGTTAATGAAAGCAGAGAGGGCAATTTCAAGGTGCAAATCAACTACAAGTAATTTGGTTGAATTGGTTATTAATACTCTCTACTTGTCAAACATGATTTCCCAATGCGCTCCAGGTAAATTGACAGCGATGAGAACATTGGAGCAGTCATGTTATCCGGATCTAGAGGAAAAGGGGAGATTAATTGCTGGAATTAACAGTTTAACATGGGACACCTATTGGTTTTTCTTGGTAAAACCACATAGTCAAAGAGCCGCCCTCAAATTCCTTACAGATGCAATCGGGTATATTATCCCCGATATTCAGGATGCCACCTATGCCGCCCAGCTTAACTCTCGCCTCAACAAATCGCCCGAAGTGGAGCCGATGCTTGCGATAAGTCAGCTCAGGTTCAAAGGCAAACAACCTACTTGATGAGTCATGCCGCCGACTGCCAGGTTGCTGAGAAGAATATGTTCAAAATCAATTGATACCAATTAAGTAGGATTTCAGTTTCATAGATAGTTAGCTTAATTAAGTATTTATAGACCCTTTCATTGTTTTGGAAAGGGTCGTAAAGTTTTGTAATTGACTTAAAACCTGAAGTTGCACTACTGTACTTCAGGCATATTCTTTTATAAAACTGGACCAATCATTCTGATTTTGGCAAAGAAGCTTTTATGCAAATGTGCACTACTGTCTTTGTTTGAAAGTATTTTTGCGTTAGAGGAAGAATTTCAAATAGCGATTGATGTTGGAGAGTGACTCGCAGCTCATATGGTACTATTATCTATGTCTGAATTCATTCTTTTCATATGAATTGTTATTTGATCGCCTTTTCTATTATCGAATATATGTATGTGTTTTAACAACATTTCTTTATTCCCTCCACTATTGGATGTTTATTGGATGCTTTTCTTTTGATCATATATGTATCGATGATATATAAGTGTAGCAATATTGCGCTAATCACTTTGTTTAATGACTTAAGCAAAGTAATCCTTGAATGAGTAAATGTCCATGTTTATTAGATGGAGTCATCTACATGACTGTTAATAAACATAGATCATCAAGCGCTACACTTCAAAGTACAATAGTTCCCAGGATTAGTAGTATTTCTTTTTATTTCGCTAATAAATTAAGTATTTCGCCTATCATTAGATTAGTCAATCAATTCATTCATTCCATTTATTCATTGCTGGGAAACTGGTCCCATTATCCCCAGTCAGAGCCACCATTCCAAATGGAAAAGGAGCTGTATTAAGGTCCGGACCGGGTGGTTATCCCCCAATGTTGATACAACGATTTTCGGGGCATCAACATTTTTGGCGCTAGAAGGAGGGCACCAACTGTGAATGGCAAGTAAACCCAAGTCTGCAGGCCATTCTAAGAGTAATTCTCCCTCCGCATCACCTCGTACTTCCCAATTGCATGCTGGTTCTCTAGTATCCAAACAAGAAGAAGAGGAATCAACTACCACTGCTCAAACCCATCATACTCCAGAACAATTAAGTCTTGAATCCCCTGAAGTCCAGTCTCTTATCCACAAACTTCAGAGCTTCTCGATTTCACCACAGAAATCTGAGGTATCGCAAAGCAGTGCGACTTCGCAGTTTACTTTACCTCACCCTCTCACCAGACTTCAGAGCGGAAAGCTCGGTATTGAACCCACTGAGTTCCATTTACCCAAAAGGAAAAAGGCGAAGAAATATATTGAAGGATTTGACAGTGAAGAGCTTTCATCCACATCCTCCATCTCACCTTCCCCCGTGCGAAGTCAACCATCCGCTCCCCCATTACATATTGTTGTTCATCAGGGATTAGGAGCTTCAACATCCCAACCTGCTCACTCCGCAACATCATTTCCTTCCCAGACATTTGGAATTTCAACAGTAGTATCATCTACTACTCCTGTTATAATGGCAGATCCATGGACCAGGCCTAGTGCAGTCAACATGCCTGCACCATTGCATGCATTACCTGATGCTCCTGAAAAATGGTTACCCAAGTTTAACCCAGATGATGGAACACAAGATGAGGAACATATTAATAACTTCATGTTGGCAGTCAACTTGAAGGGAGTAACAGAGCAAGATGTTGTTGTTAGGAATTTCCCTTATACTTTGCAAGGATCAGCAGGATCCTAGTATTTTTCTTTACCTTCTGGTTCCATTACTAGTTGGACGACTTGCCAAGAACAGTTTCTTACTAAGTATGGAGATGATAGGTCTTTGGCTACACTAATAAATGATCTCTCCAATCTTAGGATAGAGCATAGGGAACCAATTAAGGAATTTAACGCCCGATTCAATAAACTCTTGAATAAAATCCCAACGGCCTCCAAACCAAGTGAGAAAATCTGAAGCGAATGGTATATAACTGCCCTACCTGCCAATATAGCTATTTTTGTAGACAGGGCTGGAAAACCTACTTTAGCTGAAAACATGAAAGAAGCACTTGCTGTGGAGAAACGTATTAATGCTCTAGAAAAGAAAGCTGCTCTTGAAGATAGAAAAACCAAAAAAGTTTCTTTTAAAGATGATTCAAAGAAGAAAACCCCAAAAGATCCATATGACATGGAGGGTCTGCAAAAGGTCCTCAAGACTATGTCAAACGAAATGGTTGAAATTAAAAAACAAGTAGCCGAAACCTCAACCAAAAGACCCTTTAGAAATTATAAGAAAACTGAATCAAAACCACCAAATGTTATATCAAATGCAGATTCAGATCTTGAAGAAGGAGAAGAAGAAACAGCTACACCAACTGATGAAGAAGAGGAAGTTGTTGAATGTCATGGAATGTGGGATTTTATATTACCTAACTCTGATACAGAAAATGAAGAAGAAGCATTTCCTGTCACTACCAGGAGTAGAGGTACCTCCAAACCCGTTCAAACAATTTCAAAGAAAAGAAGTGCAGGTGCTGCTATAACAAAAGAAAAGGTACCCCCGAAGAAGTCACCTGTAACAATTCCACAAAACCAACCTTCAACCTCAACAATCCCATCAACATATAAGACAATGGTAGTGTCTGATTCAATGGATTACAATATTGTTGATGATATGAAAAAGACCAAGACAAACATTACCATGTTTGAACTTAGTAAATTGAAACATCAGCAAAAATTGCTTCTCAAAGAATTAAATGTTGTTCCTACTTCACCTCTTCCCAGTGCTAAAGCTGCAAACGATACAGGCCAACCACCTTCTGGTATGGTTGAAGCTACTGATGCAGTCCTAATAGGAGATAGATCAAACTCTCATACTCCACCTTTCCTTCTAACCTATGAGATCTACAATAGAAACCTGCACAACTGCTTGATTGACTTAGGGGCATCTTCTAACATAATTCTAGCTTCATTTTGTTCCAAACTGAACATTGAACCCCAGAAGTCTGCTATTCATATTTTACAGTTGGACAGGACTAAAGTGCAGGTTTTGGGAGAGATCAATTCCGTAACTATCAGGTTATCTGCTGATCCCAGAATAATACAAACGATTGATATCCTAATCGTTGATATACCTGAATTTTATGGTTTGATCTTGAGTAGGGATTGGTCTGAGAAACTACATGGGTATATTTCTACTAATTGGTCACATATGTGGCTTCCCTATAAGGGTAAGCCAAATCAAATAAGGATCGATCGGGAAAAGCATATGACCCATACAGTTACTGAATTTGAGCAAGAAAACCAACCAATAGCATTCAATAACAACATTTTGGGGAATTATTCATCAGAGTCATTCTTTGGCAACTTCGCTGCCTAGCCATCCCCTTTCTCAGTAAACCATTTTACATCTCAGATTGAAAATTTTTCACAAACAGATAGGTCAAGATGTTTCAATGATACTGAGAAAAATGTAAATAAAATTGTTAATACTTTTTTATTTTTGTCGTTATATTTCGATGGGTCCAAATCTAGTGAGGGCTCAGGAGCAGGATGTATTTTAATTAGCCCACAAGGGGAAAAAACAATGCTGTCCTGTAGGTTAGAATTTGAATGCACAAATAACACAGCAGAGTATGAAGCCTTAGTCCAAGGACTATATAAAGCTATTGGCCTCAAGGTCCAATATTTGAAAGTGTTTGGAGATTCTGAAATTATTATCAAACAGGTAAGGAATACAATTCATTGTCTTTCCACCCATCTCAAACATTATCAATCGCTGATACAGGAACTCACCTCCCAGTTTTTGGCATTCAATATTTCTTCTATTCCCAGGTCTCAAAATTCGGCAGCTGACCTGCTAGCCAATGTTGCTTCCAAGCTCCTACCTTCCGAAGACTACAGCCCAGATAGATTTTCAGTAGAATTACTTTTTAGGCCATCAATTCCTGACAATGTCACTAGTTGGAGAGTATTCAACCATGATGAAGACATTTTACAGTTCTTAACTTCCGAAAAGTACTATGATGATCAAATCATCGAGGAAAACGATCATGACCTTCAAATGAGAGGTAAAACCGAGGAAAATTCAATCCCTAAGCCTGCGGTGAAGCTTGAGGATCTTTATGATATTAAAGATAGGTTTAACCCTGTGACTTATTCAAAGATCCAAAGTTCTACCTTAAGGTTTGAGTTGATAAACCTTGGAACTGAGAAAACTCCTCAAAACATTAATTTAGGATTAGGACTTTCCTTGGAAGAAAAGGAAGCATTCATTCGACTGTTAAGGAAAAATAAACAGGTTTTTGCTTGGAAATATGATGATTTAAAGACATATGATACATCCATCATCTAGCACACCATTCCAATGCTTCCCGAACAGAAGCCAATTCAGCAAAAGTTGAGAAAAATACATCTGAACTTAGAGAGTCAAATAAATTTTGAACTTAATAAACTCTTGGAAGCTAAGATTATTTTTCCCGTTCGACACTCAAACTGGGTCTCCAATATGGTGCCAGTCAGAAAGAAAAATGGCGACATTAGGATTTGTATCGATTTCAGAAATTTGAACAAGGCGAGGTTAAAAGATAATTTCCCATTACCTACCATGGATCGGATACTCCAATCAGTAGTAGGCTCTGAGTTAATGTCCTTTTTGGACGGTTTCTCAGGATATAACCAAGTTTTGGTCCATCCTGATGACCAGCTCAAAACCACATTCAGAACAAAATGGGGAACATATGCGTATCAGAAAATGCCTTTCGGACTTATTAATGCAGGAGCGACGTTCCAAAGAGCGATGGATATAGCTTTTAAAGGGTTGATTAATAGGATAGTAGTCGTCTACCTAGACGATATTACTGTATTTTCTAAGGAGAATTCCAATCATTTGCATGATTTAAATCAAATCTTTCAACGCTGCAAAAGATATGGTATTTCTCTTAACCCTAAAAAATCTTTCTTCACTCTTGACCAAGGAAAGCTCTTAGGCTTTATTGTGTCTAAAGATGGCATATATATTGATCCTAACAGGATCAAAGAAATCTCTGAAATCCCTTTCCCTCATAATAAAAAATCCATGCAGTCATTTTTAGGCCAAATCAATTTTGTCAAAAGATTTGTTCCAGACTTTTCTCAAATCATTTTGCCACTTCAAACTATGATTAAGAAAAATTCAGTCTTTAAGTGGGGATCAACAGAAAAGGAAGCGTTTGATTTAATCAAACAATCAATAATCAATGCCCCATCCTTAAATACTCCTAATTTTTCTAATCATTTCACACTGTATACTATCGCATCCAACTTGTCTTATGTAGCAGTACTCACACAGCTTAATGATCACAATTTGGAAGCACCCATTTCATTCTATAGTTCAAATCTTCAGGGTGCTGAATTGAATTACTCAGAAGTAGAAAAACAAGCCTTTGTTGTATATAAAGCTATCAAACATTACAGACCCTTCCTTTTAAAAGCCCACACAGAAGTTATAGTTCCTTTCCCTGCAGTAAGGCAACTATTAATCCAAAGGGAACTAGGTGAAAAAAGGGAAAATTGGGTTATAGCACTTCAAGAATATGACTTAAAAATTAAACCAGCAAAGATTGTTAGAGGCCAAGGTTTTTGCAGGTTATTGGCAGGAGCATCCAACATTCTAGAATCAGATGATACAGATCAAACCGGAGAAATCAATCAGATAAGTATTACTGATTCTGAGTCACAATATGCTGACTTAATCTTTTATTTGAAAAATGGATATGCACCTCCTAACCTGTCTTACAAAAACAAAAGGGCCATTAGATTAAAAGCAAAAAATTTCACAATTATTGATGATGTGCTTTTTAGGCAAAATTATGATTCAATCTTATTAAGATGCCTAGAAAAACCTGAAGCACAAAAGGTTTTGCAGGAATTACATGATGGACCAGCAGGAGGACATTTTGGAGCTGACACAACAACCCACAAAATCATTCATGCTGGATATTATTGGCCCACTCTGTTTAGAGATGCTCATGAATATGTAAGGAAATGCCGAAATTGTCAAACTTCTAGTGGAAGGCAAAGAAAACCAGCTTTCCCTTTGCAACCGGTCAACATTGAACAACCATTTGAGCAATGGGGATTGGATATCATTAGGGAAATTACTCCTCATTCTTCCAAACAGCATAAGTATATCCTTACTGCCACTGACTATTTTACTAAGTGGGTTGAAGCAATTCCTTTGAAGACAACAAATTCTGAGGCAATCATTGAATTCATAGATCAATTCATCATTACCAGGTTTGGTGTCCCAAATGCTCTTGTTTTTGATAATGCATCTTACTTCTCAGGCAATGTTATGTTTGATTTCGCTATTAAAAGAGGATTTAAATTAAAATATTTTGCTAATTACTATCCCCAAGGTAATGGTTTAGCAAAATCTACAAATAAAAATCTGATTAAAATTATTAAGCGAACCATCGAACAGGATCATAAAAAATGGCACAAATCCTTAATATTTGCACTATGGGCTGATAGGATAACACAGAAAGCTTCCATAGGTTCCTCTCCGTTCAACCTTGTGTATGGAAAAGAAGCAGTGTTACCAACAAATCTTGTCCTTCCTTCCCTAGCCCTAGTTCAGTTTATTGAGGAAAGCCCTTCTTCTTCTATTCAACTTAGACATGACCAAATTCTAAAATTAGAAGAGGAAAGAGAAAAAGCCAAGGTTATTCATGTAAAACATCAGCAAATCATCAAGTCATCCTTTGATTCAGTCTCATCCGGTTCAAAACAATTTCAAGTCGGTGATTTAGTTCTGAAATGGGACAAAGCCCATAAGGACAAGGGAAAACACACCAAGTTCCAGAAGATGTGGCTTGGGCCATTTCAGATCTGTGAGAAGATAGGACTTTCGACCTTCATATTACAAAATTTATCAGGTTTGATAGATTCTCTCCCTGTTAATGGCCTTATCTTAAAGAAATTTTTTAATTGAGGAGGTAACCCCTTCTCCTTTTAGTTTAATAGAATTTTGTAGTTTGTAGGACCATTAGAAAATAAAGTTGTAAGGTATCTTCCATTGACCTTTGCTGTACTTAAAAGTTGCTCAACAGAAGTAGTGATGATATTTACTTTTAAAATAATAGAAGTCTTAGACAAAAGGGATAATTTCTAGGAAACTAGGTATAATTGCATTCCAAAACCACATTTCAATTTTTGTGAACCCTTCTCAGAGTTTAGAACTATTGTAAATCATTTTATGTTTTCAGATTGGTCACAAAAAAGTTATCAATATCAAAACAAAAACTAATCCAACTTCAGCATCTTTAACTCTTACCTTGTCATCCATTTACTCTTAAGGAGAAAATTGTCCATCCCATTCACCAAAGTTTATGGTTACTCAGAGTGTAATTCTAAAATATTTGATATAAAAGATAAGAGGTCTTATTATAAGCCTGCTTACCATGTTCATAGGGAAATAGTTTAACCGACATTACCAATACTGCATACCAAAATAGGGTAATGGCTTAGAATTATAAGACAAGGGGTCTCATCACGAGCCAGCTTGTTCGATTAGATTACTACCAGTGAATGGCATTGTCAATAGCTGGCCACCAAACCAGGACAATGGCTTTTTATCTTAGCAATAACAGTAAAAAGAAAGGAAATACAAAATATGAAAACATGTTTTGAATTCATTCTGTTAATCACACTCTTAAATGGATGGGACAATGGACAATAATATGGTTTGAAGGTATCCCTGCCGAAACTATGAACGTTTGCTGGCAGCAGAGGCTCTACCTATGACAAAGGAGTCAATTCTAAAAGCTGATTTGGAAAGGTTTTCTGTTTTATCATTATAAACCAATAAAGGCCAATTTAAAACTTAGAATGTATCTAATTTTAAACAAGAGAGGAAATTAACAAAGATAGATTCATTTTATTTAGAATGCATATATACCTAGTTATATTAGAATTTTCCTCTTTAATAAGAACTCTATTTTGAAAAAGTTTAAAGTATTTCCATACTTTTCAGAGATAATTGTTTCTTCTAGCGAATCGCCAATTGTTGTGCTCTACAACAACCCCCCATTTCATATCATTTTTATTCACAAAAACTATCATATGAAATGGGTCCCTTTTAGTTTTGATTGATATCAACATTGTATTATTCAAAACAGGTCCGAAAACAAAATGAAAACATTATAAAAAAGCCTTTTTGACAAACCAATTTTGGTCTTATAATATAAATAATCAATCTTTTATCATTGCGATAAAGTGATCGCAAGATCGGATATCGCAATGACATAGGAGGCATACTTTAAAGGCCCATTGGTTTTCTCCGGCGCGACAACACGCAATAGGCTATCGGATATCGACAATGATAAAATATGGCATAACAAAAGCCTTTTACTCCCGATGCGATGCGATAAAGTTCCTTTCGCTCTGATGCGATGCGATATCGCTATCGGCGATCGGCGATACACTATGCATGCTTTTTAAAGTGTCTTTCGATCCGATGCGATGCGATATTGCTATCGGTAATATACCATGCGTGCTTTTTAAAGAGCCCATACTCCCAATGCGATGCAATGCGATATCGCTATCGGCGTTCGGGGATTTCAAAAGGTGTCAATATAATGATTTAAGTTTTTCCCCGACGCCCGATTGCGATAAAGCCAAAAGCGCAAACTTCAAAAAATCGTTAAAGCAGAGGGATATTACAATTTATTCATATTAAAGGCCTTATCTTTCGAACAATGATTTACCTGCGCTCAACCGCTAAAACATCCAAGGCACGCTTAAACAAATCATTCGGCCAATTAATGATATGATGGGAATTTAAAGGATTGGTAGGTTTTAACGGCCATTTAATGAAATAGTAAGTCTTAAAATCTTCTCATAGATTGTATCCGTGGCCACTTTAAAGTTAATCCCTCATCACGCATTGATCAATATATCTCACTCGTATTTGGTTTTCGCTACCAATTCTCTGTGTTACGCTTATTTTCACTCCTGTGCGGAATTCTTCCGAAGCAATAGATTCAAGCAGAATGGGGAAGAAGTCTAAGAAAACCACAGTCGCTTCCACTGCACCAGCCACAGGACAAGCCGTCGCTGATCCAGCAAATAAAAAGAAAGGATTAATATCTGATACTACATGCTTAGGACTCGCCAAGACCACTTGGAAAAGTACCTATAATTTGATTGAAGCCAAAGAACCAAAGGTAACGGGAGTACAAGCTACAGCGGGTTCCAGTAGAAAATCTGATGGCACTTTGAAGGACTTGGCCAATTCTTTCCTTCATCGGATAGCGGCTCGGGAGAAAATTCTCCCATATACGGATGTAGTAAAGTGGGCAATTGAGGAAATACCAATTACAGATAGAACTTTCTGCACCAAAGACGGGAGAATCTTCGGTTCATTCAAGGCTGATGATTTAAGGCAAATGTATCATTTGCCTGAGCCAGAGAAGAAATACAACAAGGCATTTCTGGAGAAATTCTGAAATGAGAACGAAATTGAAACCGAACCCATTCGGGAATGGAGGCAAAATCCGACGAAACACAAGCATGAAACTTCCGGTAAGTACTCTGTGGGCTCTCTTTGTTCTCCATATTGTTATGCTGGGATAATGATGTGTAGATTGTGGGGGTTGCATGATTCTGCTAATTTCACTATAGAAATGGTTCCCTTGATGGAAGCGGCATGTAATAGCGAGATAATGGATTGGGCAACCATACTGTCAGATAAGCTAGCGAAATCAGTTCTTAGTTTTAGAACTAAAACTTCCGTCTCAGAGAGGATTATTCCCCCATTATACTATAGTGCCTATATTCTAGATACCCTGTGTTTTAATTATGAGTTTCCTATACTCGGCTGGAGGTGGACTCCACAAGACCCCACGCCTATTCACATATACCACCAGAAATTGTGGAAGACTTCCTACAAGCACCATTTGTACCAAGTCTGTAATGGCTTCATGTTACCCATTCATTATTCTATTTTTAATAAACCTGCTCCCAAAATTTCTTACCAAGCAGGGATTGATTTAACATCAATAGGAAGATGGTTCGAAGAGGAGAAATTTACTTATGTAAGAATTTTCAGCAGCCAAGCCGAACCTCATGTCCTTCCTTTGTACATACCTGACAAACTGCTGGCAAGGGAGATAGCCTATCAGATCATTGCCGAGGGAGTTACACAGACTCTCAAGAAAAATAAGAAGCAGGTCTGGCCCTCCTTTCCTCTGAGATGTGGTGTCTACACTTTGCATGATTTCAAACATGCAGAAAAAGAAGCTGCAAAAATCAAATCATTAACTCTGGCAACTCTCCCAAGTAGGCGATTTGATCCCAACAAAGTCGCCTATAATGCACTTGAACAGGCCAAATTAACAAAGTTTGATCATGTAGAAGACCAGTTTGACGACCTGTTCTCTTCAGCTGAATCAATGTATCAGGTTAGATCGCTGGCCATAATGCAATACAAAGATGAAGGGTTAACTGAATTCAACAGACTTAGAGAACAGAGGTTGCAAACTCTGCCTCTAGATCTGTTAGCAACAACCCCAGCAACAAAACCAAGCGAGCCTGAACAACAACATTCAAAGGAACCTCCGGTTACAACAAAAGAACAAGAGAAAGCACAGGAGGAAACCCAGACTAAAGAGCAGGAGAAAGTGCGGGAGGAGACCCAGACTAAAGAGTAGAAACAGAGCAACATAGAAGTAAATGTGGATACTCATATTGATCCAAAACGGCTCCAGGAATGGCAACAATTTGATTCTATTATCAGTGTTCTGGAATGTTCAAAGGACACCGAAACTTCGAAAGCAACAGACACACAGGAAACCACTTCACAACAAGTTCCAAGTGGAACCAGCGGCCTACCCAGTTCAAAGGAAGTAGAAATAATACCAAAGGACCCCTCTGATCAAATCATTTTGCAGGTAGAAGAGATTCCTCCCTTGGATGTCTTCTATAGTCCAAGGCATAAAGCTGTAGTAAAATGACAGAGGAAGAGAAGAAGGACTGATCAACCTTCCCTTTTCCCAGAACAGACGGTCACGGGAAATGTGGTTTGGAAGGAGGAATTTGACCCCTCTGATGACCTAACAAAACTATCACAATATGCTGGAGCCTATTCGGTAGCAACAATAGACAAAGCATCAGAGGTGAGTCTTTTATTAAAAACAAAAGACCAGGAAATCTTTTTATTGCAGGCACAACTAACAGAAGCACAACAGAAAGCGGAGCAAGCAGAACAACAATTGTTAACACAACAACAAATAAATAATCAGTTAACTCAACAATTGCAGGCAGAGAAACAAAGGATTGATCACAGTGCAATCCAGAAGCAGAAAGAGTTGTCTGAAGCCTTGGCACAACTGAGGACAGCAAATGAACAAATGCTGAAAACAAAATATGAGCAGATTGCTCAACTATCAACACAGCTTGAGAAGACAAAGGGTGTTCCACAGATAACTGAATTCAGAGTAGAGGCATTACAGATAAATAAGGCGTTAATAGCACAGATTAAGCTTTTATGTCAACAAATCACCCAGGCGGAACCACTATGCGAATTGACGGCATCAATAAGTGAAAAAACAGAAAAGGCTAGAACAGAATTAGATCAAGCTGAAGAAACGATAGCTCAATTTCTTGACTGGCAAGATACTGATAAGGGACAAGCGGCGAATTTACCAAGAATTTTAGAGTCGGATAAAGATATATTGTTTACAGAATGGCAGTCCCAGTTAATGAAAGCAGAGAGGGCAATTTCAAGGTGCAAATCAACTACAAGTAATTTGGTTGAATTGGTTAATAATACTCTCTACTTGTCAAACATGATTTCCCAATGCACTCCAAGTAAATTGACAACGATGAGAACATTGGAGCAGTCATGTTATCCGGATCTAGAGGAAAACGGGAGATTAATTGCTGGAATTAACAGTTTAACATGGGACACCTATTGGCTTTTCTTGGTAAAACCACACAGTCAAAGAGCCGCCCTCAAATGCCTTACAGATGCAATCGGGTATATTATCCCTGATATTCAGGATGCCACCTATGCCGCCCAGCTTAACTCTCACCTCAACAGACCGCCCGAAGTGGAGCCGATGCTTGCAATAAGTCAGCTCAGGTTTAAAGGCAAACAACCTACTTGATGATTCATGCCGCTGACTGCCAGGTTGCTGAGAAGAATATGTTCAAAATTAATTGATACCAATTAAGTAGGATTTCAGTTTCATAGATAGTTAGCTTAATTAAGTATTTATAGACCCTTTCATTGTTTTGGAAAGGGTCGTAAAGTTTTGTACTTGACTTAAAACCTGAAGTTTCACTACTGTACTTCAGGCATATTCTTTTATAAAACTGGCCCAATCATTTTGATTTTGGCAAAGAAGCTTTTATGCAAATGTGCACTACTATCTTTGTTTGAATGTATTTCTACGTTAGAGGAAGAATTTCAAATAGCGATTGATGTTGGAGAGTGACTCGCAGCTCATATTGTACTATTATCTATGTCTGAATTCATTCTTTTCATATGAATTGTTATTTGATCGCCTTTGCTATTATCGAATATATGTATGTGTTTTAATAGCATTTCTTTATTCCCTCCACTATTGGATGTTTATGGGATGCTTTTCTTTTGATCATATATGTATCGATGATATATAAGTGTAGCAATATTGCGCTAATCACTTTGTTTAACGATTTAAGCAAAGTAATCCTTGAATGAGTAAATGTCCATGTTTATTAGATGGAGTCATCTACATGCCTGTTAATAAACATAGATCATCAAGCGCTACACTTCAAAGTACAATAGTTCTTGGGATTAGTAGTAGTTCTTTTTATTTCGCTAATAAATTAAGTAGTTCGCCTATCATTAGATTAGTCAATCAATTCATTCATTCTGTTTATTCGTTGCTGGGAAACTGGTCCCATTATCCCCAGTCGGAGCCACCATTCCAAACGGAAAAGGAGCTGTATTAAGGTCCGGACAGGGTGGTTATCCCCCAATGTTGATACAACGATTTTTGGGGCATCAACATGTACATGTACTAGAATCACATAGAGATCAGAATTTATGGTTGTGAACTTCCTCCATTCAAACTACCAAGGTATGTTCCTATGAGGTTGTTTTCCTTGGAATATTATAGGGAAATGTTAGACTCTGATCAGACTCATTCCACCAAGGCCAAGAAGAAAGCACAATTGAGAATTAAATACCACTGAGGCCCATTCTTCAGCAACAATATAGAAGCAGGAAAAAGAGCAGAGGAAATCCTAGAAAGAATCAGACTAAAGAAAATTTTTGTTTGGAGGTATGATCCACAAGGTTTCATTTGTGATAGAAGAATGAAAAACAAGCTGTCACCATATTTCCATCACAAAATCTCTGAAATAGAAAAATATGCAAATATGGATGAATGGAAGGAAGGGACTCTAGTTGAAATGGATAATGATCAAGTTGTGTAGAAAATGTGATGAAAGACTTAGAAAGGAGGCTTGACCTAGACTCTTGTGAATAGGTACTAGTTGGATCCACCCAAAATCCAACACCAGAGCCTAGTGCCTCTACAACAGAGACTTATCAAAGGCACTCACAGGAAACTAGTGCACCCTTTGCAGAACCACTGCAGAAAAAAGATCAAGGAACAAGTACTCCAGCATTAGAACAACTAGAGATGTCAGAGCAACATGAAATCTCTAAAGAACAGGCTCCACCACAACCCCATTCAACTCAAGTAAATATGGGAAATCCCCTAGTTTTGTAGACTCCTCTGAATGAGGAAAAGAACTTGAAAAGACACAGTGAAGTAGCTACCTCTACTAGTGGTCCTTCGGACCAGCTTGGTGCTAAGAGACATAAGCTAAATCCATATTTAGAGGAATAATTCTTTGTGAAAACAACATGGAGTTTAAGGAAAGAAGGTGGAGACAGCCTACATACATTTCCAATAGGTGAGACACCTTCCAGTTCACAAATATGGGAGCTTGAAAGACAACAAAGTACTAAAGTTTCTTCTTTTTGGTCTTCATCTAACAAGACCATAGATATAAAAGGAAAATTCAAAGAGATAAAGGCCAAAAATGAGCAGCTGAAGGCCCAAGCCTACACTCAATACTTGAAGATGGCCCCTACTAATCAAATCAGTTTGATGTCAGCTTATGACATCAAAGAAGGGAAAATGCAAATGATCTTTCTAAAGCCCTCTATGCAGTAGCCCAAATCTTTTGCAGACTACCTCAAAACTGACTTTTAGGTCTTAGCCAAAGATATCCACCCCATAGATCAAATAGAACTGCATAAGAAAACAGAGGAAATGGTTTATTCTACACTGACAAGCAAGTCCATGATGGCACACAGGTTGGAGAATTCACTAAACAACACTACTACCCAACTACAACTAGAAAAGGCTTCCTCACAAGCAAAGGACAACAGAATTAAAACATTGGAGGATTTGATTATTGAGTTGGGCCATAACCCAAAGGATATCAAAGCTGCAGAGGCCCTGATAAAGAAAAAGAATGAAGATATAGCTGCCCTGAGAAAGTAGTTGAAGTTGCCACCACTCATGCATCCACAGACTGCTGAAGTGATTGAAAAGAAGAATGAAGAAGAGCTTATGGACTTGATCCTCAAGCTAAATGAGCAATTAAAGGAAACATAATAAGAATTAGAGAAAACACTACAAAGTAGGCAGAGTGAGTCGACCTCTCAGCCTCAGAATGTAGTGCTAGTGGTTTCTACAACAATTCCCTCTACATTGGCAACTGCTCTAGCACCAAATGTCCCTTTGGCAACAATTGAAACTATTGGAGTAACAGGTACAGGTACATCACAGTCAGGAACTTCAAATCGGAGCATAAAAGAGTTAATCAAGTCCATGGAGGAAATGAAGCTCTAGGTCACTGAAATTAAAAAGGTAAAGGAGAAATTCATTACCTTAGAACAAAAGTATGATGTGTCAAAATTTAATTTTGTTGAAGAGGTAAGGAAAAACAAAGGCTTGACTCAACAGGTTAAAACACTAGAAAAGGATCTTACATTTGAAAAACCTTTGACTGACATCATAAATATATTATGGACCAACATTATTGAATCAATCAATGATGTTTGGTCGTCAATTCAAATCATTTTTGAACAAATTGACTTGGTGAAAGCTGCTCTCCAAGAAATTGAAAAAACCAAGGAAGAACTAGGAGGGAAACCTGAAGAAGCTATCAGATTGATAAACTTCCTAAACAACAGAAATAGGTATCTATTAGAACAGCTAAACATTTAGGATAGGACTAGAACTATTCTTGAAATAAATAAAATATTGACCAAGAGGGGTCTAATGCAAAGCTTAGAACACAAATGTCAAAATATGCAAGAGGATATAGATGAATTTATGGGGAAATTTGGCATTTTACAAAGTAAAGGACTTCCAAGTCCTTTAGTCATCAATGACAAGCTAATGAGGCAGGATGATTATTGCAACAAACTAAATTAGTATGCTAATTATCAAGCTAGTTCATCTGCACCCAACGAATTTCACATAGGAAGAGTTCTTTATGATAGTTTGGAGAACCTATTTTATATTGAGCATGAAGTGAGGCACTTGTTTCCAGTACAACCAAATTTCGTAAAATACATAGAAGCAGATGAAATCTTCAGAAAACTGACAAGGACCAGAATACCAAGAGATGATTGGTGGACCAACATGACAGATATTTTATGATTTACCAGGGTAAAAAGTAAAGTAAAATTGAAGTATTTACCATAGTCAATTTTGGTAAAAGAAGATGAATGATGATAAAACAAGTAAAGAGTATTAGTCATAGGTAAAAGAGTATCAATGAAAAGCCAAAATCAATCAGCCAGCATAGAATTACGAGCAAGACAACAAGATGCACATTCATAGGACTTGCCTCCAGCTCCTTCAACAAAAATAGGGACAACAACCAAGCAGTTCACATTCAGTTTCTACTTTCGAGACCATCTATCTCTACATTCATGTAAAAGCTATTTAGTTCCCTACAATATATTTCTCTTTGTTAGGAGATATTTTGATGTAAATTTTGTATAAATGCTTCCTCATTCGAAGTACTGTTGGTGGATTCTCAGACATTTCTGTAGAATCTTTATTTTGGAATAGAAGTGATATTGAACAACTATTGTATGGCTTACTGGACAAAGTAATAAAGCAAAGGACTTTTACAGGATTCCTGTGTCAAACGAGAAACAAACAAGTATTCTATATCTTATGTTTTTACAGTTTTCTTGTTTAAATATTCATGTGTTCTATATCTAAATGATAAACGAAAAAAGTATATTTCAGAAAGAGCTTTACTGCATTCTGTCTTTAAAATTGTTTATATTCTTAATGTTTTCTTCTAAGCTATCATAGGTAGGGAAGTCTTAATTGCTCCCTACTTTTAGTTTATCATTGTGACCATTTAACAAAGAATTCTTAATTGCTTTTTGTTAATGATCACCCACCTTCCCTCATCTTGAAACTATGTTGAAGGATTCTTAATTTCCTTTCTTCCCTTTCAAGACCATTTCACCCTTTCAATTACCATTTGTATCTTGTTTAGCTATCTTGCCTTGTGAAGCCCTCTTTTGTTGAATCAACCTGATCCAGTTAAGCCATCTTCAGTTGAATCCATAGCCCAATGGCATGAAATACCTTGTTCTATTCATCTGCTCCTGAATTCCACCACCAAACAAAATCAAAACCCCCAAGCTTCCATAACTAGCCTAATATCTCACAAAACAAAGCTAAATCACAAAGAGAGAACCCTCTCTGAGTACAGATTGGCTAGATTCTGTACTTAAAAGTTGGTTTGTGGTTACCTCAGACCCCTTTCCTTCTTCTAACAACAAGGAAAATCTGATTGTTAACAGGACTAAAGAATTCCCCAATGATGTTTTTTAGGGTGTTAGTTGCAGCCTTTAACGAATTTATTCACAAGTTTTTGGAGGTCTACTTTGATGATGGTACGGTGTTCGAGTTAGTTATGAAGCAAGTTTCAAGTCTTTGCCTAGCATTGGATACTTGTAGGAAGTGTTAGATCTCCCTAAATCTGAATAAGTTTATATTTTGTGTATCATATGGAATACGTTTGGGACACGTTGTTTGTAAGTAAGGGTTGATGGTGGACCCTGCTAAAATTACAATGATTATCAATTTGGAGCCTTCGGGAATGTTAAATAGTTGCATCATCATTGGGCCATACAGGATTCTATAGAAATTTTATTAAGGCATATGTGTAGATCACTACGCCGATGGAGAAATTATTGAAGAAATATGAAACATTTTGTTGACATGATGGTTGCTAGAAGAGCTTAGATGTTTTGAAGGAAAAGATGGTTACAACGCCTATTCTATTATTCCCTGATTGGAAGAAAGAATTCCATATACATGTGGATGTGTCCTACATAGCATTAGGAGCAGTGTTAACCCAACCAAGCACAGGGGATATCAACCATCCAATTGCATTTATGAGTTGGAAAACTATCTAAGGCATAGAAGAATTATTCAACCATAGAGAGCGAAGGGTTGGCGATGGTATATGGGCTCCACAAGTTTAGACATTATCTGTTGGGTGCACACTTCAAAATGTATATGGATCATTCAAATTTGAAGTACCTAGTCAACAAGCCTGCATTCGGGGGGGGTTTGCAAGTGGTTACTAATATTTCACAAGTATGATTTCGAAGTAATTGTGAAGCTAGAAATATTAAATTCTAGACCTAATCCCCTTTTCTGGATTGAGAATGATGAAGATCCTACAAGTTTTGATGAAGGATTGCCCAATGTGTAGCTCTTTTCTGTGCACGTTGCCGATCAACATTTTGCGGATATCATCCAATTCCTTCCTATAGGTACAACCCCTTAAGGATATAGAATGAAACAAAAGAATAAATTGGTGGTTAGGGTTGTGGAGTTTTCCGTAATTGCAGAGCACTTGTATAAAATAGGGTCAGATGAAGTTCTGTGTAGGTATTTACCGGATTATGAAAGACAAAGTATCCTCGCTGAAGCATATGGAGGATTTTTTGGAGGACATTATGCTGGAAGAATGATTCGTAGAAGATCCTACGAGCTGGGTTGTGGTGGCCAACTGTGCACAAATATTCCAAGGAATATTGTATGGCATGCGATGTTTATCAGAGGACCAAGAAGCTGCCATGAAGGGATGAATTTCCTTTGAACTCGCAAGTCTTGTTACATGCATTTGATAAATGGGAAATTAATTTTGTGTGACCTATTCAACCACTAGGAAAGAATATAGGAGCATGCTACATCATCACGACGACATAATACTTGACTAGATGGGCTGACGCGTAGCCCATGAAGGATTGCAACATAGCTACAACTGCGAAGTTTATAGTTGAGTAAATTCTATCTAGATTTGGTTGTCCTAAGGTATTGATGAGTGACATGGGTTCGCATTTCCTGAATGAAACAATCACTCCTTTTCTTGAGGAATTCCAGATGTATCATCAGAAAAGGACATTGTATCATCCTCAAGCAAATGGAACAGTTGAAGATTTCAATAAGATCTTGGAGAATGCTTTCACGAAGATCTGTAATGAAAATAGAAATGATTAGGATGAGTGCATACCAGTTTTTTTGTGGGCATATAGAACTACCTGTAAGAAGTTGACTAGACAAACACCATTTCAACTGGTTTATGGACAAGAAGCGGTGATGCAAATGGAGTAGATAGTGCCTACTTTGAGGATTGTTTCAGTCATAGAGATGGAAGGTCGAGATATAATGGAAGAATGCCTCACATAGATACTGTTATCACAAAATCAAGCACTGAAAGGCTGCTGATCAGTTAGACTCTGTGTAACTATTTCAAACCAGATTTTTGACTAAGGCTTAGCCTCCTTAGCCTGAGAGGGCTCTCTCAAAGGGTTATTGATTTTAACTATTAATGAGATGGCTAACTCTTGCAAAGTAAATTTAACAAACATGCTGGCTGGACAGACATTACAAAGACTTCCATTGGGCTCATGGAGTTAATCATCTTTTCAGCAAACTATAAAACTACTCATTCATAGAAGTCAGGGCATGTAATGTTTAAACACTCAAAATACCTCTCATAGAAACCTCAACTTACAAATACACACAGGAAATCAGAGCAGCAAAGTGAATTCTGAGTGATTGTGTATCTATACAGTTGTAAAACATAAAGGATAAAACAAAACCACATATATCTTGAGCATTTGAAACACTGTGTGAATCCTGAGAAGAAAAGCAGTCATTTGTATTACTGAAAATAAGTTTTTACACAAGCCAAAATAAACTCTGTTTTCTCAAATATCCAACCCTCATTACATCAAAGTTTCATCTATATATAGAAACATATCTTTAACTACTTTGAGCTTCCTCCTCCAGCATGAGGGGAGCTCGATGACTGCTACTAATTACCCCTATTTGCTATTTAACTGACTCATTAAATACAATAAGTGCTAAACTGGAATTTTAAAGAGTCCTAATTAAACTAAAACTCTAATTCTATCCTCCTCGTAGAATGATTCTTTCTTGCTCCTTGACACCTGTCTCCTTTCAGTTTGGTCGAGATAGCTGAGAAGAAGATTCAATGTTTCAGGCTAGCTTTGGATGCTGGATGCGTTGATGGTTCAATAATATTAGGATAAAACCCCTGTTTTTCCGGTTCCAGTCTTCCACTACCTCTTCGAAAATGTAGCAGCATGTCTCCAGCTCTTTAATATCCCAAAAATGATGAGCATCACCATATTTCCAAATGTGCTGGAAGCTTCGTTAATGAACAGGTGTGCAAGAAAAAACTCCCCGTATGCAGCTCCTTCCAAACCCTAATGACCGATAATAAAGTGCCTTTACAAGCAAAACTTGAACTTGAACCAAAACATTACACCTTTACAAAGGTACACCTGTCATCATTTGAATGGCTATGCTATCTTCATTCGGTCTCCTAAATGTCCCTCAGATGTTTCCTTTGAAAATTTCTGATTATTCCATCGAACTATTTGCCTGTATTAAAAACAGCACCTACAGTAGTTTCGCAGTTTCGTAGCGCGCTACGAAACTGTGAAACTGTTTAAACAGTTTATCTTTTCCTTGAGATTTTCACTGCTCGGACCTTTAAATTTTTAAACCTTCTTTACATGTGGCAGAGATCTATATGTCCTCAAAATAATGAAACTAAGAAAAATTTTACAAAACTTAGAACAAGACCTTTCTCACCATCAATGACCAACTAATTGACCTAGCTGTGCTTTTAAGTCTGCAACCTCCCTCCTCAGGGCTTTGTTTTCAGCTCTTAGATTCAGGTTTATTTTTCTGATGAATTTAGCTTGTTTGAGAGCTGGAACTGTCCATGTATAAACATCAGCTACTGAATCCACCTGACCTATTAGGTTTTTACTTCCTTTTAACACAGCTCTTCGATAATTTGCATACCTGACTGCAAACTCCCTAGTGGCATTTGTCACCTTAGCAATTTCATTTTCTGCTGCCTCCAACTGGTTCTTTATGGCTATAATATTTCCTCCTTGGGAAATAATGACTGTTCTATTCTTGCCTTTTTGCTTAATTCTCTATGCCTCCTCTGTTCTGGACAATTCTTTTGCTACCTCTGTTCTAGGCAGTTTCTCAGCTTCCCTTACTTGTTTTCTTGTAACAGGTCTTCTTGGTTTGAAGATAAATTCCTCACCTGGGTCATCAAACCTCAGTCTTTTTGAAGCTTTAGATTTTTTAGTGCTTTTTGGTGATGATTGAGTCAAATCAATGTGCATTGGTTCAACATGCACCGGTTCAACCTGCTCAAACTCAATGGCCTCAAGCAAATCACTCAAGCTGGCCTTAGATATCGGGCTTTCCTCAAAAGCTAATGCTTTGCCTTTTTCTTTGCTTATTTGACTCCGTGTCCTAACTCTTGACACTGTTTCAGATCCACTTGGTCCAGGTGCATCTTTCTTATGCTTAGCTTCTTCTTTTGATGATGGCTGAGGTTGCTCTTTAATAACCAAGGGCTTCACTGATTTTCTCAACTGTGACTTGGCCTTCCTTTTATCCTTTGCCTCCTTTCGAAGCTCAGCTATCGTGGGTTCCTCAACTGATTCTTCTTTTTCTCTAACCGGCTGTGGAGTAAGACCTATTTTACTCTGGAAACCAGCCATGAAGATGAAAGAGTTCCAGTCTCTACCAATTTTCTGAAGACCATCCAGCATTAACAGTTTAACCAAACCATGGTGAAATAATGATGTTTCACAATCATCCTTCCTTAATTGCACTTTGTCACACATTTTGCTGAGACTGCGAAACAAGTAAAATGGAATATCTATAGATGCTTTACCCGTAAAATGCAACAGCAACTTAAAGTGATAGGAGTAGACCTTATTATGTCTTCCCTCACAGGTTAAGTACTTTTGAATACAGGTGAGAAGAAGGGCATAGTGCTCCTTAACATAGTTCCTAGGCACAACTTTTGTTAGATCTTCATTCACATATGCCTCTTTTAAAAACTCTTTGCAGGGGTTCATATCAAATTTAAAGTTCTTAAACCACTCTTGTCCCCCTCTTGGAATCTCAGTTACAGTAGCAATTGCCTCTGGAGACACTTGAACTTCTAACATAGCTATTTTAGAATTCAAACCCGTGAAGTTTAAGGCAAAATCCTTTGTTACCTGAGCATGGCCACCCTGCAGCTTCTTACAGAAATTCCAACAGCCAGCATCCTTGAAGGCTTTCTTCACGCCCTCATCTCTTAATGCAAGGTCCAAACCTTCAGGCTCTGTTCTCTGACATTTTCCAGACTTATGCTCTTTCTTCTCCATTTCGCTTTTGAAATTTTCACACAGAGAATGGCCAACAGCTTCAACTCAAATGGTAATTCAATTTTTTTTAACGCGGGCTCGCTTGCAAACAGGCTCACTTGAAAAACTCGGGCTCGCTTGCAAAATCAAATATCTCATCACACAGGTTGGTCATTTATGCATCATCTACGATCATCATAAAAAATCTTTGCACGGTAAAACCATTTGAATAATATTTATGTGCATGCCTAAAAATCTATTGGTGGAGTGATGGTTAATGAGTGTTTGGGAGGTACGCCCACTGACATGAACGGACAGAAGTGATGACTCATCCACAGACTTGACCCTTTAAGGAATATATGCTGCAAAACGCACGAATCTGTGATTTCGTAGCGCAATTAGCTATGAATTGGCAAAATGCGCTGCGAAACGGCTTGATGCTGACGCGCTACGAAATGGCTAAACAATGATTACCCTACAGAACTGACCAATGAGACTGCGCTGCGGAATTACGGAAAGGATCGGTGACATAGGTAAGACAAGACATGGCTTTAACAATCATGATGGAGGATGACCGATAGGATTAGAGAATGATTTACATCAAACACCTTTAAAACTTCAACCCTAAGTAAGAAACATAGGACAAAAAACATTTGACACCAACTTTTTGACATTAAACTTGGACAAAGGATTATATACATATGTTTATAGTTCTAAGTGATAATAGATACTTAAGTTATAAGAAGATCACTTCTTAGCAGGATTTCGTCAGCATGTGCAAAAGGCTCGCCAAAAGGCATGGCACGATTGCCACATAAAGCAGCGCACCTTTAAAAATGGAGATTTATTGTTGATGTATGATAGCAAGTTTACTAAGTTTCCAGGAAAGTTTCAGATGCATTGGTTGGGACCATACATCATCAATGAGATTACGGATGGCGGTGAAGTTCAACTTGTGAATCTAAATGGGGAGCTATTTTTGGGAAGAATAAATGGGAGCCAGTTGAAGTTGTACAGGGGTGATCCTGCCCCTGTGTAATGACTATATGGATGCGGGAAAACCTTAGTACTTCAGGAAGTTGAAAGGAAGTGAGGGACTATAAACTATGTTGTCAGGAAATCTTTTTGGCAAAGAGATTGGGTTGCGTGATGGTTAGGAGAAACGCACAGATGGAAACTGCAACGAAGGAGTTGTCCTAGCAAGGTGGGTCCCATGCAGCTTGGCCATAAAGTGACCATTGAAAACACTATAGATGATTGGATGGCTATTTTTCCTTTAAAGGAAGTGGGGGGAAAGCATTTAAAGATCATATATTTAGAAATATTCCACCAAAAGAGAATTAATGAAGAATATCTACAAGGAATCAATGGATTGGAATTCAAAATGGGTTATAAATATATAATCTCACTCCACATTCAAACACTTTTCTTCTAGAGATATTGCCTTGAGATTTTCTTCCTCATTTTTAGCCAAGAAAATTTCTACATATCTGGACGAGATTGGCAAGAGGTAGAGAAGAAATTTTCACAGCAAGGGCTTGGGTTTGAGGTAGATTTGTCCGAGTGGCAAAAGAAACTATTTTGGGAGAGCATTGATAGAATGACTACAACACCACCAATCCCTAGCACAATGCCTAGGTTGCTGAGGCCTAAACCTATTACCTATGCGATAGGATAAAAAAAGAAGAAGAAACCACAACAAGCATCGGTTTGGTAATCGCCTCGCAAAAAACCAACTAAGATTAGACAGAAGGGTTGGATGGATAAAAGCAAGCAACCGATAGAACCCCTATACCTGGATGAAGAAGAATTAACTATGGGGGTTGAAGATATTGATGCAGAGGAAGCAATGCCAATTACTCGGCTACCACTTTATGTGCCCCCTAGAAATTTCACTACCAAGGTCACTAACAATCCTGAATAGCTGAAGTACAATGTATTCATGTTATTTCTATCAGAGGAAGTACCTATTGAGGGTGACTTTTTGGCCTGGGTACCCTTTCTAAAAATGGATGATTTGAATTTGGGTGATCATGCGAAGTTTCCGCAGTTAGAACCTAGAAAATATCTGAAATCGGTCTACTATAAGGAGGTGGGTGTCACAAGGCTTGATCCAATGAGGTGGGCAGTCAGAATTGAGGGTTCAAGACTGCACAATATGTTGTGGGTTCCACACTTCAGCCACAGCATCATTAACACCATTTATGTGTGTCAATTGTTGGCGTTGGTTCATGATGCGTTCCTCTGGCTGGGAGAAACCATTCCAATTGACGATATGCTGGTCCACAAAATCACCTTGTTACCTTATCATGGCGTGAACACCACAAACTCTTTTGTGGGGAAATCACAGGAAAGGAAGCTCATGGACTAGATGAAGAGTGACTTCAGGCTAGTGAAGAAGTCATGTGGTTATGCCATTATCTCTATCTTTGATAGCGTTGTGTAATTTTTTGCACAAATTTTGGCAGGAAAGATAATGCAGAAGTGTCATGCTGATGAAGTGTTGGCACCTGTGGTATCTTTAGTTGTGCAGTGCACATAAGGGGTCCAATTTAAATGGGTTACATACTTTTTTCACGAGTTCCTAGAGGATTGTTGTGAAGCCCAGGATGATGCAAATGCATTCCACTATGCATTGTTACTTCTTCTGATCATGTCGGTAGCCTGGATGATGTATGAGGATAACTAGTTCACAACACAGGATCCAAAATTATGTGAGGATACGAAATTCGCCTCACTATGGGAAATGAAGGATATTGATTACATCATTGAAACAAACATGTTTGGGTATTTTTTGAGTCAGAGATGCGGATGGTGATCAACCAATGGCCATGGTTGTCACCTAGTCTCCATGCGTAGTACAAAAATATTGTAGACTTCAAAGAACACTTTCATAATCTATCCATCTGCGCGAATTAGGATTTCAGAAGAACATGGCACAAGTTTTCATATTTAGTCACAAATGATGACAGTATGGGGTCGAGCGAGTGCCTCGTCCCATCTAGTGAAGATGTAGGAACAAGTAAGGTGTAGAAGGAGATACGGGGAAAACAACAGCTGCAACAGTGGCCAGAAAGATAAAGAGAAAGAAGCATAGAAGGCTTCTATGAAAGGCAAAGAAGCACAAAAGGCTTCTACAAAAGAAAAGGCAGCGTAGAAGGAAAGGGCTTCTATGAAAGAGAAGGAAGCGCAAAAGGAAAAAGTTGTGCAAGCAGCAACATCGGAAGTCACTATTGACCTCGAAGAACCTGAGAAAGAGCGAACTGATGTAGAGGTCGAAATCGTAGAGGAATAAGAATGGGGCATAGACCCATATCTCATATCGGAGGACTTAGAGTCCCCCTTTAGGCTCAGGAAGAGGTAGAAGTGAGGTTTGACGGGACCTTGCAAGAAGCAGAAGTCTGATAAGTCTGCAAGTACGATGCCATTGGTCCTCACGGAGGGGGACCTTAATGACATAGGTGATTTTTCCTACTCAGCCATTGAAATTATATGGGACACATTGAGGACCAGTACCACTAGGTATTGGAAAAAGTACAACGGGGCCTAAAGGAATTGTAGGTCCAAATAGGAGTGATCTAGGTGAGCGTGGTGCAAGTGAGCGTGGATCAAATGAGCGTGCCAAAATTTAGTTCCACTGAAATCACTTCCGAGCTCTGAGAAGTACCACTACTAGGGGGCTCTCTCCAGTTTGAGACAACTGAAGACCAGGAGTGCACACAGTATTGGAAGACTCTAAGTATCAACCTTGCAGTGCTACCTATCTAGACCTTGCATGAGTTTCACCAAGGAGTTTTCAATGAGCTTCGTGTCTGGGAGAAATGAGTGTTGTTGATTATTGAGGAGGTACAAACTAACAATCAATAGATTTTTGTAGAGAAGGTGCAGGCCTTGCAAGTCTGGGACGAGGTGATGTAGTGACATCAACAACCAGAGGCATCCCTTACCCAAGTATGTAGCGAGCTCCCTGAGCTCCAAATTCCAAGAGAGGCTGCCTTAGCAAAGAAAATTCAAAAGTTAGATACTATGGTGAAGGAATCCAAGGAGGAAATTGGAAAGGTCTGGTTTTAGCTGTAGTTGTAGATTTCAGAGCTTTAACTGATGTTGCAGCCAACCACTCCTCTGGAAGTCAGAGAGCAGTGAGAGGTTTTTATTAAAGCAGCCATGACCACTTTAGAAGCTGAAGTAAAGGACTGCTGCCAATTTTTTGAGCGAACAATGGAGATGTGGACCTCGCTGAAGGAGGATCCACACTTGTAGATGATTGAAGCTGACATCCATGAAAAAAACTGCAATTTGATGAGATCAGAGCGACAGCGTGGACCATGGCACCTATGCAAAGTTTCACTAGACTTTAAGAAGGGGAGTTCATACAGATCCAAATTGATGAGTTGTGTCTGAAGACCATTATTATTTTCTTAAGGATGCAACCATGGGCCAATGAGGCAAGCCAACTATCACAGACTGTCCACAACAAGTTAAAGGCTCTGGGAAAGACACAGAGAACCATGGGCCTTGCAGTCGAAGGCCCAAAAACAAGGAAATTGGTTGAAGAAATTCACCAGGCCACCGCACAGGTAACAACAAATCTTCAAGAGTTGAAGATCGAATTCAATGGCCTGCAAGCACAGGTTGAGGCAAAACTAGCAGAGTGACTCAGGATGAGTCATGAATTTGTGTTGGGGGTCTATTGGGATGGGGTCCCTTGGGTCAAATTTTGTTAAGTTTTGTTCAAAATTGTAAAGTGTCCTCATTTTGAGGAGGGGAGCATGAGTAGCGCAGGTCGATGGGAGTGAAAGGGGCTTTAGGAAGGTCAAAGACCCTTAATTTTGTTAAATTCAAGTAGTTTTGATACCCACCCATGGTTCACGGACCATGGTATTGCAATGAAGAAGAATATAAAAGGAATTCATAGAAAAGTCATAAGATAGCCAAGCATAGAAGTAAGAATAGTGCATGAGTTGAGTCTGATTTTATCTATTCTATACTTGGGCAAGGGGGAAGGTTCCTGTAACTGTGTGTGCGGAGACCTTGGTAAGTCTGCAGCTGAGTGTGAAGGCCCATGCAGCTGTGTGTGTAGGGTTGGAAGAAGTTGTAATTGAATATCTGAAGCATAATAAAGACGTATATTGGAGAATTATCTATGCATTTATGTGTCACTATTTTATTTCTGAATTTACTTTATTTATGATATGTTGAATACAATTAATCAAGAAAATGACTTAATATATTAACAAAGACATAGGTTTGTTTATTTATATAATGTTATGCATCTTTAGCACAATTGGAGAAGGACATAAGTAGATTTACTATCATTGACTATAAACTCCAAGTTTTAAGAAGGTTGAGATAAAGCCCTAAGTTTGGCAGAAACACATCACATAGTCCTCTGGATGTAGAAACCTGGTTTTTGCATCCCCCAATATTGACTCAGGTGAGACTACAACTTGCGCTATGTGGGTTGTTTCTGAAAGGGCCAGTCATGCAGGGTTTTGTTGGTTAGCAAAGCTAACTCCGAACCTGGGTCCAAGCCCCCTCAAGCCAATAATAGTCATCGAAGGATCTAGGAAAATTTATCCATCATCACATTCCAATGTCACTCGATGGCTTCCTCAAGCAATATTTTAAAAGGATCTCCTGCCCCCTCATCTTTCTTTTCTTCCAACATGGGAGGCCGTCAATATTTGCGAGGATGGTCTTGCAAAGGTTCAACTAGATCCCTAACTCCTTATACACTGACCTCATTGGGGACATGCAATGAGAAATAGGGAAAGAGCAGATTCTTTGATACCACTAATACAAACTTAAACATGGATGCAACAAATTACAGATTAACCATAAATACAGAAATGTAGCAGAAATAACACCTCATTTCATTAATATCATAATACTGAAATATGCTTACAAACAAAATGGAAAATAAACTAGCTCGGGTGTTACAGGAATAAGTACCCTAGGGCCTTGGGTTGGAACCCCAACAGAGCAAGAGCAAACTACAGTAAGAAACACTCATACAACTAAGTCAAAATGCTTGTATAAACAAACTATGTGAGAGCAGCCATACTCGGATGTCCTTTGTTTAGGTAGATCCCACAGGGTTCAGACACTCTGCAACTCCTGATGTTCTTCAAACCTGAAAATCATTCAATTCGAACATACATAACAATATAGAGATAAAGAATTTTAATGAAACTAACTTTGTATCATATAAGAAAATGATTAGTTATACATCAAAATAACATTCATATATGAATTACAACACTATCTGATGCATAAACACAGTTAATCTCGGAAACAAGGCAATGCTTCTTTTTATTGTAGAAAGCTATAACTAACATAGAGAGAATTCACTTGAGTCTTATTCTTCTAGCTCCAAGCGGAACCGTCCTCTGGATCCATCAAGTCCCATCCTTCAACAGCCTCCTTCCATAACCAATATTATGATATCTCAAGCAAGAGGGAGAATATGTATAATCAAGGAAACAAGGGTTTCCTACAACTTGGGGAAGTGCATGAAGCACATGGATACTTCAGACTCAGTCAAGGATAATCTCAGTATAATAACTCTATCTCTTCTCCTCCTTAAGGCCTTCCCATAGAAGTCTATTTATACTTCTCACAATTAGTTTTTTAGTTGGGAAACAGTTGGGTCACGAGAAATAGGAGGTAATCAACAGGAAAAACCCATGAACTCCTCCCACAATTAAGGAAATTTAATTTTTTAAGTGTTTTAACATATATACACAGGTTGGGTATTGACTAACACACATGATACATGCTATCTCATGGGAAATGTAGCGTACAGGGAATAAAACACCGTTTTTAAAATATTTGGACCAATTCTAGAAGGAGGGGTTTCCCTAGGCCATAAACCAAGCATCACAAATACTAAGGGTGGTAAATGGTGCTATAAGAGATGCCCCCGAATATATGAGGTCAAAAGGGGGCCAAAATGTATTAAGTATATGGAAAGAACCCTGTCGAGACTAAGAATGATTTCACCAGTATTCAACCTACCAAGCCATAAAAAAAGATCAGAAAGAAACTGCTGTCAGAGGCGGGCATACCCATGCTCAGAGAAAGCAAAGCATGTCCGCATATCAAGTACAAGTGTATTCAATATGTATACAACTATAAAGAATTGAAAGTACATAATGGATCATCTGATCGTGATCGAAAAAGTACATGTCTAAATATCACATATAAGAAGATGTTCAATGAAGCTAAAAGATGAAACTGATCACTAATGTCAAAAAATAATCCCAATAGTACCAAATGAACATGATGGAATAAAATGATACTACATCGCAACTCGGATGCCAACATATAAGATGTCACTGTGAAGAACTACAACATATACGGTGGATGGTGTCAACTAGCAGTAACAGGAGAAACTGACAAGTGAACCAAAACATGCTGATGCAACTCAAGGACTTCACCGACTGCCTTGGTAAATTTCTACACAATGGGAATAAATGATTTGAGGTCGACCACGTGAGAAATTGTTTGATTACTGGTCATTGATGTATACTGTTAACAAACACGAGACTACTCATTGATAATGATAATGAGAGTCAAGGTACCCAGTACAATCTAACAAGTGTGAATGAATGAGCTGAAGTTGAACACCTGGAAGAATCTATCAATCAGGGGACAATGATGGTTTCCCATTTGCCGATAGCGAAGGAATCTACCACTGATGACTGCAAACCCCAAGGTACTGCCAAATGGACTCTAGATATTTGTCCCAGAGCAAATGAGCCATAGTCGATAGGAAAAGATCTGCTAGAAGGAAGGCATTAAGGCATCCTTCATCAATCTAGCGTGAGTGTAACCCGCACGTCAATAATGTGGAAGGAATCAAATGAAAAGGATGTAGTAACCCAATCAAATCACGTTTTTTGTGTACACAAGATGTAGATAGCGCAAGATAGAAACCCTCTGAACCAACCAATAATCAAAGCTGACACAGAGGCAAGGAATCCACCAATAGGGTCAAATGGAAACCAAGGTACTGCACGAATCCCGATGTGTGATAATAGAAGTTGATGTCGAACACAAGGGAAACCAGTCAGTCAAATACTCATAATACTGATCGATTTTGAGCACAAGGTGACTTATCAATAATGAAAATAGGGTCAGGGTGCGGCTCTAGGACTACCCTCAGAGCAATATGTTGTCGTCGATAAGGACAAAACCCACCAGCAAGAAGTCAATGGAGACCTTCTCAAATCGGCACGAGAAAAGGACCAATATAACTGATGTGATGACAAACATGACACTGACAACAAAGGATGGCCGAGTGAAAAATAGGTCAAGGGACACCGCATAGAGGTCGACTCAGGCTTACTTCCCTTGAACAAAAGTACAACTCAATGATGACTATATGGCAACGTATGATAACTCTGTATAAGTTTGTCATGCAGGAGGCATGAGAAAACTCTCCATGTGATTGGAGGAGGTTACCAATCGGAGGATAACTGACTCAAGAACAAGGTCAAGGTGTACCTTGAGTGCTTTGTTCAAGGGTGACACGACTAACTCTAGCTACCAACAAAATATGGAAATGTTGTCCTGTTCCCGCTCTTTTTGGAATATATAATTTTTTGTCTTTTTCTTTAAGCTGGAAAAGGAATAAAAGAATGCTATAATACAATGGAAAGAACGAGTGTCAGATAAAGACATGATCTAGTTCTTGGGATGGGAATAATCCTATGCTCAATGCAGGGAGGTGAAATTGGTCAAGGACACTCAAAGGGATGTTCCTTCCATGGGTCAAAGGATGCGTCAAGTTGTAGAAGCTAAGTGATTGAATGGTTAATTTTGCAGAAGACATGGTCAAATAAGTGGCTTAAACACAAGTCCAAGTGAAGCTGACTTAAGGCCAAAAGGTGCAAACAGTCAAAATGCAATGTAGCAGTAGAACTCAACACAAAGGAGCCTCTAGTGTATAAGGCCAAAAATAAGCGTAGAAGAAAGAAGAATGTGTCTTCAACACACAAGTCATGGTGGGACTAAAGAGGAATCCCGAGCCTACTCAGTATAGTAGCATCGACAACCAATGTCAGCTAGGTTCTAACTAAGATACCCATGTAAAGGATGGCTCTACCATCACATCATGATTTAAAAATCGGCGGGTGAACATGGTTTGCTAACCAAGACATGATGGGGTTGACCCTATGGCTAATGTATCACTAAACGAAGGCTAGTATGCAAGATGCAATGGGAAAAATGGTTTTCCCTAACCTATATGCCAGTGAGTGAATGATACCTTCCATGATGGGTCAATGGTCATGGGACTGAAATAAAATCACGAAAGAAGTCTCCAAAATATCCTGAAAAATAACCCACTCTTGACCAAACAAGCCCACAAGTCAAAAAATTCATGAGACAAAAATAAATTTTTGAAAAAATATTTTACAATTTCATAGTTATATAATGACTTTTGGACTCACATTTTTTTTATTTCTATTTGGAGCAAAGAGCAGTGGATCAAAAAGGGAGCAAAATTTCCTTTGAACAATTGGACCGTTCAAATTGCACGAAAGTTATGAGGTAACCCTCAAATCATGCTTGTAATAGTTTGTGATAGTTTTTAGAAGTTTTCATCAAGTTTTAACTGTGGGAATTTATGCCAAAAAATCCAACTCTGCGTACACGTGGGTTGGATGTGATCAACCCGTGTATACGATAGCCCTACATGCGACTATGTGTAAAGGGAACCTGCGTATACGTGAGTTAAAATTTAAACACAAAAACTAACGGTTGAACCTCAAATTTTTTCAGGATGACCATCACATGGAGAGAGAGAGAGCATACCACAATTGAAAATGAGGTAATGAATGACGAACATGCACTAGACGCATTGAGAGGGTGTGGCTTATTGAAATTTTTCAAAATGTAAAACATGAAAGCCAACACATGCCTGCCCAAACTGTTGATCCACTACTGGAGTGCACAGGATGATGCCTTCATGGTATATCAGATGCCTTTACGGATTGAGGTTGAAGGAATCTAATTTATTATAGGTCTCTCCCGAAGAGGGGAGGTTGTTCATTCGACTCGCAAGACAAGAGGTAGTCTTTCAGTAGAGGACTATGTACATATATACTGTCCTGGACACCCGGAAAAGATTGGAAGTCAGATTCCAATAAAACACGTGGAAAGTGTATCTCCGAGGATTCTGCTATTTACCATTGCAAGGGTATATGGATCAGATTCACTGCATCAGGCTTCATGAGTGTCCATGAGCCTTGGAGTGGAATGCCTGGTGCACTCCTCTTCTAACCAACATGAAGAGCCCATTAACCTCTATTCCGCAGGGTTAGACAAAGAACTTTGGATATGGGACTATCTTATGCTCATTCTTCTTCGAGAAGATACCTGGGCTATGTACCAAAGTATCTGTCTCCATCAGAAGCCCTCGAGATCCTCAGATGGGTAGATGGGCTGACTTGATGAAAAGCCTTGGAGGCAGGGACGTGCCTAGGATGACTTTCAATGATGAGTTTTTCACATAGTGAGACCAGCAGATCATCACAGTCGACGACTACCCATATGCTAGTATGGATTTTTGAGGAGATCTAGACTTGGTGTTGCCACCAAATGCAGCATGGGGAGACATAGGTAACAATTTTTATGTTTTTGTAAATTTTTAAGATTTTTTCTTTTTTAAAATATGAAATGAACTTAGAAATATTTTTGATGAGACAAAATACTGACAAAAATTACCATGTTCCAGATGTGGGTCCAGTGAGACCAGACAGATTTCCAAGGCACAGGCGTCAGAGAAGAGGTGCCGAAGAGGCAGTAGCTGAAACAAAGAGAGTCCTATATGCAGTTCAGAGAAACTTGGTGAGGCTTACTCACCAGGTACTTATGATAGCCATAGAGGATCTTCTTGAATAGATGCAGTGCCGCGTGGTAGGGGTACCATGAGATTGGGTCCACATACTTTGGCGTGTAGCCAATGCAGTAGTTAACTTTTTAGCTGCTCATCCTGAGCCGGGTCTATAGATAGATTGGACATGATTATGGGCATGAACCCAAATTTCGAGGGCATTTTGTCCCAATTTTGTATACTTTGAACACTTTATCTACATACAAACGATTATCTATATATATATATATATATATATATATATATATATATATATATATATATAGATACAGATTCAAATTTTGGATGTTTGTTTAATTTGATGAATGATTAATATGCCAATCTAATGTATTAGCAATAGAGTTTGCTAATCAATTCTCAGATCGTGGAATGTGAACATATGTAATATAAACAAATGATTGTTGCAACACTCTCACTCTCAAAAATTGGCTATATAAATAAGGATCATGAACTCGATAAATTTTATTTAATTATGACACTACCAGCTATGAGTCAAGATAAACTACCAATGAATCAATCCCATAAGAAATTGCTTCAGATAGTAAATTAATAATGGCAGTAAATTCGGAAATGTTATTCAAAGCCCCCTTGACACCATCAACTGGCCAGATGGATAATAAATTACCCAAGTTGCGGAAGCAAGATTCCAAGTGTGTTTGTTGCACAAAAAATTGTCACCTTGACATTTTGCAATCTGTGTGAGTCCATTACCACTCATACTTTCCTCCTTTGCAAGTCTTAAGCCTCAGTTCCTCATATCAAGCCTTGAAAATAAGAGAAAGCCCTCAAAAGTCTCTAAAACTCTGGTTCCGCACTTTCTCTTTGCATTACCTGCGGTCTCGCACCTAATGGTCATGTCTCCTGTGCACCTGACCGCTCTGTCTCTGTGTTATGGGTGTGGACCCCTGTAAAAGTTAAAAGGCATGAGTATATTCTTAAAAAACTCACTTTCAGTCATTTCTAGAAGCTTCTGGAAGGAATCTTGAGGTGGAAAGTTCGCTCCCTTAAGGTTCATGCATCCCATACCTTAAGGAGCTAACCCCTTGATGTGAGGAGCTTATCCCTTTGAAGGAGGACTCTATCCCTTCATAGGTGGACCTGTAACCTCCTTCCTCTGCACTATAAAATGAAGCATTGGGCTGGTTACTTGGGAGGTTGAAAGCTGAATATTTTTGAGGTGAAATGCTGCTGGAACTTAGTCTTCTTAGTTGAGTTTTTATGAGGAGAGATTACATACCTCTAAGATCTCATTTGGAGAAGTGCAAGGCTTGTTAAAGTAAAGGAAATTCCTGTTTCAGACCCCAAGAAGAGCTTGTTCAACATCAAGGCTGAAAAGGTTCTTCTACTTCAAAGTTAATACAAATACATTTGTTTTTCTCAATAAGTTGTTGATGTATGGTTTATTTTATGGATTTTGTTATGAAACCAGCTCACAAAAAGATAGAAAAGAGAGATCCATGCCCTAGAATTCAAACTCTTCGAGGGGGCAACCTCCTTTACATTACATAAATGAGAAATTCTTGGATGATTCAAATGACAAAACCTCCTTTCTATATATAGGAGTCTAAGGAGTCACAATATACCCAACCGACCTAACAATAATAATATAAAGCCACAAAAATAACAATAGAGGGATTCTATGGGCCACAGTAATAACAATATGGGGACAATAGGGGCACAACAATATTAATAAAGGATACAACTACAATAGTAATGGGGTAATCACTAATATTATAGGGACCCAACATGCCCCTCTCCTTCAAAAAAGTGCTGTCCTCAATGCTTCAGTAGTTCTGGATGCTTTTGTATAAAATTCTCATCCTCCCATGTGGAATCTTCACCAGAGAAGTTCTTCCACTTGATAAGATACTCCGAAATTGATCAATTTCGTAACTGTCGAGTTCTTGTTTCTGTGACTGCTTCTGGTTCCAATATAATTTTTCCTTCCTTGTCAAGTTCTAGCAATATTGTTTGAACTGGGAGCTTGTCGCCTATAACCTTCTTTAAACATGACACATGGAAAACTGGGTGCAATCGAGAAGCTGCAGGAAGCTCCAATTTGTATGCCATAGTACCAATCTTTTGCAACACCTTGTACAGACCATAATACTTTGGTGATAATTTATTATCCTTATTATCTTGCTTGAGGGACATTTTCTTATATGGTTGTAGCCATAGGAATACCCAATCACCTACATCAAAACTTCTTTCGCTGCGATGTTGATCTGCCTGTTGTTTCATTCTATTCTCTGCCAACACAAGGTTATCCTTTAAGAGTTGGACGACATGTTGTTGATGTTCGATGTGATGTTCCACTGCTTGAACCTTAGAATTTTCTCTTAAATATGATGTGATGGATGGTGGCTGATATCCATAAATTGCCATAAATGGGGTCATTTTTGTTGCTGTATGGAAGGAAGTGTTATACCACCATTCAGCCAGAGGCTGTTGAGATTTTTTGTTAATTAATTTTGGAAAAAAAATCTCATGAATGTGACAACAATAGGATTTGTTGCTAAGTTAGCTCCAGTTATTCCCGAGGAGGAGTTATTGCATCCTATATTTGTTGTGAGAGAATTTATGATTCAGTTTTCTACTCCCAGCTATAAAATGTAAGCCCGTAGAGGATATTGGAGCAGAGAGGGTGTGAGGAATTATGTTGGTGTAATCTCCTGTTGAGTAATAAGATTGTCGATGCCTCTGTTTGGTGGATGTAGCCCAGATTGGTTGGGTTAACCACGTTAAATTAGTTGTCTCATGATTTCTGCTGTGCATAATCTGACAATTGGTATTGGAGCATGAGAGGCCAAGTCTGTTGAGCAAATACAAAGTGCCGTGGCGTCTGTTGCTGTGTGTTAAGCCGGTTACAACTGTGAGCCAGGAAGCGTTGAACAGGCTGTGGACTAGGAGCCAGACGCATGTATATCCAGCGCTGCCAAGGTAACCTGGCTCAATAAAAACGTATTGTAATCTGAATTCAGAAATAATATAAATCATGTGTTTTGTGGTTACGATTTTCTTTCATTATGTATATGAGTATGTCAGTTTTAAATTGATCCTGCGTGCTGTTGTGAGAAGTGTGAATCCAATTTAAAGGCGTAATACTTAATTGAGGAATGTTGATAGAAGAGTAAGATCGATTCACAGTTACAGCGTTATAAATCTGGTTAAAGAGCCAAATTCTGGCTTGGCGTTGAAATCTCAAGAATGTCGAAGGAGCGATATTACAATCGCGTGGAAGAATCTGTTGAATGAAACGGCTTTAGGAATCGATCTGCAGGTTGAAGGGAGGGGTAATAGTATTGACGCTCAGCAGAATGGTGAAACCGATTCCCGTCGTACGTTTGATGATGAGAATTGTAATTGCAGAACGTTGCTCGGACCTGAGAACGAAGTGTTGCAGATTCGACGGATGAAGACAGATCGATTTACATGAATCGATGTTATTATATATTTTCTTTGTATAAAGATAAGTACCAGAGTATTGATGGATTTTATTGTTGTATAATGAATTGTTTTGTTTAGATCGTGGGCCATAACCCACAGGTCAAAGTCATTTTATTGATGGAAGGCGGTTTTTTTTTAAATAAAAACTTCATTTATTAAAAGTTGCAATTGGAGATTTTGTGTGACACAACATGGCAAAAACTCAAAGTGCTTGATTTGAGATCGAGAAGTTCAATGGCAAAAACAACTTCGAGATTTGGAAAGTGAAGATGTATGATCTACTCGTGCAACAAGGTGTGGCGAAGGCATTATTGGGAAAATCCAAACAACCTTACACCATGACAGATGATGAATGGAGTGACTTGGATGAAAGAGCACTGAGCGGCATTCGACTCTGTTTGGCGGATGATGTTTTGTTTAACATCGTGTCAGAGAAAGCTGCTGCTGGTTTGTGGACAAAGCTTGAAAAGCTGTACATGACAAAATCCTTAACCAATAGGATTCCTTGAAGCGACAGTTATACAGTTTGCGCATGAAGGAAGGTACATTTATTACTGATCATTTGAATACCTTTAATACTCTCCTGGTGTAGTTAGAAATTATAGAAGTAAAATTTGAATCAGAAGATAAAGCTATAACTTTATTATGCTCGTTGCTCGAGTCATGGGATCATTTTGTTACTTCTATAAGTCTTAGTACATCAAAAACCCTTGAATTTGATGATGTTGTTGGAGCTTTGTTGTTCGAAGAAACAAGGAAGAGGTCAAATTCAGTAACCTCTACATCAAAAGCAATGATGGTCAAAGGACGTTCTAAAGAAAGACGCTTCAGTAAGCACGACAAATTGCGGTCAAAATCGAAAGGGAAGAAGAGTAAAGTAAATTGCTAGTTTTGTGGCAAATTGGGACATTTGAAGAAGGACTGTTGGAAGACACAGCAAACATCCAAAGAAGAATCTTCGACAAAGAAGAAAGAAGCAAACACGACAGATACAGGTTCGGCATCCATTTCAGGTATGAGTGATGAAGTGTTATCAGTTGATTTGTCTAATCATGAGCAATATTGGCTGTTAGATTCTGGTGCATCAAATCGCATGTGCATTCATAGAGAATGGTTTAAAACTTATAAATAAATCAATGATGGAGTAGTTTACATGGGAAATGATGTCACATGTAACATTGTGGGAATTGGAAGCATCCAACTTAAAATGTTTGATGGGACAAATAAAATTCTAATTGATGTAAGACATGTACCTGAACTAAGAAAAAACCTCATTTCACTAGGAGTACTAGACACTAATGGATATAAAACTTTTATTCAAGGTGGAGTAATGAAAGTTTATAAAGGAATTTCACTAGTAATGAAAGCAAAGAAAGTTGGAAACCTTTTTCAGTTAGAAGGAAGAACAGAGTCAGATCATGTTTCTACAGTATCTGAAAATGATAGTCATTCTATTCGTTTATGGCATCAAAGGTTGGGCCATATGAGCGAAAGAGGTTTAAATATTTTATCTGATCGTAAGTTACTTCCTAATTTAAAGTCCCTTAAGTTAGATTTCTGCAAACATTGTCTATTTGGGAAACAAAGCAAGCATAAGTTTAAAAATGGAAAACATACTAGTAAGGGAATCCTTGATTATATACATTCTGATGTTTGGGGTCCATCTCCTACAACCTCATATGGAGGATCGTCATATTTTGTATCTTTTATTGATGATTTCTCTAGAAAAGTGTGGGTCTACATGTTAAAGAAGAAGTCTGATGTATTCACAGTTTTCAAACAGTTTAGAGCATTAGTTGAAAACATCACTGGAAAAATCGTTAGATGTTTAAGAACTGACAATGGTGGTGAGTTTACTTCAAAAGAATTTGATAATTATTGCAAGGACGCTGGGATCGAAAGACATAAAACCACTGTATATACTCCTCAGCAAAATGGAGTTGTTGAATGCATGAACAGGACTCTTTTAGAGAGAGCAAGAAGTATTCTTAGTAACGCCAATTTGCAGTAGGAATTGTGGACAGAAGCAGTTTCTACAGCTTGCTATTTGATAAATCGATCACCATCAACTGCAATAGGATGCAAAATTCCTCAAGAGGTATGGAAAGGTCATCCTTGTGATTATTCTAAACTTAAAGTTTTTGGTTGTGATGCATATGCTTTAGTTCCAAAACATCATCGTTCTAAATTAGATCGTAAATCAAAAAGATATATCTTTGTTGGATATGGTGATGGGACTAAGGGATATAGATTGTGGGATCCTACTACTCACAAGATCATCATTAACAGAGATGTTAAATTTAATGAATCTTCACTTGAAAATCCAGATGTAGATGATAAATTGAAACAGGATAATGTATCTAAGCTTCAACACATTCAGTTTGAAACCAGTTCAAATATTGATGATAGTCAAGATGAACAAGTTTCAGATGCAGATCATGAACAAGTTTTAGATGTAGATCATGAACATGTTTCAGATGCAGATCATGAAGAAGTTCCTACAGATAATAATTAACAAATTGTGGAAGTACCAGAAACATCTTTAAGGAGGTCCACAAGAATCAAACGTCCTCCTAAAAGGTATGATGATTATGTTACTTCAATTGCTTTAACCGCTAATGATGATGAACCTTTATGCTATCAGGAAGCTGTAGAAGGTTCTAAAAGTGAAAAGTGGAAAGAAGCTATGAAGGACGAGATGATGGCATTAGTCAAGAATGGCACATGGGATCTGGTAGAACTTCATAAAGACAGAAAAACTGTGGGATGTAAATGGGTTTAAAATTTGAAAAGGGGTGTTGATGATACAGAGGACAGGTACAAAGCAAGTCTGGTCGCAAAGGCTTTTTCTCAAAAAGTAGGCATTGATTTTCATAAGATATTTTCACCAGTTGTAAAAATTGCTTAAATTCGAATTGTATTAGCATTAGTTTCATTACTTGATTTAGAATTACAACAACTAGATGTTAAAACTGCATTTTTACATGGAGATTTAGATGAGGAGATTTACATGGAACAACCGGAAGGGTTTGTTCAAAATCGCAACAAGAAATTTGTCTGCAGGCTCAAGAAATCATTGTATGGTCTGAAGCAGTCGCCTCGACAATGGTACAAGAAATTTGATTCTTTCATGATGAGTCAAAATTATATAAGAAGTGAATATGATCATTGTGTTTACTTTAAGAAATTAAGTAATGGCATGTTCATTATCTTAGTGTTGTATGTTGACGATATGCTTTTAGCAAGCAAAAGAATAATAGAGATCATCAGGTTAAAGGCTCAGATGGCTAGGACATTTGATATGAAAGATCTAGGAGCAGCAAGACAGATTTTGGGCATGGAGATTTTCAGAGACAGGAGCAATGGTAAGATGTGGCTATCACAACAGAAGTATACTGAGAAAATACTCTTAAGGTTTGGTATGAATAATGTGAAGCCTGTTTCAGTCCCTTTAGCTTCCCATTTGAAGCTTTCTTCTAGTTTATGTCCTAATACAAATGAAGAAAAAGAATATATGTCTCGAATTCCATATGCCAATGTAGTAGGTGCTTGATGTATGCGATGGTTTGTGCTCGACCAGATATTTCACATGCAGTTGGGGTTGTCAGTAGGTATATGGAAAATCCAGGAAAAGAACACTGGTCAACAGTGAAATGGGTGCTTCGGTATTTGAGAGGCACAAGTGATTATTGTATCACTTATAACAGGAGTAGTGAATTTGTTTGCGGATATGTTGATTCCGATTTTGCAGGTGATTTGGATAAGAGAAGGTAAACATCAGGGTATGTATTTACTCTTGCAAGTGGAGCTATTAGCTGGATGTAAAAGCTACAGAACATTGTTGCTTTATCCACTACTGAAGCAGAATACATAGCTGCTTCACATGCTTGCAAAGAAGCGATTTGGTTGAAAGGTTTTCTTGGTGAGTTCGGTAGGTTACAGGACAACATCAAGTTATTTTGTGATAGTCAAAGTGCAATTCATTTGGCTAAGAATCCGGCCTATCATAGTAAATCAAAGCATATACCTATCAAGTACCATTTTGTAAGACAAGTTATCACTGAAAGGGAGTCTCTCTTGAAAAAGTGCATATAAAGTAAAAATGTGTAGATATGTTCACGAAACCAGTTTTGTTAGAGAAGCTACGTTGGTGTCTGGCTTCTCTTGGCTTGCAGAAAAAATAAAATAATAAAGGAATAGTGTATCAGGATAATTTTTGTCAAGGTGGAGATTGTTGAGATTTTCTGTTAATTAATTTTGGAAAAAAATCTCATGAATGTGACAACAATAGGATTTGTTGCTGTCACATGGAATGAGTCGATCTTGCGGACAAGATAGACCTTCCTAGAATCTAAAGAAGACCTAATGACAAGCAAACCAACCAGACACTATCTTTCTCTAAATATGCTTTTATAAACAATGGCAAACAAGTGTTTTTAGGGCCTACCTTAGGTCCAACGCAAGCTTGTGGATGCCCTCGCTCCTTTGATTCAAATGAGCTTCTTTTCGCGAATCTGCAAACACAAACAAGGCAAACAAATTAAATAGCACCTGAAAAGCCAATTGCATAAAACATATTTAACATGAAAGTCAAGGAGTCCATGAAACAAATAACATAAGATACTTGTTGAGAAAAATGAGTTTGATTGTATTAATTCAAAAGAATAAGAACTTTAAAACCTTTGCCTTGACACTGTACAAGCTCCTCCCAGGGTCCAGCAAGAAGTCTCGTCTACTTTGACAAGTTTCACTCACTCCTAATGAAGCCAAAAAGATGTGTGATCTCTCTTCTTAAGCTTAACTAGGAAGTCTTGATTTCACCAGCATTTACCCTCAAAAATGTTCAGCTTCTAACCTCTCCAGCAACCAGCCCAATGCCTATATTTATAGTGCAATGGAGGGAGGTTACTAGGTCCTCCTTCAAAGGGATAAAGCCCTTTTTCAAAGGGATAGCTCCTCTCATCAAGGGATTAGCTCCTTCTCTTTTGGGATGCATGAACCACCTTAGAGTGAACAATCCACGTCAAAATTCCTTCTAGAAACCTCTAGAATTAACCCAAAGTGAGTTTTTTTAAGATAAAACTTGCGCCTTTTGACTTTCACAGGGGTCCGCACCTACACCATTAGGGATAGAGCAGGCAAGTCCGCAGTTTTTGTACACAGAAGGTGCGGGACCGCAGGTTACCATGAGAGAAAGTGCGGAACCAAAGTTACATTGATTTTTAATGTCTTTCTCTCATTTCCAAAGCTTGATTTGAAGAGCTGAGGTCTGAGACTTGCTTAGGAGGACAGTACAAGTGATGATAGACCCATACTGACTGCAAATAATCATGGTGACGATATTTTTGTATAACAGATTGCCCCCTAAAGTGCGAAGTATGTAGTAGATGAGGATTTCTTATCATTTAGGAAGAGTGAAGTACTTTATCATTTCGAGGATCATCTTGTGGAGAGCCCGGTTGGAACCTGTAAAAAAATTCAATGCAAGATATATATATGAGATCATATCATCACTGAGGTAGGCATTCCCATACTCAGATTAAAACTGACTAGAAAACTAACTACTGCTCTGATACAGGAATGATCTTGTAAAAAATCACAAATATAGACTCATGTGGACACAATATGGACGCAGCCATCTGTTTATGAATAGTCCATTATATAATGAATACAAAATTCCTCGCAGCCTGGATTGTGGAAACTAGATCCAGGGTCTTCATTTCTACTCACCGAAACAGTACGATTCTATCCATGTGAAAGAATGTGTTGATGTCAAACATGGTAGAAACCACTTGATTACCAGTCAATGATGTAAATTGTTAACAAGTGTGAGAGAAACCACCAGTGATGTCAATGGCTCTCAAAGTACCCAGTACAATCCATGAGATGCGAATAAATGTGTTGATGTCGAACATGTCACGGAATCCTTTGATCGAAAGTCAATGATGTAAACTGTCATCAAAGGCGAGAAACCTGCCATTAAGGCATGCAGATCCCAAGGTACTGACGATTCCTAGATCATCTTTCTAGATAATGAGATGATGTCGATAGAAAGCGATCCGTCGTAGGCAAGCCCACAACAAAAAATCATAGATCAAGTTGAAGAAATTTAGTTGCAAGGACTGACTCAGGGATGGTCAAGATGGATGACCGATATTTTGCAAATGAATGGCTTATTGGCAGTGACCTCTTGAACACATAACGACACGGCAGATGGTTTGGTGACAATTGATCCAAAGTTAATACCCAGAAACCGACTGAAGACTTTCAATGTGGTTTGATCAACTGTTAGGCAAAGGATTTCCCAACCCAGGTGAATGAAAGTGTCGTGTTCAAGAGTGGTTACAAAGTATGACAAACAAGCTCATTTTTCTCTCTTTTCCCCCACCATTTCTCGCAAGTACCTCTTTATTTTTGACAAGCTTGAGGAGGATAACATTTGCTTGATTTTAAGCTCATCCTTCGGATGAGTCCAACTTAGTTTAAATTCGAACCCTAAGAAGGAGTGGTTCATTCCTGTTTGTAATTGAACAGGTCCTTTACTATGAAATTTTAACGAGTCCAGTATAGGAGAAACTCGGCGTTTTTCAATTTTAGAGAGTCTGAAAAAACTTAAGAAGACTCCAGGGTTGAACTTTTTCGTAAATTTGTGTCTCCCAAGCCCGAAAAAGTATAAAATAATACTTGAGAGAAACGCTTGATCTTTTACGACCAAGGAGTACTTTTCGTCATTAGTGTCTTTGACCCGAAAAAGTAAAAAAGCGATCAACGACACGTCATTTTATGACCGATATCGAATTTGAAACGACAAAAATCCGGCAATCTTTTCATGTTTTTTACGGTTGGAAAAGAGCTGTAAGTGGACTGTCTTTTAATTCCATTTTAACGAGTCTAAAAGAAACACTCGACAATCTTTTCATGTTTTAGGAGTCAGAAAAGAGCTTAAAGATGACTCTACATGTTTTCCCGTCGAAAATGATAGATTTCACCTGAATAATCCGTTATTCTGCACAAAAACACAAACATTACTCATACCTGTTTGAAATGGATAAAAAAGTCGCAAAATACCTTTTTAAAGTGAAACATAAACAAATTTGCAATTTATTTACTCAAAAACCTTATAAAAAGGGCCTTTGTCAATTCATTTTTACCGTTTGAGTTTGGGTGAGAAAATAGTGCTTTTGCTCAAAAAACTTCCCATGAAGATTGCGGAAAATCCAACCGTCGGAATCGAACGCCGCCTTCTCCAGGTAATCCACATCATCCCACTCTTCATTTTTAACTGTTTAATTTTTTGTTTTAGTCATTTATTTCATTTTTTGGAGGGTTTTTAGGCACAAAACCCATGCGCGGGGCCTGCAGGTTTACCATTGTGGGCCTGCGGACCCCAACCTTTTCTCCATTGGGAAAAAGCTCAGGGTTCGCACCTTCCATGCAGAGAAAGTGCGGTCCCACGCACTGTGTCTAACCTGGAGGGTGCGGTCCCCACCGCAAGGGTTTTTAACCCAAAAATTCTCAAAAATGGACCACACAAAATATTTTCTAGCATTTTAATTTCTCTTTATACTTGATGCAGAGAGTACATCATGCTAGATTGGCTTGAACGAGAGCATGAGGACGTGGATGCTGCCGCATGGAATCATCAGCCTTCACTTGATGCTTTGAGGGCGTGCGGATTATACAAATACTGGGCTGTTCCTGGCATGAGGGATCAGGTGGATTTCTTACAGTGGTTGGTTGACAAATGGAGCATACAGGACCAGTGCTTCTTCATTGGTGGCCACCAGCTCGAAATCGAGCTAGCGGACATATATTTCTTGACTAGTTTTCCTAAGAGAGGTGAAGACTTGACTCTGCACGGGACTAGGCCAGGTGGCCAGTCTGTCGATAGCCTCCGGCTAGAGTACTGTAACAGCCAGGCTAGAGACAAAGGGATAGACATAAAGACGATATCCCGTCCTGAGCTCATGGTGATTTCATTCACTGTCGCCAGACTTTGCGGAGCTGCCGCATTACATATTGCCACCGGATCCCAGATGTGTATGGCATTTGATTGTTTTCGAGGCACCATCTTCAACTGGTGCGATGCTGTGTTGGCCAATGTGAAAGGCCAACTGACCAGGGCCAAGAAGGGACGACTAAAGACCTTTGGTTATGGGGCTTTAGTCGTGAGTTTTGGTCTGGAGAGGGTTCCTATGCTGATCCCACAGCACCTTACTGTTGGAGCTGGGCTTCCTCGAGAGCCCAAACTGATGTGATGGGTCGCAGTCATGGCCCGTCACCCGGACGAGAGGACAGAGGTTGCTCGATTCAAACCTGAGTATTTCCAATGGCTGGAAAACTAGGTCTTTTCTATTCAGGACTTCCCTTACGCTGGGATAGATTTTCGTGGTGACCCAGACATGGTTCTTCCACCAGGAGAGCAGTGGGATGAGTCAGGTAAAATCCTTTTCAACATTTTTTTTATTTTAATTTTTTGTTATTTTTTCATCGTCTCAAAACTGATAGTAAAAATTTCAAATGCAGATGTGGGTCCACAGCGACCAGCCGCTCTCCGGCCTTACGAGAGGAGGCAACCAGTTGCACCCGCACCAGCCCCACAGGACGAATCAGCAGAGGTTTTGGCCGAGTTGGAGGGTCATCTCGAGCGCTTGACAGGAGATATTCCTGAAACCACTATAGACGACATTCCTCGTCGACTTTAGCGCTATGTGATTGGGGTCCCGGGACCTTTTAGGAGGTTCCTTTACAAGGTGGCCCGTGCAGTGGTTTCTTATAGAGATCATCACCAATGATAGGATGATCGCCTATTGTGGGCACATATGACATTTTTGTTTTTCGTACTTATCATTTTTGCCGATCATAAGGTGTTTTTTAACCTATGATCGAGGACGATGTATTTTTTGACACACTCCTATATATATATATATATATCACTATTACTAGCTTATCTTGTAAATCATATTATGGAATGGTTTTAAATTTACATGTATGATTATTGCAAATGTCTATTTAACATTCGAGAAGAAATTGCATCTGCTAATGTATTTAAAGACTTTGGAATATGCTGATATTCAATATAATCAAATTCACGTTCCAAGAGACGCACTCTCAAAAATAATCTGATAACACTGGATTTCTAATGGCATACACTCTATTAAGCTGTAATACAACGAGTTCAGAATCTAACCTCACTATCAAACTCGGAATCCCAAATGAAATAGATTCAGACAATAACTCAATCACTGCACTATACTCGGCAATGTTGTTTGTTGTTTGACCGAAGCTTACCCCATGCATAGATACTAACTCGTCAGAGGTCGAATAGATAACCCAAGCTGTGGAAGAGATGTTCTGTGTATTACGACAAGCACCATCAGTGAAACCAATGTATGTTTGGAGAGGCACCGACATCTGCAATATCAAGAGTAAAACCAAGATAAGCAGGAATAATGACGAAAAAACACTCTCTAAGCTAAGCACACTGTTTAAACTAAAACACACCAGATAGAAAGAAAACTATCCTAACTAAAAATCTCCATACCCATTCTTTTAAGCATAATACCTCTTCAAGTAAAGGCCATTTTTGGGTTTACCCAAAGAGTCCCCGTCAAAGTCTACCAATTCATAGGCCCCTTTGGCCAGCTTTCGCTTGACGACATAGGGACCATGCCACATAGGAACGAATTTTCCAGCGCCTAGTTTATCATTACCTTGATCGTAAACTAAGACTAGATCTCCTTCCGAAAAATTTCGAGGGGTCACATTTCGATCATACTGAGCTTTCATTCGTTTTGCGTGAGTCTCGATCGCCAATGCAACATCACATCGATTCTCATCTAATTGAGCCAAGTATAACAAACGCTTTTCCTCTTTGGAAGTGGCTGGAAGTAACTCGATGGCCATTTGCAGTGACGGGATTTCGCATTCAATGGGTAACACAGCTTCCAAACCATAGACTAGTTGGAAAGGAGTGAACCCTGTTGACGTTTTTATTGAAGTTCGGTATGCCCAAAGCGCTGAAAATAGCATGTTGTGCCAATTCGACCGATGAATCCCAATGATTCTTCGGATCATGATAACTAAAACTTTGTTGATGGATTCAACCAGACCATTCGCTTGTGGATAATAAGGGGTTGAACTATCGTGACGTAAACCAAGCTGGCCTGTAAGTTCGGTCATCATAACGTTTCGAAAATGATGCCCATGATCAGTGATTATCGCTTGTGGGACACCAATCCTAGCAATTATATGATTGAACATGAAAATTGCAGTTGTCTTGCCGTCTGTCTCAAATGTAGGCATCGCCTTGGCCCACTTAGTAAAATAATCTACCGCAAGGATGATATACGCATGCCCCCCGGCCGAGTGAGGGTTACATGTAATAAAATCGATACCCCATTTGGAAAAAGGACCAACAAAAATTATAGGGTGGAGAGGAGCAGGTGGATCATGCATATTACGATCAAAAATCTGGTAGTTGTGGCATTTTCGGACCGCCGTAATACAATCTTTAAATAAAGACAGCCAGAAGTAGCCAGCGCGCAATATCTTTTGGGCTGTGGCAAACCCAGACATATGACCGCCACACGCTCCAGAGTGATAGTCATTTAGAACCTTTTCAGCTTCCTCGTGAGCTAAGCAACGTCGAAAAAGAGAGTCCGCCCTATGGCGATAAAGAGTATCTCCAGTAATCCTGAATTGTTGGGACTGGAATCGAATTTTGCGACGTTCTGACCTTGAAATTTCTGGCCGAAAGGATTGGGTCTGGAGATAAATGATGATATCCCCATACCACGGATCTAAAGTGCTGATTAGAAACAAGGATTCGTCCGCAATGGGCTCCTCCGCCACAGTTTCCGTGTCAGCACGCGGGAAGTCACAGATCAACTCCGCAAAAACTAAAGATTTCTTAGACTTGGATTTCTCGAATTCCAAGTCGAACTCCTGCAGGATAACGATCCATTTAGAGTACTTGTCCCCTAGCAATTTCTTGGTCAAAATGTAGATCATAGGGTTGCAATCCGAAATTACCGTAGTTTTGCGTAGTAGAATGTAGTGACGAAAACATTGGACAGCTTGAATGGCTGCCAATACCAATTTCTCCTCATGTGAGTATTTTAGCTTAGTTGGATTTAAAGTTTGACTAAGGTAATATATCACATGTTCAGTTCCTGATTCATCTTCCTGAACTAAGACCATTCCAATGGTGGAATGAGAGGTGGCGAGATACAAGAAGTAATCCTGGTTGTAGTTGGGAGGATGCAACAACGGTGCATGGGTCAATGCATGTTTGAGTGCATCAAAAGATTTCTGAGCTATCTCATCCCAATAGAATGGAGTATTTTGCTTCAACAACCGGATAAAACCCTTTGTAACCTCGGCGTAGTTAGGAATGAATCGTCGTAAAAAGTTTTCTTTCCCCTGCAAACTTTGGAGTTGGCGAAGACTCGAAGGAGGAGGCAATTTGATGATAGCTTTGACCTTCGAGGGATCAACGCGAATGCCAGCTTTCGAAACTACAAACCCCAGCAATCGACCCGTTTCTATACAGAAGACACATTTGTGTGGGTTCAAACGAATACGATAATGCCTACACCTCATAAATATTGCTCGTAAATGGACGAGGTGATCAACTCGATGTAATGAATGAGCAGGCAAATCATCGAGATACGGTTGCACAATGTGCTTGATGTCATGAAACGCATAAGACATCGCCCTTTGAAAAGTTTCTCCGGCATTCTTAAGCCCAAAAGGTAATTTGCAATAAGAAAATGTCCCCCATGGACAAATGAAAGCCGTTTTTGGTTGAGCGGCAGGTAGAATGTTGATTTGATTGTATCCGGAAAAACTGTCCATAAAGGAGAATATTTCACTGTCGGCACAATCATCAATGATTTGATCGATATAGGGAGTTGGGTAATTTTCCTTTGGACAGGCTCAATTAATGTCCCTATAATCTATGCATATTCTTATTGTTCCTTGTTTTTTATTGTTCCCAATCCGTTAACGGGATCGGATAAATGAAACCTGCTTTCAACAATTTTTCAACTTCTGCTTTAATTGAAGCAGCTTTTCGTGGGTGAATCTGACGCAAACGTTGCTGGACGGGTTTAGCATCCGGGTAAGTCTTGATCTCATGAACAACAATTGCGGGATCAATTCCTGGCATTTCCTCATAGGACCACGCAAACACATCGCGGAATTCTTGAAATAGGGCCTTATATATTTGAATTTCGTCATCTGTACATGAGGCACCTATATGAATGTTCTCAACAATTCCGGGCTTAACCGAAATGTCAATAGGAATAGTTCGAGAGATGTTTCCCAAATTTAACTCTGAATCGGGATGTTTCATTGGATTCTGAGGTTCCTTGACATATTCAGTTGTAAAAATTGATGAGAAATCATTTTCAAAACGATCATCCTCAGGTAAAAAAGAAGATCTGTGATGGAGATCTTCCCATGGTAAATCATCTACACATAAGATTTCACGAATTTTCTCGTCAGAGTGAGCAAGTTCAGAAAACGTAGTTAAATCCGAGGTTGATGTGAAAAGTGATTCCTCACGGACCACATTCATTAAGTCATTTTCGGTTGAACATGGGTTGGCAAAAGACTACACGGCTTCATAGGCAATTTCATATGGACTCAAAGGCATGGTATTACCAAATGAGTCTATCTCAGATTCAGAAGGGACAATCCAAGGATCATCATAAATAATGGTGTCTGATGTAATCATATGAATGGTTGCAAATGAAGATGATGCGTTGATTGGAGGAAAAGGAAAAGTTCCTAGTAAATCGGCATCTTTAACTAATCCTACTCCAACATCCTTATATGGGATAGTCGTTTTACCAACATGCTGAATACTCTCCGAAGAGGCTGGGTCGGATGAAAAGTAAGCCAGCTGGTCTATTGTTACGATCTTCCCATTGTGTGGAAACTTTATTACTCGAAAGACCGATGAAACGATCGCTGTCATAGCGTAAGACCAACTTCGACCCAAGAGAAGGTTGTAATCTAGAGGGGCATCAACCACCTCCACATCTAGACTAACGGTTTTTCCTTCAACCCCTATAGGTAAATCCTGTAGAATGCCAAAAGGATGAAACCCACGACCATCAAAGGCCTTTAGAATCATCGGGGATTGATTTAGCAACGGAGAACCAAGCGATCTCCAATACTGTATCGACATAATACACGTTGAGGCTCCCTCATCAATTACAGTCTGATGAATAGGCATGTTTTTGACTATCACTGGAATCTGGAAAGCCATTTGATGAGGCAAACACGGTGTACTATTTTCTAGATCGAAGATTATTAGGTTCGGGTCCTGAACATCAACAGCTCCTATAGCCGACAAAAGTAATTTACGTTGTGTTGGACATGATTGCAGCACTTCCAAAGCCGACATTGTTGAGGGTGAAACAACTAAATCCTCAACAGTGTTATAATTCTGAGCCGCTCTCGCATGTGGATTGAAAGCTGACTTTCGAAGTATACCCTTGGCAGGCGGTTTGATTACCAAGTCTGGATTAGGTTTCTCGATCTATAGTAGATCGGAACCGGGAGCTGAGGTTGATGGATTAGAATGAGAAGATTCTGCTTCTTTACCATCAACAGGACTTTTACTACCATAATCTTGCGATCAAGTCGCAATCTGAACATGGGACATCATCAATATGGGTTCTTCATTGGCATTCAAGGATGAACCTATCATCTTACTGCCTTGAGCCGGAAAAGGATCCTTCAAAACAACAGGAGTTTGGGAACCCTTGACAATCCTCGCAACCTCTGCACGATGAGGGCAGTCTCTTGTAAAATGTTCATCGTCACAAATGAGACAAGGATAACGAGGTTTGCGCTTTTCATCATTATTACGCCTTTTTAGGTTTCTCCTTTGAACTTTTGTCCATTTTATTCTTCTTCTTTCCTTTCTTCTTCCCACCGGATTTTGATTTGGCTGTAGATGACTCTACAACGTGAATATCGGTGGAAATCTATGCAGAAGAATCTCCTGTTGGGGAGTTAGGCAAGGTTATGATAGGGGAAGAATTCTTGGAAGACTTCTTCTTACTTTTAGTGTTAACCGTGCCAATCATACCATCAGCGGCATTAGATCCCAAAGGACCTGCAGTGATTTGATTTTTCTTGGGAAGATCGGGGATTTTTTCGTGTAACGTACCCGACTGAGTATAGACCAAGTCAAGGTACTGTGCCTGAGTAATGACTTGCTCCTGAGTAACAACTCTGACTTTAGCAACATCTTCAGTGATCTTTGGCAACAAAGATTTTACAAACCACTCAGCCAAGATTTGATCTGGAATAAATACCTTCACTAAACGTCGTCGACGTCTCCACTCATGTATATGATCTGAAATGTAAGTGGATGTCGATTGTTTTAGTGAAGTTAACAGTTCCGTGCCATTGTCATATCGGACTGGCAACTGAAAATAGTTAAAAATGAGGTAGCTAACTGACTAAAATTATAAAAAGTGCCTCGCGGTAGCTCAATGTACCACTTGGCCGCAAGACCAATTAGAGTGCGCTGGAAAAGTCTAAGACGGATTGAATCATCTGTGATGGAGTTAGACGCACACCAGAGGTGGTAAGTCATCACATGGTTTGACGGGTCCTCTCCTGATTTACCTTCGAACTTGGGAATGTCACTGGGCAACTTATTCGACATTGGTGGCTAAAACGGAAGATAATTAATGGAATCGTTCGTTAGGCGCGACAAGTCAGGTAAGTCCAAATTTGCGATAAACGGTAACTGCCGATTAGGATCCCTAAAAGTCTGGGTCATGAGACCAGCCCCAGGAGGAGGATATCCAGGATAACTAGGAATAAGAATTGCGTTCGGGATATTGTATCCTCCCGGAAAACCAGGATTAACCGGACCGTACTGGGGTTGTTGATAAGTGTACCCAAGGTATGGTTGATACTGATAGACTGGCTGCTGCACAGGAGGACCGAATTGGTACTGTCCCTGGTACGGTTGATAGGTGAATTGTGGTTGACTTGTGACAACCGTACTTAAACCAGGTTGTCCTACAGGCATCTGAACCGAAGTTTGAATCGTAGATCCAAACGGTGGTAAAGATGTCTGAGGAGTAGATACAGGAACAGTAGAAACCGGAGCTGTCGATACTCCAGAAGTAGGTGGGGTAGATTGAACAGATGTTGCGGTAGTTGTAGCAGTCGTTTGAGGCGGAGTGTGAGGTGTAGTAGGCCCAGGCCGAGAAACTACCGAAGGTACAAAATTTTGAATGTTAGACTGGACTGGTTGCTGGGATGTACCAGAAACTAAGGGTTATCCATTTTGAGATGACAACTGTACACTTGGCTGCAATACCTGTTGAGTTTGCGATGGATCCCACACTATATTCATTCCGGGGTACTAACCCATAACAGGTTGAGAATACCGAGGACCATAACCGGGTTGAGGGTAGGATTGGTAATTAAAAGGTACATTTCCCGTTCCTTGAACATACGTTTGACCTTGGGGTGGTTGAAAACCTTGGTTCGAGTACTGACCTTGGGGTTGATACCCTTGAGGCACATACTGATACTAGGGTTGACCTTGAGGTATAAATTGATACTGGGGTTGACCTTGGTGTACATATTGAGTCTGGGGTTGACCTTGAGGAACGTACTGTCCCATAGGTATGTACTGTCCTTGAGGTTGCCCCCAGATGCAAATTGTGTACCTTGAGGTTGACCCCCAGGCTTTAATTGAGGCTGCCCCCCTGGTGGTAACTGGCCATCTTGAGGCTGAGGATTGGAATAGAACCTGACATCATAAGAATTTATTTTATGCTCAATGGCTTAGTACCATTGTTTCCAGTTAATAACCCTTGCTCAATGGGTCGAGGAGATGCTCCCGAAAAAGTACCAGAAAGTGACTGATACCCGGAGGGAACAGAAGGACCGCCGTACAAAAAAGATTCGGGCGATTGAGTAAACATGGATGACTGTCCTGCCAAATTGACGGGAGTATAAAAACCTCTAGGTGTTGGGTGATAAGGAGCACAAGGTGGTGAAAAACTTAACCCTGAGTTTTCTAGAAAATTAGTCAAAGAATGATACCAAGAACTACTCCCAGGTGGACTGTAAAAAATTGATTCACGCTCCCTTAGCTCAATAACAGGTTGATTTTCAGGGATAAGGATGCCTACTTCTTCTTCCGGAGCAAGTTCTTCAATAGCAATAAGTCCAGAAGGAAGATCTTGGGTGATTACTCTTTCTACCCTAGGTGAACCAGGACCACTAGAAGTTGGAGAAACAAACCCCAATGTCGGAGTAGCAGCAAATTCACTTTCAGGCTCGGATATTTTGGGTTCTTCACCTATATCACTAGTAGATGAAAAGCTACCAGTGATTTCGGAGACAGACACTGACTGTGGATTATAATCTACTACTAACGGTTGAAAATCAGGATGTACTATCAAAGAAGATTCTCCTTCCTCAGGTGACCCAACTCTACTGTCTCTAGGAGTTACGAGGACTTTTAAGCCTTCGATCTAGCTCGGTACTTCCTCAGGAGGTTGGCCCCGAAGTCTACGGGACTTCCTCAGTAACTCAGCCACGTTTACAAACTCAGAAGACTGGCCCCGAAGTCTACGGGACTGTCTTGGTAATTCAGCAACAGTTAAAGACTTTTAACTACTTCACACGCAAACAAAGTAAAATCTCAATGAAAAGCACCTAAAGTCTCTAAAGAACCAAACAAATTTGAATCACATGGCTAAAGAATCTAGGAGATCAAACACACACAAACAGTAACTTTCCGTACCGAAAACACTAGTTGGTGATGAAATCCAACGTCGCAGAGTTCAATACAGAAATGGCGGTTGGAACAGTTACCCCGGCAACCTGCTTAATGAATAGACTGGCACAAGTTCCTCCACTTAACCATCTCGAGTGAAGAGAACCCTAAAGAAAATCCAAGTGAGTCTAGCCGACGTCTGCTCCAGGTACAGTGGGATCTTCCCACCACTGTCACCTTAGGAAGAGTCCTAAAGAATATGGCCACTAAGGTTACCAACTAAGACAAATACACCTGGGGGAACAATCTATGATCTGATACGCACGCAAGGGCAGAGTAGCAAGCTCAATCCCCTTGAAGGCTCCTTGACATAATCCAATGTTTACCAACAAGTGACCCCAGGCTCCTCGACAATGGTTAATCCGAGGTTTACCGTTTTTAATACATGAATATCTGGCATCGTTCCCAATGAGGAAGGATTGATTCCCACACTGGTTCGGACACGATCTCATGCTTCTCCTTTAAGAGGAGCTTTCCCAGAGCATAAATGCAACAATTGGATTTCTTCCCTACCACAAGATACAGATACTTGTTTGTTTTTACTGTCTTGGAGAGTTAATTACTCTCGTACTCCAAGACACTAGCCTAAGCTAAGTTGGTGTATCAGAGCCCTAGAAATAAAAATGTTACTAGGTAAATTTTACTTTAAGCGTTAATTTTAGTGGTTTTTGTTTAAGTCCAAAGGTGCGGAGATGAAACTCGTGGTATGAAGACTTGACTCAAAATCACTAAAAAATGCACCTAAGATGATCTAAACAATCTTTTTCTCTTCGATGAACTTCTAAACTAAGAAAGAGTTTGAGAATGTAAATACTTTGTAAACAAAAATCTTTCTCAATTAAACAAATTAAAAGAAGAACTTTTCCTTTCCAAAGCACTCAAAAAATGATACAACTAGTTATTTCACAAAAATTTCCCTTTTTCGTTTCAAAGCATTCAATCACTACAAAAAACAAACTTTTTTCAAAAGAGATTTTTATATTTTTTTAATAAAACACTAAAAACTAATAAAAATGACTAACTTTGAGATCTACAAACTATAAAAACCTATTTGAAGTCAAAGCCTACTAAAAGTATTTTTTAAGGATGTTTTACTCAGCTAGATGCAAGCTAAGGACCAATTTATACAGAATCACAAATAAGTCAAGAACAACCAATTTTGTTTTCTTTTTGAAAATGAAAATCCAAACTCTCAAACACAAGCTTTTCGAAGTTTTGTAAAGAGAAAACTCAAAGCGGATTCCTCAAACAAGGGGAGATTTCATAAATGGTTGGACTCATAAGAAGGCTGGTAGACACTAAGGTGATCTAAAGTCCCTACAACTTCTAAGCTCAAAGCCACTACACAACCAAAATGAAAAACAAACCCAACAAGCAAAACTCCTAGGAATTTCACCTAAAACCCTAACACTAACGAAATCAATCCAAGGAAAGCTTCTGACAAGTTATATGCAGGTCAGGGCAGTGGATAACAATTTCTAAACACAAGCTAAGCTGACTAACAGAGGAAATCTTAGGGTTTTCAAAATTTTGACAGGGTCCGCAGGCCCACAGTTAGCACAGGTGTGGTCCCGCTTTGTGCTAAAAGCCAAGCTGCGGGTAGGTACGCACTGTGTCAAACAGCTAGGGTGCGGTCCTCTCCCAAAGCTATGAAAAATGAAAAATAACCCTGGATCTACAAACTCTACCCAATTTTACACACAACAAGCCAAAAACAAAAACAAAAATAGAGTTTCTCAGGTCAAAGTAAAAACAAGGAAAACAATCAAGTCCCCAGTGGAGTCGCCATTTTGTCACACAGAATAAGTCGATCTTGTGGACAAGATAGACCTTCCTAGAATCTAAAGAAGACCTAATGACAAGCAAACCAACCAGACACTATCTTTCTCTAAATATGATTTTATAAACAATGGAAAACAAGTGTTTTTAGGGCCTACCTTAGGTCCAACGCAAGCTTGTGGATGCCCTCGCTCCTTTGATTCAAATGAGCTCCTTTTTGCGAATCTGCAAACACAAACAAGGCAAACAAATTAAATAACACCTGAAAAGCCAATTGCATAAAACATATTTAACATGAAAGTCAAGGAGTCCATGAAACAAATAACATAAGATACTTGTTGAGAAAAATGAGTTTGATTGTATTAATTCAAAAGAAGAAGAACTTTACAACCTTTTCCTTGACGTTGTACAAGCTCCTCCCAGGGTCCAGCAAGAAGTCTCCTCTACTTTGACAAGTTTCACTCACTCCCCAATGAAGCCAAAAAGATGTGTGATCTCTCTTCTTAAGCTTAACTAGGAAGTCTTGATTTCACCAACATTTACCCTCAAAAATGTTCAGCTTCTAACCTCTCCAGCAACCAACCCAATGCCTGTATTTATAGTGCAATGGAGGGAGGTTACTAGGTCCTCCTTCAAAGGGATAAAGCCCTTCTTCAAAGGGATAGCTCCTCTGATAAAGGGATTAGCTCCTTCTCTTTTGGGATGCATGAACCACCTCAGAGCGAACAATCCACGTCAAAATTCCTTCTAGAAACCTGTAGAATTAACCCAAAGTGAGTTTTTTAAGATAAAACTTGCGCCTTTTGACTTTCACAAGGGTCCGCACCTACACCGTTAGGGACAGAGCAGGCAGGTCCGCAGTTTTTGTACACAGAAGGTGCGGGACTGCAGGTTACCATGAGAGAAAGTGCAAAACTAGAGTTACATTGATTTTTAATGTCTTTCTCTCATTTCCAAAGCCTGATTTGAAGAGCTGAGGTCTGAGATTTGATTAGGAGGACAGTACAAGTGATGATAGACCCATACTGACTGCAAATAATCATGGTGACAATAGTTTTGTATAACAGTTACTAAGTTAGCTCCAGTTATTCCTGAGGAGGAGTTATTGCATCCTATATTTGTTGTGAGAGAATTTATGGTTCAGTTTTTTACTCCCAGCTATAAAATGTAAGCCCGTAGAGGATATTGGAGCAGAGAGGGTGTGAGGAATTATGTTGTTGTAATCTCCTGTTGAGTAATAAGATTGCCGATGCCTCTGTTTGGTGGATGTAGCCCAGATTGGTTGGGTGAACCACGTTAAATTAGCTATCTCATGATTTCTACTATGTGTATAATTTGTTTTTGTTTCTGCTGTGCATAATCAGACAGAGGAAACCATTTGACCCATTGTGTCTATTTATCAGATACAAAGCAACGAAGATATCCTTCCAAACATCTGTTTACTATCTGAGTTTGCCCATCAGATTGAGGATGATAAGATGAGCTATGAGCTAACTGAGTACCAAGACAAGAAAATAATTCTGTCCAGAAATTTCCACTGAAAATGGGATCTCTATCACTTACAATAATCTTTGGGTTTCCATGTAGCTTTTGAATTGTTTCCATAAATGCAGTAGAAACTGTACTGGATTTAAATGGATGTGATAATGCACAAAAGTGTGCATACTTGGTAAGTCTGTCAACTACCACCATGATGACACTCTTTCCCTCAGACTTAGAAATAGATGATTCCAATGTGGAAACATCTAGCGAACATAATTGTGCAATTACACCTCTTTGTTCCCTTTTTAGAAGCTTTGTCATACCGTTAGAGCTGATTATCTTTCCCGATTTCCCTGCAATACCCCTTAATTCAAATTCCTTTCCTTCCATAGAAAATTTCATGAAAAGTTCTTGAAAATTAAAAGCTATTGTACCCAAGGATTGTAGCCATTGGACTCCTAGTACAACATCAGCACCTCCCATTGGAATGGAAAGCATTGGGCTAGTCAATACATATTCTCCCATGGATAGCTTGATATTATGGCACTTTCCAGAGCAATTTATTGTTCCTCCATTTGCAGCCATCACTTGACACTCTGGTGCTGGATGTAAGAAGCAATTCAATTCTTTTGCTACCTTACAATGAATAAAATTATGGGTACTTACTGAATCAATCAACACTATTATCTTTTTCTTCTTGATTTGTCCTTATATCTTGATGGTTTGAGGAGTGGTAATTCCTGCCAATGAATTACAATATATGGTCGGATTCATTTCTTCTTTATCTAGGCTTTGTTCCTGGAGTATATCCTCTTCTTTTGACCATTCTTGCTCCTTTTCTTCTTCCTCTTCACAATCTATGTAGAATAATTTGTTCTTAGCACACTTATGACCTTTAGTGTATTTTCCATCACAACTGTAACAAAGCCCTTTTGCTCTTTTTTCTTCCAATTTTTGTGGTGTCAACCTTATAGGTTGTGGAAGACTAGGGGCAACAACACTTCCATCTTTATATTTGTGAGTGGTATGCTTCCTGGTTGCCATAATTTTGCTTTCCATTTTTCTTGCTAACTTGAATGCCTTCTCTAATGAATCAGGTTCCCAAAGGCGAACATCATGTTAGATATTATCCTTTAAAGTCCCTATGAACACATCAATCCTATGCTCCTTTGGAATATTTTTTAACCTTATGTTCAATTTTTGGAACTCCTCAATGTGCTCCATTATTGAACCCTTTTGTTTGAGACTTATCAATTGGCTAAAAAATGTGTTGCTTTTTGTATCCTCATAATGTGTTGTCAATTCTTTCGTAAAAATTTCCAAGTGATAATTTGTTTATGAGAGCAAATCCATTGATACCATACAAATTGATTTGGTTCCAAATATAAAGTTGCAATATGTACCTTTTGTGTGTTTTGCACATTATTGAGATCAAAAAATTGCTCCATCTGTAATATCCATGTTACGGGATCCTTTCCATCAAACTTCCTCATATCAATTTTTGGAATATGGTGGGTCTTCGATCCAAAATTAGAGTCTATGGAATCATGATTAACATTTCTTTTGTTCTCATCATGAGTTTCCTTTACTACCCTTTCACCATTAGTGACCATTTCTTGTAGCAACTTATTCATATTTATCTTCAATTCTTCCATCTTATCATCAATGCCATCAATTTTAGCATCCATGCCATTCATCTTAGCTTCCATGCCATCCATCTTAGCTTCTACACCTTTCTTTAAACAATCCATCTTAGCTTCTACACCTTTCTTTAAACCATCCATCTTAGCTTCTACATCTTTCCTTAAACCATCCATCTTAGATTCTGTTGCTTTTTTGTGCAAGTGACACTTGTTGCACTTGGTCTCGTAATTTTGATATATCATGTTGCATTTCTTCCTCTTCTTCATAATTCATGCTAGATATTTCAAGTTGCTTACTAGGTGTTTTCATTTTCTTTCCTCAGGGCATCAATTACCAATTCAAACTAATTTTTCAAACCAAGCTTATGCAAAAATATAAAAAAAACTACACACATTTTTCACTTTGTAGAAGCTTGATATTGAATCTGATGTGTCTCTGCAATTTCGGATCATCCAGTTCTGAATTTGTGACCTGTAGTAGTCCTCTGTGTCCTCTTTCCAGTGCCACCAGTCTGATCCAAGTTGGATTCTCCAAGGAAGAGTTATGCACAATCTCCCAAGATGACCTGATTATAGACTAGTTTAGTAGAGTGAACTTGTACGACGTGCCACGAGTCACTGTTTCGACCTTTGGATCTGAAAAAGATATACAGGAAACTTAAGTCCATCATATTTCTGTACCTTCTTACAAAATTTAAATCTGATGCTCAAAGAGAAAGTTATGACGATTTTCCCCAGGTCACTCGTTTGGAATATAATTCAAGAGTCTACAAAAGGACCAAATTCCTCAGATCATATCTCAGCAAATATAGTGCGAAAAGCTCTGAAATGTGTACAGGAGATTCAGTGCGATTTCTTCTCAAATGGGTTTTTTTTTTAGCTTCTGAAACATCGCAGAAAAAAAGTTATAGTGCAAATGCCACGATGACTTGTTTGGAGTAGCGAAACCCTAGAATCCAAAGCTCTGATACCAAATGTTATGAAACCAGCTCACAAAAAGATAGAACAGAGAGATCCACGCCTTAAAATTCAACCTCTTCGAGGGGGAAACCTCCTTTACATTACATAAATGAGCAATTCTTTGATGATTCAAATGACAAAACCTCCTTTCTATATATAGAGTCTAAGGAGTCACAACATACCCAAACAACCTAACAATAATAATATAAAGCCACAAAAATAACAATAGAGGGGTTCTATGGGGCACAGTAATAACAATATGGGGACAATAAGGGCACAACAATATTAATAAGGGATACAACTACAATAGTAATGGGATAATCACTAGTATTATAGGGACCCAACAGATTCCTTGATCACCATGATAGACATGCTTTATGATATTAGCTATGCAGGTGCTATTTGATGTGTGCTTGTTTGTGATTGTAGGTTCTCAAAAGGAAACGCTTTTGAACGGTTAAAGGATGGCTGCTACAAACTAGCGTTGGACTTAAGGTAGGGTCTTAACACCACTATAGTTTTTATTTATGAATCGCATATGTTTAGAGAAAGATAGATTTGTTTGTCTGCTTTTTGCTAGACTATCTTCTGATACTAGGGAGATCGGTATTGTCCGTAAGATCGATTTATATGGCCAATAGTGTCGAAACCATCAACTGGCCAGATGGATAATAAACTACCCAAGCTGCGGAAGCAAGATTCTGAGTGTGTCTTCTAGCACCATTAGCGAATCCGAAATATATCATATCATCCATCAACAGTTGGCAAAGTAGATCAAAAAATGTCGATATCACAAAATTCTCGACAAATATGTACAAAAATACTATATATACAGATAAACAATTGCTTGGCTAGAACCTAAGAAAAATATTTCTCAAGGTAGAGCCCATTTCAGGTCTCCACTAGCTTGTTCCCTTCAAAATAAACTAATTCATAAGCCCCTTTTCCCAAAACATGTTTGACTATAAAGGGACCATACTAGATAGACTTGAATTTGCCTGCCCTCAAGGCATCTTTATCTTGGTCATAGACTAAAACAAGGTCACCTTCAAAAAAGACCCGAGGACAAACAACTTTATCATACTGAGTTTTAACCCTTTTGTTATGGGCCTCGTTTATTATGGTGGCTTCTTAACGCTGCTCATTGAGATGTTCCAAATGAACGAGGCATTCTTCGAGACTAGATGTCTCTAGAAGAAGTTCTATGGCTAGCTTAAGGGACGAAATTTCACATTCAATAGGAAAAATAAATTCTAGCCCATAAACTAATTGAAAAGGAGTAAAATTGGTGGCAGTCTTTACCAAGGTTTAGTATGCCCAGAGAGCTGGGTACAACATGATGTGCTAATTGGAGCGATTTTTGTCAATTGTCCTTTGCAGGATAGTCTTAAGGGAGTTATTCATGGCTTCAACTTGCCCATTAGCCTGAGGATAATACGAAGAAGAATGTTCCTGTCAGAAGCCCAACTTGAGAGCCAATTCGGTCATCAGTTGATTCTGGAAGTGACTGCCATGGTTAATGACAATCTCTCTTGGGATACTGAATCGTGAAATAACCTAGTTGAAGAGGAACAAAGTTGTTGTTTCACTATCATTTTTGTAAGTAGGCATGGCCTCAACCCACTTTGTAAAGTAGTCTACGACCACAATGATGTACTTGTGACTTGCCACCGAAGGCAAATTACAAGTAGTGAAGCAATTGCCCCACTTCATAAATGGACCAACAGTGATAACAGGAAAACGTGGAGCTGGATGTGCGCGCATTTTTCGAGTATAGATTTGACAAGGGTGGCAATGTTTGACCACTTCAATACAATCTTTGAAAATTGAAGGCCAAAAGTAGCCGGCACACTTTTCTGGGATGTTGCAACCCCTGATAGATGACTGCCACAAGCTCCACTGTGGCAATCATTAAGTACAGACTCTGCTTCCTCCAAAGTTAAGCAATGCCTAAGGATTGAATCAACCCCTCTGTGATATAATGTATCACCAATGATAACATAGTTTTTGGCAAGGTGACATAACTTTCGATGCTCATCCTTGGAGGAAGCAGGCAGGAACTTTGAAGTCTGGAGATATATGATGATATCTCCATGCCATGGATCTTGTGAAGAAATGAGGAATAAATGTTCGTCGGGGAAATTTTCCTCATAAATAATGTCTTCCTCACAAGGCAGCTCAAAAATTAATTCTACAAAAACCAATGACTTCTTAGACTTGGCTAACAAGAACTCGAGATCAAATTCTTTCAAAATAACAATCCATTGATTGTATTTTCCCCCAATCACTCACCTACTGACGACAAACTGAAAAGGATTGACAGACGCTGAGACGAACATTTTGCGTAGCAAAATATAATGACGAAGCCGCTGGATAGCATGGATAGCTGCCAAGGCCAATTTCTTGATAGGAGAATAGCGTAGCTCAGGACCTACTAAGCCTCGACTCAAGTAGTAGATTACATGCTTAGTGAGAGCATCATCCTACTGAATCAAAACCATACCTATGGTTGATTCTACCACAATGAGATACAAAAGGAAATATCTGCCATAGTTTGGTGGACTAAAAAATGGAGCAAAGAATAATGCCTGCTTTAAAGCATCAAAATATTGTTGCGCAAAGTCATCCCATAAAAATGGAACTCATTTCTTAAGAAAATGCATAAATCCTTTGGTAAACTCGGCGTAATTTTCTATAAATATTCTCAAGAAATTTTCCTTTCCTTGGAGACTTTGAAGTTGACAAATGGAATATTGTGGAGGCAACTGAATTATTGCCTCAACCTTGAAAGGATCTAATCAAATCCCTTCAGTCGATACACTAAATCCTAACAACTGACTAGATGTGACCACAAAAACACACTTATTCGGGTTCAATCGGATTTTATAAAAATGACATCTCTCAGAAACTAACCGAAGGTGGCTGGGATGATCGATTCTCTTTCGAGAACAAGCAGCTAAGTCATTCAAGTATGCTTCAATAACATGTTTGATGTCATGGAAAGCATAAGCCATGGCTCGCTGAAAAGTAGCTCCAGCATTTTTAAGACCAAAAGGCATCTTCTTGTATGCAAATGTGCCCCAGGGACAAATAAAAGTTATCTTATGTTGGTCCTCCAAACGAATAGTAATTTGATTGTAACCAGAGAATACGTCCATGAACAAAAAAATTTTTATTACCCACACATTCGTCAACAATTTGATCAATAAAAGACGTGGGGTAACTGTCTTTTGGACAAGCTTTATTTAAATCCCTAAATTTGATGCATACTCGGATCATTCCTTGCTTTTTATCTACCGAGACTGGATTGAAAACCCACTCCATTAGAGTAACGGGGTATACAAAACCCGCCTTAAGTAGCTTTTCAACTTCAGATTTAATAGTTGCTGCTTTCCGAGGATTGACCGGTCGAAGCTTCTAATGAATAGGTTTGGCGTTTTCGTATGTCTTGATCTCATGCTGGACTATAGATGGATCAACTCTAGGCATTTGCTCATAAGACCAAACGAACACATCTCGAAACTCTTTAATGAGGTCAGTGTAAATTTGAATCTCTTCAAGGGAACAATCGGCTCTGATGAAGACATTTTCTATAACGTTATGATTCCTAGAGATGTTTATAGGTACAGTTTTTTAGATAACCAACATATTACCTTTGGCAGATAATTGTGCTAGAGCCAAAGGGTTTGAAACTGTACAAAAATCGCTAGTAAGCAGATTGGAGAACCTGGATTTGACTTCACGCAATGGAGGAAGAAAATATGAACAATGATGTAAATCTTCCCACGGTTGATCTAGACCCATCATTGCTTCTAAAATTGCTTCTTTAGATGGTAAAACTATATCTAAGCAATCTAGAGCAGAAGTAGAGTCAAGGGTCCAAGATGGAGCCACATCACCATCTAACTCCTCCTGTGAAAAAGGAGTGGGATGGTTATCTGTAGAGTTAACGATAGATTGATAGCTAAGTTCTGTTGTAGACATGGGAAATGCCATTCCACCCACCTGCCCTCCATCTAATGTGGTCGTAGATGAAGGTAAGGTCCAAGGGTCTGAAAAATATTGAGTTCCAAAGAACTCTTTCAGTGAAGGCCCCATGGAGGATGAAATTGCATTGATTCTAGTTGTAGGAGGGGGAAGGTCAAATATACCCATTAACGAAGAGTACACCCCAACTCCTAAATTCTCAATAAGTGGACGGGGGTTATCCACCAATGGAACGGTAGAATCCGAAGTTGCATGGGAGTCACATGGAGAATAATCTAACTGATCAATTTTAACAATTCTCCCCTCATGAGGAAAACAGAGGATGTAGAATAAAGATGAAACTATTGCATCCATCTCATAAATCCAATTCCTTCCTAAGAGGAGGTTGTAATCCAGGTTGGCATCAATTATTTCTACCTTAATATTAATGACCTTTCCTCCAACACATATAGGAAAGGTCAGGATAATTCCGTGTGGCCTATGAGAATGTCCATCAAATGCTATTAAGAGAGTTGGTGAAGGAACAACTGAAGGTGATCCAATGCCCTTCCAACATGACATAGACATTACACATGTGGAAGCTCCCTCATCTATAACTGTCTGAAAAATATTGGTTTTTCGGTAAGTGGATTTTATCTGGAAAGCCATATGGTGAGGAAGTCTCTTTTTGACATTCAGCATATCAAAAGTGAGCACTAAAGAATTCTTTGGATCCACTGCACTGATTAAAGAAAGAAAAGCACTTCTATGAGTAGGACACGACTGGAGTACCTCCAATGCAGACATAACACAAGGACTTTGAGCCAGATCTTCTACAATCGAGTAGTTCTGGGCTGCCCTAGCATTAGGGTTAATAGTCGAGCACTTTGCGGAACCTTTCGATATCTGAGGTATAGACTCAGCAGAGGGTCCCTAAATATGAAGTGGGATTGTGGTTTCAGGAAAAAATTTAGCTTTAGATGTTTCTGTTTCACCATAATCACGTGCTCATGTAGCAACGTCGATAGGAGAGTTCATCATATAAACATTTGAGGAATTTTCCCCTTCCTGGTTATCCCCTGCGGAGGTACCAGCATTCAAGTTCGTGCCAGCAAATAATTTTTGCCCTTGGGAAAAAGGGTTAGCTAGGATAGCTTGGGAGCTAGAGGACCCTTGCTACACTAACAAGCGCTGGGCATCTTGAATCTTAGGGCAGAGGTGAGTCAAATGATCTCCATTGCATAACTTGTATGGAAATTTAACCTTTTTCTTGAACTCTTTTCTACCCTCACTGGCACCATTGTCGGGTTTGTTCACATTGCCCTTCATTTATTGGTTCTTATTCTTACCTCATCCCTTCCTCTTCCTGTCAGATTGTTGATTTCCTTTGGGGTTAGAGGCCTGGACACCATTTATAAAGGTAGGTTGGGAAGGCAAAGGTGTAGACGGTGCTTCCTAGTTAGAAGAAGCAGTTTGTATAGACAACTGATGCAATTGGTTCAAAATTTTCACTGTATTTGCGTCAATTTATCCAACTATACCATCTGCGTGAGGGCTGGGTTTGGTTTGGTTAAATCAACCTTAGATCTAGGAGCATCAGGTAGAATTTTCTGAAGATTCCCAGACTAATAATATATCAGTTCTAATTGCTGGGCTTGAAAGATAGCCTTCTCTTCCAAATAAACACCGGAAAGAGAAACATCCTTAGAGATCTTAGGTTGTAATTATTTTAGAAACCATTTAAGAAGGAACTCTAGTGGAATTTCAACTTTGATAAGCCTTTTTCTCCTTCTCCATTCCTAGAAATGATCCGAAATGTGAGTTTTCGTGTCTTGCTGAAAGTTGGCCAGAAGTTCAGTTCCAGCTTCATAGTGGACATGCAACTGAAAATGGTTCAAGAAAATATTAATCAAATTAGTGAAAGAAGTATAGGTGCCCCCTAGAAATTCTATATACCATTTGGCCACACTTCCGGTTAGGATGTGCTGAAATAACCTCAACCTGATCGAATCATATATCAGGGAGTTGGATGAGCACCATAAGTCAAATGTGGTCACATGGTCTCCCAGGTCTTCACCACTCTTCCCTTCGAACTTTGTAATATTCAAGGGAAGTTTCGCTCAGATTGGAGGCCAAGTTGGATTGTACCTAATTGGATCATTCGTCAATTTAGTTAATTTTGGAAAATTAAGCATGGCCAGAAAAGGAAGTCATGGAGGACCTTGGGAATTCCATCTAGAATGGGTGGGGTTCCCAAAGGTCTAAAAGAATGACCTAGATTTTGAAAGGCACCAGGTTGCCTGAAGTAACTCGTAGAGCTTACTGAACCAAAATGTGATCCTTGTGGTCCAACAAAATTCGGATTTTGACAAACTCTTGCTAAAAATCCTCTATAACCAGTGAAGTTACCCCCCAACGAAGTATTGAAAGGAGATCACAGCCACTGATAAGGGTTCCATGCGTTAACAAAGGGTGGAAAACTTTGAAATGAATTAACCGAAGAATACGACATATTCCCTTGTTGGCCAAAAAATTGATTCCCAGCTCCTATCCCACTAACTGCAGGGTTTGTCAACTTTGGAAGGGGTTACTACCTTGACTTTTAAAAAAAAAGGCATTGACCCTACTGTCGGATTGGAATGTGGTATATGACCGCTTCCAAATGGGAAGCCATAAAAAGAAGTCGATCCACTCATCATGGATGTAGAGGTGGTTGATGGTATGCTCAAAGGAACCAAAGGAATGCTTTGAGACAGCATTCCAAAAGGGAAGAATCCAAAATTGGATGCAGTAGCTTGAGAACTTCCACTCATCGACAGAATGGAAGTAGACCCAAATGTAGTCATGCTGGGCATGTTAGGAGGGATGGAAATAGTTCCTCCCCCTTGTATAGATATGGGAGTCTACATGCTCACAACACTTGTTGTGGATGCTTCCAACAATGGTCATCGAAGGGATAGATGTATGTAAACCTGGGCTCGAAGGCCTGTGAGTCGGAGTTCCAACATATAACAAAATGTCTAGATGGTCAGGAGGGAGAGGAGAATTCGGAGCCACAACTGACTTTGAAAGCTTTTCTAGTTCAATATTATCTTATGACTGGAAGAGTACTCGAGAAAGAACTCGTGTGTTCCTCTCTAAATCTGTAATGGTACTAGGTCTATCTTGTGAACTAATGCCCACAAGCGGAGGATCAACCTCCGATGCACCTGCCGCCACTGGTTGGAAACCACTGGAAGAATTTCTCCTACGCCTTCTAGGAGAAGGCTTCAGACTCATAGGTGAAAGCCCACGAAGTTTTCGAGACCATCGAGATGGTCGGTCAACCACTTTGAATTATTTGAAAGATCTACTTAAAGACTCAAAAATTAGAAAGATAGGCTGAATAGGAGCACAAAACACTCACTAAAATGTCCCTAAAGATATCAGCAATCAAACAACTCTCAAGTATTTCTGCTTTGGGTGATTAGGACCGGACACCAAAATACAAGAAAGTTAATAATAAGGGCCTTCCGAAAATACTCTGGGGTAATTATGCCCTAGGTCTACAGGCGAAGGTATCAGAGGTAGTTATGCCGACCTTCAGACAACAGCGTTTGCCGGTGCAAGCCCCCAAGCTTCGCAAGGGTGCCCTCCAGAGGTATTGTTGAATGTGATACAATGGAAACCTCAGGTGCCATGGGATTCCCCTCTGCAACCACCTTTCCTAGGATAGGCAACTATGGTCACCAACTTGTATCAGAAGCCGGGCGGAACAGTTGTGAGGTAGGATCCGACAAGTAAGAGAGGGGATACCTCTCATCCTTATTTTCACTAACCCTCTTTCTTTACTCCTAGTCACAGCGCTTTATCAGTCTCCTTAACATTATTGGATTGCTCTCATTAATCGAAATTCTACATTTCGTAATTTAGAGTGGCCTTGGAGAGTTAGCTCTCCTCTCGCATAATCCAAGGCCCTAATAAACCTAAACTTGTTTGTGTATTATAAAGACAATACAAAAGTTCTAGTTTATTTTAATTAAGCACTTGATTTTAATGGTTTTTCTTTTAAGTCAAGGGTATAGATGGAAGTGAAACCAATGGTGTTTGTAAGACACAAAAGAAATCAATGAAAAACTAACTACATGAATGCAATCGTTTTTTCTTCGATGAAAAGAGATCTCTACGTGGGTTCTACAGAACTTCTATAAATCAAAATACCTTTTCTTTTCTTTTATTGAAACACACTTCACACATACAAAAACTAAAAGACTATTGATGCTTTAATAATGCAAACTACCCTAATGCAAGGTGTAATGAAGATGCAAGATCCTAAATTACTCTAAAAAAGAATGAAAGAAATTGTTTATAACTATTAATAAGCCAACTTAAGTATTGAAAAGAATACAAATTTTGAATACAAAATTCTCTCCAAACAAGAAGGAAAAATCCCAAAAGATCACAATTAACTTTCAAAAAATAAAAAGAAACCAAAATCAAACTTGACAAAAGAAAACAAAAACAATGTTTTTTGAGATCTTTTTTTTTTTCAAGAAACAATCAAAACAACCTTTTGAAAGCATTCTAAATGCCACTAAAACTCAAAGACATAAAAAAGAGCACAAAGAGTCTTTGCAAGTTACAAATTTGACAACGAATGAAAACTTGAACAAAAAGGCTTCAACTTGTACTAAACAACTCAAACAACAACAAAGAGCTTGAAAAATTGACCAAGAAGCCAGGAAAGAAATACTTTCAAATTTGTCAAAAAGACTTCCAAAAAGCAAGAAAAGCTATAAGGCCACAAAATGATGGAAAGCAAAGCAAGTAGACTAAAAATTGAGCTTGACACTGAGATTGAAAACAATCTCCCATTCTCGAGGGCCAGAACAATCAATAACCTCTATACAAAGTCTTGTGTGCCAAAACACAAATCACAAACTCACTCAAAAGAAAACCTAGGCCAAATATTTTCAATGCAGAAGAGACTTCAAAACAGTAAGTTCGCAGAATAGTGAAATTCTTCAGACAGAAATCAACCACTTAGAGACTAAATAGACCAAGCAACAAATTTTTCTGGGCAAAGAGATTTGAAAAAAAAATGAAAAAAATGGTATACGCAACTGTGTTCAAGAACAGAGGCATGTACATGTGCTTTTGATAAAGGAAACTCACGTGTATGCAGGTTCACTTCACAGACAAGCATGTGTATGCTACTGTAAATAGAGTAAAGTGCGTACACGAAGCTTTGCAAGAAAAATAAAAAACAAAGCCAGATCAAAAAGATCAGACTTAAGGTTTGAGGCTCTACTGGACCAAATAAGACTGTAATAGCAAGCAAACCAAAGACTAAGCCCTGATTGACATTGAACAACCCAAACTAGGAAAAACAAGATTGTTGTCCCCAGTGGAGTCGCCAATTCTGTTACGGGAATAAGTACCCTAGGGATTTAGGTTGGAACCTCAATAGAGTAAGAGCAAACTACAGTAAGAAACACTCATACAACTCAGGAAAAATGCTTATATAAACAAACTATGTGAGAGTGACCATACCTAGATGTCCTTCGTTTGGGTAGATCTTGCAGGGTTCAGACCCTCTGCAACTCCTGATGTTCTTCAAACTTGAAAATCACTCAATTCAAACATACATAGTAGTATAGAGATAATGCATTTTAATGAAACTAACTTTGTATCATATAAGCAAATGATTAGTTATACATCAAAATAACATTCATATATGAATTACAACACTATCTGATGCATAAACACAGTTAATATTAGAAATAAGACAACACTTCTTTTTATTGTAGAAAGCTATAACTAACAAGGAGAGAATTCACCTGAGTCTTCTTCTTCTGGCTCCAAGCGAAACCATCCTATGGATCTGTCTAGTTCCAGTCTTCAACAACCTCCTTCCATAACCAATACTCTGATATCTCAAGCAAGAGGGAGAATATCTATAATCAAGGAAACAAGGGTTTCTTGCAACTTGGGGAAGTGCATGAAGCACAGGGATACTTCAGACTTAGTCAGGGATAATCTTAGTATAATAACTCTATCTCTTCTCCTCCTTAAGGCCTTCCCATAGAAGTCTATCTATACTTCTCTCAATTAGTTTTTAGTTGGGAAACAGTTAGGCTGCAAGCAATAGGAGGTAATCAATAGGAAAAACCTGTGAACTTTGCCCACAAGTAAGGAAATTTAATTTTTTAAATTTTTTTAACATATATACGCTGGTTGGGTATTGACTAACATGCGTGTACATGATTTTATCTCAGGGAAAAGTAGCATACAAGGAACAAAACACTGTTTTTAAAATATTTGGACCAAGTCTAGAAGGAGGGGTTTCCTTAGGCCATAAACTAAGCATCACAAATACCAAGGGTGGTAAATGGTGCTATAACATCGGGCGATGGTAGCTTATCTCTGAGAAGAGATGTGGCAGCTACATGCCTTTGAATTGTGTAACAGTGAGGCTCTAAGGCCTATTTATTATTAGGAAACAATGGAAAACCATAAACATCCAGAAACCTAACCCTAGGAGATGAAGCACCAAAACTATGGGCCCCATTTGGGTAAATTGGTACATCAATTTCCTAGGGTCGTAAATTTGGCATATGATCTTCGTTTGGATATCAAATACCTCTTTTGAAGATAACAGAGAGTAGACCAAAAAAAAAGTGAAAATTTTTTTTGGGACTTTTTTGATCTCTTCATTTTCCCTAAAAACGTCATTTAGGGCCTCAAAATAGCTCTGGAAGATTAAGGCCCAAAAAACTACCAAAAATAGTAAACTGTGTTGTAATTAAGGAAACTGAAAAATTGAATGAGACAATGTTGGGGGTCCAAGTGGAATAGGAGGGTGGCCACAATATCCACCTGGATCTGTTTGAGCCTTAGGTTCTCTTTTACATCATCATCATCTACTTGGCCTACCATCCACTTTCACTTGGTGTTTTACCCTTTATTGGAGGAACCATTGTGATGAGTGGTCCTATTAGCGAGCCTCTTGTCCTATTTATGACATGAGTAGTTCCACCATTACTGGAACCCATTTCTATCTTTTATACTACTCGTTCATCCAAGAACAATTTTCTTTTAGTTCTTTTCAAACTCCTTAATTTAGAAAAGGTTTCCAAGAGAACATGTCTACTTCACGCTTGTTAAAGAACCTGAAGGGTCATCTTCCTCGTATAAGTTCAACCCTTTTCCAAACAAGGATAGACTAGTTACGAAAAAGAAATACCCTAGTCTACTTCAGCTATGAGGTTCTCGATTGTCTACTTTTATCCCTTTTTAGGGGCTTGGGGGACAAAATTTACGAAAAAGGAACTTATAAAAAGAGAAGGGAGGGAACATCTTTTTCCATTACTCATCGAAATGGTAGCGTCAGTTGCATCTCCCTTCAACATGGCACCTGTCTATTTCATTATCTCATAGTTGGTTTTTATCTTGCACTAGATTCCCTTAAATAATGGTTTTCTGGTTCAAATATAGAGGGATCACGAGTGGTATTTATCCAGTTCCTTGAGCCATCATCTCGTGCCTAGGATTTGTACCATCCATATGAGTCTCTTTACTCCTCTGGTTGGTTACTCTTCTAGTCATATGGATCATGCTTCAATGCCTCCTGCATCATTGCATGATATCACATGGTGCTCATTAGTCATGATGCTAAGTCATGCTTTTGTCATGCCACTACATGCTCAAGGGAAGTCTCATCTCTGGTCGGCCATGTGCAGTATCATTTTGACCTTTTTGAGTCAACCATACCGGTGTTAGTTGTACTTCATCACTTCATGACTCCATCCATACATCACCTCATCTTGGTCTGTTCCATGTCAATTGATGGGGGATACATTAAGGCCCTCCTTCGATGGATCTTCTCCTGATGAATTCATCTCATTATCTAGGAGCTTGATCTAGGAACTAATAGTACCTTGGAGCTTGTAGACCTTAGTGGCAAGCTTCTTCACGATTGGTAGTGGGTTTACATCATTGGATCCTGATTGATCGAGTTCAATGGTGTTTGACATGAGATCATTTATTCACACTTAGTGGACTGTACTAGGTACCTTGGGGTTCATTTTCCTCATTGGTGGATTCCCTTGTCTTTGTCACTAGTTTACCTCATTGGCTGGTAATTAGGAGGTTTCTACCATGTTCAACTTCAGCTCATATATTTGCATGATGTAGATTCATACCATCAGGGTTATATCGAAGACCCTGGGTTAGGGGAATCTCACTCTTATATGGCATCCTTCCCAGGCTGCATGGGACTTATGTATCATTTATATACTTTGAGGGCTATCTTGAGACACTTCTCTGTCTATCATGTGTCCATAGTCCTATTGATGTATACTGTGACATAGTTCCATGATTGTATTTGTTAGTGGCTATGCTTTATCTATTGAGTCGCATCGATCCATTATGTATGTCTTCATGGCCATGTTATAGCAGTTCATGTCATGGATCTGCAATGTGTTTTATGGTGGTCATGTTTAGTATATGTTTATGACTGAGCATGGGTATGCTCACCTGAGGGATGTTATCAACGGAATTGAGACTTCAAAACTTTAGTTCCTCTGATCTAGCTTTGTAGTCTTGGCTCCTTCCTCCAATTTTGAGCATTGAGTATTACTGTAATGCATTTCGGCCATCTATTTCTCTTATAACTTCATGCATTAGGGGGCATCTGTTATAACATTATTTTCCACTCCATTATAGTGAGAGAATCCCAATATCAATTTACCTTATTTGTTTGGATAAAATGCATCTCTTTTCACCTTTTCGTTTACTTTTGTGATATTTATCCCATGATAAAAGGGTGAAATTACATAATTGAGCAATTACTCATAATTATTTTTCCAAAATATTATAATTATGAGATAATAATTATTTCATAATTGAGATAATTGAGAAAAATCTCATAATTGTGAAAAATGTTTCTATATGTTTTCATTCCCAAAGAGATCAACTTGACCCACTTGTGTATGAGTTGGTTAGGGGTCCATTATTGTAGAATTTTCCTAACTTCTCAAGCCCCTAGGTTTCTAGATACATTCTCCCATAAGATAGAATGAGCCTATATAATCTTACCAAGAGGAAAGGGGGCTAGGCAAGAGTATCCAATCTATAGTGTGAGAGCTTTATTGTATTGGGAGAGGAGACCATACTAGAAGCTAGAGGAGAGGATCGTATTTGTTGAAGATATATAGATGTACTTTAATCTATGTTCCTTCCACTTATATAAGTTTTGCAGTAATTTATACGTGTGATTTCTAGATGTTTTGAGATGACAATATTCTGTGGAAGATCACTTATTGTCTTTGTTTGGTTGCTTTTGTGTGTAGGCTTTGGATCAGGAGTGGATGAAAGAGATTGCTTGATTGGAGTGCAAGGATACCGCATCAGACCCAAAACCCTTCACCAACTTGCAAGAAGGCAAGGTACTTGGTCATACTTTGTAGCATCAAAAATTGCATCAAAACTACATGCATGGCCATATAGATTGGGGATTGATATTAGATTGCCTCATCCATTCTCTTTTTCTATCTGGTGATCTCAATTGGGCACGAGATCATAGAGAAATAGTTCATTTCATAATTAAATGCAACAAGAAGATAGGATTGGAAAGAAGGGGAAGCACAAAAGCTCTATAATCTTGATGTTATGTTAATGCAAATCTCAAACTTGTGGGATTATATCTTTCTTTAAGTAGCCTATGTGCAATTTAGTACACCATCTCTTGTTGAGGAGTAAGGGCCCTCCTCCATGGAAGGGATCACTGGTTAATTAGCGTATAGTAAACATTTTCATTAATCCTTATCAGTTATGTGATTATTGTTATAGTCTATTTTTTATGTTTTTTTGATTGCAGAGAGATTTTGAATGGTGTGACAGCATAGACCTGGACCAGTCCCTCATATTAGCATAGCAACAAGTTATTTACTTTTTTGTTACATATTGGATTACACTTTTTTGAATGTGTGTGTTCAACATTTGATTGAGTGATTGACGAGTTCCATAATTGTTATTTTTGAGTGAGAGTGGTTGAGTAAACAATGTGGATTGTGTTGTAGTTGTGTGACTCTTTTCGGGTTATGTTGAAGAGTATAAAAGTTTGAATGTTTTGTTGAGAGTGAGTGTGCAATGAACTTGGTTTGAGATTCATTCTGCTAGTTAACATTTCCCCTGCATATATTTTGTGTGAGAGCCTTAATTCAAGCCTACCCAGATTGATAATTAATGTAGGAGTGGGTGTGTTGTTCTAATTTAAAGGAACAATTGTTTCACTCTACACATGGTTAGCTATGAGATAGTCTAGTTAAGGAATCTCTTTAGAGATTTATTTGAGCGGGTCTTAGATACTAGAATGATATATTGCGACAAAAAGAGTGGGATCCAATTAGTAGAGAATCATGTATTTCATGACAAGTCTAAGCATATTTAAACCAAGTACCACTACATTTGAGACATGGTACAGAGAGAAAATGTATGAATCTATCACATTTCAATTGATGAGAACATAGTAGACATACTCATCAAGGATTTTAAAAAATGGAATTTCATACTCTTTAGAGAGCAGCTTGGATTGATGGATGTGATCCTCCCAGGTAACGGTCCTAGCTGATTGAGAACATTGAGCATAGCTCTCCCATCTTGTTTGAGCTCCCAAATAGAGAATGGAGCATTGAGGGCTCTTGGGGTTGAGGTATCTTTGAACAATAGGATGTTTATGATCCTTGTTGGTAGATGTATCTTTCTCATATTCACTACACAATAGGATGGATGTGATACTTGTTGGTAAGTGTTGAGTCTTGAAAATGTCATTCATTTCCATTACACTTTCACTATTATGTCCATTATATCACCTCCATTTCACCACTATGTCACCACATTCATCCCACTTTCATTATCATTGGGCCACATCTATGTTTTTCCAATCTTTATTAATTCTAAGCCTTTTAAGTGAATTTGTGGTTAAAAATTAGAAAATAATGTGCATATGCTTATACCTAACAAATGGGTTGAGATTGTTGACATGTGTAGGTTGAAAGGAGGCTTCTAGAAGACCCTTATGTGGGACTCTAAGGCCAAATTCGAATTTGAATGGAAAGAGTCATGGGATCATGAGGATATGTGTCACATCTCCTAATTGTATTGTAACTCTAAGAAGACATGTGTCTTATTAGTTCCTATTTTGATTAGGACTCTAGAGGTAGAGGAAGAGATTCATGGACTCTCATTAATCAGATGGATTCTCATTTTTTTGTATAAATAGGAGATCTCTCTTCTTCATTTGTTAGCTTGGTTTGACTTTTAGTTATTTAGTTTGGAGTTTGTACTTCTTCCTTGATGGCTTTTGAAAGCTTTGGAGAACTTTGTTGTACTTTGTGATTTTGAAGAATTTGAATAAAGCTTTGATGTTCTCAACATGGAAGGAGATGTGAAGTAGATGTCATGGAGCATATTAGAATGTAAGGTGGAGTAGATTTCATTCTGTAATTTTGTTTTGATTTCATTATGTCATTTGATTGCTTTCAAGTTTGATAGATTAGATTTTTCATTCATGCAATTTTAATTCATGCAAGTGTGTTCAATCGGTTGATTGTAGATTAGTTTTTATTTACATGTTTTTGCATCAAATAGTGACATGAGATTTACCTCTCTGCTGACTTTTTTTTTTTTTAGCTTTTTAATTCAGTTCTGTTCATTGGCTTTATTAGTTAGCTTAGATATTAAATTACTCATGTCATTATCAGTTACCTCCAAAAGCCATAGCGAGACTAATGGTGAGGGATTGAAATATGAGTGTGTAGTTTGATATTAATTTATTTTTCTGCAAATTAGATATTAAATTGCTCATGTCATTATCAGTTATCTCTGAAAGCCATAGCGAGACTAATGGTGAGGGATTGAAGTATGAGTGTGTAATTTGATATTAGTTTATTTTTCTACAAATTAGATATTAAATTGCTCATGTCATTATTAGTTACCTCCGAAAGCCATAGCGAGACTAATGGTGAGGGATTGAAGTATGAGTGTGTAATTTGATATTAGTTTACTTTTCTGCAAATTAGATATCAGATTGCTCAAGTTGTTGATGATTACCTCCGAAAGCCATAGCGAGACTAATGGTGAGGGGTCAGACTATGAATTGATGTGATTTGATTTTAGCTTTACTTTTCTGCAATTAGATATTAAATTTCTCATATCATTGACGGTTATCTCCGAAAGCCATAGAGGGACTAATGGCGAGGGATCGAATTATGAATGTGTAATTTGATTTTAGTTCTACTTTCCTTGCAATTTTTGATTTCTTTGAGTGCAATAGCTTAACTTTTATTTCTGTATTTAGACAAGTAGCAGAGATAGTGATTTCATGATCAGTATTTCATCTTTTGCTTGATTGAAGTAGCTGCATACTTACACTTTTGTTTAAGTACTAATTCCATCAATAACATGTTTTAAGATCTTTTGAAGTGCTAAGTTTTGGAAGTTACCATTAGGGACATAGACTTTGTCTTGAAATCTACATCCATACTTGACCTTTAAAAGTATTCTTAAGACCTTAGAATAGGATTTCCATTTGCATTAGATATTTTAGGAGATCAACAAGAACAAAACCCTAAAACAAAATAAAATCTATAGAACAACGAAGTAAGAAAAAGGTTAACTAAGCACATATGGTGCACCACACTTCATCAGTTTATGATACCCAGATTGATAATTTATGTAGAGCAATTTAAGATGTTAAATTGACTAGACATTTTGGCGCCGTTGCCGGGGAAGTGTAATTAAGAGACCTTATTTCTTACATCTAAAAAATTTTAATAATTCTTGAGTATGTTCTCCTCCTGCACTTTGTGTGATCTGGAGGATCAGAAAAAAGAATTGTTATATAAAAAAAATAAAAAAAAGGAGACAAAATAAACTTCATCATTTCAGTTGATTCAAAATAAAAATAAAAATGAAACTCGACTGTTTCGATAGGTTCAGCTGTCCAAGATTGACTGGCTATGGTCTGTAGTGGTCCTCGAAACACTGTATCCTTTTTTAATAAGGTTTTGCAACTTAGCTGCAGAATGTCGCCTGATTCCGTAGCTAGTTGAGAATTCTGCAACTGATTTCAAGGTTTAGCAGGTTACAGGCATCCAATGAAGAAACCGACCACATGGGCATCTCCAAAATTGTCCCGACATGGATCCTATCATACTCACCCAGCTCAAATCAATAAAAAAACCAGCCTAAGACCTCAGTCAAAGTCCTATTTTTAGCATGTTTTTCTTGAAGTCTTTTGCTCCCTGAAATTGAAAATCATTAATCTTTTTTATAAAAAATTACAATTTCAGAGAAAAAAAGAATAAGAAAAACAATCAATGGCTATCTTGAATCCTAGCTTTCACTATGGCTTCAACAAGAAAATCTGCATCCTTATTCAAGTTTTGACCTTAAAACGAACCTGCAAAAACATTAAAAAAAATAAAAATAAAAAATAAAAAAAATAAAAATGTTCCAGCTGTTTTTACCACTACCTGCTCAGAACTCTTGTGATCCAAAAGAAAATAGACCTAGGAAACTTGTTTGTGATAATACGAAGGCACCAAGACGTGTGCCATTTGTTGATCAGATTCCCCAAGTCCCATTATATCGACCTGACACAAGTATGAACCATTGCTTGATGCTTATGCTTTGTAAGCATCAGATCCGTATGCTTCTGTGTAATAGAGGCAAGCCTTACTATGAGAAATGGGTTGTAATTATTGTGGGATAGATCCAGGGTTTGAATATTCACACTGGCAGAGAATAAGAGAATGTGTTTTAAGAGCAGAATTATCTCAATGAGATTAACATGCCTTATGTGCTAAGAAACGTTGACTACGCTGATGTTGCCTTTGTAGAGATGACTTCACACCTCCTAGATGTTCATATCCTTCACTCTTAGAGTCATATTCAGTGCTAGGGTCTTCACTTTATTGGTATTAATTCAAAACTTTACAGGCCAAATGCAACAACTCAGGAAAAACGTAAACAAAAAAAAGTCAAACTTCACATGCACAATTTGGCCAGACGGAGATGAATCTAAAAAAACGAAAACATGGGTTTTTTCGGCAGCAGGGTCAGTTAGATACCCCAAAAACCGTTTTAAGAAATTTTTGGTGGTATGGGAGAAATCCTCGGTTCTTTGGAGGCCAATTTTGCTTGCCGCGTGTTAAAAAACGGAATTTCAATTAAATGAACAGGATGTGCTTTAATTCGGCAAGGGAATTTCAATTTGGAGTCAATTATGTGCTAGAAATCAATCATAATTACATGTCCCTTGTTTTAATAATTCATCTAACACCTGTTTAACAACAATCTGAATTGAATACGACTCTGTTTAACTCCATTTCGTGAACCAATTATATACGGCTCTTCACAGATGATTAATAAAACGTGGCAAATTGTTCAACATGGAAATGTATTCAAAGTCACTGTTAAGGATCCTAAAGTGGATGTCGTGGTCTATCTAATCCGCGGATGGTTTCTTCAGACAGTTTCATGTTGCTGTGTCAAACCTTCTCCAATCCTCACTAATGCAACTATTATCACCTCACGTGCTTTCGCTGAAAGAGTCAGTTCGATAGTGAGATTGTTTGGGACATCAACAATCATATAGGCCGTTCTATTTGTCCTATTTCATAAACATTAATATAGATTTCCCTATCTGTCCTATTTGAGCTTCTCTCAAGTTCAAATGATTGGTTAAGGCATTTCAACTTTATTGAATTTTAACCTCTGTAGTGCCTTCACAATATTTTTCCTTGTTTGCACTATGGAGTGCATGCATATTCTTCATAATAAGACTGTCATCCGCTCTCAATTCACCGCACGGATAGGTTTCTCTTGACAATTTGAAATGTGAGCATTTTGAAACTAAAATATGTTTGAGATTTTTGGAGGTTAAATTTGATTATTGGTCATGAGATAGAAAGGCTTCAGCACCTTGATTTTCTTTTGGCTGATGATATAAACTATAAATGTCACACGCAAACAGCCTAAAATCTGTGTTCAATGGATTTGTATTATATGAATATCAAAATGCATGCGATGACATAAAATCTGTCAACACAGTTAAAAAAAAATGAGTAGCAAAAGATTAGGTACTCTGGTATTCCATTTCCATCACTAAAACTATTTTTCTCCATATGCCACTACCATTCACAGAGTTCCTACATGCAAACAATGAAAAAAAAAATCAAAACTGATGATTAACTATTTCAGCCACTTTCTGCAGCTGATTCAACTTTCCGCAGCTGGTTCAACTTTCCACAGCGGTTTTTGTTAAACTCTAGGTTGTAGGTGTCATCAAGCAAAACAAGCCATATGGGTAGCTGGGAGAATGTCAGTACATGGATGGTGTCCTATTCATTTGATCCAATTCGATGAAAAATACCTCGGTCAAAGGGAAGTCAAGTTGTGTGTTATCACTAAGTCGCCACACTAAGTCACTGCATGTGAAGAAAAAATAATAATTTTGAATCAATGAAATGAATAAGTTATTTGCACATTTTTCTGAAGGTATTGATTAAATTTTGGACTGATGATGTAAGATGAATGGCTAACTTTGTATTCAATATTTTTATCTACAGAAACTGTTGACATTCTATAGCTAAAGTCCAATTCCAAAGCAGGTATAAATTCTTTTGATTTTTCCTTTGAGAACTTGTTTCATTAATACAAATTCTTAGTTTTGTGTGTAAATATCATAACTAGAGAGATTGATCACCTCTCTCCTTTGATAATCTTACATTCCATTGCAAAAGAAGTATTAGTTTTTTTGCAAGTTCCAGGAGGAAGGACAAATGACTACAAGAGAATGGTGTCTCTCTAAGAGACCAATTTGTTTCATAAGAGGATGATCAGCAACAAAGAGGAAATATGCTGATGTAAAATCAGATCCAAACACTTGAAAAACTTTCAGATACTATAGTCTCCATCACATCCATACTTCATAATAAACCTTTCACTTCATTTCACTCCATATTTTCCATTTACATTCACATACACTTTCCATCTCTTTTTGTCCATTCATAACCCACAAATAAAAGCAAGAGGCTCATTCACATGCTTATTTCCCATTACCATTTCTGCTCTCCATTGCCATCTTCCATTTTCATCTTCCATTTCTTGTCATTTTCATTTCGCAAATAAGCCTTGCTTCAATGAAAATTATTGAGTCCATAGTCCTTTGAGTCTAAGTTTCTTGAAAAGACACCTTGAGGCTTGCATGCCTTAATGGCAAGTTCTCATGCTGACAAACAATGGGAATACATTAATGTCCCTTGTTCGTTAGATCTTCTAGGTGACTCAACATCGACAAATTCATTCGTACCTAGCAAGATGTGTTTAGGAATCTTGACTCTCATTGTCATGAATGGTAGGAGTTCTCGTGTTGACTAGTGGAATCCATTAATGGCCACTAAGCCAACAATTGCCTACTATGTTTGACATCAGAACATTTTTTCACATAGTAGGAATTGTGCCAATGAGTTTTGAAGACATGAAGACTATTATTTTCAGCATTTTGGAGTAGATTCAACAAGTTTCAATAGAAGCAATAAAAAGTCATCTTATCTCTCTATCCATGACTTTTCTTGTTCAGCCACTTGAAGAAGAATATGATCAGAATTTTTCAGCCACCACACATACAACTCATCCATTCCAAAGGGTAAGTGAAGGTATGTTATTTTCTAACTTTTGACCATAGAATTCCATAAAAAGCTAGAATGATAATTGTTGGAAAAACATTTCTCTTCCTCATTTCATAAAATTGTCAATACCATCCGTTGGGGGGGGGGGGGGGGAATACATTCATTTTCATATGCCATATCCATATCATATTCAGGAGCCCACATACTTCCAACATATATTAACTATTACATTGTTATTATGAGCATACAATGGCTTTTCAAAAAGTGCTTAAAGGATAAATTGGATACAACAAAATCATGGTTGTCACACAAGAACCAACCATCATGTAATCCAATAAAGATATTCTTTGCAACAATAATCAAAATATCATTATGCAAAGTTCAAAGATCAAAATAGAATGCAACAAAAATAAAAAATAAAATTGGTTGTAACACAAGAACCAACCATGTTGCAATTCAAGTAAAACACTTTGCAAAAATATGAAGTTATCAAATGATATCATGTAAAGTTAAGCCAAAGCTCAAGGATCAAAAGAGTTAATATAATATATATTGCATGAGGGAATGCAATAGCTTCAATTGGGGGGTATGTTGAGTCTTGAAAATGTCGTTCATTTCCATTACACTTTCACTATTATGTCCATTATATCACCTCCATTTCACCACTATGTCACCACATTCATCCCACTTTCATTATCATTGGGCCACATTTATGTTTTTCCAATCTTTATTAATTCTAAGCCTTTTAAGTGAATTTGTGGTTAAAAATTAGAAAATAATGTGCATATGCTTATACCTAACAAGTGGGTTGAGATTGTTGACATGTGTAGGTTGAAAGGAGGCTTCTAGAAGACCCTTATGTGGCACTCTAAGGCCAAATTCGAATTTGAGTGGAAAGAACCATGGGATCATGAGGATATGTGTCACATCTCCTAATTGTATTGTAACTCTAAGAAGACATGTGTCTTATTAGTTCCTATTTTGATTAGGACTCTAGAGGTAGAGGAAGAGATTCACGGACTCTCATTAATGAGATGGATTCTCATCTTTTTGTATAAATAGGAGATCTCTCTTCTTCATTTGTTAGCTTGGCTTGGCTTTTAGTTATTTAGTTTGGAGTTTGTAGTTCTTCCTTGATGGCTTTTGAAAGCTTTGGAGAACATTGTTGTACTTTGTGATTTTGAAGAATTTGAATAAAGCTTTGATGTTCTCAACATGGAAGGAGATGTGAAGTAGATGTCATGGAGCATATTAGAATGTAAGGTAGAGTAGATTTCACTTTGTAATTTTTCTTTGATTTCATTATGTCATTTGATTGCTTTCAAGTTTGATAGGTTAGATTTTTCATTCATGCAATTTTAATTCATGCAAGTGTGTTCAACCGGTTGATTGTAGATTAGTTTTTATTTACATGTTTTTGCATCAAATAGTGACATGAGATTTACCTCTCTGCTGACTTTTTTTTTTTTTTTTTAGCTTTTTAATTCAGTTCTATTCAATGGCTTTATTAGTTAGCTTAGATATTAAATTACTCATGTCATTATCAGTTACCTCCGAAAGCCATAGCGAGACTAATGGTGAGGGATTGAAATATGAGTGTGTAGTTTGATATTAGTTTATTTTTCTGCAAATTAGATATTAAATTGCTCATGTCATTATCAGTTACCTCCGAAAGCCATAGCGAGACTAATGGTGAGGGATTGAAGTATGAGTGTGTAATTTTATATTAGTTTATTTTTCTGCAAATTAGATATTAAATTTCTCATGTCATTATCAGTTACCTCCGAAAGCCATAGCAAGACTAATGGTGAGGGATTGAAGTATGAGTGTGTAATTTGATATTAGTTTACTTTTCTGCAAATTAGATATCAAATTTCTCAAGTTGTTGATGATTACCTCCAAAAGCCATAGCGGGACTAATGGCGAGGGGTCAGACTATGAATTGATGTGATCTGATTTTAGTTTTATTTTTCTACAATTAGATATTAAATTGCTCATATCATTGATGGTTACCTCCGAAAGCCATAGCGGGACTAATGGTGAGGGATCGAATTATGAATGTGTAATTTGATTTTAGTTTTACTTTCCTTGCAATTTTTTATTTCTTTGAGTGCAATAGCTTAAATTTTATTTCCGTATTTAGACAAGCAACAGAGACAGTGATTTCATGATCAATATTTCATCGTTTGCTTGATTGAAGTAGCTGCATACTTACACTTTTGTTTAAGTACTAATTCCATCAATAACATGTTTTAAGATCTTTTGAAGTGCTAAGTTTTGGAAGTTACCATTAGGGACATAGACTTTGTCTTGAAATCTACATCCATACTTGACCTTTAAAAGTATTCTTAAGACCTTAGAATAGGATTTCAATTTGCATTAGATACTTTAGGAGATCAACAAGAACAAAACCCCAAAACAAAATAAAATCTATAAAACAACAAGGTAAGAAAAAGGTTAACTAAGCACATATGGTGCACCACACTTCATCAGTTTACAATACCCGGATTGATAATTTATGTAGAGCAATTGAAGATGTTAAATTGACTAGACAGTAAGTTGCATATCGTCTATTGTCATTGTATAGATGGTACTAGCTTGAGCTCCCCTATGCTGTCAAATTATTCTTCTTTTAGATCTGAGAGCATTCATCAGATGAGAAAATATGAGAAGGGATGAGTTGATCCAGATTTAAACAGGAACACAACAAATCATAGAGATAACCATAAACACAGAGATGCAGTGGAAATAATACTTCATTTCATTAATGTAAAATACTGAAATATGCTTACAAACAACAATGGGAATAAACCAGCTAGGGCGATGGTAGCTTATCTCTCAAAAGAGATGTGTTGGCTACATGCCTTTGAACTGTATTACAATGAGGCTCGAAGGCCTATTTATTGTTGAAAAACAATGGAAAACCCTTAGCATTCCAAAACCTAACCCTAGAAGATGAAATGCCAAATTGTGGGCCCCGTTTTGTGTAAGTTGGTACATTGACTTCCCGGAGTCGTAACTTTGGCACCCGATCTTCGTTTGACGCGTACAATAGCTTGTTAGAAATATCTATCCAAGAACTACAACTTTGATAAGAGCAACATCACTCCATGGACCCCTGTTGCTCCCATATTTCCTAAAAAAACGTTTTTTAGGGCCTCAAAACGGCTCCAGAAGTTCAAGACCCAAAAGACTGCTAAAAATAGTAAATTGTGATACAATTACGGAAACTAAAAATTTGAAAGAGATAGTTGTGGGGGTCCAAGTGGGATAGGTGGGTGGCCACCAACATCCACTTTGATCATTCCTCCCCCCTTAGGAAGCAATGGTCCCCATTACTTTGAGTTCCTCCAACTACTGAACTTGGTCCCTGGTGAGCTATTCTGCAATCCTTGATGTGTCTAGTAATGGTGGGAAGCATGGTCAAGGGTGATACACATTGAACACTTGGTGCAGGTGAAGGAATGGAGGAATGTTGTGCTCCAAAGCATTATTTCCCACAACCTTGGTAATGGTGTAAGGACCATGCTGGCGTGGTCGAAGCTTCTGATGGGCTCTTGTAAGGTGTTCTTTTTGCTGATGCAACCAGACTTTGTTGCCCACCTGAAGCTTGTGTGGTACCCTTGTGGGTGAGGAGAAGTTGTTCCTTTGTTCTGTCATGACCGTATCCCTTTGTTGCTACTACTGCGTGGAGGAACCCTTTGCAGGGGTCATGGATGTGGCAACAATCTTCCCCGCACTTTGGGAGTGAACCAGATAGAAAATGAATTTCCTAGTGTGGGAGATGAGCTTATTGCCTCTCTCAGTAGTGATCAAATAGGTGGTGGTAGGTGGGGCTACCTTTGGTATCCTATATAATGAATTACCCAAAGAAATAATAACAGTGCGAGGCCTTGACTCATACACAGCATGTCGCCTCCACAAGTATGGCTGGCATAATAATACATCACAAACATCCAAAGGTGTAACATCACACAATGCCTCATTTGTGAAGGGCTTGATGTTGTATGGAAGGTACCATTGCTGGCGGACTCGGAGATCTCGTCCTTTGTGAAGCCACTTGATACTGTACGACTGCGAGTATGCTGTAGTTGGTAGGCCCAACTGCTTCATGACCTCTACAGAATTGAGGTTCTTTTGGCTGCCGCTGTTGACAATGAATTGTAGTGGTGAGCCCTTCACCCACATCTGTGAGTGGAAAAGACGCTCCCCCTCCTCTGGATCTTCGGGCTCATTCTTCTGGATCTTGGCAGTGGCAACAGTGACGCTAGGCTCCACATCAATGATCTGCTTCCCTTTGCGATTCCCCTTGTTAGGTTCTAACTCAGGATCAAAACATGCATCTGATTCTGAAGCCTTCAACTCGGCCACCAATGGCTGCTTGGTTTGACACTCACTTGTGCTATGAGTGAGGCTCTTATGGAACTCACACCACGTTCTTGTGTCCTTCTTTGACTTCATGGTGTTGTTATTTTCTTGCGGCTTCGACGGGTTGTCTTGGGTCAGCTCGCCTTGGCTTTGTCCTTTTGTCTTTGGATTTTCAGATCCAAAGTCTCGCTTCTTCTGCTTGAACTTCTGCTCGATTTTGATAGCATATCGGTATGCCATGCCGAGTGAGGAGATGTTCAGGAACTCCATCTCTTCCTCAATGTACTTGTGTAGGAAGTAATGGTATTTGAGTACCAAATGTAGCTCAAAATCCTTGATACCCAACTATGTGCAAAGGATATGAAAAATGTTTGTGAACTCTAACACATCTTGGTCCCTTCCCTACCGCAGCATGGTCCACTTTATGTATTTGTCCTCATAGCTTTTGACATGGTAGTGCTACTCCTTGACGGCATCCTGGAATGCATTCCAAGTGGGGGTGGCCAAAAATAGTGAGCGCGTACTTTCATCCTTCTGCCTCGTAGTAGGTTTCCCACCAATCGTTGACGTGGGGGGCTGCTTTGAGAAGAGCGAAAACAATCTTTTCCCAACTCGAAAATTCACGAACAGAAAAATACCCATCTAACAGATTTAACCATTTATCTATGACATCTGCGTCTATTTGAACCTCGAAGATGGGGATTTCAAAATTAACTTGTACCTTAAATGATGTGGCATTTCCAAAGTTGTTGTTGGAAGCCAATGCATCGCCTCTAGGTGGCCGCTGAAGGATCTAGGCAAAGTTGTCCATCATCGCGTTCCTTTGTCGCTCAATGGCTTCTTCGAGCAGGATTTTGATAGGATCTCCTGCCCCCTCGTCTTTATTTTCATCCGCCATGGGAGGTCATCAGGATTTGCGAGGCTGATCTTGTAAAGGTTCAATTAGTTCAAGCCCTAACTCCTTATATCCTGACCTCGTTGGGGACATGCAAAGAAAAACATAGAAAAAGCAGACCGCTCTGATACCACTGATCCAGATTTAAACAAGAATGCAACAAATCATAGAGATAACCATAAACATAGATATGGAGTGGAAATAATACTTCATTTCATTAATGTAAAATACTAAATTATGCTTACAAACAACAATGAAAATAAACCAGCTAGGGCGATGGTATCTTATCTCTGAGAAGAGATGCGGCAGATGCTTCTGAACTGTGTTACAATGAGGCTTGAAGGCCTATTTATTGTTGAGAAACAATGGAAAACCCTTAACATCCCAAAACCTAACCCTAGAAGATGAAACGCCAAATTGTGGGCCCCATTTTGGGTAAGTTGGTACATTAACTCCCCAGGGTCGTAACTTTGGCACCCGATATTCATTTGACGCGTACAATAGCTCATTAGAAATATCTATCCGAGCACTACAACTTTGGGAAGAGAAACATCGGTCCATGGACCGACGTTGCTCCCAGATTTCCCAAAAAACGTCGTTTAGGGCCTCAAAACGGCTTCGGAATTTCAAGACCCAAAAAACTGCTAAAAATAGTAAATTGTGCTACAATTACGGAAACTGAAAATATGAAAGAGACAATTGTGGGGGTTCAAGTGGGATAGGTGGGTGGCCGCCAACATCCACCTGGTTCATGAGTAGAGATGACTTTTGACTTGATGACGATGAGATATTTGTGATGGGACATATTTTGTAGTCACGAAATTTCTCCCTAGCTGAGAGGGACTGTTAATTTGGTAGCTCAGGGATAAATTCTATTCATTGGATAGAATTCCTCATCTAGAAAGCCCCAAAATTGCCTCTCGAAGCACTCAATTTTGTTAAGGAAAAGTGTATTTTTAAAAGGAAAACCCACAATGCAACAAAATAATAGTCCACCTAAAGGGACAAATTATCCCTCCTATGACACATATATATACAAGTCAAGTTGCTCACATTTGGAAATCACTCATCACGCATTCTTCTTCTTCTCTTGGAGTTTCATGCATCTGGAATTATAGGTCTTATTTCACATGTGCAAGGAGGAGAGAGTCCATTTGACTACGATGAAACCTGTCTTTGACCAATGTTGACTTTTTGGAGTTTAGGGGAAGTTTGACTTGTTTTAACTTGGTATTTTTTATGTCCAACTAGGGTTTCAATAACCTTTGACTTTTAATTTGACCAAGTTTGAAGGAGAATTTTGATATTTTTTTTGCAACTATTTGAGCATCATGGAAGGCCACATTAATTGGCACACAAACCAAGGAAATCTCATCACTTTGACTAGGGTTAACCACAAGGTTTGACTACATAAGCTTGACCATAAATTTATCTCTCCATTGAAAAGTTTGATCACTTTCTTTGTGATTTTTTTTACCTCTATTTGAGTGAACATTAATGTTGAGTTTGCTACCCTTTGACTGAGCTTCAATGGAGGTGATAATTGTTGACTTTGTTGACTCGTTATGACTCATTTGATTATTGTTGACTTGGATAGAATTAAAGAAATTTTTAGTTAACCAGAATTGAGTTTTTAAGGCTCTATATTGGTTTGATATTGGTTTGTCTATTTAGACAGTCAAAGTTTGACTTTGACTCATTTTTGGATTGGATCATTGTGCTCTCTATTGAAAATTTTATGGCTAGCTAATAAGAAAGATAATTTGAAAGGGGTTCCCCCCTTATGGGGTTTTTTTTCCATAGTCTTTGACCAATCTTGGTGTCTCTTTTCATTGCTTATGATTGTCTTTTATTTCTCATTACATCTTGTTATTGGGAAAACTAGTGTCCATTCAAAGCTGCTAGTCCCACTAAGATGGGTAGCTATCTTAGAAGCAAAAAAACTAAAGTCACTTGTGTTTTCCTTCATGAGAAATAGATGAGAGAGAAGTAGAGAGTACCAACCTCAGTCTTTTGCTTGGCTCCTTGCTTGTTTCCTCTCCCCTTTGACAGAGCTTTTCCACTCTTCCTTACTTGTCCAGCTTCAAAGAACACTTGTAGAGTCAAAGTAGCATAATACCATCAAAGCATAGAGATATATAACCATAAACAATATACGATCAGATATATATTATCCATACAAATGCATATATGAATACAAGATTAAGGGATATACAAGAATATGGAGGAAAACTCAAATAGCTTTATTGATAGAAGTAGTAGAAGAGAGGATTACAACCCATTGATCTAACCCAACGCCATCTTCCTAGCATGAAAGCCCTTTTCACCTCATAAAAAGCTAGATCACCCAACACTATGATGTTCCACAGAGAAACCAACAACACTTCCTTACAAGATACAAAATTCCAGCCCTTGGATCTCTAGGATGAGGGATCCATATATAGATATTTGCAGGTGGGTGAGTCAGCTTCTGGGTTTTTGATTAGTGTCATTTCTCTGATAGTTCTTGGTTCCACTTGGATATTTCATGATCTCTTACTCATCCCTGGGCAAATTTAGAGAGACAAGTGTCAAATGGGCAGTTTGTAGAAGATTCTCTAGGTTTCCACCTAGCCAATTGCCTTTGCCATTTGTCTGTTGTCGTTAATCGCACCCTACAAAAGGGCTTTTCAGTATGCATTGCACTTTTTGCATGTAGTAAGTGAGATGCATCGTACCCTTAGCACTGAGCAGTCTGTATGGTCCAGTTTTGACCCGTTCTGAGTAGTTTTTTAGGGAGAACTTTTGGGAGATGATGTAATCAGCTGACCTTGTTCCTTTAGGGTATGAAACAACACTTTTAGGCGCTTAGAAGCCCTTGGTTTATGGACATATGAGATTGGGGTTGCACTGCCAAAATATGTCTATAACAGTTGCCCCCTAAAGCATGAGGTCATAAATTTTCTGATGTCAGGTGAAATTCTTTATCATGAGGATCTGAGGTTTTTCGAACTGGAAGGTGACCTGTAATAAGATACAATACAATACATTATCTGCATAATATTTTTCATGATCTAGCTGAGGCGGGAATTCCAAAGCTCAACTCTATAACTTCATTTTCATGTACATTGGATAGACAACCGTCTGTGTGGGAGACTGATGATTCTAGTAGAGCCATCATCCTTTAGCTTGGATGATTATCTGTGCAGCTATGATGTACATTTGATGTCTTATTTTCCTGAATATATCATAGCCCGGATGGATGAAACTAGATCCAGGGTCTTCAAACTCGTTCAATCTTCACCCGAAGTACAAGTCAATCCATGTGAAAGGATGTTTTGACGTCGAACATGGAAAGACATCACCTGATTACCAGCCAATGATGTAAGCTATTAACAGGCGCAAGAGGAATCACCGATAATGATAATGACCCTCAAGGTACAGTAGTACAATTCACGTGGTGTGAATACATGAGTCGATGTCAAAAACCAAGCAAAATCTCTCGGTCGAAGGCCATTGATGTAAACCTGTCGCCCTAAGTGAGAAACTTGCCATTGAGGCATGCAAGCTTCGAAGTACTGAAAGGGTTGTTCCTAAGTTAACTTCTTGGATAATGAGCTGACGTCGACAAGAAGTGACCCGTCATAGGAGGGCCTTAATGAATCCCACATCTATGACATGGAATAGAGCAAATGATTTTGCGGAGGTGAAAACAATCTGATGATACAAGGTTCAGGGTGGCGGTCATGAAAGAATGAAGCGTGAAGGTATTGCAGTGGATGAGATGTAAGCTAGGTTGGTGAATTCTCTGAGTGACTTCTCTTGAACATATCGGCGACAATGAAATGGATTGGTAGCATTAACCCCAAAGATAGATGGTACGGAGGACCAATGGTGATATGACCGGTGAACGGAATAACCCAACCCAACTCAATCATGGTGATGGAGTGAAAGTTCATGTTCAAGAGAAACTTGCTACCAATAACTTTTCTTCAGTTTTCTTCCCCATTTTCCCCAGTCATTGCTGACTAGTACCTCTTTATTTTTTTCAAGCTTGAGGAGGATAACATATGCTTGTTCTATAATTTGCCCTTCAGGCAAACCCGTTGCTATGTTTTAACAAGCCTAGCGACAATGAAACTCACTCTTGTTTGCATGGACAAGTTTGTTGCTATTGTTTTAACAATTTTAATGACAAAGATAACTCGGTCCTTTTCAATTTTAGAGAGTCTAAAAAGAGATAGAAAGGCAACTCCAGTAATCCTTTTTCATAGTATAATCCCTTAAGTCCGAAAAAGTATAAAATCATACGAAAGGGATGACTTTTCGATAGTTTTAATTAGCCGAACAAGACAAGCGCTCGATATTTTTGTGCAATGATCCCTTAGGTCCAAAAAGATTAAAATTTAGAGGAGGGATGGCACTTTCAATTGCTTTAACAAGCTGGAGAGGCCAATTTCTCGACAATCTTTTCATATTTTACGAGTTAGATGAAAATAGCTTAAAGGAGACTCATTTTTTTAGGAACGAGTGATGTTTTTGGATAGCAGCTGGTTCCAGGTAATGTTTGGAACTTTTCAATGACAGAAGTGTAAAGAAAATGGCTAATAGAATCACTCGTTGCAGTTGTTCCTCAAAAGGGGTAAACAATAAAATGGAGGCGTATGATTGGCTAGAAAGAGTGGAGGTGATGGTAAGAGCACGACCAAGGCTCAAAAGCTGATGATTATGCGACTGCAACGGTTATTTACCAAAGGATGGGTTCATTTTTTATTGAGCTTAAGCTCTGGGGAAACATTTGCTCATCACTAGGTTTATTTTTTAACGAGCTTGAACTTCGCGTAAAACTGCTCGTGCTAGTCATATAATAAGGATGTCTCATCGATAGGTTCATTTTTTAGGGAGCTTGACCCATTCGAAACTTTGCTTGAGAGCCTTTCGTTATGCAAGCTAGGAACGACCAACCTACAAGTTTAAAGGGTTAAGAACCTAGAAACTAAGAAAATAAATGGTCACTTTTCACTTGCATGCAAAAAGGTTTGCATGCCCCCAGGTATAACGAAGTAGAGTTTCCAGGTCACCATACAGAAGTTCTTGCATTAGCAAGGTTGTTCCACCCGTGTAGTAGACAAAACACTTCCTTGGCTCTGTCCATCGAAATGGATGAAGATGATTCTAGTTCCAATCACCTAACCTTTGACGAGGTAATCCTATTCCAATCTAATCGCATTTTCCTAAACGGACAGGTGTGTCAGACTAGTCATATGCTTACGTGGAAACCGACCTTATAACTGGGGTTTTCCTGCCGAAGTAGACCTGGGCGCATGCCTCCTGGTTTTTAGCCACATTCACCGAATCACTCGCATTCATCAGGTGGATTGACTGGAGATTGATGAGACATTCCTTGTGAAAAAAGACCAGTTAGGGATGGCACTTGACTATTGGCTATGTGTGAACCGGGGAATGAAAGCTGGTCATGAGCTGGACCACTCTGCCTTCATGCAGAGAACACATCACTCAAAAGAGTGAGGATCAATAGCTCCCATGCTATAAATGTAGTCATGCCCAAGGAGTAGATTGTAATCTAAAGGTCCTTGGACTACCATAACGTTCAAATAAACGGTTTTCCTTCTTAAAGTTATAGGCAAACTTATAAGGATCCCTAATGCTCGAGTGGTTCCTTTGTTGAAGCCTATCAGATTTTGAATCTGAGGCAGGAGCGATGGCGAACCAAGTGCTTTCCAAGCAGTTGAGGAAAGGATACTCACAGAAGCCCTTTCATCTATGATAGTAACAACCATGACCATTCTGTAAGCTTGCAATATGATTCGGAATGGTACATTAGATGGTAGATGGGGTCTACCTAGTAGATTCCAATCGAAGGAAACGACTAGGTTGCTTGGAGGGGGGACCGAATAAACAGCCAGGTAAATCTTCGACGAACTTCCTTCCTACAGTAAAGGAACGGGTAGATTGCCCCCATGTTCATCAGATTTTGTGTTGACGAAAAGAATTTGAACGGTGTCATTCTCATTCTCTTTGGTGACTATATCATCTAAAGGTAGACCTTGTGAAGACAAGACTGGGTCAACTACTATCTCACCCTGTTGACTTTGATCCTGTGCAGACTCAGAGGGTTTATCTTCAATGATAGATGCTTCGACCAACCACAAAGGTGTGTCAGTTGGATTTTCAACTAGTGATGGACTTGGCAAGAGTTTCTTGTATCCAGGAGGAAGCCGTAGCGGTGAAGCAGGACGGTTATCCAAGACTCTTTTAGCTTTGTCTAGGAAGGGACAACTGTGGATGGCATGATTGCCTTCACATAGTCTACAAGGAATTTTAGATCTTCCTCTTTGTCCATTGACTTCGTTTTCACTAGTTGACGGTGTACTTTCAACATGATCATCATAGGTTGAGGACACCGGATTGTGCAAGTGGGGAGACCAGTCCCTTAAGATCCATGGGATGCAAGGACAATCTCGATGATAGTAGTCTCCCTTGAAAATGACACGTGGAGATTTAGGTTTGGATGGTGCAGTGTGTGGATTTTCGCTAGACGATGCATGGTTGCCCCCTTTTGCCGTTGGCTTATTCTTCTTCTTCTCCTTCCCTTTCTTCTTCTTCTCAATTACTTGGTTTTTAGTATTAATAGCTTCACCAAGCGAAGAGGAAGAAGGAGAGGGAGAAACAAACAAAGTAGAAGGTTGGGGGGTAACTCTAGTATCATCCGGTTGCTGATTTGATTGCTCATGAATCATGGTGCTTTGAATGACAGAGGTCGAGAAAAGCCATAATCGCAGGCCAATTTTCAGTCCTGGAAGGGACAATGTGGCCATATGAGGTGCACCAACATCTCCCCAAGAGGAGAAAGGACTAGGATTTCCCCCAAGGGGAAATCCTTGGTTGGTGGACTCCATTTTCTCAACTTAAGGTCAACAAGGGAATAGTGATGTTATTCTAATTAAAATAAATTTTATGGCGCTTTGACACAACTCTCTTTTTCAATTTTTAAGAGTCGAGAAAAATTTAAAGATGACTCTAGTCGCCTTCGATTTTTAATGAGCTTGAAGTGACAAGTGCTCAGATGGACCTTTTCTTTTAAGGAGTCTGAAAAGGAACGAAAGTGACTACTGTGGAAATCTAGACAGAGGAATTACCAAACCAATCACAAAACTACAGAATACTTTTTAAGGTACGGCAGTCAATCTTCCCAAATACTGTGTTCAGTGCATTGCAATTGATAGGGTGGCAGACACGGCTTCCTAAGGATAGAATATATAGCCTATTGTGGTCTCCCAATATACACACGACGGTATGTGGGAGCATAAGTCTGTACTGTTACTTGTCGTCTCAAAGAGGAGGAATCACCCAACCTATGATGAAAGCGATAGTTACCAGGCTTTACGACACCATAATACGTCTCTAGCCTAGACTTCTAAATGTTGTGTGTTAGGTTCCAAAGCATTTTTATGTTCATTGAAATTTATTTTACAGTTGATGTTTCTTAAGAAGTTTGCCTTTGAGGTTCACCGCGTGATGTAGATATACAATTCCTAAATATGCAATCTAAGATGATAAACAATAATTTATTTTCTTTTTGCAATGAAAATCCTAGCTACTAAGGAAAGAGAAGCAAGATTCTTTCAACATAGAGCAGAGAGCACAGACTAATATTCACTGCCCTAAATCAATCTCCACAAGCAGTCTAAATGCAAATGCACAAGCATGTATTTTTTTTCCGCTTTCTTAATGTGTGAATGACAAAAAGAATGCTAAGTATAGATCTGAACTATTTTTCTTTCAAAGCGACAGTACTAACAATTTTCTTTTCAAAAAACAAAAGGAAGACTAAGACGACACTTTACGATTTTGAATTGAAAACTGCTTTCGAAACTTGAAATACTATTAATTCAAATCAAATACAAGAACAAAAGTGTAATCGACTATCAAAAGAGGAGGATTCTTTTCTTTGACTGAAAATGACACTTGCGACACTTTCAAATAAAAAGACGACAGTTCGATTAAGCTACTGTTTGTAAAGGAGAACTGTAAATGGCGAAAAATACATAAAAACATTCACAATTCTTTATACAATGGAGGTTTAATAATGCAAAGGAAGGGAGTCTCAATAGTGGTATATTGATCACAGATAGCAAATTACTGAATAAAGTTGAATACAATGACGAGAAAACCAAAATCTGGAGGCAAAAACAGTCTTACCTAATCATCGCACCTGTAACACAGGGAAACAAGGATGCATCTCACTTGCAGCACATGGGAGGTGCGATGCATCCAGACTGCCAATGAGAGACAGTGAAATGGTCCAAGGATGAGACAGGGTTTGGTTTTTTGCTCACATTTTGTAGCTTAGTTTAGGGATTTAGGCTGAGCTAATGATAGGTAGTAGACACAAAGCATAGGGGCTGATCTAATGAGGTTTCTTGAGCTACCACCAGGGCCTTAGGATGTTTGCAAGTCAGATGTTCAGTTCATAAACTAACCTGGAGATTGACTGAAGCAGCATTGATCTACTTTGCAGTTACATAGAAAAATCAGTGCGAAGGCTAGCTAGCTTAACTTTAGGCTCCATTTGTAGTTTATAAAGAAAACAAATAGAAACAAGCAAACAAGCTATTCGCTTCCCAGCGGAATCACCATTTTGTTATCGGGAAAAATAGTGTCCATTCAGAGCTGCTAGTCCCACTAAGATGAGTAGCTATCTTAGAAACAAACAAACTAAAGTCACTTGTGTTTTCCTTTATGATAAATAGATGAGAGAGAAGCAAAGAGTACCAACCTCAGTATTTCGCTTGGCTCCTTGCTTGTTTCCTCTCCCCTTTGACAGAACTTTGCCACTCTTCCTTACTTGTCCAGCTTCAAAGAACACCTGTAGAGTCAAAGCAGCATAATACCATCAAAGCATAGACATCTATAACCATAAACAATATAGGATCAGATATATATTAACCATACAAATGCATATATCAATACAAGATTCAGTGATATACAAGAATATGGAGGAAAAATCAAATAGCTTTATTGATAAAAGTAGTAGAAGAGAGGATTACAACTCGTTGATCTAACCCAACACCATCGTCCCAGCATGAAAGCCCTCTTCACCTCATGAAAAGCTAGATCACCCAACACTATGATGTTCCACAGAGAAACCAACAACACTTCCTGACAAGATAAAAAATTCTAGCCCTTGGATCTCTAGGATGAGGGATCCATATTGTTGTGGAGGTAAATCCCCTCTGCGGACAGAGGCAATCCCTACTAGCCCAGACCAGGTCTAGCAACAATCACACAATGCTATCACGCAAGTTCCTAATTGCAAATTAAAGGTGGATGATGAGAACCTACTTGGATTCCAATGCTAATATTCGTAGAAGAGACGTCGCTCTCGTTCCTTGCTTCGGACGGTCACGAACCCCACGATCTCCGTGATTGGACACCTGCACATGCAAAGAACAACACAAATACAAACATATAATCCAATAGATGCAATTATATATCAGTCAGAAAAGATATAACTCAACATCAATCATACAAAAGACAATGAGAGTGGAACCATAATGATAGTCATCTATTATTGATAAACAACAAAGAAGAATACAACCATAGTTCTGACGTCAAATCCTCCTTTGGCTGGGTAATCAGCTACACAAGTCTTGCAAAGCTTGTTGGGATGGGAAACAAGCCTCTCTCTCCTTGGTGAGAAGAATCTCCTCACTTAGATTTGGCCTTATGGATGCAAAGAAGGCTCTTGCAACTTCAATCTCTTGAACTCCTGGAATTCTTACTATCCCTAGCACTCTGCTGGAATTAGCTTGCTCAAGGCATAGAGACAAGCTTTTATAGATAGAGGGGAAGGAGATAGGATCAACCAAATTATTCATGGGATTGGCTTTATCACTAAGAAGCTTCCATGAAAGGTGGCAAACCACTTCCCTTCTATGGAGATTCGAAGTAAAACCATCCTAGCTCAACATAGATTTATTTGATGAATGGGTTAGGGAGAACCTTCGGAAGTTTGTTTGTTAAAAACTTTACCCAATTCGGTTGGCGCGAGTGCGACTCTGAGACAGAGTGCCAATGGTCCGCCCTCTTTAGAGGATTTCCCCCATTGGCGCGAGCAGAACAATGTGGAACCGCGCCAATGCAGAAAGAGGTCATTTTATGGGTATTCTGCAGGAGATGTCTTCAGGGCATATGAAGCTCATACTTAGAGGAATATGATGCAAGTGGTTTCAGGTCATGTCACTTCTCACAGGTCCTGGAATGAGTCCTCCAGTGTGCGGGAGAGGGGTAACAGGGACGGTGAAAAATTACTGTGTAACACATATATAGATATTTGCAAGTGGGTGAATCAGCTACTAGGTTTTTTATTAGTGTCATTTCTCTGATAGTTCTTGGTTCCACTTTGAGATTTCATGATCTCTTACTCATCCCTGGGCGAATTCAGAGAGGCAAGTGTCAAATGGGCAGTTTGTTGAAGATTCTTTGGGTTTCCACCTAGCCAACTACCTCTGCCATTTGTCTGCTCTCGCTCATCGCACCCTACAGAAGGGCTTTTCAGTATGCATCACACTTTCTGCATGTAGTAGGTGAAATGCATCGCACCCTTAGCACTGAGCAGTCTATATGGTCTAGTTTTGACCAGTTTTTAGTAGTTTTTAAGGGAGAACTTCTGGGAGATGATGTAATCAGCTGACCTTGTTCCTTTAGGGTATGAAACAACACTTTTAGGGGCTTAGAAGCCCTTGGTTTATGGACATATGAGATTGGGGTTGCAGTGCCCAAATATGTCTATAACACATCTATTATTATATCTACAATTGCTATTTATTACTAGATTATTGAATTGATTGCTAATTAAATTTAATAAATTGGATAAAGTGATTGTAACAACATAGAACATTGGAAAATTATCAGAAAGACTGTGTTGGAAGTGTGGAAGAAAGGGTGATAAGAGAAACTGAGTGTGATGGGTTCTGTTAAGTAGCCTGAGACAATGTTGAATCATGATTTATTCCTCCACAATGCACATAAAGCTAGGTTATATTTTTGAATAGAAATTTCGTTACTGATTACTTTGACACTGTTACGTGTACAAATTATGGTGAAGAATTGCAACTGCTCATGAAATTTTAATCTAAATCACAAGACACAATCTCACTCCATTGCTCTGCGGAATTCAATTCATAATTTAAAATATCAATCACAAACATGTAATAATAAATAACACACATGCACACAATATTTTTCCAAGGGAAAGAAACCTAGTAAAAACCCCTATGACTGCATTCATTAATGTGATGAATAGAGATGTATTACAATTGCTAGCTCAATTTGAGCTCAACCTACAAGTGAATAAATTATCTCTCTGCTCATTGAGAAGCTCTGACCCAGACTTAGTCAAATTTTGCCTATGCTTGAGACATTATTTACATGTTGAATTCCTTAGAAAATTAGGCCCCTATTATTTAGGAATTTCCTCCCAAATTCTTGCACAATTCCCAAGCTTGATCATTTGACTACATGAAAAAATTGTACACTCAAGACTAGTCTATAGTTGATGTTACGCTACCTTGGAATCTCCACCACATATGGGGAAATAAGATTCTCTACATGCACTAGCTATTTTGGGTTGACTTGTTAATTAACTGGTGATGAGCCCCAAATTTTGTAACATTTTGGGCTCATTTGGCCTAACTACCCTTGTTCAATCCTTCATTTTTCATAACTTATGCATTATTTTTTAGTATGTTTATGTCATTTGTACGAATAAGGGTAGTCACTATTCCTAGGTGGCTAACACGTGCTCATTTCAAGATTTTTTGACACATGTTGAAGCAAAACCGAGCAGACATGGGCTAGGAGACAGCCAAGCTTGGGTTGAGGATTCGTAGGGGGGTTGTCTATGGCATTAAATAGTTGCCCTCAGTATCTTCACCCCCAACTCCGAGCTCCAAAGGCCACCAAAACCGGATCTAGAAGGCAGCCAAGCAGATCTCTTGGAAGGAGCTGTTCACTCACAGTTTGGGTAGCCAAGTCCCGTAGATTTAGGAGGCCAGCTAGGGCCTCGTAGTGTATAAATGTTAAGGCTTCAGCCTTTGAAAAGGACTTTTGAAAAATTCTTGCATATTCTGCACTACGTGCTGCTAGCTCTGTTTTGTTCTTTTGTAGCCATTATTGGCATAACTCTTGACTTATGATTATTTTTTGATAATGGGAAGCAGTCATATTTGATATCAGCTCTGAGTTTTTTATAGGAGCCATAGCTCTCGGAGTTGAGCCCAACCTGAGAGCCTAGGGCCTCCTTATTTGTATTGTTATCTTTCCTTTCAGCACTGTGATTTTCCTTTTATGCATTTGAAACGAAGTTTGTTGAGCTAGATTTAGTTGTGTTGGTTAAGTAGGTTATTGTTGAGGAATAGAATTACTTCAGATGTGTAGAACATATTGATAAGATAAAGATTGATAAAATCTCCATAAAAGGGTTGCCTGCTCTCTTAGTTTCACCTCTCCCTTATTGGATCAGGGGCTGGAACTGTGGAACCAGTGCTGCTCAACAAAAACACTATTTTGCTTGACCATGCAATCATTGGTGTAATGTTTTTCATTTTCAGAAGTTAGTCATGCATTCAGACCTTTTTAGATGTTCCTTTGATTAAGTGTTGTACATGGTTTTCTTTGGAAATAAAGTTGTTGTTCATTTGTTTCGTTGACAGTTTGGATAGATTAGCTAAGATTTCGATTGTATGCAGGGTTTGGTTGATTCAGTTAAGTACACATCGTGCAGGGCATATCCATCTTTCTCTCATCCACCTAAGCTTCATCTAGGCCAGCTGCTCCATCTCCTAGTTAGCTCCTTTGTCTCACAACTACTCTTCTATCCACTTAACCCTACCTTCTTGCTCTTCCATTGCCTTAGCCTTCCTTAAGACAAGTTAGCTCTCCACACCCTCTCATCACTTCATCCATCAATCACTAGGTCATCTCAGACCCCTACCCTACCTCCCTATCCATTCATGCATCCCCTTTCACTCACCCATCTTCCAAAATCCAATGTCAGAACATCCTGTAGAAATTTCTGAACATCCTGTAGAAATCCCTGAAACATCCTGTAGAAGCCCTACAGACTTCCTGTAGAAGCTCACAAGTGAGGTTGCTGGATAGCCAAACTTGGTGAAACTCTCTGGAAGGGTGTTAGGGACTCCTTAGACCCTCTCTGAACCTTCCCTACCTTTTCCAAGCATTTCTCCTCCTTGATCCACCCCTGCACAGTAAGAAGCCAGATAAAAGTACATGTATGATAATTTTGATAACGTAATCAAAAATACAAAAAGGATGTATTCTTTAGATAGAGATAACATAGGCATGTGCATTTCACCTTTGTAGAAGTAATGACATCTTTTTCAGTAGTTTGCATCCTCTCCTTTGCATCAGTAGGACTAGCTGGTAGAATTAGGGTTTGTTAGGGTTTATGTTACTCTTTGACTTTCAGTTTCTTTTTGCAAGTAGATCAACATCCTTTGAGTTAGCTTCCATCCATCAGGTACAAAGCTTCTTCTAAAAGCTCATAGAAGTTGGCTTGAGCCCCTAGCAGACTTGTGCCAGCTGACCAGTGACAGCTGCGGCAAGAGCTAGTACTTGTGCATACAGCACCGTCGCTTCCAAGTTTGTTACGAACTACCAAGTTGATAAGAGTAAAGAAGGGAGTCCCAGGAGTTGCAGCATTATTGCTGCAATACTGGAGCCCACCATATTTTTGACGCCATTTCCGGGGAAGCGTCAGAGTATTGGTGATTGTTGCTTTTCTTATATTTTTCTACACTCGCCTTTTGCTAAATAGTTTATTTCATTTCCGCAAAGGTAAAATAGATATTTCCTGCTTTCATAGATTAGCAATTTCAATTCTGCAAGCGTAGACTAGCAATTCAATTCTGCAAGCGTAGACTAGCATTTCATTCCTGCAATTTCCTTTGAGCAACGTAGCTTAGTCCTTTCCTGCTTTCATTTCAATTCCGCATCTTCATTTCAGCAAGATAGCTAGTTGCAATTCAATCTATTTTAGTTTTGCAGGTACAAGCAGAAAAAGCAAAAAGCAATCAAAAGCCTTTCCATTTCATGCCTCGTAGGAATAGAGATAAAACTGGCAAATTCTTACCCAACACCCCCACCACTTCACTAAGTCACCCTTCTCTCTTCTTTGGTGACAGTGATCTAGAAGAACCCATAGGCAAGCCTCCTGAGACATACGAAGATCCTATACCAGAAGAAGAGTTAGAAACCATCCCACCTGAAGCCATGGCTGAAGATGGAAGAGAAGATGAGAGAATAGAAGGTGCCTTTCCCATCCGAGAGACCAATGGAGACATGAAAATGAAAAACATAAGACTCTATGCTTTACCTCACTTCCATGGATTGATTACTGAAGACCCTGATACCTTCTTGTTTGAGTTTGTTGTCCTTTGTCGAACCTATGACTATACAGAATGAGCAAAAACTGAAACTCTTTCCCTCTACTCTCAAGGATGCAGCGTTACACTGGTTTGTGGGATTACCTGGAAACAGTATCACCACTTGGGCTCAGATGCAGCAAGCTTTCAATACCAAATACCGGGACTACTGTAGGTCCAAGGAAGCCAAGGGAGAGATCTTTCAGATGACCATGGGAAATGAGGAGTCTTTAGAAGATTATGAGGAAAGATTTCAACTTAGCTATAAACAGGCCAGGTACACACTTGACCCTAAATCTCTCAAGTTGGTCCTGCTTTGAGGAGTCCCTGAAGACCTCCTAGATACCCTTCACATGCTAGCTGGAGGAGGCATTTACCAACTACCTTATGAGGATATAAATATTGTGTTTAGAAACCACTCTAGGGCAGCCCAGAAAAGAGGTAGGGGAAACCCCCTTTCAGCTAGTGCTACTTTCTCCAAGCATGAGTTTGTTAATCAGCTGGAGGACCTCAAAAGTGAGGTGAGACAGATCATTTCCATGCAACTTGATACATTCCGAATCCAGCAAAAGAAAGAGGAAGCTGAGAGGGCTTTGGCCATCTTCTGTCCTAGGTGTACAAGGAAGCACCCTAAGAACGAGTGTCCCTTACACTCGGTAGAGGTATGCTTCGTTTGTGAGGAGGACCACGCCACGAACCAATGCCCAACCTTACCTGGGTTTAAGGCCATGTACCAAGGAACTGAGGCACCCACTGAACCTCTCTACTTCCTCAACCAAAGAAGGTCGCATGGACCTAGACCTTACCAGCAGGGGATGCAAGGGACATCCCAAGCCTATTATAACCCCAACCAATATGCTCCTATGCCTTCTTGGGGGCCCCCTGCTCATCCTCCCTAGTCTGTGCCTCCTCCATGGTCTTACCCACCTCAATACCATACTCAGCCCACTACTCATTCGTTTCACTCACATGTCCAGCCACAGCCTCAGTGGAATGCACCTCAATTGGGGTGGAGGCCCCAGTACAACACTCCTCCTGCCATTTTGCCTCCACCACTAGCTCAACCACAACCATTACCTCCTGCTCGTCCGAGACAACCCCAAATGCCTACTCAACCGAACCCGAACCACAAAAACCGATAGGCCCAGCAGGTATATACGAGGGAAACAACCTTCCCTACCTCCGTTTTGGAGATCCAGGAGATCAACCTGCGATCCAGGAAGAATCTTCCGGATCGCCAACCTCCTCCCCTAGAGGACGAGGAAGATAAACGGGAAAGTGAACCCAAGACCACTCCACCCTTTCCTGAGAGACTAACAGTAACCACACAACCTGACCCAGAGGAGAATGAGCTTCTGGGGGAACTGTTATCGGGAAAAGTGTCCATTTAGATCTACTCTATCCCACTAAGGTGTGACAGCTACCTTAGAAACAAACAGAGAAAACTACTTTTGCATTCTTCTTTATGAACAATAAACAAAGAGGAATAGGATGAACCAACCTGTGTCTTGCGCTAGTCCTTTGATCCGATCTCTCTCCTCTTTGACAGCTTCCAGCTACTTGCTCTCTCACTTTCCCAGCTTCACCAAGTACCTGTAAGATCACAGAAGAAGGAAACTATACAAAGACATGGGTTTATATTCATAAATAACTTAGGATCAGATTGAAGTTAACCATACAAATGTAACAAGCATCAATGAAACACAAGAATGGAGAAGAAACTCAAATATGTTTTATTGATATACAAGAAGATCCAGGAGGAGTTACAACCGATGATTCCTGACCCAGCATCAACCTCCCAGCAAAGAAATCCCTTCTTCAACCCCAACAAAGCATAGATCACCCAATTCTCTGATATGTATCTCAAAACCAACAGCAATTCCTTACAATGTGCAAAATTCCAGCCTCTGGATCTCTGGGATGAGGGATCCATATATAGATGTATGCAAGGAGGATGAGTCAGCTCATGAATTGATTAGTGGCATCTCTCTATCAGTTCTTGCTTCCACTTGGAGACTGAGAGCCTCTTACTCATCCTTGGTCGAATTCAGTGAGGCAAGTATCATTGGAGAAGATTCTGGAAGCTTCCATTGTCTCTCCACCTCGTGGAATGACTCTGACACTTGTCATTTCCCGCTCAACGCACCCTGGTAGTGCATTTAGGTGCATTGCAACGCACCTAGCTAGTGGACTTAGGTGCTATGCAACGCACTTGGCTAGTGGAGCAGCTGAAATGATCCTGATTTGACTAATTCTGAGCAGTTTCTGGTGGAGAACTTCTGGGAGAAGCTGTAATTTTTTGACCTTGTTCCTTTAGGAGTTAGAGCAACACTTTTAGGGACTTAGGAGCCCTTGGTTTATGGACATTTCATGCTTAGAGTTGTAAGGCACAAAAATGTCTATAACAGTTGCCCCCTAAAGTATGAGGCCGTTTATCGGGTGAAATGCTTTATTAGGAGGATCCGAAGTTCTTTCAATGCTAGGAGGAGACCTGTAATAAGATACAATACAATACATTATCTTCATACTGCTTTCATGATCTAGCTGAGGCGGGCATTCCCATGCTCAGCTTTATAAATTCATTTTCATGTACATAGGACAGACAATCGTCTGATGGTAGACTGATGATTCTGATAGAGCCATCATCCTTTTGATAGGATGATTATCTGTGCTGCAATGCTGTACACTTCAATGTCTTTATCTTTCTGAATATATATCGCAGCCCGGATGGATGAAACTAGATCCGGGGTCTTCAATCTCGTCCGATCTTCACTCGAAGTACAAGTCGATCCATGTGAGAAATGTTTTGAAGTCGAACATGGAAAGACATCGCTTGATTACCAGTCAATGATGTAAAGTGTTAACAAGTGCGAGAGGAATCACCGATAATAATAATGACCCTCAAGGTACTGCAGTACAATTCACGTGGTGTGAATAAAGGACTTGGCATCGAACACCACGCAAAATCTTTCGGTCGAAGGTCATTGATGTATACCTGTCGCCAGAAGTGAGAAACTTGCCATTAAGGCATGCAAGCTTCAAAGTACTGAATGGGGTGTTCCTAGATCAACTTCTTGGATAATGAGCTGACGTCGACAAGAAGTGATCCGTCATACGAGGGTCTTAATGAATCCCACATCAATGACATGGAACGGAGCAAATGATTTTGATGGAGGTGAAAACGATCTGATGATATATGGTTCAGGGTGGCGGTCATGAAAGAATGGAGTATATTGTATGGTAGTGGGCGGGACACAGGTGGCCTTTCTGGATGACTTCTCTTGAACATGTCTGTGACACTGATGTGATGGATTGGTAGCATTAACCCCAAATGTGGATGGTATGGTGAGACCATGGTGATGTGACCGGTGAATGAAACAACCCAACCCGACTCAGGCACGGAGTGGAAGTGTCATGTTCAAGAACGACTTGATACCAATAAAGATTCTTTGAGTTTTTCTTCCCAATTTTTCCCCAGTCATTGCTGAACAATACCTCTTTATTTTTGTCAAGCTTGAGGAGGATAACATATGCTTGTTCTATAATTTGTTGGCATTATGATTCAGGTGTTGTCCTTGATGGCAAACTCTTTCAGGTGGTAAATCAAGAAGGATGCAGGCAATTTGTTCAGCAAGTGCGTCCCCGCAGGTATACCATACAGAACCCGCGTCCAGGGACGCTGGCCAGCCGTTCAGAAGGTGCGTCCGCCCAGTGCACACATTTCAAGGTAGAGAAAAGCTCGTGGGGGTTTCTTGTGTGGTATCTAGCCGACGGTTGTGTGTTTCTATGGTGTCGGTTCGTGGTATTGTTCCACGCTTTGGGGAGAAGCTTGCCTATATAAAGCAAAGGAGTTCATTTGGATTAGGCATCATCTTGGTTGATCATCTCTTGGTGAGATCTAGTCCATATCTTTAAGGGTAAATCTTCTAATGGACTACGATCTATATGGTGCATGATCAGATCTGTGGATCTGAGTGTTTGGGTTGGTTCTGAAGTCCTCTTATCTTCTATATCTAAAGGGACGCAGATTCAGTGAAGGGAAAGTGCGCCGGGACGCAGTACAGTAAAGGATCAGGTGCGTCTCTGAAGCGAAGGACGCGGCGCGACTGTGGTATTGGGTGCGTCTCTGAAGCGAAAGACGCGGCGCGATAGTGTTGATGTGTGCGTCGGTCGCAGACAAGCAAAAAGGAACAGTGCGTCTGCACGCAGAACAGCATAAGGTATACTGCGTCCAGTCGCAGGCCACAGAAAGAAAATATGCGTCCCTGTCTTAAGATGATCTGTTAACTGTATATTTCTGTTCATAAGGTGTTCTGGGTTGTTTCTGTAATAACTGATCTGATATCTGTAGTAGACTGTATCTGTTGTATACTTGTTGATCATTTGATTCTTCATGAAAAGAAGTAGGGGGTTGTAGCTCCCTTCCAGGAGAAGTCTGGAAAACGAGAAAGAGTTGTAGCTCTTTGCAGGTTGCAGCCTGCGTGCTGGTAAAGGACTGCACCAGTACAAAATCATTGTAAAAAGAATTTCTTGAAAGAAGATAGAGACATTATTGCAGCAGGTGGTTTTTCTCCCGCATTGGGTTTCCACCTTACATCTTGTGTTCTTCGGTGTGACTGTCTATTTTCTTTATTCATGCTCATTGTTTTATGGTACTGATATGCAAGAATATTTCAAAAGATCAAATAAGGAAGATTTGGTAAATTGCTAGATAATACTGATTCACCCCCCCTCTCAGTATTATTTCCAACAATTGGTATCAGAGCAGGTCCTTCAGAACAGCTTGTTCGCTTGAAGGTAGATCGATCATCATGAGCAACTACGAGAGAGAAGCATCAATCAGGCCACCCGTCTTCGATGGAACAAACTTCAATTATTGGAAGGTAAGAGTTACTGCATATCTTCAATCTCTTGGTACAGAAGTTTGGAACATTGTAGAATCAGGCTATGCCTTTCCTTCAGTTACTCCTACAGATCCAGCTGAGAAAAAGCAGTATGAAACAAATGCAAAAGCAGTCAGTACTCTATTAGGAAGTATATCTCAAACAGAGTTCATGAAGGTCATGCACTTCAAATCAGCAAAAGAGATATGGGACAAAATGATCACCAGCTATGAAGGAGATGAACAGGTAAAAGAAGCTAAACTTCAAACTCTCAGGATTCAATATGAGACTCTCAAGATGTATAATGATGAAAGTGTGGCTAATTATTTTCTTCGGGTAGATGAGATTGTTAATTGTATGAAAAATTTGGGTGAAGAAATAAAAGAGACTATAGTAGTTCAAAAGATTCTAAGATCTTTATCTCCCAAGTTTGAATCTAAAGTATCTGCAGTAGAAGAAAAGGAAAATCTCCGTGTTCTCACTATGTCTCAGCTGCATGGAATTCTAACTGCTTATGAAATGAGAAAGGGAGGGCCATCAGACAGAAGGGAAGCTGCTTTTAAAGCATCAGGCAAAGAAGATCACTATGAAGCAAGTCATGTTCCAGAAGAAGAGGAAGAAGAATCAAACTTTGTCAGAAATCTTCAAAGGGGTTCTGGAAGGTTCAGAGGTAAGCTACCTTTCAAATGTTTTGCTTGTGGAAGAGTAGGTCATTATGCTGCAAAATGCTCTTATAAGGATAAAGGAAAGGAACCAGTTAGATGGAACAAGAAACAGGGTACAAATAAGAAAAGCTACTACACCCATGAAGATAGCGATGGCTTATCAAACAGTGATGAAGATGAACAAGGTAACAAATATAGATTGTTAATGGCATTTGAAGATGATAATTATGAGGATGCTATAGATGTGGATAACCTTTATGATGAAATTACTAGACTCAAGAGATGTATAGAAGAAAAGAACATGATTATTGATACTCTACAATTTCAGATTGATGAAAAGGAAAAACATCTTGAAAAATTAGAAGGTGAAATTGTTGGTCTTAGAAAAGAAATTGAGAAAACAAAAACTATTAATCTCAAGTTTGTCAAAGGATCTGAAACGTTGAATGAGATTATCAGTGTGCAGCGGTCTCCACTAAATAAGACAGGTCTGGGCTACAATGGAGAAACTTCTCAAGCTTCCACTTCAAAAAGTTATCTTGATGCTGCAAGAAGAAATGAGCAAGAACACAAGGAAGATCATCAGGTAAAGCAGGGACAAACTTCAAACTATCAGGGGCAATCCAGCTTAAGGGTGAACAAAAGCCAGCCACAGGTAAAATCTTCTCAATTTGGTTCAAGAATAGATGAAAATAGAAATTACAATCAGTCGGCTGGTAGATTCAATAATCGCAGAAACTTCTTCAATGGACAATGCTTTTCTTGCCATAACTTTGGTCACAAAGCAGCCCAATGTGTTGCGTATAAAACAATCATGACTAGGGAAGCTCAAAAACAAAGAAGCATGACAGGGATTACAAAAAGGACCTATAACAATTTTTCAGCTCTTGAAAATGAAGTTGAATGCTCTATTTGCAATAATTTTGGACATGAAGATGTTGAATGCAGAAGCAGGTTTCCGAAAAAAAAGGTACAAGAACAAAAAAGGGAACAAACCTCAGGCACCAAAACATGGAAAATAAAGGAACCTCAAACAGAAAGATGTGGGATAGCATTCTATGCAGAAGGACAAGAAAATCTATGGTACATTGACAGTGGATGTTCAAAGCACATGACAGGTGATAAAGAAAAACTTGAATCTTATTCTAATTTAGAAAAGGGAAAGAAAGTCTCTTTTGGAAATGATACTCCTGCAACTATAAAAGGAAAAGGTATTGCTCCTTTAAAAGAAGATGTTAAGGCTGGAAATGTTTTGTTTGTTGATGGACTAAAGCATAATCTTCTAAGTGTAAGCCAGATGTGTGATCAAAGAACCGAGGTTATATTCAGATCAAATGGATGTCTTGTTCGTGATCTTGATACAGGTAAAACAGTTCTCAAAGGAAAAAGAACTTCAAATAATCTATACATTTTTGATGAAGAACAACAACAATGCTATCTAAGCAAGGATGAAGAGCACTGGTTATGGCATCGAAGGTTGGGACATCTAAGCTTCTCACAAATAAGGAAAGCTTGCAAATATCAGGCAGTTCGCGATCTTCCAGATATCAAAATTCCTGACAACACCATGTGCAGATCATGTCAGTTTGGAAAACAGACTAGAACTAACTTTCCAGAAAAAGAAGGATCAGCCAGCATGCCTCTTGAGCTAGTACATACAGATGTATGTGGACCATTCAGAAAAAGAACACCTAGAGGAGAGGAATACTTGATATTATTTATTGACGATTTCTCCAGGTTTGTTTGGTTAGGACTTATGAAGCACAAAGATGAAGCTTTCGAAAAATTCAAATCCTTCAAAGCCTTGGCTGAAAATGAATCAGGTCACAAGATTAAGTGCCTCAGATCCGACAGAGGTGGAGAATTTACTTCAAATGAATTTTTCGATTTCTGTGATGAACATGGAATAAGGAGAGAATTTTCTACAGCTAGAACTCCTCAGCAAAATGGAGTAGTGGAAAGAATGAACAGAACAATCCAGCAAATGGCTCGTGCTATGCTTGATGAATCAGGAACTCCTGCAACCTTCTGGGGTGAAGCTGCACATGCGGCAGTTATTATTCTCAACAAGACAAATGTCCGAGTGAACAGCACTCAAACTCCTCATGAGCTCTGGAGTGGTAAAACTCCTTCGGTAAAGCACTTCAAAATCTTTGGGAGCAAATGCTATATCAAAAATACTGAGGAGCAGCTTGGCAAACTTGATCCTAGAGCAGATGAAGGAATTCTTCTTGGCTACTCTCCACATAGCAAAGCATACAAATGCTACAATAAAAGACTTGGCAGAATTGTTGAAAGCATTGATGTAGTGGTTGATGAGAAAGGATACATTCCTAGGCAAATACATCGTGAAGACATTGAAGAAGATGAAAGCTACCCTCAAAGACAGAATGATGAAGAAGAAGAACCGCAAGAACAATTTCAAGATGGACCTCACGAAGAAGCAGAAGAAAGAACAAGAATAGAAGAAAAGACTCCATCCAGATATGTTCAAAAGAACCATCCAGAATCTCAGATCATGGGACAAAAAGAAGCAGGTATACAAACTAGAAGAACTGTTGCAGAAGCTTCAAGTTATTTGGCATTACTCTCCTCTACTGAACCACAAAATGTGAAAGAAGCATGCAAAGATGAATGTTGGGTGAAAGCAATGGATGAAGAACTTGAGCAAATCGAAAAGAACAACACTTGGGAGCTGGTTCCTAGACCAAAGGATAAGAATGTTATCGGAACAAAATGGGTTTTCAAAAATAAATTGAATGAAAATGGAGAAGTAATTAGAAACAAAGCCAGACTTGTTTGTAAAGGGTATGCACAGCAAGAAGGAATAGACTTTGAAGAAACTTTTGCTCCTGTTGCAAGACTTGAGGCCATCCGAATGTTTCTTGCTCTCTCAAGTTGTCAGAACTTCAAAGTATTTCAAATGGATGTGAAATCAGCTTTTCTGAATGGAGATTTGGATGAAGAAGTGTACATTGAACAGCCAGATGGTTTCATTCTTGGAAACGATCCAAATCTTGTATGCCGATTAAAAAAGGCTCTCTATGGTCTCAAACAAGCTCCAAGGGCTTGGTACTACCGGTTGGACAAATATCTTCATCAACAAGGTTTTTCAAAAGGTTCAGCAGATAGCAATCTTTATATAAAAGTTGAAAATGACAAATTACTAATACTTGTTGTGTATGTAGATGACATTATTTTTGGCAGTAATGAAGAAGCTATGAGTCAAAGCTTTGCCTCAGTCATGCAGAAAGAATTTGAGATGTCCTTGCTAGGAGAACTGACATACTTCCTTGGTTTGCAAATCCAACAAAAGAAAGGAGGAATCCTTTTATCTCAAACCAAGTATCTCAAGCAGATTTTGAAGAAATATGGCATGGAAGATGCAAAACCAGTATGTACACCCATGGTTACAGGATGCAGTCTCAGTGCAAATGACGAATCTGCAGCAGTTCATCAACCAACCTACAGATCTATGATTGGAAGTCTTCTATATTTGACAGGTACCCGACCAGACATCATGCATGCAGTTGGAATAGTTGGAAGGTTTCAGGCAAATCCAAAGGAGACTCATCTTCAAGCAGTAAAGAGAATCTTCAAATATCTTCAAGGGACTCAAAATTATGGCCTATGGTATCCTAGAGATACAGATCTCACTCTTCATGCTTATACAGATGCAGATTGGGCCGGAAGCGTGGATGACAGGAAAAGCACAAGTGGTGGTGCATTCTTTATGGGTCCCAGACTGGTATCTTGGTTCAGCAAGAAACAGAGTTCAATTGCCTTGTCTACAGCTGAAGCGGAATATGTTGCGGCTGCATCTTGTTGCACCCAACTTCTTTGGATGATGCAGACTTTGCAGGATTATCAAATCACTTGTACACCTCCTATTCCTATCTTATGTGACAACACAAGTGCAATCAGCATCTCAAAGAATCCGGTTATGCATTCAAAAACCAAGCACATACCAATCAAGTACCATTTTCTCCGGGAACAAGTACTTGAACAGAAGGTCAAGTTGGAGTATGTTCCTTCTAAGGAACAAGTTGCTGATATTTTCACCAAACCATTGCCCAGGGACACTTTTGAATACCTCAGGCAAAAGCTGGGGGTTGTTGATGCATCATCTCACTATTGATCATCTTCCTATTGATGGTATTGGCTCAGGGGGAGCACATAATGCATTGTTGGCATTATGGAGTAGGAGATCTTTGAAATAGCTGCAATATGTCTCTGTCTCCTTCATGATGGATTTCTGGTTACAGATCTGGAGAAGCATGAGCATAGGGGGAGCATACCCTTTGCCCTTGATGTCAAAGGGGGAGAATGATGAAGCTGAAGATTATGTGGAATGATGAAGCTGAAGATTATGTGGTTGCCATCAAGTCCAAAGGGGGAGTTTGTTGGCATTATGATTCAGGTGTTGTCCTTGATGGCAAACTCTTTCAGGTGGTAAATCAAGAAGGACGCAGGCAATTTGTTCAGCAAGTGCGTCCCCGCAGGTATACCATACAGAACCCGCGTCCAGGGACGCTGGCCAGCCGTTCAGAAGGTGCGTCCGCCCAGTGCACACATTTCAAGGTAGAGAAAAGCTCGTGGGGGTTTCTTGTGTGGTATCTAGCCGACGGTTGTGTGTTTCTATGGTGTCGGCTCGTGGTATTGTTCCACGCTTTGGGGAGAAGCTTGCCTATATAAAGCAAAGGAGTTCATTTGGATTAGGCATCATCTTGGTTGATCATCTCTTGGTGAGATCTAGTCCATATCTTTAAGGGTAAATCTTCTAATGGACTACGATCTATATGGCGCATGATCAGATCTGTGGATCTGAGTGTTTGGGTTGGTTCTGAAGTCCTCTTATCTTCTATATCTAAAGGGACGCAGATTCAGTGAAGGGAAAGTGCGCCGGGACGCAGTACAGTAAAGGATCAGGTGCGTCTCTGAAGCGAAGGACGCGGCGCGACTGTGGTATTGGGTGCGTCTCTGAAGCGAAAGACGCGGCGCGATAGTGTTGATGTGTGCGTCGGTCGCAGACAAGCAAAAAGGAACAGTGCATCTGCACGCAGAACAGCATAAGGTATACTGCGTCCAGTCGCAGGCCACAGAAAGAAAATATGCGTCCCTGTCTTAAGATGATCTGTTAACTGTATATTTCTGTTCATAAGGTGTTCTGGGTTGTTTCTGTAATAACTGATCTGATATCTGTAGTAGACTGTATCTGTTGTATACTTGTTGATCATTTGATTCTTCATGAAAAGAAGTAGGGGGTTGTAGCTCCCTTCCAGGAGAAGTCTGGAAAACGAGAAAGAGTTGTAGCTCTTTGCAGGTTGCAGCCTGCGTGCTGGTAAAGGACTGCACCAGTACAAAATCATTGTAAAAAGAATTTCTTGAAAGAAGATAGAGACATTATTGCAGCAGGTGGTTTTTCTCCCGCATTGGGTTTCCACCTTACATCTTGTGTTCTTCGGTGTGACTGTCTATTTTCTTTATTCATGCTCATTGTTTTATGGTACTGATATGCAAGAATATTTCAAAAGATCAAATAAGGAAGATTTGGTAAATTGCTAGATAATACTGATTCACCCCCCCTCTCAGTATTATTTCCAACATAATTTTCCCTTCGGGCAAACCCATCGCTATGTTTTAACGAGCCTAGCGATAGTGAAACTCGTTCTCGTCTAAAGACAAGTTTGTCGCTATTAATCTTTTTAACGAGTCTAACGACAAAGATAACTCGGTCCTTTTCATTTTTAGAGAGTCTAAAAAGGTACGTAAAGGTAACTCCAAAATTCCTTTTTCGTCATCTAATCCCTTAAGTCCGAAAAAGTATAAAACAATACAGAAGGGATGAATTTTCGATCGCTTTAACGAGCCGAACAAAACAAGCGCTCGATCTTTTTGTGCAATAATCCCTCAGGTCCAAAAAGATTAAAATCTAGAGGAGGGATAGCACTTCCCGTCGCTTTAACGAGCTGGAAGGCCAGAACTCGGCAATCTTTTCATATTTTACGAGTCAGAAAAGAGCTTAAAGAAGACTCGTCTTTTGAGGAACGAGTGATAAAATGGGTAGCAGCTGATTCCAGGTAAGGTTTGGAATTTTCCAATCATGGCAGTGTCACAAGGATGGCTAGTGAAATCACTCTTCATAGTTGTTCCTCAAAATGGGTAAACAATCAAATGGAGGTGAATGATTGGCCAATGGAAAAGTGGAGGTGATGGTGCAAACACGACCAAGGCTTTAATGGCTGAAATGCTACATTCACGGTGGTTATTTACCAGGGAATAGTTCATTTTTTAATGAGCTTAAACGTGGGTGGAAACATTTGCTCATATATTATGTTTATTTTTTAACGAGCTTGAACTATGCGCTAAAACTGCTCGATTAATCCAGTCATATGATAAGAATGTCTCAAATAAAAACGGCAACTTTTAGATTTTTGCCCCACATCCTTTCTTTATGCAAGTTAGGTGACGACTAATCCTACGAGTTTAAAGGGTTAGAGGTCCTAAAAATTTAAAAAATAAATAGCCGCCCCTTGCTTGCACTCCAAAAGGTTTGCATGCTCCCAGGTATAAAACAGAGTTTCGAGGTCTCCCTCTATTTGAGCTGACAAAACATTCGTTTAATCAGGAAGGGTCACCCTTTATTCGAGCTGACAAAACATTCATTTTATCAGGAAGGGTACTACCTCTTACAGGTTACCCAAAGATTGTTCTATTTATGGCGTAAACAAAACACTTCTTCGGCGATGTCTACCGAGATAAAAAAAGGTGAGTGGCGGCACTCGCCAACTCACATAACTTTGACAAGAGAATCTTATTCTAGAATAAACCCTCTTCCAATCACGGATGGGGTACAGACTAGTCATAATCTCCCGCGGAAACCTACTCTATACCCAAAGTTTTCCTGCCGAAGCAGACCAGGACGCATGGCCCCTGGGTTTCAGTCATATCCCTCTGAATTACTCGTGCTCATTGGGAGGACGGACTGGGGGTTGAGACATTTCTTGCGTGAAGAGACCATTTAGGGATGGTATATGACTATTTGCTATGCGTGATCCGGGAAATGAAAGCTGGTCCACGAGCTTGACCACTCTTCCTTCATGCGGAAAACACATTACTCTAAAGAGTGAGGAGACGATGGCTCCCATGCAATAAATATAGTCTCGTCCAAGGAGTAGGTTATAATCCAAGGGTCCTTGAACTACCATTACGTTCATGCGAATTGTCTTCCCTCTCAATATTATGGGCACATCGGGAAGGATCCCTAAAGGTCGACTGGTTCCTTTATCAAAGCCTGTCATATTTCTCATCTCAGGCAAAAGCGATGGCGAACCAAGCGCTTTCCAAGCAGTAGAGGAAAGGATACTCACAGAAGCCCCCTCATCTATGATGGTACCAGCCATGACCATTCTATATATTTGAACGATAATTCAGAATGGTATGCTTGCTGGTAAACAGGGTCTACCTAGTTGATTCCAGTCGAAGGAGACAACTAGGTTGCTTGGAGGTGGGACCGAGTAGACGGTCGGGGATGGCTCTAACGAAATTCCTTCCTGCGGTAAAGGAATGGGTAGATTGACCCCATGTTCGTCGGAGTCTGTGTTGATGAAGAGAATTTGGACGATGTCATCCTTGTTCTCTTCAGTGACTATATCATCCAAAGATAAAACCTCTGAAGGCAAGACCGGGTCAACTGCCGCCTCGACCTTTTGACTTTCATCTGGTATGGATTCAGTTGGTTTATCTTCAATGATAGGCACTTCAACTGACCACCTGAGCGGGCCAGCTGGATTCTCAACTAGTGACGGACTCGGCAAGATTTTTTTATATCCAAGAGGAAGTCGTAACGGTGAAACCAGATGATCATCCAAAACTCTTTTAGCTTCGTCTAAGAAGGGACAATGGTGGAGGGCATGATTGCCTTCACACAGTTTACAAGGAAATCTAGCTTTCCCTTTTTGTCCTGGGGCTTCACTTTCACTAGTTGACGGTGTGCTTTCAACATGATCACCAGAGGTTGACGAGACCGGGTTGTGTAAACGAGGAGACCAGTCCCTTAGTATCCGGGGGATACAAGGACAATCTCTGTGAAAGTGGTCTCCTTTGCAAATGACACATGGCGATTTAGGCCTGGTCGGTGCAGTGTGTGGATTTTCGTTAGACGACACTCGTTTTCCCCCATTCACCTTTGGCTCCTTCTTCTTTTTCTCTTTCTTCTTCTTTTCCTTCTTTTCCTTAGGAACTTGGCTTTTAGCTTTACCAGTTCCATCAAGCGAAGAGAAAGGAGGAGAGGAAGAATTAGAGGAAGTAGAAGGCTGGTGGGCAACTCTGGACTCGTCTAATTGCTGATTCGATTGTTCAGGAATGGTGGTGTTCTGAATGATAGTGGTTGAGAAGAGCCATACTGGCAAGCCAATTGTCAGTCCTGGAAGCGACAATGTGGCCATATGGGGTGCACCAACATCTCCCCAAGAGGAGAAGGGACTAGGATTTCCACCAAGGGGAATTCCTTTGTTGGTAGGTTCCATTTTCTCAACCCAAGATCAATGTAGGAAAAGGGTATGAATATTCCATTTAAAATAAATTTTAACACACTTTGACACAACTTGTTTTTTCAGTTTTTATGAGTCGAGAAAAAACAAAAGATGACTCTAGTCTCCTTCGATTTTTAATGAGCCTGAAGTGACAAGTGCTCAGATGGACCTTTTCCGTTAAGGAGTCTGAAAAGGAATGAAAGGGACTGCTCTGGAGGTCTAGGTAGAGGGAGTACCAAACCAATCGCAAAACTGTAGAATACTTTTTACGGTACGGCAGTCAATCTTCCCGAATGCTGTGTTCGGTGCATTGCGATCAGTAGGGCAGCCGACACGGCTTCCTATGGATAAAGGTTTTAAGCCCATAGGGGTCTCCCAATATATACTCGACAGTACGTGGGAGCACAAGTCCGTACTGGCACTTATCGTCTCAAAGTGGAGGAATCACCCAACCATCAGTGAGGACAACAGTTACTAGGTTTTACGACGTCGGAATACGTCTCTAGCCTAGACCTCTAAATGTTGTGCGTTAAGTTCCAAAGCGTTGTTAAGTTCATTGGATTTATTTTAAGTTGATCTTTCTTATGAAGTTTGCCTTTTGGGATCACCACGAGTTGTAGATGTAATTCCTAAAATGCAATCTAAAGATGATAAACAAACTTTTACCTCTTTTCAGCTATGAAAATCCTAGCTACTAGGGGAAAAGAAAGACACAATCTTTTCGCAAAGAGCAAAGAGCACACTGTAAATGCACTTTTCCTAAATCAAGCCAAACAGACTGCCAATATGCAAATGCACATGCATGTGTTTTGTTTTTCACTTTCTTAATATTGATGCCTAAAAAGAAATTTGATGTACAAATCTGAATTTACTTTCAAGTGACAAACACAAACAAGCTTCTTTTCGAAATTAAAAGGTAGAGACGATTACGACACTTTATGATTTTGAAATAAATACTCGTTTCGACACTATAAAGTCACAAATTCAAACCAAAGGCAAAAGTAAAAGCATAATCGACTATCAACAACAAATAAACTTTCTCCTATGATCAAAATCGACACTTGCGACAGATCTAAATCAAAGGAAGACAACACGACTATTCTACTTTTGCAATGGAAAACTGTAAACGATGCAACAAACACATAAAAACATCTACAGTTTCTTTTGTACAACTGAGGCGGAATATCAGTAAGGAAAAGGGGTTTGAAACAGTGAAATACTGATCACAGGCTGCAAAAATCAGAGACAAAACTGAAAAAATGAAGCAAAGAACCTCAGCTACACAAGGCTAGGCTGATCAGCGCACCTGTTACACAGAGAAACTGCATTGCAGCGCAGGTAGCCCTCTCGGGAAATGCGTTGAAATGTAGAACCTCTTCACAGAGCCTACGCTGGGGCAGAAACGAGAATTCTATCCGGGTTCTGGGTCACGGTTTGCAGTTTAATCTATGGTTTTTGGCTGAGTAAAAGCAATCAGTAATGCACAATCAGAGGTAGATCTAAGGGGGGTTCTAAGAGCTATCACAAGGGCAATCAGTTGGTCTATGAATCAGCTGTTCAAATCATAAACAGATCCAGTGAATGGATTGAAGCAGCAGATGTCTACTTTGCATTTGTTAATGGCAAATGCAGTTCGATTGCTACTTCTAAGTTTATGAAACAAACAACAAGAGAAACACAAACAAACTAACTAGACACGTTCCCCAGCGGAGTCGCCATTTTGTTATCGGGAAAAGTGTCCATTTAGATCTACTCTATCCCACTAAGGTGTGACAGCTACCTTAGAAACAAACAGAGAAAACTACTTTTGTATTCTTCTTTATGAACAATAAACAAAGAGGAATAGGATGAACCAACCTGTGTCTTGCGCTAGTCCTTTGATCCGATCTCTCTCCTCTTTGACAGCTTCCAGCTACTTTCTCTCTCACTTTCCCAGCTTCACCAAGTACCTGTAAGATCACAGAAGAAGGAAACTATACAAAGACATGGGTTTATATTCATAAATAACTTAGGATCAGATTTAAGTTAACCATACAAATGTAACAAGCATCAATGAAACACAAGCATGGAGAAGAAACTCAAATAGTTTTATTGATATACAAGAAGATCCAGGAGGAGTTACAACCGATGATTCCTGACCCAACATCAACCTCCCAGCAAAGAAATCCCTTCTTCAACCCCAACAAAGCATAGATCACCCAATTCTCTAATATCTATCTCAAAACCAACAACAATTCCTTACAATGTGCAAAATTCCAGCCTCTGGATCTCTAGGATGAGGGATCCATATATAGATGTATGCAAGGAGGATGAGTCAGCTCATGAATTGATTAGTGGCTTCTCTCTGTCAATTCTTGCTTCCATTTGGAGACTGAGAGTCTCTTACTCATCCTTGGTCGAATTCAGTGAGGCAAGTGTCATTGGAGAAGATTCTGGAAGCTTCCATTGTCTCTCCACCTCGTGGAATGACTCTGCCACTTGTCATTTCCCACTCAACGCACCCTGGTAGTGCATTTAGGTGTGTTGAAACACACCTAGCTAGTGGACTTAGGTGCTATGCAACGCACTTGGCTAGTGGAGCAGCTGAAATGATCCCGATTTGACTAATTCTGAGCAGTTTCTGGTGGAGAACTTCTGGGAGAAGCTGTAATTTGTTGACCTTGTTCCTTTAGGAGTTAGAACAACACTTTTAGGGACTTAGGAGCCCTTGGTTTATGGACATTTCATGCTTAGAGCTGTAAGGCACAAAAATGTCTATAACAGGAACTCAAACAGTTGTGTGTGAGAATACCACTTCTCCAAGCCATCAAAGATGTACCGATATACAACAAACTGGTTAAGGAAAAGTGTTTCAGGCACCCAGGCAGGCGAAAAAGAGATCCCTCAACCATCAATGTCATAGGACAACTGTCTGATCTTATGTTGGGGCAAGTAATCTGTCCAAAGTATTTGGATCCTGGGAGTCTTGTAGTTGATGTCCACATCAATGGCACCATCATACCCCACACTTTGATTGATTTAGGGGCTGCCATTAATGTGATGACCAGGGATACCATGCTCAAACTCAACCTTCAGGGTTCCTTAAGGAAGACCTTGACAGTCCTGCAGTTGGTAGATCACTCCACCGTGACTCCCGAAGGGATTGTGGAGGATGTCTTGGTCTCTGTTGACTCTTGGGAGTATCCTGCGGACTTCTTGGTTCTTTAGCCAAAGGCAAAGCTTACCGGATACCCCCTTATTTTGGGAAGACCTTGGCTAGCCACTCCGAATGCTTACATAAGCTGCCGAGCAGGAAACATGACCATCAAAAATGGTCCTATGCCTAAGCAGCTAGTCCTATACCCTCCTGCCCAACCTCTATTAAAGCATGACTTACCACTCTGGTTGGAAGAAGGAGAAGAGGATGAGGTGTACCCTGCACCCTTGTGCACCTTAGAGACTACCAGAGGAGGTCCTCAAACTGAGGATGATTTGATTGAGACCTTGATTCAGAATCCGCCTCCCAGTGCATTGTCCTTAGAGAAATTGGTGGAAGATACCCAAGCCAGCACCTTAGTGGACCTTTGTGTGACCGATCCACTCTCTCCCAGGGTCAAAAATGTGGAGTTTGGCTCCGAGAGAACGTTAAAGATCAGCTCCTCTCTATCTCCTTCCCAGGAAAAGGAGCTGTATAGTCTGTTGGCCAGTCATCTAGATGCTTTCACTTGGAGCTATAAGGAGATGAAAGGAGTCCACCCTTCGGTCTGTACCCATCACATCTACATCAAAGAAGATTGTAAACCGGTCAGGCAACCTCAGAGGAGGATGAATCCAGCCCTTAAGGACATTGTCAAAGAAGAATTGCAAAAACTATTGGATGCAGGATTCATCTACCCCATCTCGGATAGCGAGTGGGTGTCCCCTCTGGTGTTGGTACCCAAGAAAAATGGAAAGTGGAGAATCTATGTGGGCTACCGAGAACCGAACAAAGCCACCAAGAAAGACCACTTTCCTCTGCCTTTCTTAGATCAAGTGTTGAATGGACTAGCGGGGAAGAAGTTTTTCTCTTTCCTAGATGGGTTTGACGGGTATAACCAGATCCAAATCAGCCCGGAAGATGAAGATAAGACCACCTTCACTTGTCCTTGGGGTACCTTTGCTTACCGAGTCCTTCCCTTTGGGCTATGCAACGCTCCTGCCACTTTCCAAAGAGCAGTATTGAGCATCTTTTCTGAGCTGGTCCATGATTCGGTGGGAATCTATATGGATGACTTCACTCCCTATGGGTCCAACTTCCAAGAAGCATTGTCCAATCTGGGAAAAGTTCTAACCAAGTGCATTGAGATGAACCTGTCCCTTAGTCTGGAAAAATGTGAATTCTTGATGACTGAAGGGACAGTGCTAGGACATACCATTTCTCGCCAAGGATTGCAGGTGGATCCTAATAAAATTGCTCTCATCAAAAAGGTTCCACCTCCTCAGAAAGTAAGAGATGTTCGGAGTTTCCTAGGCTTAGCAGGATATTATAGAAGGTTTATTAAAGATTTCAGTAAGCTAGCCTTGCCACTGTTTGGCCTCTTAGCAAAATATGTTGAGTTCAAATGGACGAATGACTGTCAAAGGGCTCTGAATGAATTAGAGGATAAGTTGGTGTCCGCCCCGATATTAAGAGGTCCAAACTGGGCCCTACCTTTCCACATCCACACTGATGCCTCAAACAAAGCCATAGGGGCAGCCTTAGGACAGGTTGAACAAAAACTCCCATATGCCATATACTTTGTCAGCAAAAACTTATCCAAGGCAGAGTAGAACTATACTGTAACTGAGAAAGAGTTCCTGGCTTTGGTCCATGCCCTGAACAAGTTTCAACACTACATCACTGGCTATCAAACATTTGTACATACTGATCATGCTGCAATTAGATATTTAATGAATAAACCAGATGTGAATGCTCGTATTATTAGATGGTTACTTCTGTTGCAGCAGTTTGATTTGACTATCGTTGACAAACCAGGTAAAGAAAATGTTGTTGCTGACTTCTTATCTAGATTGGATTTACCTGCAGGTGAAGATGGAACAGTGGACAACCAGATGCCAAATGAACATCTGTTTGCTATCTCAGTACTCTCCCCATGGTTTGCTGATATAGCAAACTATCTAGTCTCAGCACAGTTCCCTCCGCATCTATCTTCCAAAGAGAAAAGAAGAATTGTAAGGAAGAATGCCTCGTTCACTTGGATCGGGGGCAACCTGTTCAAACTTGGCACCAATCATATCTTAAGGCGTTGTGTAACGGAGGAGTGTTATGGACATTTTTTTGCCTTACAGCATTGAGCATGAAATGTCCATAATCTAAGGGATCCAAAGTCCCTAAACATGTTGTTCCTACCCCTAGAGGAACAAGGCTAACAAACCACAACAATTCACAGAAGTTCTCCACCAGAAACTGCTCAAAAACAAGTCAATTCAGGATCAATTCAGTGGCTCCACTAGCTGTCTGAGCTGAAATGCAAGGTCAACACTGGCTACCTGCACTGCAACGCAGGTAGAAGCACTACCAGGGTGCATTGAGCGAGAGTTGACAAATGGCAAGTTCATTCCAAGAGGTGTCAAGACCCAGGAAGCTTCCAGAATCTTCCTCAATGACACTTGCCTCAGTGAATTCGACTAGTGATGAGTAAGAGGTTCCCAATCTCCAAGTGGAAGCAAGAACCTCCAAGTGGAATCAAGAACTGACAGAGGGAGAGGACACTAGTTAGATCTCAAGCTGACTCATCCTCTCTCCAAACATCTATATATGGATCTCTCCTCCATGAGATCTAGAGGCTGGAATTTGGTTATTGCAAAGAATTCCTGTTGGTTTGAGATTGGAATCATTGGGTGCTTAATGCTTTGAAGGGGGTGAAGATAGGAATTCCATTTGCTGGGAAGGAGATGCTGGATTGGAGCCCTCTAGGTTCTATCTCTTCCTGAACCTTGTTATTCATCAATAAAGCTATCTTGGTTTCTCCTATATACTGGTGTATCTTTGATGTATGATTGCATTAGTATGTTTAGTTTATTTCTAATCCTGAACTAGTTATGAATATGAATCTATGTCTTTGTGTAGTGTTCTCTTCTTGTGATCTTGTAGAAACCTCTTGAAGTTGGGCGAGCGAGAAGGCAAGTAGCTGGGAACTCCCAAAGAGAAGAGAAACCGGATCGAGGGACAAACGGAAGACACCGGTTAGTCCATCCATCTCTCTTCATTCTTAATTCATAAAGGAAGAATACTAGAATAGCTGTCTCTGTTTGTTGCTAAGGCACTGTCACACCTTAGGTGGATAGGATCGTCCTGCATAGGCATTTTTCCCCACAACAAATTGGCGACTCTACTGGGGAGATCTGTTTAGTCATTTTATTTGTGTCTCTATCATTTTTTGTTTCATAGACTCAACAGCAACAATTGAACTGCATCTGCTATTCTCAGATGCAAAGTAGACAGTTGCTGCTTTGATCCAATCACTGGATTTGTCTATGATCTGAACAATGGACTCACAAATGATTTGATGATCCTTTGTGATAGATCTTAGTACTCCCTCAAAGCATCCCTTTGATTGTACCTTGCTTGTTGCTTTGATTTGGCCTGAAACTGTAGATTAAATAGCAAACTGTGACCCAGAACCCAGTGAGAAACTCTCGTTTCTCCTTCAGCGCAGACCCTGTGAAGAGGTTCTGCATTTCAACGCAGGTCCCGTGAAGGCTACCTGCGCTGAATGTCAAAACCCCTGTGTTGAGGTTGCGCTGATCCAGTTAGGCCTTGTGCAGCTGGGGTTCTCTGCTCTGTTTTGCCTTGTTTTGATCTCTGATTTTTGCAGCCTGTAACCAGCATAGGTACCAGTCTGATAACTCCTTTTCTCTGCTTAAATTCCGCCTCCTTTTGTACAAAAAGACTGTGAGTGTTTTTATGTGTTTGTGGCGTCATTTACAGTTTTCCTTTGCATGAGTGAAATAGTCATCCTGTAGCCCTTGATTCAGATCTGTTGATGGTGATCTTAGGAGAGAGTTCATTGGCTGATTACAATTGATTATACATTTACTTTTGCTTTTGGTTTGAGTTTGTCTCTTTTAAGTGTCGAAACAAGTATTCATTTCGGAAATCGTTAAGTGTTGTAATCTCTTCTACCCTCTCTGATTTTGGAAAAAGTAAACTTGTTTGTATTGGTCATTTAAAAGCAAATTCAAAGTTGTACAAAAAGCTTTCTTTGTAGGCATCAATACTAAGAAAGCGGAAAACAAACACCTGCATTGTGCATTTGCATCTTGATAGTTTGCATGTTTGATTTAGGAAAAGTTCATTAGAGTGTGCTGATTGCTCTTTGAGAAAAGATGGTGTCTTTCTTTTCCCTTTGTAGCTAGGATTTTCATAAGTTGAAAAGATATAAAGCTTGCTTATCATCTTTAGACTGCATTTAGGAATTGTATCATACATGTCGTGGTGAACCTCAAAAGGCAAACTTCTAAAAAGATCAACTTAAAAATAAATTGAATGAACTTAACAACGCTTTGCAACATAACGCACAACATAGAGGTCTAGGCTAGAGACGTGTTCCGGCGTCGTAAAGCCTGGTGACTGTCGATCTCGTTGATGGTGGGTGATTCCTCCTGAGGGACGATAGTACCAGTACGGATTGTGCTCCCACGTACCGTCGCGTATATATTGGGAGACCCCTATAGGCATAAAACCTTTATCCTTAGGAAGCCGTGTCGGCCACCCTACTGATCGCAATGCACTGAACACAGCGTTCAGGAAGATCGACCGCCCGTACCCTAAAAAGTATTCTGTGGTTTTGCGAAAAGTTTGGCACACCCTCTACCTAGAACTCCAGAGCAGTTCCTTTTGGCCTTTTTCAGACTCTATAACAGAAAAATTCCATCCGAGCATTTGTCACTTCGGGCTCGTTAAAACATCGAAGGAGACTAGAGTCATCTTTAGCTTTTTCTCGACTCTTTAAAAGTGAAAAAGCAAGTTGTGTCTAAAAGCGTCTAAAAAATTCATTTAATTCGGAAACACACTTTCCCCTTTTGTATTTTAGTTGATCGAGTAATCCGCAATCGTGGAAGAAAGTCAATTGAAACCCCGTCATTCGTGGAGGCTTACGAGTCAACCGTCTTTGTCTCTGGAATCGAAAACAGTACGGGCAAAGCGAACTCGTTTAACCGGTTCGAAATCTCCTATCAAAGTTAGAACAACTGTTCCAAAAACATCTGAGATTCCGGTTACTCCAAACATTTCTGGAAACCCTGCCTCTGTAGAAGAAGTTCAACAGCCACAGAGGGACAGTGACACTGATCCTAGTCTGAGAGCAAATACTTGCGTTACTGAACCAGTTCCATCTGCGACCGGTTCAGAGAGTCTTGCTCCTCAAACAACTGTCGCCATCGAAACAACCCCTTCTTCGGCACCAGAAATATTTTACGGACCTGACGGTCTTCCTCTTCCACCTAGTCTGATTGCGATAGAGGAAATTGTAGAAGATCCGCAAGCAAGTACTCCAACACATTTTTGAGTAGGGGTCACTCTATTTCCTTCTACATCAGAAGTTAGTCTATCACCAGTGGAAGTTCCTGTAGAATCGCTAGGCAATCTATTGGATAGACTCAAAATGTCTGAACAACCGTCAACATCTAGGACTGTGTTGAATGACACAGCGACAGTAGAACTCCCTGCCGTCACTCCGACAATGTTTGTCGGCGTACCATCTGTCCCAACTAGCTCACAACCGCTAGAAGGAGTCCACCCATGGACTATCTCGACAGTGTGGTCCGTTCCAGTTTGTTCCTCCGGAATAATATCCGGCAACTCTTATGTTGAAACTCACCAGATTGATCCATTTGGAGGTCAATTTGGGCAATCCAGTCCCCAAGGACAAACAATCCCCTTGAGTTCCGGATTGCCACCGTATGGGGGGCAGTATGCCCTTTCATTACCCCCTCCGGGAGGATATCCATACGGGAGTTCACAACAGTATTCAGGTTATACTGGAGTTACATCAAGTGGTTGGGCACCTATGCTACCTCAACAACCAAGGATTGTGTATTCTATGCAACAATGTGTACCTATGTCGAACATCCCGACCACACCGGCTATTGTGACAGTGTCGCAAGTTCAAACGTTGCCTGTTGTATGTCAAACTCAGATTTCTCAGGTTGTAATGCAACAGCCCCTTGACCCCATGACTCAACCACAATCGCCTACTGGTGGGGCGACACAGGTCCAAACGGGTACAATTACCCCACACCTTGGTCCAACGGTTAGTATAGCACAACAGAACATGGCTTCGCAACCGTGGCTGGTGCAATATCAACAACCACAATTCCAGCAAGTATACCAAGGTTCTGAGCAGCAGATCTTTGCAAACAGTGGACAGCCGTACATTCAAAACGGTCAAAATCAACCACTATACGGTGGTCATGTCCACCAACCGTATCAGTCATACCAACATCAATTGCATTATGCTGGTATGCAAAGGCCAACTGCTCAGGCAATTCCATCGTACCCTGGGTATGCTTCACCTAACCTGAATCAACAGTTACCATTCGTGGCAACTTTAGAGTTACCCGATTTACACCGGTTAACAAACGATCCAATTGCTTACGCCCCTTGGTGGCCAGCGATTCCTCACAAACTTCCATCGGACATTCCTAAATTTAATGGAAATCCAGGTGAAGACCCATCGAATCACGTGATGACTTTTCATCTGTGGTGTTCATCAAACACCCTAAACGATGATTCGATAAGGCTTCGCCTTTTCCAGAGGACGTTAACGGGTCCAGCGGCAAAATGGTATATTGAGTTACCTAGAGCCTCGTTCGACAATTTCAGCTTCCTAGCCACGACTTTCTTAACCCATTTTCAATTACCGATAAGGTATGAAACGGGAACGGAAATCTTAACCAACTTCAAGTAGACAACGGCCACTCATATATCCGATCATATACATGAGTGGCATCGTCGTCGTAGGATGGTGAAAACGTACGTTCCCGATCAGCTATTAGCTGAATGGTTTATCAAGTCGTTACTTCCTGCCATAACAGAAGATGTGGCCAAGGGGGGAGTCGTAACGGAAGAGAAAGTTATCGCTCGTGCACAGTATCTAGACTTAGTCTATACTCAGTCTGGCACGCTCTACGACAAAATACCTGACGCCCCTAGACCGGAATTCTCAATTCCTCCTCCTCCTAAATCAAATAGTGACTCTCATGCCGGCGATGGTGTGATTGGCACGACAAACGCAAAATCGACAAGGGCTTCGTCTAAGAAAGCCCGTAAGACTTCAGATCAAAATGCAAAAGAAGAAATTCTTGCTTCGGAAGTAAATGCCGTATCAGCAGATAAAGGCAAAGAAACCAATCAACCAGGAAGCAAGAAGAAGCAAAACAAAGGGAAGAAGAAGAAACAGGGTGAGTCATCTCCCGGAAAAACTTCTTCAAACCCTCCTGGGAAAGGGAAACCAAAAAGCCCATGTCTTATATGTGACGAGGATCATTGGACAGCCGATTGTCCATACAGAGCTAAGCTTAAGAGATTCTTTAAGAGTTCGCAGACCTCAGCTGTGTTAACTGATCCGTTTCCAAATCCAGGTCAAAATCTGGTTGATAGTGGAAATGCTTCCCCGTCACAAGTGCTAATGTTGTCGATCTCCAAGCAACAAAATGATGCTTTGATTTCGACAAGGAACAAAGATTACGGGAATCCGCAGCTGTCGAACGACAAAGGTAAAGATCAACCAAGTAGTTTGACAACAACTTCGACAGAAGTTGTACCGCCCATCATTCCTGAATTAACAATAAAACCGCCAAAGGGAGTAGTACACAAGTCGACATTTAATCCTCGCGCCAGAGCGGCGCAGCATTATAACATAGTGGAAGATTTGGCCCAATCGCCATCCGCTATGTCGACTCTTGAAGTACTACAAAATTGTCCATCCCAAAGGCAGGCTTTGTTATCGGCTATTGGTGGGGTTGATCCTAAGGATTCCAATCTTGTATCCTTCGACCACAAAGGATACGATCCTCAGTTACCAGCTCAACTAGCTTTCCTTATTCAAGAGAAAGCCCTCAACAAAACTGTTCACCGAACAATTATTGATGAGGGGGCATCTACATGTATTATGTCGATGAGTTGCTGGAAAACTTTAAGATCTCCAACCTTGTCGCGATCTTCGACGACATTGAAAGCATTCGACGGAAGGACCTATACCCCGTGCGGTATCCTAAATAACTTGAAGGTTGAACTGGGGGGAAAAACAGTAGAAATAGATGTTGAAGTCATCGATGGGAATCTTGACTACAACATCCTACTGGGAAGACCGTGGATATATGCCATGGCAGCTGTAGTGTCGACTTATTTTAGGAAGATCGCATTCCCTTTTCAAGGAGGGATTACGATCGTCGACCAACAAGACTTCCTCCCTAATGGTTCACAAGTTACAGGAAGCATTCCCATGATCCATGGGAGCAACCATTCGCTTCAAGATATCGGAGTAGGCCTACTGAAAGACCCCACATTAATGGGAACTTTCGCACTTCCACCTCCAATCTATATAGGAGAAGTAGCATTGGTAGGAGCCTGCAACATGATATCTTCCACGAAGATCTCAGAAGACGATATCAACATGGATCATGCAACGGTTTTGCCCCCAAGCCCTATAGAAATATTGTAGCAATCAATGTTTCGGGCATGGGAGGCGAACCCAAATCAATGCTCATCAAGCGTTTGGGTAGATAGGTCTAGAGAATATGGTACCCCATTAGATCCTTGGTCGAGAGTGCATGGAACCGACGAAGGAATCCTACAATCAATGTTGATTGAGGGGACACCATGGAATGATTGCCACCATCGTTCCCTTCTTCCAGAATATGAAGAAGATACTCAACATGACCTTTATCACCCTTCAGTTTTTGAATTCCTATCAAATACTATAAGTACGGTGGATTCCGAGCGAAACTTATCCAATATTGAAGAGACTATAGCCATAAATATCTCGACTAAAACAAATGTTGTAGAGAATATTTATGTCGGCAAAGGATGTTCTCCTTCAGAATTGGAAATATATAACGCTCTTTTTCGCGAGTTTAGAGATGTCTTTGCTTGGTCATATGATGAAATGCCAGGCATTGACTCGAGTATCGTTGAACACGAAATTAAGATGTATCCTGATGTCAAACCAGTAAGACAACGGCTTCGACAGGTGCACCCCAAGAAAGCCGCTGCCATTAAAGCAGAAGTTGAAAAGCTTCTCCATGCTGGTTTTATCTACCCGGTTCCTCTAACCGATTGGGTATCGAATATTGTCCCTGTTATGAAGAAACAAGGGACAATTAGAGTGTGTGTCGATTATAGGGATGTAAACCAAGCTTGTCCAAAAGACAACTACCCTACACCCTTCATCGACCAGATAATTGATGAATGCGGCGGATGCGAAATCTTTTCATTCATGGATGGATTTTCTGGGTATAATCAAATAAATATCCGCCCACAGGACCAGTCAAAGACTACATTCATTTGTCCGTGGGGCACATTCGCTTATCGAAAGTTACCCTTTGGTTTAAAGAATGCAGGGGCGACGTTTCAGAGGGCAATGAATTATGCCTTCCATGACATCAAGAACATCGTTCAACCATACCTCGACGACCTTCCGGCTCAGTCGCGAAAGCGGACTGATCATCCGCAGCATTTAAGAGCGATATTTCTACGTTGCCGACACTACAAGATAAGACTCAATTCGCACAAATGTGTATTTTGCGTCGGTTCTGGTCATTTACTTGGCTTTGTAGTCTCTAAGGATGGGATTCGTCTCGACCCTTGCAAGGTTCAGGCAATCATTAATTTGCCTCCACCTTCAAATTTGCTTCAGATTCAGAAACTCCAAGGGAAAGCAAACTTTCTGAGGAGGTTCATTCCAAATTACGCAGAACTTGCTAAAGGTTATACTCATCTTTTGAAAAAGGATGTACCTTTTGTCTGGGATCAGGTGGCGCAAGCTTCTTTTGATGCTCTGAAAAATTCTCTAGTAAAAGCATCATTAATGTATGCCCCGGACTATCAAAGAGATTTTAACCTGTATCTAGCTGCAGCGGATATGACCATTGCGATGGTTTTAGTTCAAGAAGTCGATGGAATTGAACATCCTATATATTATTTAAGTAAAACCTGGAATGATACAGAAAGAAAATATTCTTATGTAGAAAAACTAGCGCTTGCAGCTGTTCAAGCGATTCAAAGATTTCGACATTATGTCCTCTTTCGGAAAACTACCATTTTATCAGATTGCAACCCCATGACTTATATATTGTCGCGACAGTTGCTGGGGGGCAAATATTCAAAATGGATAGCGATCCTTCAAGAGTTTGATCTGGAATTTGTAAAATCCAAATCAAAGAAAGCTCTAGTTTTCGCAGAATTATTGTGCGATCTCCCATCGTCGTCCAACGATGAAACATCCGAAGAATCAATCATGGACGAGAATTTGTTTCTGATATTTGCAAGCAATGAGTGGTATGGAGATATAATAATTTATCTCCAAACCCAAAAATTCAGGCCTAACACCTCTCACTCAGAACAGAAACGTATACGATACCAAGCGAAAGACTACATGATCATCGGCGATACGCTTTACCGTCGTGGTATCGATACAGTTCTGAGAAGGTGCCTCACCCATGAGGAGGCTGAAAAAACCCTGAATGAGTGTCGTTCAGGCGCGTGTGGGGGGCATCAATCTGGATATGCTACAACACAGAAAATCTTACGAGCAAGATACTTCTGGCCAACCATGTTCAAAGATTGCATAACCACAGTCAGAAGTTGCCATGCTCGTCAAATTTTTGATAGCAAGACCAGAAGACTACCCGCACCTTTACAGCCAATAGTTGCTGTTGGGCCTTTCGCCAAATGGGGCATCGATTTCATGACATGTAACCCCACCTCGACCGGGGGGCATGGGTATATTATAGTCGCCGTTGACTATTTTACCAAATGGGTCGAGGCCATGCCTACATTAGATAACACTGGTGAAACAACTACCCTTTTCTTTTTCAATCATGTAGTCGCTAGGTTCGGCATACCACAAGCTATAGTTACAGATCATGGATCACATTTTCGCAATCACATGATGGTTGAATTAGCTGCCAAGCTAGGGCTATCCCACGACAGCTCTACTCCGTATTATCCACAAGCCAACAGACAAGTTGAAGCGATCAACAAGGTCCTGAAGCGTATGTTGCAAAGGATGATCGGAGTTCACAAAAGAAGGTGGCACCTAATCCTGTACTCAGCCTTGTGGGCTTACCGAACATCGGTAAGGAATGCGACCGGGTTCACACCTTTCCAACTGGTGTATGGCCTGGAAGCAGTCTTGCCAATCCAGTGTGAAATCTCGTCTCTTAAACTCGCAATTGATCTCCTCCCCGGAACTTCAGAAGAAGAGGCCCGTTTCTTGGAATTAATCCAATTGGATGAAACCCATCATGATGCCGCTTTGGCTAACGAAGCCCATAAGAAACGAGTCAAGGCGCAGTTCGACAAAAATGTCAAACCCTGTGTCTTCTCAGAAGGTGACTTGGTCTTGCTTTATGACCAAGAATTCGATAAATTGGGAGCAGGTAAATTTAATTCTTTATGGATGGGCCCCTATATTGTTAAACGAGTGTTAGCAAAAGGAGCCTACGAGTTAATGGATTATGACGGAATTCCACTGGCGCAACCCCGTAATGGGTTGTACCTCAAGCGTTACTATGCTTAAATAGTAACCTGTATGCTTTTGTTGTATTTTGTTTTCGCTAAAGTATTTGTTTTGGTCGAGTAATCCACCTTTTTACATTTATTGCAGATGTCAAACCTTCTGGAGACATGTGTTGGATATGCCGACGGAGCGAGTCGTAGTTCGTGGAACCTGTCCTCCGCAGCCTGGGCCATTTTTGATCCAAGCGGCGAGTTAGTAAGTTTCAGAGGTGTATGTATTGGGCAATCAACGAATAACATCGCTGAGTATAGCGCGTTGATAGAACTACTCTCTGATGCCATCACCCATGGTATACGCCGACTAATCGTCAGGCTAGACTCACAACTCATAATACTACAACTCAATGGTATATATTCCGTCCGCAACCCAGCTATTTATCGCATGTTCCTAAGGGTTAAGATTTTGGAAAGACAATTTGATTTAATTCAATACCAACATATTTCCAGAAACTTAAACACATTAACCGACTCATTAGCAAACTATGTGTTAGATAGACATTTGCGACATTTATAAAAAGAAACACATCATCAATGTTGTACATATGGATCATATAACTCAACCAGAATAAACCTCGAAAATCAAAAAAAAATATATATATATATATAGATATATATATATATATATGTATATATATATATATATATATATATATATATATATATGTATATATATATATATATATATATATATATATATATATATATATATATATATATAAGCTGTTTATCGTTTATACATAATGTTCTCTAACCAAGACAAAAATTGGTCGCATGACCCAAAAACTCAAAATGCTAGGGGGCACCCTAGCCTAGTGATGCTCATGATAGCACGTAACGGCTTGTGCAATCATGCGTAAGAGACGAGTCCATCGTCTAGGCACACCAGTAGTATGTCGCTGCAACTGTAGAGGTAACTCGTCGATCCTCACATCCGGAATGCCAAGAGTAAGGCTCTCAACCTGCTCCTGCACAGCTGTGAGGGTCTCGGCCACATCAAGGTCGTGAAGAATAACCCTCCCAGCAGTCTCCCCTGCTGGGGCAGCAACTGGCGCTCTCGGGCGAACTGCTGGACGAACAGGACCAACATCTGCATGCACACATGAGTTTGATTAAAGTCTTGATAGAATAAAGCACAAGGACATTATAAATAAAAACAGTAAATAGTGATATGGTCGAAGAGTTTACCAATAGCGCCCCACTGTTCGCCATCCGGCAGTACCAAGTCCGGATCACCTCAGAAATCCATGCCAACATATGGATACTCAGAATAGACCATCTCCTGACGCTCGAACCACCTGAAGAAGGTATCAGTGAAAGAAATCTGAGATTGACCAGCATGCCTAGACATGTGATCAACCCATCTCTGCATGCGTGGCTCGGTAGGAGAAGGCAAGTCGAGTGCGATATATTGAGGCTGCATCAGTGGTATCTTCTCCAAGGCAAAGGCAGTCAAAATAGAACCAAATCCAAAGTTCTTCAGCTTCCCGTCCTTTACCTTGGTCAACTGACTTTTCATCTGAAGAAGTACTACATCACACCAGTTGAATATTTTCGGTTGGAGGCACCCCAAGGCGTGCTGCACATAGGATCTGTTGGCAACATGAAGAGATGCACTACCGGACATCCTACCAATAGTATACAGAATGGACCTGAGAGACCTGTCAGTAATCTCACGGATAACGACCTTGCCGTCTCTACTCAGCTGAGATCCTTCCCTGCAATACTGGCGGACATAATCTCTCACAGAGTCATTCCCTCGGGCCGAACCTGACAAAGAAATGGGGGCACCCCGCCTCGACAAGCCAGTCAAGAAGTAAATGTCTACCAAGGTCAAGGGGATAGATTTGCCCCTAATCTGAAATACTTGGTTGATAGGATCCCAAGCATCAAGCATATACTGCAGTAGGGAGATCTGTGCTCTCATACTAGAGATACGGAAGAACTTCAGCAGACCACAGTTTCGCAGCGCGTTCACCGTGACAGGATCATGGAGGGCAATCATGTCCTCTTCTTCATGTTCTCGTTCTTGCCATGTAAGGGTCATTTTGCTCCAATAATCTATGAAAAAACAAACATGAGAGGAGTTAGATCCTGCATTTGATGAGAAACTGGCAAAATTTTCATCAAAAACTGTGCAACAAAACTATTTTTCTGTGCCCAGCGCAACTAGCCAGTGTTCCACCTGCGTTGAAGGTCAAACTGCCTTCATGCAGCTTGACATTCAGTGCAGGTTTCGAGTGAACCAGCTGCGCTGATGGCAGAGCGCCCTAACAAAACCCCAGGAGCTCAGGGAAACAGGAAAACAGGCACAGAATGGAAAAAGGAAACCATGAAAAGAAAGAGCTAGGGTTTAGCTCCTACCTAGTCTAGACGGCGCCGAAAATCGTCCGCAGAATCTCCCGGAATCAGCTGATGAAAATCAAGGGGGAAGAGGCACCTCCAAAGCTGCAACAAACCAAGTTCAAATGAAATGGTAAAATGAGAGGTAAAAACACTTTTTAATTGCTTTTTACGTAGTTCAAAGCGAAAAATTAGGGTTTTAATCTCGTTTTCAAGCAAATGTTATTCATTTCTAACTAGTTTGATGCAGCAATTGAGGATACAGTACTATCTTTGAAAAGGGCAAAGCTAGTTATGGTAAAAAATCAAAAATTCGACCATATAAATCGAGCAGTTTTAGCACACAGTTCATGCTCGTTAAAAAATAAACGCAAGATCCGAGCAGTTTTTGCACATAGTTCATGCTCGTTAAAAAATAAACATAAGATCGAGCAAATGTTTCCACCCGCGTTTAAGCTCATTAAAAAATGAACTATCCCGGTAAATAACCACTGTGAATGTAATATCATCAGCCATTAAAGCCTTGGTCATGTTTGCACCGTCACCTCCACTTTTCCATTGGCCGATCGTTCACCTCCATATGTTTGTTTACCCATTTTGAGGAACAGCTGCGAAGAGCGATTTCACTAGCCATCCTTGTGACACTGCCGTGATTGGAAAATTCCAACTTGTACCTGGAATCAGCTGCTAACCTGTTTCATCACTTGTTCCTCAAAAGACGAGTCTTCTTTAAGCTCTTTTCATCTGACTCGTAAAATATGAAAAGATTGCCGATTCCTTGGCCTTCCAACTCGTTAAAGGGACAGGAAGTGCTATCCCTCCTCTAGATTTTAATCTTTTGGACCTGAGGGATTATTGCACAAAAAGATCGAGCGCTTGTTTTATTCAGCTCGTTAAAACTATCGAAAACTCATCCCTTCTGTATTGTTTTATACTTTTTCGAACCTAAGGGATTAGATGACGAAAAAGGACTTTTGGAGTTAACTTTATGTACCTTTTCAGACTCTCTAAAAATGAAAAGGACCGAGTTATCTTTGTCGTTAGACTCGTTAAAATCATTAAATAGCGACAAACTTGTCTTTAGACGAGAACGCGTTTCACTATCGCTAGGCTCGTTAAAACATAGCGATGGGCTTGCCCGAAGGGCAGGTTATAGAACAAGAATATGTTATCCTCCTCAAGCTTGACAAAAATAAAGAGGTACTGGTCAGCAATGACTGGGGAAAAATTGGGAGAAACTCGAGAAAACTTTGATGGTAGCAAGTTGCTCTTGAACATGACACTTTTCCTCCGTACCACAATCGGGTTGGGTTGTTTCATTCACCGGTCACATCACCATGGTCTCGCCATACCATCCATATTTGGGGTAATGCTACCGATCCATCGCATCAGTGTCGCCATATGTTCAAGAGAAGTCGTTCAGAAAAGTCAACCGTGTCCCATCCACTGCCGTACATTATCCTTCATCCTTTCACGACCGCCACCCTGAATCATATGTCACAGATCATTTTCACCTCCATCAAAATCATTAGCTCCGTTCCGTGTCATTGATGTGGGACTCATTAAGGCCCTCCTTTGATGGATCGCTTCTTGTCGACATCAGCTCATTATCCAAGAAGTTGATCTAGGAACAACCCCTTCAGTACTTTGAAGCTCGCATGCCTCAATGGCAAGTTTCTCACTTCCGGCGATAGGTATACATCAATGACCTTCGACCAAAAGATTTTGCGTGGTGTTCGACGTCAAGTCCTTTATTCACACCACGTGAATTGTACTGCAGTACCTTGAGGGTCATTATCATTATCGGTGATTCCTCTCGCGCTTGTTAACGGTTTACCTCATTGACTGGTAATCAAGCGATGTCTTTCCATGTTCGACTTCAGAACATTTCTCACATGGATCGACTTGTACTTAGAGTGAAGATCGAACGAGTTTGAAGACCCCGGATCTAGTTTCATCCATCCGGGTTGCGATATATATTCAGAAAAGATAAAGACATTGACATGTACATCATTGCAGCAGATAATCATCCTATCCAAAGGATGATAATTTCATCAAAATTATCAGTCTACCATCAGACGATTGTCTGTTCTATGTACAGAAAAATGAATTTATAAAGCTGAGCATGGGAATGCCCGCCTCAGCTAGATCATGAAAGCAGTATGAAAGATAATGTATTGTATTGTATCTTATTATAGGTCTCCTCCCAGCATTGGATGAACTTCGGATCCTCCTGATAAAGCATTTCACCCGATAAACAGCCTCATACTTTAGGGGGCAAATATTATAGACATTTTTGTGCCTTGCAGCATTGAGCATGAAATGTCCATAATCTAAGGGATCCAAAGTCCCTAAACATGTTGTTCCTACCCCTAGAGGAACAAGGCTAACAAACCACAACAATTCACAGAAGTTCTCCACCAGAAACTGCTCAGAAACAAGTCAATTCAGGATCAATTCAGTGGCTCCACTAGCTGTCTGTGCTGAAATGCAAGGTCAACACTGGCTACCTGCACTGCAACGCAGGTAGAAGCACTACCAGGGTGCGCTGAGCGAGAGTTGACAAATGGCAAGTTCATTCCAAGAGGTGTCAAGACCCAGGAAGCTTCCAGAATCTTCCTCAATGACACTTGCCTCAGTGAATTCGACTAGTGATGAGTAAGAGGTTCCCAATCTCCAAGTGGAAGCAAGAACCTCCAAGTGGAATCAAGAACTGACAGAGGGAGAGGACACTAGTCAGATCTCAAGCTGACTCATCCTCTCTCCAAACATCTATATATGGATCTCTCCTCCATGAGATCTAGAGGCTGGAATTTGGTTATTGCAAAGAATTGCTGTTGGTTTGAGATTGGAATCATTGGGTGCTTAATGCTTTGAAGGGGGTGAAGATAGGAATTCCATTTGCTGGGAAGGAGATGCTGGATTGGAGCCCTCTGGGTTGTATCTCTTCCTGAACCTTGTTATTCATCAATAAAGCTATCTTGGTTTCTCCTATATACTGGTGTATCTTTGATGTATGATTGCATTAGTATGTTTACTTTATTTCTAATCCTGAACTAGTTATGATTATGAATCTATGTCTTTGTGTAGTGTTCTCTTCTTGTGATCTTGCAGAAGCCTCTTGAAGCTGGGCGAGCGAGAAGGCAAGTAGCTGGGAACTCCCAAAGAGAAGAGAAACCGGATCGAGGGACAAACGGAAGACACCGGTTAGTCCATCCATCTCTCTTCATTCTTAATTCATAAAGGAAGAATACTAGAATAATTGTCTCTGTTTTTTGCTAAGGCACTGTCACACCTTAGGTGGATAGGATCGTCCTGCACAGGCATTTTTCCCCACAACAAGGAGGAAGTCTTTGACATCCTCCTAACCTGTCATGATGGGCCTTGTGGAGGACATTTTGCAGCCAAGAGGACTACCGTCAAAATTCTACAGGCAGGCTACTATTGGCCCACGCTTCATCAAGATGTCAAGAGATATATCAGCCAATGTGACCGATGCCAAAGGATGGGGAAGCCAACCCCAAGGGACGAAATGCCTCTCCAACCTCAAGTGACTCTTGAACCATTTGAGAAGTGGGGCATGGATTTTGTGGGTCCTATCAATCCTCCTTCAAAGCAAAGGTCTTACATCATTGTGTGCACAGACTATCTAACAAAGTGGGCAGAAACCAAGGCAATCAAAGCAGTGACAAAAGAAAAGGTGGCTGAGTTTTTAAGAGAAAACATCTTCTACAAATTTGGTTACCCAAGAGAGCTATTCACCGATCAAGGAAGCCAGTTCACCTCCAACTTAATTGAAGATTTTCTTGCTCATCACAAGATCAAGCATAGAACTTCCACCCCCTATCATCCTCAAGAAAATGGGCAGGTGGAAGTCACCAATAGAGCATTAGAAGGGATTTTGACTAAGGTGGTGAGCAGCAGTAGAAAGGATTGGGCAGATTGCCTGGTTGAGGCCACCTAGGCTTACAACACCACTTGGAAGACCACAACCGGTTTCACACCTTATGAACTGGTCTATGGGAAGAGGGCTTTCTTGTCAATAGAGTTCGAGTACAACACATTGAGGATGGCAGCTCAGCTGGACCTAGATCTCACCCATGCCCAACAAGAAAGGTTATTGCAGCTGAATGGGCTAGATGAACACAAAATGCAGGCCCTTCTCCACTCAGAAGTGGTTCAACTTCAGAGGAATATATGACATGACCGGCACCTCAATGACAAGCAATTCCAACCAGGAGATTGGGCGTTGTTGTATGATTCCAGACACAAGGATTTCAAGGCGAAGCTGAGGACAAGATGGTTAGGGCCATATGTAGTGGAGAAGTGTAATGATAATGGGTCTGTTCTTATCTGGACCATCGATGAGGAAGCCATCCCCATGCTCGTCAATGGGCATCGACTAAAGATCTACAGGAAACCTCTTTCGAGGCAAGAGTTCATCAAAACTGTGGAAAAACTAGTACTGGTCGTAGAGAAGGGTTCTGCCTCTGTTTTGGGCATACCCTAAGCATCCAAAAAAAAAAAAATCATAATAAAATGATCCTTGGGTGAAAACCTTTCTGAGGTTCCCAAGGCAAATGGTAGGGGTGAAAACCTCATTGAGTCGCCCCTACTATCTCTCTGAAAAAATGGAATAAAAACAAAAAGACCTGTTATCACTGAAAATGCTGTAGTTAAAAATTTTTAGCCTAGTTTAAAGACCAGGGTGTTTTCGCAGTGCCTGAATTCTTTTAGCAGTTTCGCAGCGCATAAATTCGTTAGCAGTTTAGCAGCGCCATCTGTTTTAGTGATTTCGTAGCAAAATCACTAACCTTGCACTGGCTGCGCTACCAAATTGGGAATTTTCCCGAAACCATTGCCATTTTCACCAGCGGTCATGTTTATCAAAATCCACTGAGTACACGCGGGTTCACGTAATTGAAGTAGCGTATATCTTGTCAATCAGCATTCAGATCAGCAACCAAGAGATCCTTCTGTTCTCCTTTCGCCTTTGTTCCATCTGAAACCAACAACAAAAGTGAACCAGAACCAAAAATTTTAAGATAATGCCAACAATGCATCATTGGAAGATTATCTGCTCCCCCTGAACCTGTGCCAGATGATCTCTGTCAGACCCATATCAGACTTTCTGCAACCAACATCTGTCCCTGCTGATTTTCTTAAAAACTCCATATACGCGTTTGTATACACATAAGCAAGCGTATATACGCGGATATCCCTTACGAAACACGCGTATACCATATACGCGACTATCCTCTTGTAAAACTGCGTATGCACGCGGATATCCTTTAAACAACACGCGTACACAAATTTCCATATCAGCAACCTGTAAATGTCCTGTAGAGAATAGGTCATCAACCTATAACACGGTATGTCTGCATCAATTCATCCCTTTGAACAGAATTCAGAGTCATTCACATTGTATCATGTGTGAAACCACCATAGCCATTTCATCAAGCTCTACATGATCCAAGTATCATTACTTGGGAACATCTGCATCAATTAACATATGTAAGTATCAACCTATCATCATAGATAAGAACTCATCATCATGTCTCCAATAAAGCAACTTTGAGTAGTCATCCATGTGTCAGCACTATGTATCTTGAGCTCAAGCTCATTTGACAAAACTTCTTGATATCATCAACAGCAACAATCCTTATCCACATGAGTGCCTGCATCATAACTGTATGATCTTTATGTATATGACAACAGCAGTATATAAGTGACTCATCATCAAGTGAGGAAGATGTGTATTCAAGCTTTGTACTTCTCCTTGTTCTTATGAAGATCACCATGTAAGCACCATACATGCATCATCAAAGAATCAACCATAAATCTGATCTGAACATCTTCTATGTAACTCCAAGAATCATATGAGAGTTTATCATAGACAACTCACAATAGCAAGATATATCATTTAGCCATATAAGAATCATCACCAAGGATTATTAACCATAATGCCAACATTGAATTGCTAAAGGCATATGCTCCCCCTCAACCTGTGCCATCTGTTAGATCTGATTATGTATATATCAGCAATAAGCATCAAAACATCATCATCCTCAAGTTAGGATCAAAAACACTTCTAGACATCATACAAGTAACAAAACATTTCCACACATCCTCAGCAGACTGTAACCAATAGAGCAAATAATAGACTGAATCATATCAGATCCTTTTTCTGATCCTGTCCCCACTGCTTTTCCTCAGACTGACATATACGCGACTTTGCAGTGTCTAACTCGCGTATACACGCGACTTCCATTTAAGGAACTTGCGTATGAGATTTAGAACACTGAAGTTTTACACCTTCAGCTCCCCCTGAGTCTGATATGTCTGTGCTGTGCTGTGTCTCAGTACATTGTGCTGACTGTACTTCCTTCTTCCTCCATATCTTCAAGTGTGATGAGGTTTTCTTCTTTTGGTGTGATATCCATCCTTTGTTCCTGCATTCCTTTGCTATATGTCCAAGCTTGTTACATGCATAACATCTAACATGTTTCATGTTCCTTCTGTAGCAATCAGCAGCTTTGTGACCATACATATTGCAAGCAAAGCAATATCCATTAAAGTACCTTGATTGAGATGACCTGTCCGCATAATGGTCTTGAACTCTTCTTCTTCTACATCTAGCTGCAACATGTCCAAGATTATGACATACATAACATTCAACATTATTCATAGAAGGAGTAAAAGACTTTCTTTGAGGAGTCTCTTTCCTTGATTGTTGATGGGGTTGACCTTTCATCTCCTTGTTGATCATTCTAGATTTCTCTTTAGAGTTCCTTGCCTCACCTTGTGAACTAGATTCACCTTCAACAGATTCATGAAAACCAAGACCAGTCTTGATAGCAGGAGACCTTTGACTACTAAGAATATCATCCAAGGCTTTAGTACTATCTTGAAATCTCAAAAGTTTATCCTTTTCTTCTAATTTCCCTTTCAAGATATTTACCTCAACTTGAAGTTGTTCCTCCTTTTCTAGACATTGCTTCTTCATGTCTTCTCCATCTTTCCTTCCTTCTTCCAACTGATGCCTTAATTTGAGAATCTCCTTTTCTTGTTCTTCATTCAGATCCTGCTGCATTTCACGAACTCGGAAAGCACATTCTACTTGAGATTTTAAGCTGGTGACTTCGTTTTCTTGTTTTGCAATAGCTTGGAGTAGATCTGTATTCTGCTTCTTTGATTCTTCAAGATCTCCTTTTAGTGAGGGGATTGTAGCTTCAAGATTTTCATAGTAGCTGGATCTATCTTTGAGTTTCTTGATGGTTGTGCTTCTTTCGTTGACTTCTTTTCTTAATGATGTTACTTCATGCTGCAATTTTTGACATTGGTCTTCCTTGTCCTTGAGTAGCTTTCTTACCTTGTTTCCTTCTTCTATTTGGGCCTTTAGTTTGGTAACTTCTTCTTTGAAAGCACATTCCCTTTTGTTCAATAGATCTTGTTGATCTTTAACTTTGTCTGCAAGCCTTCTAAACATTGCCTCTATTTGACACTTTTCTTGCTCACCCATAAAAGCATGTTCAGTAGTTTCACTATCACTTCCATCACTTTCACAAGGAAATATAGCAGGAACATCAGAGGATAACACATCCATACCTGATAATGATTCTGAATCTGAATCTGATTTTGAATCTGAAGAATTTCTTATACCTAATCCCCAATCGACTCTCCCACTGTCATAGTCCTTCTGAGATGTCTTCTTCTTCTTATGAGCTTTCTTTTTAAGCTTCTTTCCCATTGTTCCACGGATCTCCTTCAAGCGATCAAGCTTCTGTCAAAGGACCTGCTCTGATACCAATTGTTGGAAATAATACTGAGAGGGGGGGTGAATCAGTATTATCAGATCAATCAAACTTTTTCTATTTCATACTCAGAAACATATACGCTACTTCAATTAAGTGAACCCGCATGTACACGCTACTGTGTCTAATGAAACTCGTGTATATCCAGAGATCTTATAATTCAGTTAGCTTAATCTTCAGTAAATGCATCAGATCATTATTAAGCATATTAACAGTAAACAGGTGCAGAATAACAGAACAGAACATCACACAAGAGCCACACACATGAACACAAAGATATAAGGTGGAAACCCAATGTGGGTGAAAACCACCTGCTGCAAGTCATCTCAATCTTCTTCTTAATAAGAAAATCCTTTTACAATATTTGTACTGGTGCAGTCTTATACCAGTACGGGAGCTACAACCCCCTTTGCTCTTGTACTAGCCGATCCATTTACTAGTACGCAGGCTGCTACCTGCTACAATGCTCCAAAGATCTCCTTTAGCTTTTGTACTAGCTTAGATACTAGTACGTAGGTGCTTGCCTACAATCTTCTCACCTCCAGGTACCACGTTTCATCAATTTTCAGACTGGATACACTGAAGCACAACACATAATCTGTAAGGCCACTTTTCATCCAATTTTCATACTGGACCCATAACTATCATTGAAGCTCAAAACAATCATCAAACCCTGAATCACTGAAACCCTGTTAACAACAGTCACCAGAACACAGAGCAGACACAGAACTCTGTAATAACCATCAGATCCATCTGCAACTTCAAATATTAAGATTTACAATGTATACGCTACTTCGATGAATCAAACCCGCGTGTATACGTGCTTTTATCAAAGCCAACCCGCGTACAGATCTAAAAATAATTTCTCATAACTTGCAGCTGTACCAGACATCAGTCATACTCATAACACTTATAGAACAATACATGCGTCAGTATGTAGATCTAGAATAAGCATCATAAAGATAGTTCATTTCAAACCATTTGATCCCGATCTCTCCTTAGATCTAGTTCTCCATCAACAGGTGAGATCTCTCCTTAGCTCAGATCAAGCAATGCATCATCAACCCATAACCCTGCATCCTGGATCTAATGCTTCATCAGATATTCAAGACATTTCAGATGCACTTGCCTAATGATTTCTTTCCCTTTATATAGCCTTAGGCCTTGTTCAATACCAAGAGCCAAAACCATAGTAACACAATACCATCAACTTCAATACTAGGGATCGACACGCCCGTCGAGACAAAATGGTCCGAAACCATAGGCACAACTTCCAAGGACTAACCGCCATGGATCAAAGGTACATTTCCACATACACGCGCTTTTGCTGAAGCCAACCTGCGTGTACACGCGACTTGGGCTTAATGAACCTGCGTGTATGAACTTTTCTCTTCTTCTTATAGTCTGATCATCAATTCCTTGCTGCTGACCTTCTGTACTATGATTTGTCATCAGTGAGGTTTGCCATCAAGGACAACACTTATCTCATAATGCCAACAGAGAATGCAGGATTGCTGGTTGCTTCATGCCAACAGGTTGTGAGTCTATGATGTATTTCAGAGGACAGTCGAAAACCTGCAAGCTCAATTGTTGAGACATTTAAATTAGTCATGAAGCATGTAAAGATGCAAGTTTTGATATATTTTATGCTCAAGTATGCAATGGTCATATTGTTTCCTGAGTCGGGTGTTGTCACAGCATACTACCAGAAGCTATTGAAGGAGCTGGAACATTGGCTCAAGTGTTTACAGATGGGAAGACCACATTCAGTGTCATAAAAATGTTTGCCATAATGTTTGCGCAGGGGAGTGTTCACTTCTTAGAGAATTAAAGGTTTTAATGGAACACTGGAATCTCTGAATAATCCTGTAGATTAACGCCTTGATGTTGGGATGGATGGAGCAAACAGTGCAAAGCACTGACTTACTGGCAACAGTGTATGCGGAAAAGGCTGCAGTTTGGCCTGTTTCATCACCTCTAGAATCAACTGCACAAGAGTCTTCGAGAGTGAACAATTCTAATCAAAAGCAAGAGACAAAATGGCCAGAGCAATCTGAAGAACTATTAGGGTTGATTGTCGATTCTCTCAAGGCATTCGATGGTGTAGTTCCCCACGGTGGTCCAGAACCGAGACAGAGGTCACAACTCAGAAAATTGCTCTTGTTTTAGATAAGGCTCCAAAACATTTGCAACCAGATATTTTTGCTTTGGTGACAAAGTTGACAGTTATTTCAGAACATTTATTGGCTGCTTAAGCATTATTGGATCGACTTAAAGAACCAGATACGTAGCTTGAGCTGTGGTTACCTGTTCATGCCGCATTAAGAAAGTTACAAATTGGGAATGGTATCCAGGAACACATTCCGTTTCAAGTTCTGGAGTTGCTGATAGATACAAATCTCTCAACAAATGCAATGTTAATGAAGGAGTTTTTCCCAAATGATACGTGTCAACATACGGGTCTATATGGGAGCACCGTTTTCATATTATGGCTGAGGACTATTAAAATGGGCCGGTGGAGATTTCTTCTGCTGTGGGTAAAACCGATTATGGATAAGTAATAATATACGTGTCAATTATATGACACATGGCCTCTACAACAGCGCGCCGGATTGTGGGATCATGTTTGTGGAATTGCCGGGTGTTATAGATCATTCTGTTCATGCGCAAATGGAGGAAGACAAATTGAGCCATTGACACAAGATATCTAAACTCTTTCTTTCTCGCCTTTGATTTGCGTTGTTGGGACTGTTTTGCCGGAGTTTATCAAGTGGGGACAGAGGGCGAAATTGATGCTTAGTGGAATGAGCGCATTCACCCTGAAAAATGCGGGTTCCATGGAATACGTGAGATTTTTACGGAGTTGGTTCGCCAAACAAGGAAATTCCAAGGACGCAGAGGATGAATAAAATTTTCAGAGAAAATATTGACTTCTTGTTTGAACTCTTTGAGTCTCATGATCTCTGTGCCGTTGTGGAGTTGCAACAACTGTTAGACGTTTTGAGACTCACTTATCAGTTCCTAGCAGAACGTTTATCAATGGACACATACAATGTTATGCTAAATGAGATGTCAGAGAACATCTCCCTTGTCTCTTTTTCTGGTCGCTTTGCCTTGCAGGTTTTTTACAGAGATGCAAAATGATTTCTTGGTAAATTTTGTCTTCTGTAATACTACCCAGCGTTATATTCGCCCATTGAAAGTGTGCCAAAGACCAGTTCAGCGGACACCTGTTCCACATGGGAAGTCCAGTTTTTATTGCTGCTCTTTGAGAGGTGTTTGACTGTATATCCTAATTTTGAAATCGCTAAGAATAACATGACTATAGCCCTTACAGACCTTGGTACAAAGGTGAAGCGTGAAGGAGATATACATCAGAGTATAGCTCATTACAAGAAGGGAATTGTAGGGGCCCGTTTACAGCATTTTGTCTTCTCTACAAATTTTTTACCATGAAGTTGACAGTGAAGCAAATACATGGGCTTCTTAAGCACGAGGATTCTCCATACATGAGATGTAGTGGTTTCCTGTACTTGCGTTATGTTGCAGATCCTAAGACGTTATGGGTTTGGGTCGAGCCTTATGTTAAGGACGAGGAGGAATTTTCTCCAGGATCAAATGGAAGGATGACCACAATGGGTGTTTATGTTCATGATTTACTTCTAGGCCAGTACTATTTCGATACACTTTTTCCTCACATACCGGTACCTATCATGTGTCAAATTACTGCTCATTTGGAATGAATGAATCCTCCCACTCGGCATGCAGGAGTGACTGGTGATACTAATCACTATGGATCAGATGACACTGCCCGAAGGCCACCATCAGTTAAAGCTGCTTTATCTGTGTAATTTGGCCAGCATGCACCACATTGTGCTTCTACCCGAGATGCCTCACCTGTGCGTCGAATACTGCCTCGTGACAGGAATGGCAGTGATGCTATTTCAAAATCAACCAATGGTGATCGTTATCACGACAGAGAGAGGAGCAGGGATCCTGTTAGGGATTATTAAAAGTACAGTAGAATTTATTATGCATATCACAAGACTGTGTTTTTGAAATCACACAGCAGTTTCGTAGCGCGCTACGAAACTGCTGTAGGTGATGATTTTAAACACAGAGCAGCTATGATGGTGAAGATGACTGAGAAACTTGAAAGAGAGACACTTGTTTATCAGTATAACCTACAGCACATCCAATATGTGGCAGTCCGCTCTATTTTAGTCAATTAAGGATAAAAGGTAAGCTCTTTTAGGTTCGAATATGATGAGGCAAAGCAAAGACTGACAGACAGGAAAAGTTTCCTATATTTTAGGATGATGGAAAACATATTATATTAAGAGCCAATTAGCAACTGCAGACACCTGTTCAGCTCATAAGGTTTCCAGTTTATTTGAAAGATGTGGTGATATGCGTTGTTCAGGAAGAATTAAAGAACAGTGGACATGTTTTTAAAGTGATGAAGAGTGATGGGAGACAGAAGCCGTGAAAACAGAGCACCTTCCTTGGTTAATTAATGAAGCCATCTATGTGACTGGAATCCAAGGCCAACTCATTTAGTGTACTTTCCTTCAAGACACCTCAACCCAAGCAGCAAAGGACATGTGTCAAAAGCCAGAAAAGCATCATGCGACAAGGAGCAAAGATTTAGGATTTTGATTAAATGAAAACCATTTGTGATTTCAGTTTAGACATTTTGTAATTAATAAATTAGTTATGCACTAGATAGGGATATTCAATAGCCACCTTCGAGGCTCCCCTCATGCTGGAGGAGGAAGCTCGAGGTGGTTAAGCTTGTTTGCCTATATATGGATCAATAGGAGATGTAGAGGGGGTTGGATATTTTATGAAAACAGAGTGCTATTTTGGCTTGTGTAAAGAACAGTTTGCAGTAATATAAGATATATGCCTTTCTTCTCAGGATTCATACAGCATTTCCATGTTCAAGATGTATTGTTTTACTTTGTCCTTCATGTCTTTTTTCAGTTGCTTAGAGGAGTAATCACTCAGAATTCACATATGTTGCTCTGACTTCCTGTACTCTTCTATGAACTGTGGTTTTATAAGAGTTATATTTTGAACATTTAAATGTCACATGCCCTGACTTCTATGTAGAGGAAATATCATTGTTTGTTGTAGCATGTTTGACTCCATAAGCCCAATGGATGTATTTGTATATTTGTCCAGCCAGCAAGTTCATTAAATCTATTGTACAAGAGTTAGCCCTCTTATCAACATTCAAAATCAATAACTTTTTCTTGAGAGAGCCCTCTCAGGCTAGGGAGGCTAATCCTTAGTCAAAAGCTTGGTCTGAAATAGTTACACAGAGTCTACCTGATCAGCAGCCCTTCAGTGCTTGATTTTGTGATAACAAGACCCTTGGGTGAAAACCTCTCTGAGGCGCCCAAGGTAGATAGTAGGCGTGAAAACCTCATTGAGGCGCCCCTGCTGTCTCCTAAAAAAAAAAAAAGAGAGAGAGAAAAAAAACCAAGGAAAAGAAAAAGACGCAGAAACAGAAAAACAGGCTCAAGCTTTGGAAATTAATGCAGGTTGCAGGTATTCCATGCAGAAAAGGAGGCCTCTCAACTCAAGGATAAGGGTCCCTACCATGCTATCAGGTGACCTCACCAACACTCCCTCCAGAAACACTCATCTCTTCCAAGGTTTGGGCATGGTCTAGTCATAGTTTAGCCTCCTACAGGAAGCTACAGGACTTTCTACAGGAAGTTCTGTATTTCTACAGGAAACTTCCTGTAGAATCTTGGGACGGGCCAGGACCGACTGTGTAGAAGAATTTGAAGCCCGAAGACCAATAAGGAGGCATGCAACCAATGTTTTTCTCCATCACCCACTGCTGTTGCCTCCTTCCACCACCATTGCTGCCATACGATTGAAAGACCTGTGCAGTCAAACCAGAACGTTGGACTCTCAGAAGAAATCATTTTCAAATGAAAAACTGATCCAGGTGGATATTGGTGGCCACCTGCCAAGTCCACCTGGACCCCCACCATTGTCTTTCTTAGCATTTTCAGTTTCCTTAATTGTAGCCCAACTTACTATTTTTAGCAGTTTTTCGGGTCCTGAACTTCCGGAGCCGTTTTGAGGCCCTAAACGATGTTTTTTGGGGAATCCAAGGGCAACATGGGTCCATTCCATGGACCCATGTTGCCCATTCAAACAATGGTAGTGCTCGGATAGATCTTTCTAACGAGCTATTGTATGCGTCAAACGGAGATCATATGCCAAAGTTACGACCCCGGGAAGTTGATGTACCAATTTACCCCAAACGGGGCCCACAGTTCGGCGTTTCATCTCCTAGGGTTAGGTTTTGGAATGTGAAGGGTTTTCCATTGTTTCTCAACAATAAATAGGCCTTCGAGCCTCATTGTAACACAGTTCAGAGGCATGTAGCCATCACATCTCTTCTCAGAGATAAGCTACCATCGCCCTAGCTGGTTTATTTCCATTTCTGGTTGTAAGCATATTTCAGTATTTTCCATTAATGAAATGAAGTATTATTTCCGCTGCATCTTTGTGTATATGGTTATCTCTATAATTTGTTGCGTTCCTGTTTAAATCCGGATCAGTGGTATCAGAGCGGTATGCTTTTTCTCTGTTTTTCTTTGCATGTCCCCAACAAGGTCGGGATATAAGGAGTTAGGGCTTGAACTGGTTGAACCTTTGCAAGACCAGCCTCGCAAATCCCGACGGCCTCCCATGGCGGATGAGAAGAAAGACGAGGGGGCAGGAGATCCCATCAAAATCTTGCTCAAAGAAGCCCTCGAGCGACAATGGAACGCAATGATGGACAGCTTTGCCCATATCCTTCAGCGGCTACCCAGAAGTGACGCATCGGCTTCCAGCAGCTACTCTGGAAACGCCAAACCCTTTAAGGTACAAGTTAATTTTGAAATCCCCATATTCGAGGGTCAGATAGACGCAGATGCCGTAGATAAATGGTTGAATCTGCTAGAGGGTTATTTTTCTGTTCATGAATTTTCGAGTCGGGAAAAGATTGTTTTTGCTCTTCTCAAAGCAGCCCCCCACGTCAAGGACTGGTGGGAAACCTACTGCGAACAGAAGGATGAAAGTACTGGCTCACTATTTTCAGCCGCACCCACCTGGGATTCGTTCCGGGATGCCATCAAGGAGCAGTACTACCCTGTTGGAAGCTATGAGGATGAATACATAAAGTGGACCACGCTGCGGCAGGGAAGGGACCAAGACGTGCCGGAGTTCACCAATCTTTTCCATACCCTTCGCACAAAGTTGGGTATCAAGGATTCAGAGCAACATTTGATACTCAAATACCGTGGCTACCTGCACAAGTACATCCAGGAAGAAATACAATTCCTAAACATCCCCTCGCTCGGTGCAGCATACCGATATGCCATCAAGGTCGAGCAGAAGTTTAAACAAAAGAAGCGAGACTTTGGATCTGCGAATCCAAAGCAGGGGACAGGTGCCCCTAAACCACAGAACAAAGGACAAAGCCAAGGCGGGACAGCCCAAGACAACCAGCCGAAGCTGCAAGCAAAGAACAGCGTCGCGAAGCTGAGAAAGGAAACTGGAAAATGGTGTGAGTTCCATAAGAGCTCCACTCACAACACAAGTGAGTGTCAGGCCAAGCAGTCACTGGTGGCTGAGCTAAAGGTTTCGGAATGAGATGCATGTTCCGACTCTGAGTCAGAACCCGATAAGGGGTATGAAAAAGGGAAGCAGATCATTGATGCGGATTCCAGCGCCACTGTTGCTACCGCAAAGATCCAGAAAAATGAACCCGAAGATCCAGAGGAGGAGGAGCGTCTCTTCCACTCCCAGATGTGGGTAAAGGGCTCCCCGATACAGTTCATTGTTGATAGCGGGAGTCAAAAGAACCTCATTTCGGCAGAGGTCGTGAAGCGGTTGGGCTTACCGACCACAGCACATCCACAACCATACACCATTGGGTGGCTTCACTAAGGACGAGATCTTCGCGTGAGCCAGCAGTGTCGCCTTCCATACAACATCAAGCCCTTCACGGATGAGGTATTGTGTGACATTGCTCCACTTGAAGTTTGTGATGTATTACTAGGACAACCATACTTGTGGAAGCGACATGCTATGTATGAATCAAGGCCCCGTGCTGTTATTATTACATTGGGAAATAAGTTGTTCAGGATACTAGAGGTAGCACCACCTACCGCCATCTCTTTGGTTACTGCAAAACAATGCAGTAAGATCATTTCCAAAACCAGGAAATTTGATTTCCTGATGATACGCCCTCAAGGAAAGAAGAAGACACTGGCCGCGGCCTCCAGACGGGGTCCCTCTGCACGACAACTACAGATGGACAAGATTGTGGAGGAGTACGAGGACATCTTCACCTCCCCGGCAAGGGTTCCTCTGCACTGTCAAGTCAAGCACTCCATCGATTTGACCCCAGGTGCGCCGCTACCCAATGGACACATTTATCAGCGCTCCGTTCTGGAGAACAATGAAATCAAGAGGCATATTCAGGAGCTCCTGCAGAGAGGTCACATCCGTCCGAGTTCATCGCCCTGTGGGAGCTCGATCGTGTTGGTACAAAAGAAGGATGGGACGTGGAGACTCTGTATTGACTATCGGGTGTTGAACAAGATCACTATCCGTAATAGGTACCCGATCCCGCGGATTGATGACCTCCTAGACCAACTAAAGGGGGCGAAATATTTCAGCAAGATCGATCTGAAGTCAGGATATCACCAAGTACCAATCGAACCCTCTGATGTGTGGAAGACTGCTTTCAAATCCAAGGAGGGCCTCTTCGAATGGTTGGTTTTTCCTTTCGGATTGACGAATGCTCCTGCAACCTTTATGAGGCTAATGGATGACATCTTGCGGCCATTCACCAACTCCTTTGTAGTAGTATACTTGGATGACATTCTGATCTTCAACCAGAGTTGGGAAGAGCACCTCCACCACATCCGACAGGTTCTCCAAACACTGCGGCAACACAAGCTATGTGCCAATTTGGAGAAATGCACTTTTGGCATGACCCAGGTTCAGTATCTGGGATACATCATTGATGAACAGGGGGTGCATGTCGATCCAGCCAAGATCCAAGTCATTCGGGATTGGCCCTCTCCAACCACTCTAACAAAGCTTCGCAGCTTTCTAGGTCTTGCCAACTTCTACCGCAGGTTTGTGTTGGGGTTCTCTCATATTTCTTGGACCTTGAGTCAAGTCACCAAGGGAGGGGCGAAAGCAAAATTCTTTTGGTCTGAATCTCAACAGAAGGCATTCATGAAGTTGAAGGATCGCCTCTGCATGGCACCAGTGCTCGCGTTACCAGATTTACAACAACCATTTGAGGTCGAGACAGATGCCTCTGACTATGCTATTGGGGCAGTCCTTACTCAACATGGACATCCAGTGGCATATCACAGTGAAACACTTTCAGACACAGTCCGGAAGTATCCCACTTATGATAAAGAGATGTATTCCATTGTGCAGGCCTGCCGACAATGAAAGCATTACATTTTGGGGAAGGAAACGGTCATCCACACAGACCACCGACCCCTGTAGTTCAACAGACCCAAGGGAAATTGCAGAATGATCGCCATCAGAAGTGGTCTACATACCTGCAACAGTTCCACTTGAATATCAAGTACAAGAAGGGAAGCACCAATAATGTTGCAGATTGCCTCAGTCGACCACCGATCATGGCGTTAACCACCGTGCTCAACTCTTGTGGGCACGAGACTTCTGATTGGCCACTTCTCTACAAAAGCGACCCAGAATTCGGCCACACATACCAGACACTCTTGGAGGGTCGACATGTTGCAGATTTTCACCTCTAGGATGCCCTATTATGCCACCTCGGTCAACTTTGTGTTCCTTCAAGCGAGCGTGCCAAGATGATTTGGGAAGCACACTACAGTCGGGCTGCTGGGCATTTCGGGGTCGCAAAAACAGTGGGAGTACTGCAAAATTATTTCTATTGGCCGAATCTTCGACAGGATGTTGGGTAGTACATCAGATCATGTACTGCCTGTGCCATTGCCAAACCGGCCATTAAGAAGCACGGCCTCTATACCCCGTTGCCTACCCCTAGTCGACCTTGGGAATCCATCTCCATGGATTACATGTCAGGCCTTCCTTCCACTAGGCATGGAAATGACTGTGTTTTTGTGGTCGTCGACAGGTTCTCGAAGATGGCCATTATGGTGGCCTGCAAGAAGAATATCACAGCAGAAGCCACTGCTAAACTCTTCTTTGAACGAGTGTGGGTGCACTTTGGGATCCCACAGTCTATCATCTCAGATCGAGACAGTCGGTTTCTCAGCACATTTTGGTCCAGTCTCTGGTCAATGCTGGACACCAAACTCACGAAGTCCACAGCCTTCCATCCTCAAACTGATGGCCAGATAGAGGTTGTCAATAGGATGATTGTGCACATTCTGCGCATGTATAACTCAAAGCATCCACGCACATGGGACGAGAGCCTCCCCTATGTTCAGCACAGCTACAACCGATCTCTTCACAGCTCCACTGGCCATAGCCCTTTTCAGGTGGGTTTGGGATTCCAGCCACTATGCCCCATTGATGTGGCCATGTCACTTGCAGCTACTCACATAAATTCAGCTCATGTCCAGTCCGAAACAGATAAGGCCACCAGCTTCATTGAGCGCATCCAACATATTTTCCAACAGGTCCATGACATTCTTGAGAAATCAAATGCCAAGTACAAGCAGCGACATGATCAACATCGGGTGCCACACAAGTTTCAGGTGGGCAACAAAGTCTGGTTGCATTTGCAAAAGGAACGCCTTACTGGAGCCTATCGGAAATTGAGACCACTCTGATATGGTCCTTACACCATTACTAAGGCTATGGGAGACAATGCATTTGAGCTCAGCATTCCCCCATTCCTTGGCCTGCACCCAGTGTTCAATGTGGACGGCCTTCGGCCATACTTTCCACCATTGCTAGACACATCCGACATTGCAGAACAGCACAAACCCACAGAATTAAATCCAGATTGCATGGAACAAGCTGCAACTAATCGGATCATGGACACACAGATCAAGAACACTCGCCAACAGAATATCAAACTGTATCGAGTTGTCAAAGCAGGCCAACTCCTTCAGCAGGGCAAGTGGCTCACCAGGGAACAAGTTCAGCAAAAGTTTCCTCATCTCATGGAGGAGCTCAACGCAATGGGGACCATTGCTTCCTAAGGGGGGAGGAATGATCCAGGTGGATATTGGTGGCCACCTGCCAAGTCCACCTGGACCCCCACCATTGTCTTTCTCAGCATTTTCAGTTTCCTTAATTGTAGCACAACTTACTATTTTTAGCAGTTTTTCGGGTCCTGAACTTTCGGAGCCATTTTGAGGCCCTAAACGACGTTTTTTGGGGAATCCGGGGGCAACATGGATCCATGGAATTCCAACAATGGTAGTGCTCGGATAGATCTTTCTAACGAGCTATTGTATGCATCAAACGGAGATCATATGCCAAAGTTACGACCCCGGGAAGTTGATGTACCAATTTACCCCAAACGGGACCCACAGTTTGGCGTTTCATCTCCTAGGGTTAGGTTTTGGAATGTGAAGGGTTTTCCATTGTTTCTCAACAATAAATAGGCCTTCGAGCCTCATTGTAACACAGTTCAGAGGCATGTAGCCATCACATCTCTTCTCAGAGATAAGCTACCATCGCCCTAGCTGGTTTATTTCCATTTCTGGTTGTAAGCATATTTCAGTATTTTCCATTAATGAAATGAAGTATTATTTCCGCTGCATCTTTGTGTATATGATTATCTCTATAATTTGTTGCGTTCCTGTTTAAATCCGTATCAAAAACAAAGCATGCAGAGGCCACTGCGCTACCTGTCAAGGCAATCCAAAGACCCTGCAACCGTGAACGTGACTCCACCGTTTCAGCATGCACCCGAGGAGGAGAAACGGCTACAGGATGTCCTACATGAATCCTGTAGCAGTTGATCTGGCTAGAGCGCATGCCATGAAGATACCTGAAACTCGTGAGCCGGCGCATGCACCATCCACAGCCAAGCAACCGGTCTCGTAACCAGCAGCAGTTAGCGAAAAGGAGCTCCCATGCTTGTGCATGAAGTGACAGCAAGTGGATCTGTCACCCTCGTCCTGAAGCATGAGAAAAATAACGTCACGGGCGCACAGGTAAGTGCCTCACCCTGTTTCGTCAAATTACATGAATAATGCTTTAAAATGTGTGTAAATATGAAAATGAATGGGTTGAGCAAGTCGGGTAGCCATTCCACTGGCCACCACAACCAGCCTGACGGCCTCGTTCGATCCGAAAAGCGTTGGGTGTGTCGACGAGGTAGGAAATGGACACGTGGGAAGAGCCCAGTCGGAGAGAAGCGGCGATCTAACAAGAGTGGCGGCGGTAGATATGCAGGGAATGATTCGGCGGTCAGGCAGACATACAGTGGAATTATCACAGGTGACGTCGGCCAACGGGCCGATGGGGATAGCTCACCCCCGCGCCACGAGTTCTGCAGGGATTCAAATCTACCGGCTAGATCGCGTATGGCGCACTACACTCATTTATTCCCAACCGCTTTGCAGCCGAGTACGCATCTGCAATTTCCTAAAGGTTGATACTCCGAGTTCTCGGCCTGTTTAAATGTCCTGTTGTTGTACCGAAGACCCAGAACCACTAAAGCACTCCCCAGAACCCGTGCACGACTTCTACAGGAAGCTTCGCTACAGGAAGCTCAACATTACGGAGAAATTAAATTGTTCACGTCAAAGGTGGTGAGTCTGGAATGAGGTAAGCCTGAACATAGTCCTCCCATGCAATTGGTTTGAAAGGTGGTGAAGTTGACGTATCAAAGGGGTAGAAAACCATAAATTTCAGTCTGTGCATGAATTTGCAAGTGTCTTCTTATTTCTGCATGAGAATTGTCGTCGTAGTGTGTATGCAGGATTTTCTACAGGGTTTGGTTCATAATTGAGCCACTGTCAAGGCTCGCCTGTAGACAGTCGTGAATTTATAAACTGTGTGCATGATAGAGGCGTAACTCTGCACTCTGTCTAAGGAAATCCCAAAGATCCATCTTTTTATACGTGCCAGCCAGCTCAGGCCAACACAGCGAGCTTTTGCCATGTCGGGTGGGTTCATCAGGAAAGAGCCTACAGACTCCAAGAAGCTACGGGAAACCCCTGAGGTGGTAGACCTGTTTTCTCATGCACGGTGGATGCCATTCTGTGACAAGCTTCAAGGTCACGATGACGAGGTTGCAGAGGAATTCTTGCGATCCTTGCAGCCAAAGTCCAAAATGTTGGCTGTTGTCAACTTTAGAGGTTTGACCCTCAGACTCACCCTACAGTTCATTAGCAGGGTCACTGACCTACCGATGGGGGTACCTTGGGATAAGGAGGAGAGAAAACTGGGCCAGAAGGCTAAGAAGGAATTCTTTTTGCCGAAGGAGAAATTCTCAGAAGACAAGAATGGATTGCGAAGAACCAGCCTACAGCCGTTCTGGAGTGAGGTTAGCCTTCAAATTATGAAATATATCACGTGCGAGGGGCAGTTCAACATCGTGTATGATACCATTTTTGGCTGCTCACAGAACTTAGGCACCAAATGGACCTACCCTCAGAGAAAACGTTGATCATCCCTTACTTCCTCCTGCAGTCCATGACCGAGTGTGCCACTAAGTTGAGAGAGGGGACACCAGATTAGATAGCCCATCATGGGCTCATTAAGCTCCTCGTGGAAGATGCACTTCACACGTATACCGTCCCTATGGGAAACCTTTCGAAATTTGACTAAGGATGATGACATCCGAGTGCTGGCTGAGGAGCTCACCTCCTCCAGTAGCGAGGAGAAGGAACCAATTCAAACAGAGAAGAAAGAGAAAGGCCAAGAAACCATGGCCAAAGCACCAAAGAAAGAGCACAAGGGAAAACAAGAGGAAAAACAAGCTGCCAAAACGAAGGATGACAAAACCACATTAACCCCTAGGGAGAAACGACTACAGAGCAGGGTGGAAAGGACTAAAAAGGTCCATGTCAGTGAGGGCACCTCTAAGGCAGCCTCAACAAAATTGAAAGAAAAAGCACCCTCAGCCAAGCAGGTTAAAGCGGTGCCATCTGTTTCTACAGGAAAATTGAAAACGACTTCTACAGGAAGCCAGAAATCAGCCACTACAGGGCTTTCTACAGGAAGTCCTGAGAAAAGAACACAGAAGGAGAAGACGACCAAAATTCTTGCTCGGGAGGCAGTAGCTGTGCTGGCCACCGTAAGTACCTCTCCCAAGCCAAAGGATAAACGCAAAAGGGAGACTCCTCTGTATTTCAAAGCGAGGAGAAGTGTAAGAATTAAAACTGGCAAGCCCCAACCTCCATCTAAAGACCCAATTACCATCGAAGACACCCCTACCTCGCCAAGGGAGAAGTCCCCCTCCAAAGTATCAGTCACTTATGAGTGGGGGAGCCCCAAGACAACTACCTGGAGGGAGAGAATGGAAAGGTCAGCGTCAAAAACCCCTCTACAGGATGCTGAAGCAGTTCTACAGGAAACTTTAGCCAGGCTCAAGGAGACCGAAAGAATGGAGGGGGAGGCAGCCACCTCACCACAAAGGGAAGCAGAGGTAGAACACATCATGGAGCCTAGCCCCCAGCCCAGCTTGAACTCTTATTATAACTTTTTGTAGGTTGGGAAAATTATCCCACAAAAATTCACAGTACCGCTCTTCTTTGAATTGGAACAAGAAAGAGTACGAACTCACACGTGGATGAGGATAGCTAAATCTAAAGGAGTAGTAGATATAGGCCCCTTGGAGGAACAACTTAAGGAGGCAAGAAGGGAATTAGCTATGGCCAAGCACGTGGGAAACTGCCAGCGAGTATTTCTATAGGAAGAGAATGAGAAGCTCAAACTGCAGCTACAGGAACAGAGGAAAGAAAGGGGCACAGCATCAGAGGACACTACAGCAGAATCTCAAGGCAAAGAAGGAATGCAAGCTGGACCTGAGGAACTAAACCAGCATCTACAGGAAAGGGAATTGAAAACAAACATAGAGATACAAGCTCTCAAACAGTAGTTGCAAGAAAAAGAGGCACAACTGGCCTGCATGGCCAGTTGGGCTATGGATGCTCTACAATGTAGGCAGCCGGCCAAATCTTATGGCCTATACCTACGGGACCAGTGGCTGCAATTCCATATTAATTCATTAGCACAGAGGGTTATCTCCTAGATTCAAAACCCCCAGCAGTTCACAAATTTATGCAACAGTAGCTCCTCAGAGGACAAGGCCAAGCTATCGGAGTTCTACCTCCATAATTTGGCCCTTCCTAATGTAACTTCATGGGATCCCAACATAGTTGTGGGAGATATGCAGCTAATGGAATTTACCTCATGGTTAAACCACGAAGAAAAGAGAGCGACAAAGGTCAAAGATGTTATGAACCGGGAGTTACATGAACCACTGTTAATCAGAGCAGAGCCAGGGGACCCCACTGCATTGATATCCGCCCACCAACACCTAATGACCAACCCGCAGGCTTTACTAAAATATATGGATCAGCAGACTCAGGCTATAGCACATTTCGAGGATATGGAGCGACTACTAGGGGACAATTGTGTTCATGCTTGCACCCGGAGGTGGAACACATTGTCCCACAGCCTCAAAATCAGGGAGTATCACACTCCAACTAGAATGAGGGAGGGCCTAGTATGGGTACCTCTCCACAAGAAGTCCATGCAGAACCTCTAGGCCAGCTGGATAGGCCTCAAGCTAAGCCCACCTTTACTTTTGGGATTGGTAGAAGGCAGCATAGAAAAAGAAGAGCATAAGCAGTGGGAGGAGGTGGAAAGGAAGGCCGGGTTCCATGACAGTGAGGAGGATACTACTTCAAAAGCCTGGGATGTGAGAGTGGTGGTTAAAGCAATGAAGGATGAGGAGCTGGATTAGTTGCTCAAGGATGAGCAATCATTTTAGCAGGGAGTGATGATGAACCCCAAATTTGGTAACATTTTGGGCTCATTTGGCCTAACTACCCTTGTTCAATCCTTCATTTTTCATAACTTATGCATTATTTTTTAGTATGTTTATGTCATTTGTACGAATAAGGGTAGTCACTATTCCTAGGTGGCTAACACGTGCTCATTTCAGGATTTTTTGACACATGTTGAAGCAAAACCGAGCAGACATGGGCTAGGAGACAGCCAAGCTTGGGTTGAGGATTCGTAGGGGGGTTTTCTATGGCATTAAATAGCCTCCCTTGGTATCTTCACCCCCAACTCCGAGCTCCAAAGGCCACCAAAACCAGATATAGAAGGCAGCCAAGCAGATCTCTTGGAAGGAGCTGTTCACTCACAGTTTGGGCAGCCAAGTCCCATAGATTTAGGAGGCCAGCTAGGGCCTCGTAGTTTATAAATGTTAAGGCTTCAACCTTCGAAAAGGACTTTTGAAAAATTCTTGCATATTCTGCACTACGTGCTGCTAGCTCTGTTTTGTTCTTTTGTAGCCATTATTGGCATAACTCTTGACTTATGATTATTTTTTGATAATGGGAAGCAGTCAAATTTGATATCAGCTCTGAGTTTTTTATAGGAGCCATAGCTCTCAGGGTTGGGCCCAACCTGAGAGCCTAGGGCCTCCTTATTTTTATTTTTATCTTTCCTTTCAGCACTGTGATTTTCCTTTTATGCATTTGAAACGAAGTTTGTTGAGCTAGATTTAGTTGTGTTGGTTAAGTAGGTTATTGTTGAGGAATAGAATTACTTCAGATGTGTAGAACAGATTGATAAGATAAAGATTGATAAAAGCTCCATAAAAGGGTTGCCTGCCCTCTCAGTTTCACCTCTCCCTTATTGCATTAGGGGTTGGAACTGTGGAACTAGTGCTGCTCAACAAAAACACTAGTTTTCTTGACCATGCAATCATTGGTGTAATGTTTTTCATTTGCAGAAGTTAGTAATGTGTTCAGACCTTTTTAGATGTTCCTTTTATTAATTGTTGTACATGGTTCTCTTTGGAAATAAAGCTGTTGTTCATTTGTTTCGTTGACAGTTTGGATAGATTAGCTAAGATTTCGATTGTATGTAGGGTTTGGTTGATTCAGTTAAGTACACACCATGCAGGGCATATCCATCTTTCTCTCATCCACCTAAGCTTCGTCCAGGCCAACTGCTCCATCTCCTAGTTAGCACCTTTGTCTCACAACTACTCTTCTGTCCATGTAACCCTACCTTCTTGCTCTTCCATTGCCTTAGCCTTCCTTAAGACAAGTTAGCTCTCCACACCCTCTCATCACTTCATCCATCAATCACTGGGTCATCTCAGACCCCTACCCTACCTCCCTATCCATTCATGCATCCTCTTTCACTCACCCATCTTCCAAAATCTAATGTCAGAACATCCTGTAGAAATTTCTGAACATCCTGTAGAAATCCCTGAAACATCCTGTAGAACCCCTGCAGACTTCTTGTAGAAGCTCACAAGTGAGGTTGCTGGATAGCCAAACTTGGTGAAACTCTCTGGAAGGGTGTTAGGGACTCCTTAGACCCTCTCTGAACCTTACCAACCTTTTCCAAGCATTTCTCCTCCTTGATCCACCCCTGCACAGTAAGAAGCCAGATAAAAGTACATGTATGATAATTTTGATAACGTAATCAAAAATACAAAAAAGATGTGTTCTTTAGATAGAGATAGCATAGGAATGTGCATTTCACCTTTGTAGAAGTAATGGCATCTTTTTCAATAGTTTGCATCCTCTCCTTTACATCAGTAGGACTAGCTGGTAGAATTAGGGTTTGTTAGGGTTTATGTTACTCTTTGACTTTTAGTTTCTTTCTGCAAGTAGATCAACTTCCTTTGAGTTAGCTTCCATCCATCAGGTACAAAGCTTCTTCTAAAAGCTCATAGAAGTTGGCTTGTGCCCCTAGCGGACTTGTGCCAGCTGACCAGTGACATCTGCGACAAGAGCTAGTACTTGTGCATACAGCACTGTTGCTTCCAAGTTTGTTACAAACTACCAGGTTGATAAGAGTAAAGAAGGGAGTCCCAGGAGTTGCAGCATTATTGCTACAATACTGGAGCCCACCAACTGGATGATCACTGAGTTAGACTAAAGTCCCACAGTGTACCTAACCTTCCACTAGTTCCTCCAATAGTTAGAACTAGTTCATCTGAAAGCAACTTGAAATAACTAACCTTGATTGCTAAAAATTAGCAATTGCACATGATTAACTGAACTCTAACTCGAATTTACTAAGCTAATTGAGTGACAAGGGCCTTGTCACACAAGTTAACTTCATCCAAGTTGTTTGCTGATGTGGAAATTTGAATTTTCTCAATTTGACCAAGGCAAAGTCAAATTGAGACTTTCTTGCTGCATTTTTTAGTACTCCCTCTCAGCAAGAAAGGGATCATCAACTACCCTTATCTTGCACCTGCGGAACTCAAAATTCCATCTTGACAAAGCCTTTGTCAAAAGTTCAGCATCTTGTTCCTATGTCGGAATGTATTGTAGCAATATTATCCAACTTTGCACACAATCTCGCAAATGGTGACATTAGGGGAATGTTGAGGTCTATAATGGGCCTCATAAGAACAATTTACAACCAAAACAGACTTTATAAGAACCAATAGGATTCAATGTGATGATGTTAACCATGGGGGATGATTCAATATTTTTGGAATAAAAAAAGTTAAAAGATTAAAAAACAATAAAATAATAAAACTACTTTTTCAACTCATATTTTGAACTTATTTGCCTAAGGTTTTACTCAAATTTTGAGCGAGAGTACTCATTGGGTGCAAAATTTAATTCCTCGTCCAAGGAGTACCCATGTTTGCATACTTTCAATGGAACCTACTACACGAAGAAATGAGAAATACATTAAAAACTATGATTGTAATCACACTTTTCATTTATTTTTCATTTTTTGTGTAGCAGGGTCCATCGAAAGTATGGAACATGGGTAATCCTTGGATGAGGAATCCAATTCTTCATCCAACAAGTGTTGTCACTAAAAATTTGAGCAAACCCATAGGGAGATAAGTTGAAAACACGAGTTGAAAAAATTGTTTTGTCTTTTTTCCCTCTAAAATTTGATGAGGTTATCTAATCTTGTTTTATTATTTCCATTATTATTTTATAATTTCCTTTAGGAGGCCCATTTTAGACCTCAAAATTCCCCGAATGATGCCAAATATCTATATGCTTGGATCAATCATGAAATACACGATTCTTAGAGATCGTAATGAAACTATGATTATCACAATAGATTAGAGTTGGATCCATCATTTGACCAAACAATCCCAAAAGTGTCTTTCTCATCCAGATCGCCTCACATGTTGCTTGATTTGAAGCCATGTATTTTTCTTTTGCTGAGCTAAGCACCACATATCTTTGCTTCCTACTATAAAAGGAAAGAATTTCAAACCCAACAATAAAAATTCCACATGATATACTCTTTCAGTTAGATGGACTCCCTACCCAATTTGAATCTGTGAAGCCACACATCTTCACTCCATCTGTCTGTTTGTACCATAGTCCAAATTGGGTTTTGAATCTGAGGTACCATAAAACATGCTTAGTTTCCTTCCAAAATAATTTGGTTGGCCTAACCATAGATTGGCTTAGATGGTTGACTTCATATCACATATTTGGCCTTGTGTTCAGAATATACTGCAGTGAATCCACTGGTTTCCAATAAATGGTAACATCCACCTCTTTACCTGAAGTGGCATCCTCCTTCCTCTAGTTGGTTTCTAGAGGTGTCCCCATGCATTTACAACCCTCAATGCAGAGTATCTACAATATCTCTTTTGCATATTTTCCTTAAGATACAAACAATTTCCCATCTCCTTGCCATACTTCCAACCTGAGGAAGTAGTGTATGAGACCCATGTCCTTCATTTCCAATTCCCTTGCAAGTTCCTCCTTGCAAGATTTGATCAACCTCTTATCACTAGTTAAAATAAAATCATCAACATATAAGACAATAATAATAAATTTACCTTCTACCAAGATACAATAGAGGCTTTCATCCACTTCACTTTTGGTGATACCCAACCTAGTGGCATAGTTGTCGATCCTAGTGTACCAAGAATGGGGTGATTTTTTGAGACCATACAATGCTCAATTGAGTCTACACACAAGAGAATCCTAATAAAATTTCTCAAAACCTTTTGGTTTCTTGATGGAAACCTCCTCCTCAATAACCTTATTGACAAGTGTTGTTCTTACATCCATTTGGTGGATCTTCCACCCATTTCCATAGCTAGTGCAAGAATTGATCTAATGAATGAATACCTTGCTATAGGAGAAAATTCTTCCGCATAGTCAATTCCCTCAAATTGAGAGAAACCTATGGCCATAAATTTGGCCTTATATTTCTACATGCTTTCATTTGTTTCATGCTTAACCTTGAAGATCCATCTTGAGTTCACTATTGATTTATCTGATGGTCTTGGGACCACTTTCCAAACATTGTTCTTTACAATAGATTTGTACTCTTCCATTATTGCATCAACCCATACAATTTTCCCTATTTCTTCCTCAAAAGAGGATGACACAATCTCTAAAAGCTCAACCATTAGAGCCATGTAGCCAGTGTACCATTCAAGTGACCTCCTCTACTAGCACAAATTTTAAGGAGCTCCCACATTCTCGTTTGTATCCTACGCAAGTCTATCAACTTACTTTACTCTTTTTCTAACTTCTCACGATGGTTCTTCTTGAGTGGATGTCTCCAGTATATACTCCTAAATTTATGACTGCTCCACAAATTCCCGAGGCTCCTCCTTTGGATCTAAAATCTCCTCTTTTAGTTGGATCTAAAGTTCCTTCTCAAGAGAGAACCACATCACTTTCTCCTGAAAAAACTTTACAACCCTTAGCACAACTATCATTGCGAGGTAAGGTAAGTACACACGGTAGTTGTGAGGAGTTTCTGTTAAACCCACAAATAACCCCAACTTTTTTTCCATCTTAAACTTCATCCTTGATCATTTGGAGACATGCCAGTGAATATAGGCTCCAAAAATCCTGAAGTGTGACAAATTCACATTTCTCCTCGAATCATACCAAGAATCCAATGAGGACACTGGGTCTAAAAATATATTGTTTTGTTGCATGCCTCTATCCACAAATGCAATGGTAGGCCTTGGTCATGCAACATAGCCCTCACAACTCCCATAATGCTATACTTCTTTCTCTCGGCCACTCCATTCTGTTGTGGGTTGTGGGGTGTTTTCATCTTGTTATAGACATTTTTGGGCACTGCAACCCCAATCAAACATGTACATAAACCAAGGGCTCCTAAGTCCCTAAAAGTGTTGTTTCATACCCTAAAGGAACAAGGTCAGCTTATTACATCATCTCCCAGAAGTTCTCCACAGGAAACTGCTAAGAATTGGTCAAAACTGGACCATCTCACCTGCTCCATGGTCAAAGTGTGATGCATCCCACTTAATGCACACGGGAGGTGCGATGCATACTGAAAAACCCTTCTATGGGGTGCGATGGGTGAGCGTGGACAAATGGTAGAGACAGTTTGTGAGGTGGATGATCATGGGATCTTCTAGAAACTTCTCTTGTGACACTTGCCTCTCTGAATTCGCCCAGGGATGAGTAAGAGATCATCAATCTCCAAGTGGAATCAAGAACTATCAGAGAGAGGACAGTAATCAAAATCCCAAAAGCTGACTCACCTCCCTGCAATCATCTATATATGGATCCCTCATCCCAGAGATCCAGAGGCTGGAATTTTGTATCTTGTAAGGAAGTGTTGTTAGTTTCTTGTTGGAATATCATAGTGTTGGGTGATCTAAGCTTTTCATGAGGTGAAAGAAGGGATTTCATGCTGGAGGATGACGCTAGGTCAGAACAATTGGTTGTAATCCTCTTTGCTATTCTTGATATTAATAAAGCTATTCAAGTTTTCCTCCATATTCTTGTATGTTTGATGATATATGCATTTGTGTGGTCAATATACATCTGGTCCTATATTGTTTATGATTGTAGATCTCTGTTCTTCGATAGCATTATGCTGCTTTGATTCCACAAGTGCTCTTTGAAGATGGGTAGATGAAGGAGAAGTGGCAAGGATCTGTCAGAAGGGAGAGGAACCGAGCAAGGAACCAAGTGCAAGACTGAGGTTGGTGTCCTTCATTCCACTCTTATCTACTTCTCATAAAGGAAAACGAAACTAGTTTTAGTTTGTTTGTTTCTAAGATAGCTACCAGTCTTAGTGGGACTAGCGTTTTCCTCCACATTAATTTATGTTTGATGATATATGTATTTGTGTGGTCAATATACATCTGGTCCTATATTGTTTATGATTGTAGATATCTGTTCTTCGATAGTATTATGCTGCTTTGATTCCACAGGTACTCTTTGAAGCTGGGTAGACAAAGGAGAAGCGGCAAGGATCTGTCAGAAGGGAGAGGAATCAAGCAAAGAAACAAGCGCAAGACTAAGGTTGGTGTCCTTCATTCCACTCTTATCTACTTCTCATAAAGGAAAACGAAAGTAGTTTTAGTTTGTTTGTTTCTAAGATAGCTACCAGTCTTAGTGGGACTAGCAGCTCCGAGTGGACACTAGATTTCCCGATAAAAAATTGGTGACTCCACTGGGGAGTGAATAGATTTTTTGTTTGTTTTATAAACTTACAGACGGAGCCTAAAGTCAAGCCAGCTAGCCTTCGAACTGCATTTTCTATGCAAGTACAAAGTAGATCAATGCTGCTTCAATCTATCTCCGAGTTTTGTTTATAAATTGAACAATCGATTTGCAAACTTTCTAATTGCCCTAGTGGTGGCTCTAGTAACCTCATTAGATCAGCCCTTGTGATTTATATTTACTGTACATCACTTGCCTGGCCTAAATCCCTGAACTGAGCTGCAAACTGTGACCCAGAACCCAGTTGGAGTCCCGTCCCTGGACCATTGCACCTTTTACTCTTGGGAATCTGGATGCATCGCACTTCCTGTGTGCTGTAGGTGCGCTGCATCGCACTTTCCCTATGTTATAGGTGCGCTGATCAGACAAGACCTCTTCTGCTCTTATATTTTGGTTTCTGTGTTCACTCTCTTCAGCTCTATTCAGAAGTTTTGCTGTCTGTGATCAGTATACCACTATGGAAACCCCCTTCCTTTCCGTCATTCCACCTCCATTGTGCAAATAACTATGAATTTTTTTATGTATTTCCGCCATTTTCAGTTCTCTTTTGCAAAGTAGTAGCATAGTCGAATTGTCGTCTTTTGATTTGAAAGTGTCGCAAGTGTCATTTTCAGTCAAAGAAATGAATTCTATTGTTCTTGATGGTCAATTATATATTTACTCTTGTATTTGATTTGAATTAGTAGTCTTTCAAGTGTCGAAAGTAGTTTTCAATTCAAAATAGTAAAGTGTCGTCATTATCTTCCTTTCATTTTTGAAGAGAAATTTGTTAGTATTGTCGCTTTGAAAAGATAATTTAGATTTGTACTTGGCATTCTTCTTGTCATTCACACATTAAGAAAGCTGAAAACAAATACATTCATGTGCATTTTCATTTAGATTTCTTTTTGTATTGATTTAGGACAGTGCATCTAGTGTGTGCTCTCTGCTCTATGTTGAAACAATACCGTCTTTCTTTAGTAGCTAGGATTTTCATTGCAAAAAGAAGATTAAACGATTGTTTATCATCTTAGATTGCATTTTAGGAATTGTACATCTACATCATGCGGTGAACCTGAAAGGCAAATTTCTTAAGAAAGATCAACTGTAAAATAAATTTAATGAACCTAAAAATGATTTGGAACCTAACGCACAACATCTAGAAGTCTAGGCTAGAGACGTATTCCAGCGTCGTAAAGCCTGGTAATTGTCTCTTTCACTGTTGGTTGGGTGATTCCTCCTCTTTGAGACGACAAGTGCCAGTACGGAATTGTGCTCCCATGTACCGTCGAGTATATATTGGGAGACCACAATAGGCTATATCCTTTATCCATAGGAAGCCGTGTCTGCCACCCTATTGATCGCAATGCACTGAAAACAACATTCGGGAAGATTGACTGCCGTACCGTAAAACGTATTCTGCAATTTTGCAATTGGTTTGGCAATCCCTCTGTCCAGATTTCTAGAGTAGTCTCTTTCATTCCTTTCAGACTCCTTAAAGGAAAAGGTCCATCTGAGCACTTTTCACTTCAGGCTCATTAAAAATTGAAGGCGACTAGAGTCATCTTTTGTTTTTTCTCGACTCTTAAAAATTGAAAAAACAAGTTGTGTCAAAGCGTCTAAAATTAATTTAATTCGGAAACATTTTCCCCTTTATTTTTAGTTGATCGAGTAATCCGCAATTGTGGAAGAAAGTCAATTGAAACCCCGTCGTTCGCAGAGGCTTGCGAGTCAACCATCTTTGTCCCCAGAATCAAAACTATTCTAGACAAAGTGAACTCGTTTAACCGGCTCAAAGTCCCCTGGTTAGGTTGGAACAAGTGTTCTGACACCCTCGGAGACTTCGATTACTCCAAACATTTCTAGTACCCTTTCCTTTACAGAAGAAGTTCCGCAGCCACAAGAGGACAGTAGAAATGATCCTAGTGTGAAGGTAAACACTTCTATACCTGAACCGGCTCCATCCATAGCTGATTCAGAAGGTGTTGTTCCCCAAACATCAGTTTTTGTAGAATCTATACCTTCTTTGACACCGGAAATATTTTACGGACCTGACGGTCTACCTCTTCCACCCGGTTTGATTGCTATAGAAGAGATTATAGAGGATCCACCATCTAGTACTCCATCGCAATTTGGAGTAGGGGTCACTCTGTATCCTTCTTCATCAGAAATTAGTCTACCGTTATTGGAAGTTCCTGTAGAATCGCTAGGAAACCTTTTGGATAGACTAGATATGTCTGAACAACCGCTGACATCTAGGACTGTGTCATCTGACACAGCAGCGGCAGAACTTCCTGCTGCTACTCCGAAATTGTTCACCGATGTACCATCTGTCGCAACTAGCTCACAATCATTGGATGGGATCCATCCAGGGGTTGTTTCGACGGTATGGTCTATTCCCGTTTGTTCATCCGGAATAATATCTAGAATCTCTTATGTTGAATCTCAGCAAATTGATCCTTCGCAATGTCAATTTGGGCAGTCCGGTCCTCAAAGGCAAATAATTCCCTTAAGCACCGGATTACCGCCGTATAGAGGGCAACATGCCCTTTCATTGTCGCCTCCGGGAGGTCAAACATATGAGAGTTCGCAACAGAATTCGGGTTATGCTGGAATTACATCCAGTGGTTGGATACCAATACTTCCTCAACAACCAAGAGTTGTATACTTAATGCAACAAAGTATGCCTATGTCAAATATCCCCACTACACCAGCTATTTTGATGGTGTCGCAAATACAAGTGTTACCTGTTGTATGCCAACCTCAAGTCTCTCAGGTCACAATCCAACAACCCCTTATCCCTGCGACACCACCACAATCATCAGTTAGTGGCTCCTTAACTAGAGTGACCCGGCCTCAAACGGGTACCATTACCCCTCATCTCGGTCAAACAGCTAGTATTGGGCAACAACACGTGGTCTCACAACCATGGCTGGTGCAATATTTACAACCACAATTCCAACAAGTTTACCAAGGATCTGAGCACCAAGTCTTTGCAAGTAATGGGCAGCCATATATTCAAAACGGACAACATCAACCATTTCATAATGGTTATGCCCATCAACCTTATCAAAATTATTAGCATCAAGTGCACTATGCCGGTATGCAAAGACCCACTGCTCAGGCAATCCCATCTTATCCTGGGTATGCTTTGCCAAACCTGAATCAACAGTTTCCCTTCGTGGCAACTTTAGAGTTACCAGATCTAAATCGGTTAACAAACGATCCAATGTCTTACGCCCCTTGGTGGCCAACGATTCCTCATAAACTTCCGTCAGATATTCCTAAATTTAATGGAAATCCAGGTGAAGACCCGTCGAATCATGTGATGACCTTTCACTTGTGGTGTTCATCTAACACTCTAAATGATGATTCAATCAGGCTTTGCCTTTTTTAGCGAACGTTAACTGGTCCGACAGAAAAATGGTATATTGAATTGCCTAGAGATTCGTTTGATAACTTCAGCACCCTAGCCACAACATTTTTAACCCATTTTCAGTTACCCATAAGGTACGAAACGGGAACAAATCTTCTTACCAATTTCAAGCAAACGACGGCCACTCACATATCCGATCATATTCATGAGTGGCGACGTCATCGTAGAATGGGAAAAACATATGTTCCTGATTAGCTATTGGCTAAATGGTTTATTAAGTCGTTGTTACCTTCTATTACGGAATATGTGGCAAAGGGAGGAGTCATCACTGAAGAGCAAGTAATTGCTCGTGCGCAATATTTAGACTTAATCTATACTCAGTTTGGCACACTCTACGATAAAATCCTTGATGCTCCTAGACTGTAATTTTCCGTTCCTCCATCTCCTAAATCAAACAAAGACTCTCATGCTGGGGACTGCATGATAGGAACGATCAGCACGAAAACCGTAAAGGCTAAGTTGAAGAAAGCCCGTACGGTTTCAGGTCAAAATGCAAATGAAGAACTTCTCGCCTCGGAAGTAAATGCCGTATCGGTTGACAAAGTCAAAGAAACCAAGCAACCAAGAGGCAAGAAGAAAAAGGAAGGGAAGAAGAAAAAACAGGAGGAGTCATCCCTTGAAAAATCTTCTGCAAACCCTTCTGGAGAAAGGAAACCAAATTTTCCATGCCTAATATGTGATGAGGATCATTGGACAAGAGAGTGTCTGTATAAAGCTGAGCTTAGAAAATTCTTCAAGAATTCAAAAACCTCAGCAGTCTTGACTGATCCGTTTCCAAATCCAAGAACAAATCTGGTTGCTAGTGACAATGCTTCCCTATCCCAAGTGCTAATGTTTTCGGTTTCAAAGCAACAAAATGATGCTTTGATATCAACAAGGAATAAAGATTACGGGAATCCACAGCTGTCGGACAACAAGGCCAATGATCAACCCAGTAGTTCAACAACAACTTCGACTGAAGTTGTGCCACCCATCATTCTTGAACTAACGATAAAGCCGCCAAAGGGAGTAGTACACAAATCGACATTTAATCCTCATGCCAGAGTAGCACAACATTATAATATAGTGGAGGATCTGGCCCAATCGCCATCCGCTATGTCGATACTTGAGGTACTGCAAAATTTCCCCTCTCAAAAGAAGGTTTTATTATCAATGATAGGTGGGATTGACCTAATGGATTCCAATCTTGTGTCCTTTAATCACAAAGGATATGACCATCAGTTACCAGCTCAACTAGCTTTCCTTATTCAAGTGAAAGCCCTCAACAAAATTGTTCATCGAACAATTATTGATGAGGGGCCATCTACATGTATTATGTCGATGGGTTGCTGGAAAACTTTAGGATCTCCACCCTTGTTGTGATCTTTGACAACATTAAAAGCATTTGATGGATGAACATACACCCCATATGGGATTTTAAGTAACTTGCAAGTCGAACTAGGGGGAAAAACAGTAGAAATAGATGTTGAAGTAATTGACGGAAACCTCGATTACAACATCCTACTGGGAAGGCCCTGGATATATGCTATGGTAGCCGTTGTGTCAACCTATTTCAGGAAGATTGCATTTCCCTTTCAAGGAGGAATTACAATCGTCGACCAACAAACATTTCTCCCCAACAGTTCACAAGTTACGGGAAGCATTCTGATGATCCATGGAACCCCTCACTCGCTTCAAAATATTAGAGTAGGCCTACTAAAAGACCCTATATTAATGGGGACTTTTTCCCTACCACCTCCAATAAATCTGGCGAAAGTGGCAACAGTGGGAACCTACAATATGATATCTTCTGTTCAAAAGATCTCTGAAAACAATATAAAAACGGATCATCTGCAGGTATTGCTTCCAAGCCCAATAGAAATCTTGTAGCAATCATTGTTTTTGTCATGGGAGGCAAACCCAAATCAACGCTCACCAAGCGTTTGGATAGATAGGTCTAAGGAATATGGTACCCCTTCAGATCCTTGGTTGCAAGTACATTATACAGAAGAAGGAATTGTTCAGTCAATGATGATTGACGGGCACCATGGGAAGATTACCACCATCGTTCCCATCTTCTGGGTTACAAAGAAGATACTCCTAGTGACCTTCATCATCCCTCAGTTTTTGATTTTCTATAAAATACTATAAACACGATGGATTCCGAGCGAAACTTGTCCAATATTGAAGAGACTATCGCCATAAATATCTCGACCAAAACAGATGTTGTAGATAATATTCATGTCAGCAAATCTTGTTCTCCTTCAGAACTGGAAATATATATCGCTCTTTTTCGTGAATTCAGAGATGTATTTGCTTGGTCATATGATGAAATGCCAGGCATTGACTCGAGCATAGTTGAACATGAAATTAAGATGTATCCAGATGTCAAACCGATACGACAACAACTACAGCAGGTGCACCCCAAGAAAGCCACTGCCATCAAGGCAGAAGTTGAAACACTTCTCCAAGTTGGTTTTATTTACCCGGTTCCTCTAACCGATTGGGTATCGAATATTATTCCTGTAATGAAAAAGCAAGGAACGATTAGAGTGTGCGTCGATTATAAGGATGTAAATCAAGCTTGTCCGAAAGACAACTATCCTACACCCTTCATTGACCAGATAATTGATGAATGCGCCGGATGTGAAATCTTCTCATTTATGGATGGATTTTGCGGGTATAATCAAATAAATATCTGCCCACAGGACCAATCAAGGACTGCATTTATTTGTCCATGGGGCACATTTGCATATCGAAAGCTACCCTTTGGTTTAAAGAACGCAGGGGAAACATTTTAGAGGGTAATGAATTATGCCTTCAATGACATCAAAACATCGTTCAACCATATCTCGACGATCTTCCGGCTCATTCGCGAAAGCGGACCGATCATCCGGAGCATTTGAGAGCGATATTTCTACGTTGCCAACACTACAAGATACGACTCAATCCACACAAATGTGTATTCTGTGTTAGTTCTAGTCGTTTACCTGGCTTTGTGGTCTCAAAGGACGGGATTCGTCTCGACCCATGTAAGGTTCAGGAAATCATTAATTTTCCTCCACCTTCAAATTTCCTTCAAATTCAGAAACTCCAAGGGAAAGCAAACTTTCTAAGGAGGTTCATTCCAAATTACGCCAAACTTGCTAAAGGTTATACTCGTCTATTGAAAAAAGAAGTACCCTTCATCTGGGATCAGGTCGTGCAAGATTCCTTTGATGCTTTAAAAGAATCCCGAATAAAAGCATCATTAATGTACGCTCCTGATTATTAAAAAGACTTTAACATGTATCTAGTTGCAACGGATACAACCATCACAATGGTTTTAGTTCAAGAAGACAATGGAATTGAACATCCTATATTTTATTTAAGTAGAAACTTAAATGATACAGAAAGCAAGTACTCCTACGTTGAAAATCTAGCTCTTGCAGTTGTTCAAGTGATACAGAGATTTCGACACTATATCCTCTTTCGAAAAACTACCATTCTGTCAGATTGCAACCCCATGACATATATTGTCGCGACAGTTGCTGGGGGGAAAATATTCAAAATGGATAGCAATTCTACAAGAGTTTGATCTGGAATTTATAAATCCAAATCAAAGAAATCCCTGGTTTTCGCGGAGTTAGTATGCAATCTCCCATCATCGTCCAATGATGTAACATCAGAAGAAGAAATCGTGGACGAATCTTTGTTTCTGATATCTTCAAGAAATCCGTGGTATGGAGACATAATAATCTATCTCCAAACACAAACATATAGGTCTAATACCTCCCGCACGGAAAAATGACGCATTCGATACCAAGCAAAAGAATACATTATCATCGGTGATACACTTTACCGTCGTGGTGTCGATACAGTTCTGAGGAGGTGCCTCACCCACGAGGAGGCCGGAAAAGTCCTGAATGATTTCCATTCAGGCGCATGTGGGGGGCATCAATCTGGTTACGCTACGGTGCAAAATATTTTATGAGCAGGATACTTCTAGCCAACAATGTTTAAAGATTGCATAACCGCAGTTAGAAGTTGCCATGCATGTCAAATCTTCGATCGAAAAACCAGAATACCACCTGCACCTCTGCAACCAATAGTTGCTATTGGGCTTTTTGCCAAATGGGGCATAGATTTTATGACATTAACCCCACCTCGGCTGGGGGGCATGGGTATATCATAGTCGCAATAGACTATTTTAACAAATGGGTCGAGGTGATGCCTACATTAAACAACAACGACGAAACGGCTACCCTCTTCTTTTTCAATCATGTAGTCTCCGGATTCTGCGTTCCATAGGCCATAGTCACAGATCATGGATCGCATTTTCACAATCACATGATGGTTGAGTTGGCTGCCAAGTTAGGGCTGTCCCACGACAGCTCTACTCCGTATTATCCGCAGGCTAACGGACAAGTTGAGGCAATCAACAAGGTCCTGAAGCGGATGCTACAAAGGATGATTGGAGTCCACAAAAGGAGTTGGCACCTGATCCTGTACTCTGCCTTGTGGGCATACCAGACATCGGTGAGGAATGCAACTGGGTTTACACCCTTTCAATTGGTGTATGGCCTGGAAGCAATCTTACCAGTTCAGTGTGAAATCTCGTCCCTCAAACTCGCAGTCGATCTTCTCCCCGGAACTTCAGAAGAAGAGGCTCGTTTCTTGGAACTAATCCAATTGGATGAAACCCTTTATGATGCCGCTTTGGCTAATGAAGCCCATAAGAAACAAGTCAAGGTGCAGTTCAACAAGAATGTCAAACCCCGTGTCTTCTCAGAAGGTGACCTGGTCTTACTTTACGACCAGGAATCCAACAAATTGGGAGCAGGTAAGTTCAAATCCTTATGGATGGGCCCCTATATTGTTAAATGTGCATTAGCAAAAGGAGCCTATGAGTTAGTAGATTATGATGGGATTCCACTGGCACAACCTCGCAACAGGTTGTACCTTAAGCGTTACTATGCTTGACTCAAGATAGTAACCCCTATGCTTTTGTTACATTTTTGTTTTCGCTAAGGGTAATTGTTTTGGTTAAGTGATCCGCTTTTACATTTTTGTAGATGTCAGACCTATTGGAATCATTTTTTGGATATGCTGATGGAGCGAGTCGTAGTTCACGGAACCTATCTTCTGTAGCTTGGGCCATCTTCGATCCAAGCGGTGAGTTAGTGAGTTTTAGAGGGGTATGTATTGGTCGGTCAATAAACAATATTGCTGAATACAACGCATTGATAGAGCTGCTCTCTGGTGCCATTACGCGTGGCATACGCCGACTAGTCATTAGGCTAGACTCACAACTCGTCATCCTACAACTCACTGGTATCTACTCCGTATGGAATCCAGCTATCTATCGCATGTTGTTAAGGGTCAAGATTTTGGAAAGGCAGTTTGATTCTATTCAATATCAGCATACTTCCAGAAACTTAAACACATTAACGGACTCATTGGCAAAGTATGTGTTAGATAGACATTTGTAACTTTTATAAAAGAAGCATTTCATCAAATATTTGCATCAAGATCACATAACTCAACCAAAATAAAGCTTCAAAAATCAAAAATATATATATCACTGTTTATGGTTCATACATAATGTTCTATAACCAGGACAAAATCGGTCAAATGACCCAAAACTCAAAATGCTAGGGGGAACCCTAGTCTAATGATGCTGGTGATAACAAGTCACCGCCTGTGCAATCATGCGTAAAAGCCTAGTCCATCGACTCGGCACGCCAGTAGTATGTCGTTGTAACCTCAGGGGCAGCTCGTCGGTCCTCATGTCTGGAATACGAGAGTGAGACCCTCAACCTGATCCTGCAATGCTGAAAGAGTCTCGACCACATCAAGGTCGTGAAGGATAGCCCTCCCCACAGCCTCTCCTGCTAGAGCGGAAACTAGTACTCTCAGACGTATTATTGGCCAAACTAGTCCAATATCTGCATGAGCACATGAGTTTTGATTAGTCCTGATAGAAGAAAGCACAAGAACATTATAAAAAGAAACGATGAATAGAGATATGGTCAGAGAATTTACCGATAGCACCCCACTGCTCACTAGCCGGCAACACCAAATCCGAGTCACCTTAGAAATCCATACCAGCATATGGGTACTTAGAAAAAACCATCTCCTAACAGTTGAACCACTCGAAAAAGGTGTCAGAAAATGAAACCTGGGACTCACCAGCATGTCCGGCCATAAGCTCGACCCATCTCTGCATCTGTGGCTTAGTCGGTAGAGGTAAGCCAAGTGAGATGTACTACGGCTGCATCAGTGGGATCTTTTCCAAGGCGAAAGCGGTCAAAATAGAACCATAGCCGAAGTTCTTCAATTTTCCATTTTTTACCTTAGTCAGTTGTTCTTTCATCATAGGGAATACTGCGTCACACTAGTTGAACACCTTTGGTTCAAGGCATTCCAAGGCGTACTACATATAAGACCTATTAGCCACGTGAGGAGCCGCACTACCAGCTAGTCTAGAAAAAGTGAACAGAATGGTCCTCAAGGACCGGTCATCAACATCTTGGATGTTGATCTTGCCATCCCTACTCGGCTGAGATCCCTCTTTGCAAAACAGCCGAATATAATCTCTCACGGATTTGCCCCCACGGGCGGAACCTGATAGTGAAAGAGGGGCACCACGCCTCGATAAACCAGTCAAAAAATAGATGTCCACGACATTCAAGGGAATAGATTTGCCTCTGATCTGAAACACCTGGTTGGCAGGATCCCATGCATCGAGAAAATATTGCAAAAAGTTGATTTGTTGCCTCATGCTAGAAATGCGGAAAAACTTGAACAGGCCACAGTTCCACAGTTCAATTACCGTAACCAGATCATGTAGAGCAAGCATGTCCTCTTCTTCATGCTCGTGTTCTCACCATGTAACAACCATTTTTCTCCGATAAATCTCTGCAAAAAAAGCAAGAGAAGAGTCAGGATCCTGATTTGGTAAAAAATAGGCAAAAATCCATGAGAAAACAGTGCAAAAACTTCCCTTCTCGCACCCATCGCACCCCCAGCAGTGTACTGGGTGGGCTGAATACTAACTGGCCAATGGCCAAGCCAGTATGCATCACACCTTTCGATATAGAAAGGGTGCGATGGAGCCAAGGCAAATTTTTCAAACCCTAGAGGCTCAGAAAAACAGGGAAACATGCACAGAATTCAAAAAGGAAGGAATGCAACTAAATAGCTTAGGTTTAGCTCCTACCTAATCCAGACGGTGCCAAGAATCGTCCACAGAATCTCTTGAAATCATCTAGTGAAAATCAAGGGGAAAAGCACCTCCAGAGCTCCAACAAACCAAAGTTCAAATGAAATGGTAAAATGAGGGGTAAAAACCACTTTTAAATTACTTTTCACGTAATTCAAGTAAGATATTAGTGTTTTAACTCATTTTTGAAACATATATTGTTCATTTCTAATCAGTTTGATGAAGCAATTGAACAGGGGGTACAACCTTTGAAGGAACAAAGTGATTAACGATGAAATTAAATTGATGACCATTATCACGAGCATTTTTTATGTGGAGTTCAAACTCGTTAAAAATTAAACATAAGCAATGAGAAAACGTTCCCCCAGAGTTTAAGCTCATTAAAAAATGAACCAATTTCCAGTAAATAACCATTGCGAATGCATTATCATCAGCTTTTGAGCCCTGGTCGTGTTCTCATCATCACCTCCACTCTGTTTTACCCGATCATTCACCTCCATTTGATTGTTTACCCGTTTTGAGGAACAGCTGCGAAGAGTGATCCTATTAGCCATCCTTGTGACACTGCCATGATTGGAAAATTCCAAACCTTACCTGGAATCAGCTGCTACCCGAAATTATCACTCGTTCCTCAAAAACGAGTCTCCATTAAGCTCTTTTCACCTGACTCGTAAAATATGAAAATATTGCCGAGCGATTGGCCTTTCCAACTCGTTAAAGTGACCGAAAGTGCTATCCCTCCTCTAGATTTTAATATTTTTGGACCTGAGGGATTATTACAGAAAAGATCGATCGCTTGTCTTGTTCAGCTCATTAAAATTACCGAAAATTCATCCCTTTCGTATTATTTTATACTTTTTCAGACTTAAGGGATTATACGATGAAAAATGATTATTGGAGTTTCCTTTACGTCCCTTTCAGACTCTCTAAAATTGAAAAGGACCGAGTTATCTTTGCCGTTAAACTCATAAAACCGAATAGCGACAAATTTGTCCGTACAGACAAGAACGAGTTTCATTGTCACTAGGCTCATTAAAATATGGCGACAAGTTTGCCTGAAGGGAAAATTATAGAACAAGCATATGTTATCCTCGTCAAGCTTGAAAAAAATAAAGAGGTACTAGTCAGCAATGGCTAGGGAAAAATTGGGAAGAAAACTTGAAGAAACTTTATTGGTAGCAAATCGCTCTTGAGCATGACACTTTCACTCCGCATTCGAGTCAGGTTGGGTTGTTCTGTTCACAGGTCATATCACCATTGGTCCATCACACCATCCATATTTAGGGTTAACACTACCAATCCATGTCAGTGTCGCCGGTATGTTCAAGAGAAGTCACTCAGAGAATTCACATGTGTATCATTCGCTGCAATACATTCATGCTCCATTCTTTCATGACCACCACCTTGAACCCTGTATCATCAGATCGTTTTCACCTCCAAAATCATTTACTCTATTCCGTGTTGTAGATTGTGGGATTCATTAAGGCCCTCCTACAATGGGTCACTTCTTGTCGACATCAACTCATTATCCAAGAAGTTGACTTAGGAACAACCCTTTCAGTACTTTGAAGCTTGCATGCCTAAATGGCAAGTTTCTCACTTCCGGCGACAGGTTTACATCAATGGCCTTCGACCGAAAGATTTTTCACGGTGTTCGACACCAAGTACCTTATTCACACCATGCGAATTGTACTGTAGTACCTTGAGGGTCATCATCATTATCGGTGATTCCTCTCGCGCCTGTTAACAAATTACACCATTGGCTGGTAATCAGGCGATGTCTTTCCATGTTCGACTCTAGAACATCTTTCACATGGATCGACTTGTACTCCGAATGAAGATTGAATGAGTTTGAAGACCCCAGATCTAGTTTCATCCATCTGAGCTGCGATATATTCAGGAAAATAAAGACATCAAATGTACATTGTTGCTGCACAGATGATCATCCGAATCAAAGGATGATGATTCTATTAGAATCATCAGTCTTTCGCACAGACGGTTGTCTGTCTCATGTACATGAAAATGAATTTATAAAGCTGAGCATGGGAATGCCCGCCTCAGCTAGATCATGAAAAATATTATGAAGATAATGTATTGTATTGTATCTTATTACAGGTCACCTTCCAGCTCGAAAAAACTTCGGATCCTCATGATAAAGCATTTCACCCGACATCAAAAGATTAACGACCTCATGCTTTAGGGGAAACTATTATAGACATTTTTGGGCACTGCAACCCCAATCAAACATGTCCATAAACCAAGGGCTCCTAAGTCCCTAAAAGTGTTGTTCCATACCCTAAAGGAACAAGGTCAGCTGATTACATCATCTCCCAGAAGTTCTCCACAGGAAACTGCTCAGAAATGGTTGAAACTGGACCATCTCACCTGCTCCATGGTCAAAGTGCGATGCATCCCACCTAATGCACATGGGAGGTGCGATGCATACTGAAAAGCCCTTCTATGGGGTGCGATGGGCGAAAATGGACAAATGGCAGAGACAGTTTGTGAGGTGGATGATCATGGAATCTTCCAGAAACGTCTCCTGTGACACTTGCCTCTCTGAGTTCGCCCGGGGATGAGTAAGAGATCATCAATCTCCAAGTGGAATCAAGAACTATTAGAGAGAGGACACTAATCAAAATCCCAGAAGCTGACTCACCCCCCTGCAATCATCTATATATGGATCCCTCATCCTAGAGATCCAAAGGCTGGAATTTTCTATCTTGTAAGGAAGTGTTGTTGGTTTCTTGTTGGAATATCATAGTGTTGGGCGATCTAAGCTTTTCATGAGGTGAAAGAAGGGCTTTCATGCTGGAGGGTGACACTCGGTCAGAACAATTGGTTGTAATCATCTTTTCTATTTGTTACAGGGAAAAGTGTCTATTTAGAACTGCTCTATCCCACTAAGGTGTGACAGCTACCTTAGAAAGAAACAGAGAAAAGCTACTTTTGTATTTCCTTTATGAATTATAGATAGAGAGGAATAGAAAGAACCAACCTGTGTCTTGCGCTAATCCTTTGATTCGATCCCTCTCTTCTTTGATAGTCTCCAACTACCTGCTCACTTAGCACGCCCAGCTTCACAAAGTACCTGTAATATCACAGAAGCATAGCACTATACAAAGACATGGATCTATATTCATAAACAACTTAGGATCATATTTAAGTTAACCATACAAATGTAACAAGCATCAATGATACAAAAGCATGGAGGAGAACTCAAATAGATTTTATTGATAAACAAGAAAAGATCCAGGAGGAGTTACAACTAGTGGTTCTGACCCAGCATCAACCTCCCAGCAAAGAAGCCCCTCTTCACCTCAAACAAAGCATAGATCACCCAACAATCTGATGTTTGTCTCTAGAAACCAATAGCAATTCCTTACAATATGCAAAATTCCAGCCTCTGGATCTCTGGGATGAGGGATCCATATATAGATATCTGTAAGGAGGATGAGTCAGCTTGTGATTTGATTAGTGTCTTCCCTCTGTCAGTTCTTGCTTCCACTTGGAGACTGAGGGCCTCTTACTCATCCTTGGTTGAATTCAGTGAGGCAAGTGTCACAGGGGAAGATTTTGGAAGCTTCCATTGCCTCTCCACCTCGCGGAATGACACTGCCATTTGTCATTTCTCACCCATCGCACCCCACAGAAGGGAGTTTTGAAATGCAACGCACCCTCACAGTGCATTTAGGTGAGATGCAACGCACCTAGCCAGTGGAGCAACTGCAATGATCCTGTTTTGACCAATTTTGAGTAGTTTTTCATGGAGAACTTCTGGGAGAAGCTGTAATCTGTTGACCTTGTTCCTTTAGGGGTTAGAACAACACTTTTAGGGACTTAGGAGCCCTTGGTTTATGGACATTTCATGCTTGGAGTTGTAGGACACAAAAATGTCTATAACAGTTGCCCCCTAAAGTATGAGGCCGTTAACCTTTTGGTGTCGAGTGAAATGCTTTATTATGAGGATCCGAAGTTCTTTCAATGCTGGGAGGAGACCTGTAATAAGATACAGTACAATACATTATCTTCATAATATTTTCATGATCTAGCTGAGGTGAGCATTCCCATGCTCAGCTTTATAAATTAATTTTCATGTACATAGGACAGACAACCATCTGAGTGTAGACTGATGATTCTGATAGAGCCATCATCCTTTCGGTAGGATGATTATCTGTGCTGTAATGTTGTACATTTAATGTCTTTATTTCCCTGAATATATATCGCAGCCCGGATGGATGAAACTAGATCTGGGGTCTTCAATCTCGTCCGATCTTCACTCAAAGTACAAGTCGATCCATGTGAGAAATGTTTTGAAGTCGAACATGGAAAGTCATCGCTTGATTACCAGTCAATGATGTAAACTGTTAACAAGCACGAGAGGAATCACCGATAATGATAATGACCCTCAAGGTACTGTAGTACAGTTCACGTGGTGTGAATAAAGGACTTGGCGTCGAACACCACGCAAAATCTTTCGGTCGAAGGCCATTGATGTAAACTTGTCGCCGGAAGTGAGAAACTTTCCATTGAGGCATGCAAGCTTCAAAGTACTGAATGGGGTATTCCTAGATCAACTTCTTGGATAATGAGCTGATATCGACAAGAAGTGATCCGTCACAAGAAGGCCTTAATGAATCCCACATCAACGACAGAGAACGGAGCAAATGATTTTGATGGAGGTGAAAACGATCTGGTGATATAAGGTTCAGGGTGGCGGTCATGAAAGAATGGAGTATAATGTATGGTAGTGGGTGAGACATAGGTGACTTCTCTGGATGACTTCTCTTGAACATATTGACAACACTGATGTGATGGATTGGTAGCATTAATCCCAAATGTGGATGGTATGGCGTGACCACGGTGATGTGACTGGTGAATGAAAGAACCCAACCCGACTCGGACACGGAGTGGAAGTGTCATGTTCAAGAGCGACTTGCTACCAACAAAGTTTCTTTGAGTTTTCTTCCCAATTTTTTCCTAGTCATTGCTGACCATACCTCTTTATTTTTGTCAAGCTTGAGGAGGATAACATATGCTTGTTCTATAATTTGCCCTTCGGGCAAACCCATCGCTATGTTTTAACGAGCCTAGCGATAGTGAAACTCGTTCTCGTCTAAAGACAAGTTTGTCGCTATTAATCTTTTTAACGAGTTTAATGACAAAGATAACTCGGTCCTTTTCAATTTTAGAGAGTCTGAAAAGGAACGTAAAGGTAACTCCAAAATTCCTTTTTCGTCATCTAATCCCTTAAGTCCGAAAAAGTATAAAACAATACAGAAGGGATTAATTTTCGATAGTTTTAACGAGCCGAACAAAACAAGCGCTCGATATTTTTGTGTAATAATCCCTCAGGTCCAAAAAGATTAAAATCTAGAGGAGGGATAGCACTTCTTGTCCCATTAACGAGCTGGAGAGGCCAATGGCTCGGCAATCTTTTCATATTTTACGAGTCAGTTGAAAAGAGCTTAAAGGCGACTCGTCTTTTGAGGAACGAGTGATAAAACGGGTAGCAGCTGATTCCAGGTAAAGTTTTGAATTTTCCAATCACGACAGTGTCACAAGGATGGCTAGTGAAATCACTCTTCACAGTTGTTCCTCAAAATGGGTAAACAATCAAATGGAGGTGAATGATCAGCCAATGAAAAGTGGAGGTGACGGTGCAAACACGACCAGGGCTTTAATGGCTGAAGTACTACATTCACAATGGTTATTTACCGGGGAATAGTTCATTTTTTAATGAGCTTAAGCGCGGGTGGAAACATTTTCTCATGTCTTATGTTTATTTTTTAACGAGCTTGAACTATGTGCTAAAACTGCTCGATGCGGGTTTATTTTTTAACGAGATTGAAACTTACGGTAACACTGCTCGATTAATCCAGTCATGTGATAAGAATGTCTCATATAAAACGGAAACTTTTAGAGTTTTGCCCCACATCCTTTCTTTATGCAAGCTAGGAAACAACCAATAAAAAAAAACAGATAAATGACCGCTCTTTGCTTGCACTCCAAAAGGTTTGCATGCCCCCAGGTATAAAACAGAGTTTCAAGGTTACCCCTTCTTTAGTCCGTTAAAACATTTGTTTTATCGAGAGAGGCCTACCTCTTACAGGTTACCCAAATATTGTTCTATTCACAGTGCAAACAAAACACTTCTTCGACGATGTCTACCGAGATAAAAAAAGGTGAGTGAAGGAGGCTACTCCACTCACATAACTTTGACAAGAGAATCTTGTTCTAGAATAACCCCCTCTTCCAATCACGGACGGGAGTACAGACTAGTCATATTCTCTCGTGGAAACCTACCCTATACCCGGATTTTTCCTGCCAAAGCACACCAGGGTGCATGCCCCCTAGGTTTCAGTCATGTTCCCCCCGAATCACTCGTGCTCATCGGGTGGACAGACTGGAGATTGAGACATTTCTTGTGAGAAAAGACCATTCAGGGATGATATATGACTATTTGCTATGCGTGATCTAGGAAATGAAAGCTGGTCCACGAGCTTGACCACTCTTCCTTCGTGCGGAAAACACATTACTCTAAAGAGTGAGGAGACAATTGCTCCCATGCAATAAATATAGTCTCGTCCAAGGAGTAGATTGTAATCCAGGGGTCCTTGAACTACCATTATATTCATGTGAACGGTTTTCCCTCTCAATGTTATGGGCACATCGGGAAGGATCCCTAACGGTCGACTGGTTCCTTTATCAAAGCCTGTCAGATTTCTCATCTCAAGAAAAAGCGATGGCGAACCAAGCGCTTTCCAAGCAGTTGAGGAAAGGATACTCACAGAAGCCCCCTCATCTATGATGGTACCAGCCATAACCATTCTATATATTTGAACAATAATTCGGAATGGTACACTAGCTGGTAAACGAGGTCTGCCTAGTTGATTCCAGTCGAAGGAGACAACTAGGTTTCTTGGAGGTGGGACCGAATAGACGGCCGGGTACGACTCTGACGAACTTCCTTCCTGCGGTAAAGGAACAGGTATATTGTCCCCATGTTCGTTGGAGTCTATGCTTATGAAAAGAATTTGGACGGTGTCATCCTTGTTCTCTTCAGTGATTGTATCATCTGAAGATGGAACCTCTGAAGGCAAGACCGGGTCAACTGCCGCCTCGACCTTTTGACTTTCGTCTGGTATGGATTTAGATGGTTCATCTTCAATGATAGATGCTTCGGCCGACCACCTGAGCGGGTCAGCCGGATTTTCAACTAGTGACAGACTCGGTAAGAGTTTTTTATATCCAGGAGGAAGTCGTAACGGTGAAACCGGACGATCATCCAAAACTCTTTTAGCTTCGTCTAAGAAGGGACAAGGGTGGACGGCATGATCGCCTTCGCACAATTTACAAGGAAATCTATATTTTCCTTTTTGTCCTGGGGCTTCACTTTCACTAGTTGACGGTGTGTTTTCAACATGATCATCAGAGGTTGACGACACCGAGTTGTGCAAACGAGGAGACCAGTCCCTTAAGATCCGAGGGATGCAAGGAAAATCTCTATGAAAGTGGTCTCCTTTGCAAATGACACATGGCGATTTAGGCCTGGTCGGTGCAGTGTGTGGATTTTTGTTAGATGACACTCGTTTGCCCCCATTCGCTTTCGGCTCCTTCTTCTTCTTCTCTTTCTTCTTCTTTTCCTTCTTCTCCTTAGGAACTTGACTTTTGGCTTCACTAGCCCCATCAAGCGAAGAGGAAGAAGGAGAGGAAGAATTAGAGGAAGTAGAAGGTTGGTGGGTAACTCTGGACTCGTCTAATTGCTGATTCGATTGTTCAGGAATAGTGGTGTTCTGAACGACAAAGGTCGAGAAGAGCCATACAGGCAAACCAATTGTCAGTCCTAGAAGTGACAATGTGGCCATATGGGGTGCACCAACATCTCCCCAAGAGGAGAAGGGACTAGGATTTCCTCCAAGGGGAATTCCTTGGTTGGTGGACTCCATTTTCTCAACCCAAGATCAACGTAGGAAAGGGGTAATGAATATTCCGTTTAAAATAAATTTTTAGACGCTTTGACACAGCTTGTTTTTTCAATTTTTAAGAGTCGAGAAAAAACAAAAGATGACTCTAGTCTCCTTCGATTTGTAATGAGCCTGAAGTGACAAGTGCTTAGATGGACCTTTTCCGTTAAGGAGTCTAAAATGGAACGAAAGGCACTACTCTGGAAGTCTAGGTAGAGGGAGTACCAAACCAATCGCAAAACTGCAGAATACTTTTTACGGTACGGCAGTCAATCTTCCCGAATGTTGTGTTCAGTGCATTGCGATCGATAGGGCGGCAGACATGGCTTCCTATGGATAAAGGATTTAAGCCTATAGGGGTCTCCCAAAATATACTCGACGGTACGTTGGAGCACAAGTCCGTACTGGCACTTATCGTCTCAAAGTGGAGGAATCACCCAACCATCAGTGGGGACAACAGTTACCAGGCTTTACGACGCTGGAATACGTCTCTAGCCTAGACCTCTAAATGTTGTGCGTTAAGTTCCAAAGCGTTGTTAGATTCATTGAATTTATTTTAAGTTGATCTTGTTTATGAAGTTTTCCTTTCGAGTTCACCACAAGATGTAGATGTAATTCCTAAAATGCAATCTAAAGATGATAAACAAACTTTTTATCTCTTTTGTGCAATGAAAATCCTAGCTACTAGGGAAAAGAAAGACAGAATCTTTTCACAAAGAGAAAAAAGCACACTGTAAATGCACTTTCCTAAATCAAGCCAAACAGACTGTCTATATGCAAATGCACATGCATGTATTTTTTTTCGACTTTCTTAGTATTGATGCTAAAAAGAAAGTTGATGTACAAATCTGAATTTCTTTTCAAGCGACAAATATAAACAAGCTCTTTTTCGAAATCAAAAATAGAGATGATTACGACACCTTACGATTTTGAAATGAACACTCGTTCTTGACACTAGAAAATTACAAATTCAGACCAAAGGCAATAGTAACATAATAATCGACCATCAACAGCAATCAAACTTTCTCCTATGATCGAAATCGACACTTGCGACAGATTCAAATCAAAGGACGACAGTACGACTATGCTACTTTTGCAAAGGAAAATTGTAAACGACTCAACAAACACACAAAAACATCTACAGTTCTTTTCTACAAAGGAGGTGGAATAACAGCAAGGAAAAGGGGTTTCAAACAGACATATACTGATCACAGGCAACAAAATTCAGGGATAGAACTGGAAATAATGAAGCACAGGAACCACAGCTGCATAGAGCTAGTCTGATTAGCGCACCTGTAACACAGAGAATCTGAAATGCAGTGCAGGTTGTCCCTTCGGGAAGTGCGCTGAAATTCAGAATCTCTGAATAGTACCTGCGCTGGGCCAGAAACGAGACTCTGTCCGGGTTCCAGGTCACAGTTTGCAGTTCAGTCCTTGGTTTTTGGCCGAGTAAAAAGCAATCAGTAATGCAACAATCAGGGGTAGATCTAAGGAGGATCTAAGAGCTATCACAAGGGCAATCAGATAGTTTGTGAATCAGCTGTTTAAATCATAAACAGATCCATTGAATGGATTGAAGCAACAGTTATCTACTTTGCATTTGTTATGGAAAATGTAGTTCGGATGCTACTTATAAGTTTATGAAACAAACAACAAAGAATGATAAACAAACAAACTAATTATCTCCCCAGTATGGTTGCCATTTTGTAACAGGGAAAAGTGTCTATTTAGAACTGCTCTATCCCACTAAGGTGTGACAACTACCTTAGAAACAAATAGAGAAAAGCTACTTTTTTATTTCCTTTATGAATTATAGATAGAGAGGAATAGAAAGAACCAACCTGTGTCTTGCGCTAATCCTTTGATTTGATCCCTCTCTTCTTTGATAGTCTCCAGCTACCTGCTCACTTAGCACGCCTAGCTTCACAAAGTACCTGTAAGATCACAGAAGCATAGCACTATACAAAGACATGGATCTATATTCATAAACAACTTAGGATCAGATTTAAGTTAACCATACAAATGTAACAAGCATCAATGATACGAAAGCATGGAGGAGAACTCAAATAGCTTTTATTGATAAACAAGAAAAGATCCAGGAGGAGTTACAACCAGTGGTTCCGACCCAGCATCAACCTCCCAGCAAAGAAGCCCCTCTTCACCTCAAACAAAGCATAGATCACCCAACAATCTGATGTTTGTCTCTAGAAACCAACAGCGATTCCTTACAATATGCAAAATTCCAGCCTCTGGATCTCTGGGATGAGGGATCCATATATAGATATCTGTAAGGAGGATGAGTCAGCTTGTGATTTGATTAGTGTCTTCCCTCTGTCAGTTCTTGCTTCCACTTGGAGGCTGAGGGCCTCTTACTCATCCTTGGTCGAATTCAGTGAGGCAAGCGTCACAGGAGAAGATTCTGGAAGCTTCCATTGCCTCTCCACCTCATGGAATGACACTGCCATTTGTCATTTCTCGCCCATTGCACCCCACATAAGGGATTTTTGAAATGCAACGCACCCTCACAGAGCATTTAGGTGAGATGCAACGCACCTAGCCAGTGGAGCAGCTGCAATGATCCTGTTTTGACCAATTTTGAGTAGTTTTTCATGGAGAACTTCTGGGAGAAGCTGTAATATATTGACCTTGTTCCTTTAGGGGTTAGAAAAACACTTTTAGGGACTTAGGAGCCCTTGGTTAATGGACATTTCATGCTTGGAGTTGTAGGGCACAAAAATGTCTATAACACTATTCTTGATATTAATAAAGCTATTCACGTTTTCCTCCACATTCTTGTATGTTTGATGATATATGCATTTGTGTGGTCAATATATATCTGGTCCTATATTTTTTATGATTGTAGATCTCTGTTCTTCGATAGTATTATGCTACTTTGATTCCACAGGTGCTCTTTGAAGATGGGTAGGTGAAAGAGAAGCGGCAAGGATCTGTTAGAAGGGAGAGGAATCGAGCAAAGAACCAGGTGCAAGACTGAGGTTGGTGTCCTTCATTCCACTCTTATCTACTTCTCATAAAGGAAAACAAAATTAGTTTTAGTTTGTTTGTTTCTAAGATAGCTACCAGTCTTAGTGGGACTAGCAGCTCCGAGTGGACACTAGATTTCCCGATAACACATCTCTCTTCGAATGGCTTATTTCACATAGAAATTCTTGAATTCATTTGAAATATACTCACCTCCATCATTTCTCCTAAGAGCCTTCACCTTCTTATCAGTTTCTTTCTCAAATAGTGCCTTTAATTCTACAAACTTGGAGAATGTCTCATCCTTGTTCTGCATGAAGAAGATCCAATACTTACTTTAGAATTCATCAATAAAAATGACAAAATATTTATGTCCAGCAGTGGAGGTTGTTGAGAAAGGTACACAAACAATAGAATGGATTCTTTCCAAGACTTCCCCAAGGTACATCCTTTGCAAACATCCTTCTACTCAAGTGCTCTTTTAGGGAGGCCAGTGGTTATTTGTTGCATAATATTTAAGGTTCCATGATGCAAATGGCAAAGTATTTCGTGCCAAATTTCACCGACATCACGGATCTACACCTTCTCTGCCTTATTGCTTAATGCAGCACATTCTTCCACATCTATATTATACAAGTTATCTCTATTGAGCATAATCTGCAAAAGAATAATTGTTCTCTCTACTGATTGAGAACTTTTGGATAACACTTAGCCACTTTATTCCTCCATCAGTCTCCTATTTCCTTGCACAATCCTTCAAGAAATTAGCTCCTAAAAGATAGGACTTTCCTCCTATTTTCTTTCACAATTCCCAAGGATTGATCTCCTAACTTCATGCAACAACTACACACTCAAACTAGTATATAAATCATGCTACACTTCCTTGTCATCTCCACTTCAGCTGAGAAATTCAAATTCCATGCATGAAATAACTATTTTGGGCCAATTGATTAGTTAACTAAAAGATGTCTGAGTTAGACTATTCTCCCATTTCTCAGTTGAACTTTCATTGACTCTATCAATAGTTAGAGGTCAGCTAATTGAATAAACCTATAAATAATTGAACTGGATTGCTAAAATTTGGCAATCACACATGCATGAATGAACTCTTAGCATATTAACTTGAATTTACTAAGTTAACAAAGTGACAAGAGCCATGTCATACTAGTTAATTTCCTCCAAGCTATCCTACTAATGTGGAAATTTGATTTATTTAATTTTAATAAGGCTAAAGTCAAATTGAGCCTTTCTTGCTACACTTTCTAACACTCCCTCTTAGCAAGAAAGGTATTATGCACAACCCTAATCGAACAACTGTGGAATGTACTATAGCACTACCTCTCACTGTTGTTGATGCTACTGCAACAACTACAACTAAGAATCATCCAAAAAAACATTGAATCAATTGTGTCTCAGCAACTCTCTACTCGGAAAACTACATTGATGTTAATATTGCACTACTATCAACACTACTCTCTGCTCCTCAGCATCTAATTGCACCAACTGGCACTGATCCTTCTGCTACTAAATACTATGGGCCCTTGTAGCAAGGTAATGATCCATGAGGAGGAAACCTCAATGGAACTTTCCCAAATCTATGCAACTTTTGGACTCGGGATCTACATCGCCCCTCCTCACTCTAAGAGGTATAGTTGTTTGCATTGAGAAATTTAATCTACTCATATTGTTGCTGCTACTTCTCTATTGTTGCTTCCACATTGTTGCTGCAACTACTACAATAATGAGTCTAGTCTCCCCAGATCCTCAAGTACTAGCTTCCATAGGGCTTCTCCCTCTGAAACTAGACTCCCTCTAAGTCTCTATATCCCTATGGGAAATCTCTCCTCCTCAATCTGCCAATATCAATGATCAAAACTCATTTTTGTGTCACTAGAAATTGGCTCACTGATCTACCAACTAGTATTCTTCTAGCTCCATTAAGAAGTCTACACATAGGTCTTTTGGATCTACCCTGAACTAGGGCTCCATCAGCTCTACCTCCTAACAGTTCTTAGTTATATAATGTTAATTGTATGTGAGGAATTCAATGATACCCACTTGTCAAGATTTTGGTTGCTCTAGAATGTTACTCATTGGGAACTTGTGATGATCCTAAATCTATTCCAATCACATAAATTCAAACTTCCCTTGCACTCACTCTTCCCGCACTCATGCTTCCTACACTCGCTATGACCACAAATTCAAAATTTCTAAGAGACAAGTTGGAAATATTGGTTCTAAAGTGATTTTAGGGCTCTAATACCATGTAGAAATTTGATAGAAATTATAAATTCTCATGATTTCGAACTGAAAAAATCACAAAAAGTACAAGGGTACATGTTCCACAAGTAGTCAAAATTACTATCATTTGGAAAACACCCATGAGATTTATAGCTGTCTCTCGGGTTGTGTTGGGTACCGAATTGGCCTATCTTTTCCTTGCATTTCCACTCCTCTTTTCATCCCTTTTTGATTTCATTCGCATACATTTACTATGCAAAACTATGAGGTAATTCCCCTTTATCGTCTCTTGGGATATTTAATTAATGAAGTAGAGTCATGAGGGTTTTACCTATGCGAACCACTAAAATATGTTATGACCGCAGATTATGGAGCACAGGTGTTGACCTCATGGCATATCACAGCAGTTCTGCGATCCATAGTAGCTGATCGACCACAACGAAACATCATAATTGATTTGCAGTTGTTCTCAGCCTGTTTTGGATCATTCCTGTTCTTGCTCTCTAGGCACTAGTGCTGTGGTCGAATTGATGCATATCTTTGGGCATATAGTTGCCAAGTTTTGGGGAGAGATGTTATTCCTCTTTGTACTATATAAAAGGAGGGTCATTTCTGTATCAGATCTAGCCAAACCCTGCATTGTATTGTAACAACAATGTTCAAATTAATAAAATACAAACCTTTTTGGTGATCTATCTTTAATTGTGAGTAACACAGCCCTGATCAGAGAGTTGGACCCGCTCTTCTGATCAGGTGCTGCGTATTTCCTTGTTATGTGTGTATTGTTTATTGTTGTGTTTAATTCTTGATTGTTTTTTAAGATTCTTTAGATAATTGTGAATACCTTTTTAAGTTTTGCAGTTGATTTTCTATTTCTTTTTTTAGCAATGCATTGATTTGGTAATCATGAACCCTTTGTCAATGACAGATTGTAACCTTACCCCTGCATATACCTTGTGTGTTGCCTTGAATAGAATACACACTCAAATTAATATATTAATGTAGGAAAAGGGGTGGATAAATTGTTTATACCTAGACACAAACATTTTGGCACCGTTACAAGGGAGGCTAATGAGGTGCAAGACATGATCTGTATCAACCAGAGGGTCAATCTCTTGTCTTGGAGAGAGAACGATCTTTCTCACTCTGCTCTAGGTCCTGAGCGTAGGTATTTTGTTTGTTTTACGCTTTTATTGATTTCCTGTTTATTAGGGCCAATCTCTTGCCCTGGGGAGGGAGGAGTCCTTTGATGCCTTGCTCCAGGCCCTGAGCTTAGATTTCCCTAGCATTTTTTCTTGTTGTTTTGATTTTGAGAAACCCAATCTCTCACCGTGGGGAGGGAGGGGTTCTCTGGCACCCTACTTCAAGTCTTGAAGTGTTAGGCTTTCTCATGTGTGTATTATTTTTCTTGATTGGGTTCTTGTCCCGGGGAGGGAGGAGTCCTTTGACGTCCTACTCTAGGCCCTAAACCCTAGGTCCCTATTTTATTTTCTTTTTTTCTATTAACCATTCTCTTTTCAACGTGATCTCTCACCTTGGGGAGGGAGGGGTCTTTTGACACCCTACTATAGGTCTTGAGTACTATGATTTGGTAGCAACATCTTTCATCACACCAACTTGTATGAATAAAGAGCCAAATAAAAGGGGTAGAGGGAAAGCCCCAAAGAAGGGAGGATAGGATTTGGGAAGGAATACTTATATCTGGCAAATCATTGCAAAAGTTGAATCATAGGTGTCTTCCCATGCAGCCATGAGGCTAGGTGTGCAAACAAGATTTGAGGGACAATCTGTAGATCAACTAGTGTTGTCCACAGCACCCCCTGCTAATTCGATACAATAGGCCCTTCCAGCAGCCATAGAGACAAGCAACAGTACACATGATAAAGGGATACCATTGCTTGTAACAGAAGAAGAAGAAGTTTCAAGTAAAGCGTCCGAGGGAATGATCCATCCTAGTAGGGAAGAAGAATTTGTAGAGAGGAGATCCAAAGGGTCAAGCCACTGTGACAAGGAGGAAGAAATTATAGAGACACTTCTATCACCAAAGGATAGAGGGAGTGTTGTTAAGGCAACTCGAATTATTGTTATAAAAGCCCTTCTTGCGAAGCCTGCTGAAATCCCCAATGAGTATTGGAGGATATTAATGGCACCTACAACCTCTACTAATGACTTCCCAATTGGGGATCTTGGGACTGGTGCACCAAAAAATCCCATTCCTTTAACAACTTTACCCAGTTTCCATGGGCTCACTTCAGAAGACCCCGACATGTTTTTGTTTGAATTTGACATTGTGTCATGGCTATGATTATATAATGGATGCTCAGAAATTGAAAATCTTCCCTACTACACTAAAAGGGACAACCCTGTGGTGGTTTATGGGTCTTGGGGGAAGGACTATCACCACATGGGAGGAGATGAGAACTGCTTCCTTGGAGAAGTACCAGGACTACTGTAAATCATGGGATATTAAAGAAGAACTTTTCAAATTTGCATAGAAAGAGGACGAAAATATGGAAGATTGTGTGGAATGAATTAAATACACATTGTAGAGATCATGTCACTCTGACCTGGATAAGGATATTTTGAAAATTATCCTTCTCTGGGCCTTCTGAGAGGACTCTTTGGAAATGTTGAATATAGTCAGAAAGAGAGATATATCAAAGGACAACTTTGACACCATATGTGAATTGTGCATCTAGTGCTCAAGAGGAGTTGCAAGTAATAACAAGGGATTCAATCAACAAAAGTATCTGGTAGAGGTGTTACAAAAGCATAAATTAGGAATCTGTTGGACAACCTGAGGACTGATATCTTGAGCACCTTGTTTGGACAAATAGACACGCCGCAGGTAAAATAGAAAAAACTAGAATTGGAAAGAACTATGGTTGTATTTTTCCCAACATGCAAGAAGAAACACCCATAGAGGGAATGTCCATTAAACTCTGTAGAGGAGTGTGCAATATGTGAAATGAATCATGTGACAAGTTCATGCCCATCCTTGCCAGGGCTAAAAGCTGTTTTTCAAGGGACAGGCAAAGAGATGGAGCAGTTGTACTTTATGGGACCTAAAAAGCAATGGAAACCTCGGCTGTCAATGGGAAATCAAGGTATGTTTCCAAATCCATGTCAATATTTTAGCAATTTTAATATGGGTCCCCAGTCCATGACTTATCTGCCCATGTGGCCCCAATACCAGTTTCCACCTTAGCAATAGTGGGCTCCTCAAGCTAGTTCGAGTTCCTTGTGGGCTCCAAACTGGCAAAGACCTCCTCCTCCTGGTTAGTTTCCCCAGTCAATTCCACAACAACAAATTTACCTACCCTCTAATGTGCCTCCTGGTAATCAGCCTATTCATCCCCAACTTCCCATCCAACCCAATCCAAATCCTTAGAATAAATGGGCTCAGCAAGCTGACACCCTCAACCTACCTTCATACAGCATCTCTACCGCATAATCCTATGAGGTGAATTTTGTTGCCATTATGACACAAGCTTGGCACTATGCCACAGGTATTGTCCTTGATGGCAACTCACTCGGAAAATCACTCAGATGATAGTTCAGGCTCATAGGCTCTCAAAATAAAGAAAAAGGAGGTATACACAGGTTCCCGTTGACCAAGTCTCGTATACACGTGGATTCACAGACCAAAAGGTGCGTATGCGTATACACTCACTTTCATGCATAAAAAAGCGCATAGATTTTGGAAATCTTGTTTTTTGGTCCTTGGTATTTGGACCTATGGTTTTGGACCATGGCATCTCGTCTGAAGTGTTGAACTCAGATATTTGGACCCAGGTATTGGTTCTAAGTGGTTTTGGACCATGGTATTGAGTAAGGCCTAAGACTATAAAAGAGGAAGGAGATCATTAGGCAAAGGAACTCAATGATTGAATATCTTATGAAGAGCAAGATCTAGAATACTAGTCATTGGGTTATGCTACATAGTTGGATCTAAATCAAGGAGGAACTTGAGCGCTAGAAAAAGGATAAGTTCTATTGATGGGTCAAGATCTTAAGGCTTGAAGAGAAATATCTTTGTGTGAGTTTGATCTGTTATATTTGGCGCATGACTTCATCTATAAATCTGTTGATCTGGGTATAACTGATGTCTGAATAGTTGAAAAGGGTAAATTATCTTTTATAGATCTATACGTAGGTTCAGCATAGCAAAGGCGCATATACATGCTGGTTCAGTAATTGAAAACGGTGTATATGCAGGTTTTCCTTAATATAACAGTGTATGCACGTAGGTTATACATATTGAAGTGGTGTACATATCATAGAATATGTTTTAGCTACTTCTATTTATTGTTGCAGTGTTCTGGGTTCAGGATTGGTTTCTGATTATTGTTACTGTATTTTAGTTACAACATTCAGAGAAGTGATTGGTTGATTCAGTTTTGGTTGGTGCAAAAGGAGATTCAGATATATTTGATGTTTGATTGATGTTATTGATGGATCCAGTCTGAAAATTTATGAAACGTGGTCCCTGGAAGAAAAGAGAAGGTTGTAGCCTTCTGTAGGTCAGCACCTACGTACTAGTACATCAACTAGTACAAGAGCTAAGGGGGTTGTAGCTCCCTTCCAGGAGAAACTGGAGAACGAAAGAAGGTTGTAGCCTTCTGTAGGTAGAAGCCTGCATACTGGTATAAGACTGCACGAGTACAGAAATATTGTAAAAAGAAGTTTCTTATTAAAAGAAGATAGAGACGAATTACAGCAGGTGGTTTTCACCCACATTGGGTTTCCACCTTATATCTTGTGTTCATGTGTGATTGCTTGTACTATTTACTGCACTTGATTACTTTTTTATGGTTCTGATAAATAGATTAAGATCAGCTAACTAAATTAGAAGTCTGCAAGATATACGCGGTTTTCTCTAAACACAGTTGTGTATATACGCAGGTTTAATTAATAGAAGTAGCATATATCAATTTGTTTATGGAAATGAAAAATTTTTAAATTGCTAATATTGATTCACCCCCCCCCCCCCCACCCCCACCTCAGTATTATTTCCAACAATTGGAATCACAGTTGGTCCTTCAGAAGAAGCTTGATCGCTTGAAGGAAGATCTATCATCATGAGCAACTACGAAAAAGAGGAATCCATCAGGCCACCAATATTTGATGGAAGCAACTTTGTCTATTGGAAGGTAAGAACCACAGCCTATCTTCATTCTCTTGGAACAGAAGTTTGGGATATCGTGGAAGGAGGATACACATTTCTAGCAGCAACTCCTACAGATACGGTAGGTAAAAAGTAGAGTGAAACAAATGCAAATGCTGTCAATACTCTATTGGGGAGTCTATCACAGTCAAAATTCATCAAGGTTATGCAACTCAAAATCGCCAAAGAAATATGGGACAAGATCATTCTAATCTATGAAGGAGATGATCAGGTAAAACGTGAAAAACTACAATACCTAATTCTCAAAATGCACAATGATGAAAGTGTAGCTAATTATTTCCTACATATAGATGAGATTGTTAATCACATGAAAAACTTGGGTGAAGAAAAAAAAGAAGTTACTTTAGTTGAAAAGGTTCTAAGATCTTTGTCTTCTAATTTTGAATCAAAGGTTTCTGCCATTGAAGAAAAGCAGAATCTTTAGAATATTACCATGTCATAGCTGCACACAATTCTAACTGATTTCAAAATGAGAAAAGGGGGTCCATCAGACATGAGAGAAGCCGCATTCAAAGCTTCAGGAAAAGGAGAATACAATGAGTCAGAAGGAGAGGAAGAATCAAACTTTGTCAAGAACCTTCAACAGGGTTCTGGAAGATTCAGAGGTAAGCTACCTTTCAAATGATTTTCTTGTGGAAGAGTCGGTCACTATGTAGCCAAATGTCCTCATAAACATAAGCTTGATAAACGTAAGAAACCAATTAAATGGAACAGAAAATACAACGTAAATAAGAAAATCTATTACACACATGAAGACAACGATGGATTTTCAAATAGTGATGAAGATGAACATGGTAATGATTATAGACTTTTGATGGCTTTTGAAGATGATGATTTCTTGGATGCTATAGATGGAGATGGTCTCTATGAAGAAATTTCTAAACTTAAAATTGTTTTAGAAGAAAAGAGTATGATTATAGATACTCTAACATTCGAACTGCTGAAAGGGAAAAACACAATGAAAAGTTAGAATGTGAAATTGTGGGACTTAGAAAAGATATTGAGAAAACAAAAGTTCTTAATCTTAGATTTGCTAAAGGATCTGAAACTTTAGATGAGATTATCAAATTGCAGCATTCTCCTCTAATCAAGATAGGTCTTGGATATACTAAAGAAACATCTCAAGCTTAGAAGCCATCCACCTCCAAAAGTTATCTTGATGCAGCAAGGAGAAGTGAACAGGGTGACAATCATCAGCAAAAGCATAAAGCAGATCACCAGGTAAATTAGGGTCAATCTACTTCAAGAATGAATAGAAGCTACAACCAACCGCAGGTAAATCATTGTCAATTTGCCCCAAGAATGAATGCCAATGGAAACTACAATCACCTGGCCGGTAGATTTGATAATCGCAGGAATTCCTTTAATGGCCAATGTTTCTCATGTCGTAACTTTGGACACAAAGTTTCTTAATGTGTTACCTACAAGACCATCATGACTAGAGAAGCACAAAATCAAAGGAGTGTGACTGTGATCATGAAGAGGACCTACAATAACTTTTCTGCTCTTGAAAATGAAATAGAATGCTTTATTTGTAACAACTTCGGTCATGAAGATTCTGAATGCAGAAGTAAGTTTCAGCAAACATCTCAGAAGGAGCAAGCTTCATTGGGTCCCAAAACATGGAGAAAGAAAGAACTGCAACCAGAAAGATGTGGTATAGCCTTATATGCGGAAGGTCAGGAAAATCAGTGGTACATCGACAGTGGATGCTCGAAACATATGACAGGTGATAAAGAAAAACTTCAGTCATATATTGCCTTAGAAAAGGAAAGGAAGGTCTCATTTGGAAATGACACCCCTGCACTCATAAAAGGTAAAGGCTTTGTTCTTTTGAAAGAAAAGGTCAAAGCTGGAAATTTTATGTATGTTGATGGCGTAAAGCATAATCTATTGAGTGTTAGTCAAATGTGTGATCAAGGAAACAAGGTAGTATTTCGATCAAATGGATGTATTGTTCGTGAGCTTGATACAAGAGAAACAGTGATCAAATGCATTAGAACTCCAAATAATTTATACATACTCAAGGGAGGACAACAACAATGCTATCTAAGCAAAAATGATGAACACTGGCTATGGCACAGAAGATTGGGGCATCTAAGCTTCCCTCAGATAAGGAAAGCATGCAAATATCAGGTTGTTCGTGATCTTCCTGACATCAAAATTCCAGACAATACAATATGCAAATCATGTCAGTTTGGTAAGCAAACTAGAACACATTTCCTTGAGAAGGAAGGATCAACTAGTAAGCCACTTGAACTTGTCCATACTGATTTATGTGTTCCATCAAGGAAAAAGTCACCTCGTGGAGAAGAATACTTTATATTGTTCGTTGACGACTTTTCCAGGATGTGTTGGATAGGACTTCTAAAGCATAAAGACGAAGCTTTCGAAACATTCAAAGCTTACAAAGCCTTGGTTGAAAATGAATCAGATCACAGAATCAAATGCCTCAGGTCTGATCGAGGAGGGGAATTTACCTCGGATGAGTTTTTCAACTTTTGTGAAGAACATGGAATAAGAAGGGAATTCTCTACTACAAGGACTCCTCAGGAAAATGGAGTGGTGGAAAGGATGAACAGAACGGTTCAACAAATGACTCATGCTATGCTTGATGAGTTTGGAACTCCTGCAAACTTCTGGGGTGAAGCTACATTTGCTGCCATTATTATTCTCAACAAAACAAACGTCCAGGTAAAAAGCACTCAAACTCCTCATGAACTTTGGTATGGTAAGACTCCTACTGTAAAATACTTCAAAGTTTTTGGAAGCAAATGTTACATCAAAAGGATTGATGAAAATCTTGGCAAGTTTGAACCTAGAGAAAATGAAGGCATTCTACTTGGGTACTCTTCCTGAAGTAAAGGATATAAGTGTTACAATAAAAGACTTGGAAAAATTGTTGAAAGTATTGATGTGGTGGTTGATGAAGCATGCAATAATCCAAAGCAGATAAACACTGAAGATTTTGAAGATGATGAGGACTATCATTCAACATCAAATCAGACTAATGCTAAAGAAGAAACTTATGAGGCACCAGAAGAATAGATAAGGGTAGAAGAAAAGACTCCATCCAGGTATGTCCAGAAGAACCATCCAGAGACTCAAATTTTTGGGCAGAAAGAGGCAGGTTTACAAATAAGAAGAACTATTACAGAAGCTTCAAGCTATCTAGCATTGCTCTCCTCCATCGAACCATGAAATATAAGTGAAGCGTGCAAATATGAATGTTGGGTCAATGCCATGAATGAGGAACTTGAGCAGATTGAAAAGAATAACACTTGGGAATTGGTTCCTAGACCTAATGATAAGAATGTCATAGGGACCAAATGGCTATTCAAAAACAAGTTGAATGAAAATAGATATGTTAATAGAAACAAGGCCAGACTTGTTTGTAAAGGGTATGCTCAACAAGAAGGTGTAGACTTTGAAGAAACTTTTGCACCGGTTGCCAGACTTGAAGCCATAAGAATGTTCCTTGCTCTATCTAGCTTTTAGAAGTTCAAAGTATATAAAATGGATTCGAAATCTTCCTTTCTAAATGGAGACTTAGAAGAAGAAGTGTATATTGAGCAACCAGATGGATTCATCCTTGGAAATGATCCAAAACTTGTATGCAGACTCAGAAAGGTTCTCTATGGCCTTAAACAGGCCCTAAGGGATTGGTATTATCATCTGGACAAATACCTCCATCAACAAGGTTTTTCAAAAGGATCAACATATAACAAACTATATATAAAAATTGACAATGATAAATTGCTAATACTTGTTGTGTATGTTGATGATATCATATTTGGCAGCAATGAAGAAGCCATGAGTCAAAACTTTGCTTTAGTGATGCAAAAAGAATTTGAAATGTCCCTGCTTAGTGAGCTCACATATTTTCTTGGTTTACAAGTCCAACAAAACAAAGACGGTATCTTTCCATCACAAACCAAGTACCTAAAGCAGATCTTGAAGAAATATGCCATGGAAGATCCGAAACTAGTATGTACCCCTATGGTAATAGGATGTAGCCTCAGCGCAAATGATGAATTAGCAGCAGTACATAAACCAACCTATAGATCCATGATTGGTAGTCTACTCTATCTTACAGGTACCTGACCAAACATCATGCATGCAGTGGGAATAGTTGGAAGATTCCAGGCTAATCCAAAAGAAGCACACCTTCAGGCAGTTAAAAGGATTTTCAAATATCTTCAAGGAACACAAAACTATGGCTTATGGTATCCTAGAGATATGGTATCCTAGAGATATAGATCTCACACTTCATGCATATATAGATGCAGATTGGGTAGGAAGCATGGATGACAGAAAAAGCACTAGTGGTGGTGCATTCTTTATGGGGTCTAGATTAGTATCTTGGTTCAACAAGAAACAAAGTTCAATTGCATTATCTACAGCTGAAGCAGAATATGTGGCTGTTGCATCTTGCTGCACACAACTCCTTTGGATGATGCAAACATTGCAAGAAATTCAAATCACTTGTACTCCACCTATCTCCATTTTATGTGATAATACAAGTGCAATCAGTATTTCAAAGAATCTAGTCATGCATTCAAAGACCAAGCACATACCTATTAAATATCATTTTCTCCGGGAACAAGTACTTGAACAAGAGTTCAAATTGGAGTATGTTCCCTCCAAGGAACAGGTTGCTGATATATTCACCAAAACACTGCCCAGGGAGACATTTGAATACCTCAGACAGAAGCTGGGAGTAGTTGATGCATCATCTTGCTGTTGAAACTTATCTGTTTCATAGAAAAGTGGTTGTACATGAGTTTCATGAAGAGCATCCACGTACATACGCCTATTTATGTGGATACAGTCACGTATATGTTGGTTTGAAGAAAAATAGTGGGCTAGACTCAGGATGAAAAGAGTCTGATATGGGTCTGACAAAGACCATCTGGCATAGGTTCAGGGGGAGCATATACTTCTAATAATGCATTGTTGGCATTATCTTAGAAGATCTTGGTACAACTTCACAGTTGCTTTTGATTCAAGTGGAACAGGTGCAGAGGGAGATCATGGTTGATGGTCTAGATGGTGATTGATAGATGTTGCTGATGATAGTTGTTGATGACTATCATAGTCTTGTCTTAGATATTTGGTCTCTATGTCATGTATTTCTTTTATTATCAAGGTCATGTAATGACCTATTTTGGTTCCCCACTATGCTTGGGATGGATGATGTAATATTCTTGTTTTATCTTGTATAAATTTTTGGTATATCCCCACGTGGTTGAGTGGATGAGACAATTTTGGTGTATCCCCACTTGGTTGGGAGATTGATTTATGTATGAGTCTTTGGTGATTGGAAGGTCATTTATGATGTATAGAGTCATGTTCTTTCTTGTAGAACATCTTTTTGCAGACCTTGCCTACAGTCAGGGGGAGCATGGATAGCATAACAGAGTAGAGATTTCATCATGTACTCAAGGGGAGCATAACCCTTTGCCCTTGATGGCAAAGGGGAAGAGTGACTTGGAGATGCCATCAAGTCCAAAGGGGGAGATTGTTGGCATTATGACACAGGTTTGGCACTATGGAACAGGTATTGTCCTTGATGGCAACTCACTCGGCAAATCACTCAGGTGACAGTTCAGGCTCACAAGCTCTCAAAATAAAGAAAAAGGAGGTATACGTAGGTTCTCATTGCCTAAGCCGCATATACACGCGGATTCATAGACCAAAAGGTGCGTATGTGTATACACACACTTTCATGCATACAAAAGCGTGTACATTTTGGAAATCTTGTTTTTTGGTCCTTGGTATTTGGACCTATGGTTTTGGACCATGGTATCTTGTCCAAAGTGTTGAACACAGGTATTTGGACCCAGGTATTGGTTCTAAGTGGTTTTGGACCATGGTATTGAGTAAGGCCTAAGACTATAAAAGAGGAAGGAGATCATTAGGCAAAGGCACTCAAGGATTTAATATCTTATGAAGAGCAAGATCTAGAATACTGGTCATTGGGTTATGCTGCATAGCTGGATCTAAATCAAGGAGGAACTTGAATGCTAGAAGAAGGATAAGTTCTATTGATGGATCAAGATCTTAAGGCTTGAAGAGAAGTATATTTGTGTGAATTTGATATATTATATTTGGCGCATGACTTGATCTATAAATATCATGATCTGGGTATAACTAATGTATGAATAGTTGAAAAGGGTAAATTATCTTTTATAGATCTGTACGTAGGTTCAACATAGCAAAGGTGCATATACATGCTGGTTCGATAATTGAAAATAGTGTATATGCAGGTTTGCCTTAATATAACATCGTATGCATGCATGTTCTACATATTGAAGTAGCATATGTCTCATAAAATATGTTTTAGCTACTTCTGTTTATTGTTGTAGTGTTCTGGGTTCAGGATTGGTTTCTAGTTACTGTTACTGTATTCTGGTTACAACATTCAGAGAAGTGATTGGTTGATTCAATTTTGTTTGGTGCAAAAGGAGATGCAAATATATTTGATGTTTGATTGATGTTATTGATGGATCTAATCTAAAAATTTATGAAATGCGGTCCTTGGAAGAAAAAAGAAGGTTGTAGCCTTCTGTAGGTCAACACCTACGTACTAATACATTAGCTAGTACAAGAGCTAAGGGGGTTGTAGCTCCCTTCCAGGAGAAGTTGGAGAATGAGAGAAGGTTGTAGCCTTATGCAAGTAGAAGCTTGTGTTCTGGTATAAGACTGCACCAGTACAGAAATATTGTAAAAAGAAATTTCTTATTAAAAGAAGATAGAGACGAATTGCAGCAGGTGGTTTTCACCCACATTGGGTTTCCACCTTATATCTTGTGTTCATTTGTGTGATTTCCTGTACTATTTACTGCACTTGATTACTGTTTTATGGTTCTAATACACAGATTAAGATCAACTAACTAAATTAGAAGTCTGCAAGACATATGCAATTTCTCTGAACACAGTTGCGTATATACGTAGACTTAATTAACAGAAGTAGGGTATATCAATTTGTTTATGGAAATGAAAAATTGTTAAATTTCTAATACTGATTCACCCCCCCCTCTCAGTATTATTTCCAACAAATTTACGATCTGGGTGGACAATAGATGCTCAACCCTCACTAGTTATTATTGAACAAATTGACAGTGAGGAAAAAGAAACAGAAATGGTTGAAGAGGAATCAAATTGAGTCAACAAAAATCATACACCACCTCAACTGCCAGGGACTCAAAAACACCAAGCTGAACCGCCCTATCCAGAAAGGTTGGCCTTGAGTAAACCAACTCCTCAAGCTGAGTTTGACCTATTAGGGGAGTTACAGAATTTATTCGTCAAGATTCCCCTGTTGCAAGCTATGAGAGACGTACCTATATATGCAAAAACTCTTAGGGAATATTGTGCTAAGAAATCTAAAAAGAAATCAAGAGACCCACTCACCATTTACATAATGGGGAAGTTATCAGATCTCATGATGGGAAGGTCCATGCCTCTACCGGTATATTTGGGTGCTGCCATAAATGTCATCACTCCTGAAACTATGCGTGCATTAGGTCTTTGTAACTTGAAACACACACCTACAGTGTTAGAGTTGGCAGATCGATCTACAGTGAAACCAATAGGAAAGTTAGAAGACATCACAATTTCGGTTGATTCATGGCACTACCCCATGGACTTCCTAGTACTCCAAACACAATCTCTAGCTGGAGGCCATCCCCTGATTCTGGAAAGACTGTGGCTTGCAACCGTAGACACTTATATTGGGTGTCAGTCTGGACATATGATTATTTCAAATGGACAAAATACTAAGAATCTAGTGTTATATCCTCCTGTAGACCTAACCCATCAGAAAAATCAGTAGGCTGCAATAAATCTTTACACAAGAAAGAGTCTGAACCAGAAAATGAGGAGTTAAGACTAGTTCTTACTATTGGATAGGCCCTCTAGTTGAAAACCGAAACGGAAGATGACACAATTACTCCCTTCATCAGTGATCCCTGTTTTGTTTTAGATTTCAATTAGAAAATATTGGAGTCTGTCTTGAGCTGTGAGACTTAGGAAGTATTGGAACAACAGATGCATTTGATGAGCTACCTACAACTATGCTCCATGATAGTATTTCCATGGAAATAGAACCACGAAAAGCCCTGAATATCAATCCAAATCTGTCAGATTCCCAGAAGAAACAACTCTTGGATTTTCTTCGGAAACATAAAGAAGCCTTTGCTTGGGACTACTTAGATATGAAGGGGATTCCTGCTAATCTATGCACCCATCACATATACATTAAGAAGGGTTGTCGTCTTGTGAGGCAACCCCAAAGAAGAATGAACCCTGCTCTGAAAAACATTGTTAAGGAAGAGCTCCAAAAGTTGTTGGATGTGGGATTTATCTACCCCATTTCAGACAGCCAATGGGTTTCCCCATTGGTACTGGTCCCCAAGAAAAATGGTAAATGGTGAATATGTGTGGACTACAGAGAATTAAATAAGGCAACTAAAAAATACCATTTTCCGTTACCATTCATTGACCAGGTCCTAGATACATTAGCTGGGAAGAAGTTTTTCTCCTTCCTGGATGGATTTAGTGGGTACAACCAGATCCAAATAGCTCCTGAAGATTAGGATAAGACCACATTTACATGCCCTTGGGGAGCGTTCACGTATAGAGTCCTCCCATTTGGTTTCTGTAATGCACATGCAACATTCCAGAGGGAAATTTTAGGGATTTTCTCTGATTTGATGGATGATAGTGTTGAGATTAATATGGATGATTTCAAGGCATATGGAGATTCATTCAAAGAAGCATTGGGTAAGTTAGGAAAATTTCTTGAAAGATGTAAGCATGCGCATGTCTCTTTAAGTACAGAGAAATGCCATATTACGATGAAAAAAGGAATTGTCCTGGGACACTTGCTTTCAGCTGCCAGAATTTGGATGGATCCAGCTAAGATAAAGGTAATACATCATTTTCCAATACCCAGAACACCCACTCAAGTAAGTAGCTTTATTGGTTGTGCTAGTTATGACAGGCACTTTATAGAAATTTTTGCTAAAATAGAACATCGATTTTTTCAATTATTGACAAAAGATGCAGACTTTGTGTGGGCAGATAAGTGTGATGCAACCTTTGTGAAGATCAAGGAACTAGTCAGTAATGCCCCAATACTTAGAGGGCCAGACTGGGCATTACCATTCCATATTCATGTTGATGCTTCCCAGACAGCAGTTGGGACAGTTTTGGGCCAGCAAGTGGATAAGGTACCATATGCAGTTTACTATGTTAGTAAGAACTTGGCCCCTACTGAGTTAAACTACACAGTGACTGAAAAAAATTCCTTGCTGTCATCTTCACCATCAAAAAGTTTCGGCACTATATGACTGGTTACTGTCATGCGGAAAGAGTCAATTTTGCAGACAAAACCGACCTCCCTAGAAACTAAGGCGTTTCTAGTGACAAACAAAACAATCAAGCACTATCTTTCCCTAAATATGCATTTAAAATAAAAGCAACCAGGTGTTTAAGGCTTACCTTTAGTCCAACGCTGTTTGTAGCAGCCAAGCCTCTCCGATCCAGATGAGCTCCTTCTCCTTGAAGCCTGCATACACTAACAAGAAAACGATTACATAGCACCTGAATAACTCATATAATAAAACATATTCATCATAAAGACCAAGGAGTTTATGAAACAAATCATATATAACAACTTGTTGAGAAAAATGAACTTAATTGTATTAATTGGAAACAAAGGAAACCTTACAACCAGTGCCTTGGTGTTGTGCAGGTCCCTCCCAGGGTCCAACAAGAGTTCTCCTCTACTTTGATCAGCTCACCCACTTCCAAATGAAGCTAAGAAAGGAATGTGATCTCTCCTCTCAAGCTCTATAAGGGAGTCCTAATTTCACCAGCATCTACCCTTAGGAATGTTCAGCTTTCAACCTCCCCTCCCTCTGGCCCAATGCCTATATTTATAATGCTTTGGGGGAAGTTAAACAGGTCCACCATCAATGGGATAAGCCCCTCTTTCAAAGGGATAGCTCCCCTCTTCATGGGATAAGTTCCTCTTTCATTGGGATGCATGAACCATCTGGAGGCGCTCAATCCACGTCAAACCATCTTCTAGAATGCTCTAGAATCGACCGTAAGTAAGTTTTTTGAAGTAAAACTTGCGCCTTTTGACTTTTACAGGGGTACACACCCACCCCTTTACAGACAGAGCGTACAAGTATGTAGGTATTATGTACTTGAGGTGCGTGCCCGCAAGTAAGAGTAAGAGAAAGTGCGGAACCAGAGTTATATTGATTTTTAAAGGCTTTCTCTCTTTTTTGGAGTTTGACATGAGGAGCAGAGGTATAAGACTTGCCAAGGAGGACAGTATGGTTATTGATGGAGCCATACTGACTGCAAATAGTCATGGTGACAAATTTTAGTGTAACAGATTGCCCCCTAAAGTGCGAGGTCTGTAGTAGATTAGGGTTTCATATCATCTAGGAAGGGTGAAGCACTTTATCATTTCGAGGATTATCTTGTGGAGAGCCCAGTTGGAACCTGCAAATATTCAACACAAAATACATATATGACATCATATCATCGCTGAGGTAGGCATTCCCATACTCAGATCAAAAACTTAACTAACAAACTAACTACTGCTCTGATATGGGAATGATTTCGCAATACATCATAATCATAGACACATGTAGACACAGTATGGACGCAGCCATCTGTTTATAATTAGTCTACTGTATAATGAATACAAAACTCCTCGCAGCCTGGATGGCAGAAACTAGATCCAGGGTCTTCATTTCTGCTTCCCGAAATAGTACGATTCTATCCATGCGAATGAATGAGTTGATGTCGAAAATGGTAGAAACCACTTGATTACCAGTCAATGATGTAAACTGTTAACAAGTGTGAGAGAGACCACCAGTGATGTCAATGGCTCTCAAAGTACCCAGTACAATCCATGAGATGTGAGTAGATGTGTTGATGTCGAACATGTCACGGAATCCTTTGATCGAAAGTCAATGATGTAAACTGTCGTCAAAGGCGAGAAACCTGCCATTGAGGCATGCAGATTTCAAGGTACTGATGATTCCTAGTTCATCTTTCTAGATAATGTACTGATGTCGATAGAAAGCGATCCGTTGCAGGCAAGCCCACAACACGAAATCATAGATCAAGTTGAAGAAATGTAGTTGTAAGGACTGACTCAGGGATGGTCAAGATGGATGACAGATATTCTGCAGATGAATGGTTTATTTGCAAGACTCCTCTTGAACACATAACGACACTAAAGATGGTTTGGTAACAATTGTCCCAAAGTTAATACCCAGAAACCGACTGAAGACTTTCAATGTGGTTTCATTAACTATTAGGCAAGGGATTTCCCAACCCAGGTGAATGAAAAGTGTCGTGTTCAAGAGTGGTGATAAGGTTTTTCCGAGACAGAGTATAACAAATAGGCTCATTTTCCTCTCTTTTCCCCCACCATTTCTGGCAAGTACCTCTTTATTTTTTACAAGCTTGAGGAGGATAAAATTTGCTTGATTATAAGCTCATCCTTCGGATGAGTCCAATTTAGTTTAGATTCGAACCCTAAGAAGGAGTGGTCCGTTCCTATTTGTAATCGAACAGGTCCTTTACTGTGAAATTTTAACGAGTCCAGTATAGGAGAAACTCGGCGTTTTTCAATTTTAGAGAGTCTGAAAAACTTAATAAGACTCCAGGGTTGACCTTTTTCGTAAATTTGTGTCTCCCAAGCCCGAAAAAGTATAAAATAATACTTGAGAGAACCGCTTGATCTTTACGACCAAGGAGTACTTTCATGATTAGTGTCTCTGATCTGAAAAGTAAAAAGTGATCAAGGACACGTCGTTTTATTTCCAATATCGAATTTGAAATGACAAAAATCCGGCAATCTTTTCATGTTTTTACGGTCAGAAAAGGGTTGTAAGAGGACCGTCTTTTTAATTCCGTTTTAACGAGCTAAAAAGAAAAGTCGGCAATATTTTCACATTTTAGGAGTCAGAAAAGAGCTTAAAGATGACTCTGATGTTTTTGTTTGTGAAAAATGACAATTTTCCCTGAAAATCCTTTATCCTACACAAAAACCAACACATTACTCATACCTGTTGAAGATAGATAAAAATACTTTTAAAAATACCATTTCATGGTGAAAAATAAACAAATTTACCATTTATTTACCCAAAAAACCTATAAAAAGGGCTTTTACCAATTCATTTTTACCATTTTACTATTTGAGGAGAGAAAAAGGGCTTTTGGCAAGAAACTTCCCGTGGACATTGCGGAGAATCCGACCGTCGAAATCGAACGCCGTCTCTTCCAGGTATTCTACAACATCCTCCTCTTCAATTTCATCCATTTAGAATTCTTTTTTAGGCCCCCGATTTCATTTTTTGGAGGTTTTGTGGTTTCAAAAACCACCTCTCGGGGTACGCAGGCACCACACTAGGGACCCGCGTACCCCGACATTTTCTCAGTTGGAAAAATGTCGGGGGTACGCACCTTGCCTTTAGGGACCCTGCGTACCCACGCTCTGTTCCTAAAGGTGGGGTGCATACCCCGCGCAACGAGTTTTTAAACCCTAAATTCTCCAAAATGGACCAAAATTTTTTGATTTCATGGAATCTAATGGATGTTTTATGGTGTGTAGATTGTTCACCATGCTTGATTTGCGCGAGAGGGAGAACGAAGATGTTGATTTGGCCGCCATTAATCATCAACCGTCAATTGATGCTTTGAAGGCATGCGACCTTTATAAATACTGGGCCATACCTGGCATGAGGGCCCAAGTGAGCTTTCTAGAGTGGCTGGTAGAAAGATGGAACGTTCAGGACCAATGTTTTTATATTGGAGGGCACCAGCTTGAGATGGAGCCGGAAGATATCTACTTTCTCACTGGTTTGCCCAAGAGAGGCGAACACTTGACTCTGTTCGGGACTAGGGCAGGTGGCCAGTCTATCGCTAGTCTCCGACTAGAGTGGTGTAACACTCAGTCTCAGGAGAAGGGGATAGAGATCAAAACTATATCCCATCCTGAACTTATGGTGATTGCCTTTACAGTTACCAGACTTTGCGGGGCTGCCACTTTACACATTGCCACTGGATCCCAGATGCGGATGGCAATTGATTGCTATCGAGGTACCATTTTCAACTGGTGTGATGCTGTGTTGGCCAATGTAAAAGGCCAACTGACTAGAGCCAAAAACGGACAGCTAAAGACCTTTGGTTATGGGGCTTTAGTTGTGAGTTTTGGCTTAGAGAGGGTTCCGATGCTGATCCCACAGCAGCTCACTGTTGAGGTTGGGCTTCCTCGAGAGCCCAAATTGATGCGATGGGTTGCGGTTATGGCCCGTCATCCTGATGAGGGGACGGAGGTTGTCCGATTTACTCTAGAGTACTTTCACTGGTTAGAAGACCAGGTATTTTCTATACAGGATTTTCCTTATGCCAGAGTTGATTTTCGTGGAGATCCGGACATGGTTCTTCCACCGGGAGAACAATGGGATGATACAGGTAACTTCATTTTTCACAAGTTTTTTAAACTATCTATTATTTTTGTTTGTTTTATATCATCTCAAAACTGATAGTAATAATTTTCAAAATGCAGATGTAGGCCCACGTCGTCTAGCCAATCTTCGGCCTTACGAGAGGAGACTACCAGCTGCAGCAGCACCGGCCCCACAGGACGAGGCCATAGAGACCTTGGCTGAGTTGGAAAGTGACCTGGAGCGTCTTACAGCAGATATACCGGAGACTACCATAGATGATATTCCAATCAGGCTTCAACGCTATGTAGTCGGGGTCCCAGGACCTTTTAGGAGGTTCTTGTGTAGGGTGGCCCGTGCAGTGGTGTCATATAGAGATCATCACCAGTGATTGGATGGTCATTTTGTAGACACATGTGACATTTTGGTTTTTTGTACTTATCATTTTTGCCGATCATGAGGTGTTTTTCAACCTATGATCGAAGACGATGTATTTTTTGACACACTCCTATATATATATATATATATATATATATATATATATATATATATATATCATTATTACCGGCTTATCTTGTAAATCATGTTATGGAATGGTTTTAAATTTACATGTATGATTATTGCAAATGTCTATTTAACATTCGAGAAGCAATTGCATCTGCTAATGTATTTAAAGACCTTGGAATATGTTGATATTCAATGTAATCAAACTCACGTTCCAAGAGACGCACTCTCAAAAATAACCTTAATAACACTGGATTTCTAATGGCATACACTCTATTAAGTTGTAATACAACGAGTTCAGAATCTAACCTCACTATCAAACTCCGAATCCCAAATGAAATAGATTCAGACAATAACTCAATCACTGCACTGTATTCGGCAATGTTGTTTGTTGTTTGACCGAGGCTCACCCCATGCATAGAAACTAACTCGTCAGAGGGCGAATAGATAACCCAAGCTGTGAAAGAAATGTTCCGTGTACTACGACAAGCACCATCAGCAAGTCCAATGTATGTTTGGAGAGGCATCGATATCTGCAATATCAAGAGTAAAACCAAGATAAGCCAGAATAATGACGAAAAACACTCTCTAAGCACACTGTCTAAACTAACAAACACACCAGCTAGAAAGAAAAACTAACCTAACTAAAAATCTCCATACCCATCTTTTAAGCATAATACCTCTTTAGGTAAAGTCCATTTCTGGGTTTACCCAAAGAGTCCTCGTCAAAGTCTACCAACTCATAGGCCCCTTTTGCTAGCTTTCGCTTGACAATATAGGGCCCATGCCACATAGGAACGAATTTTCCAGCACCTAATTTATCATTAGCTTGATCATATAATAACACTAGGTCTCCTTCCGAAAAATTTCGAGGTGTCACATTTCGATCATACTGAGCTTTCATACGTTTTGCGTGAGTCTCGATCGCCAATGCAGCATCACGTCGATTCTCATATAATTGAGCTAAGTATAATAAACGCTTTTCCTCTTCGGAAGTAGCTGGAAGTAACTCGATGGCCATTTGTAGTGACGGGATTTCGCATTCAATGGGTAGCACGGCTTCCAAACCATAAACTAGTTGGAAAGGAGTGAACCCTGTTGATGTTTTCACTGAGGTTCGGTACGCCCAAAGAGCTGAAAATAACATGTTGTTCCAATTCGACCGATGAATACCAATGATTCGTCGGATCATGATAACTAAAACTTTGTTGATGGACTCAACCAGACCATTCGCTTGTGGATAATAAGGAGTTGAACTATCGTGACGCAAACCAAGCTGGCCTGTAAGTTCTGCCATCATAACGTTTCGAAAATGGCGCCCATGGTCAGTGATTATCGCTTGTGGAACACCAAACCTAGCAATTATATGATTGAACACGAAAATTGCAGCTGTCTTGCCGTCTGCCTCGAATGTAGGCATCGCCTCGGCCCACTTAGTAAAATAATCTACCGCAAGGATGATATACGCATGCCCCCCGGACGAGTGAGGGTTACATGTAATAAAATCGATACCCCATTTGGCAAAAGGACCAACGACAATTATAGGGTGGAGAGGAGCAGGTGGAGCATGCATCTTTCGATCAAACACTTGACAGTTGTGGCATTTTCGGACCGCAGTAATACAATCTTTAAACAAGGACGGCCAGAAATAGCCAACGCGCAATATCTTTTGGGCTGTGGCATACCCAGACATATGACCGCCACACGCTCCAGAGTGACAGTCATTTAGAACCCTTTCAGCCTCTTCGTGAGTTAAGCAACGTCGAAAAATAGAGTCTGCCCCGCGGCGATAAAGAGTATCTCCAATAATTTTGTATTGTTGGGACTGGAATTGAATTTTCTGACGTTCCGACTTTGAAACTTTGGGCCGAAAGGATTGGGTCTGGAGATAGACGATGATATCCCCATACCACGGATCTAAAGTGCTGATTAGAAACAAATATTCGTCCGCAATGGGCTCCTCTGCCACAATTTCCGTGTCAGCACGCGGGAAGTCACACATTAACTCTGCAAAAACTAAAGATTTCTTAGACTTAGATTTCTCAAAATCCAAGTCAAACTCCTGCAAGATAGCAATCCATTTAGAGTACTTGCCCCCTAGCAATTGTTTGGTCAAAATGTAGATCATAGGGTTGCAATCCGAAATGACTGTAGTTTTACATAGTAAAATGTAGTGACGAAAATGTTGGACAGCTTGAACGGCTGCCAATGCCAATTTCTCCACATGTGAGTATTTTAGCTCAGTTGGATTTAACGTTCGACTAAGGTAATATATCACATGTTCCATTCCGAATTCATCTTCCTAAAATAAGACCATTCCAATGGTGGAATGGGAGGCGGCGAGATACAAAAAGTAATCCTAGTTGTAGTTGGGAGGATGCAACAACGGTGCATGGGTCAACGCGTGTTTGAGTGCATCAAAAGATTTCTGAGCTATCTCATCCCAAGAGAATTGAGCGTTCTGTTTCAACAACCGTGTAAAACCCTTTGTAACCTCGGCGTAGTTAGGAATGAATCGTCGTAAAAAGTTTGCTTTCCCCTGCAAACTTTGGAGTTGGCAAAGACTCGAAGGAGGAGGCAATTTGATGATAGCTTCTACCTTCGAGGGATCGATGCGAATGCCGGCTTTCGAAACTACAAACCCCAGTAATCGACCTGCTTCTATACAGAAGACATATTTGTGTGGGTTCAACCGAATACGATAATGTCTACACCTCATGAAGATTGCACGTAAGTGGATGAGGTGATCAACTCGATGTAATGAATGAGCAGGCAAATCATCGAGATACGGTTGCACAATGTGTTTGATGTCATGAAACGCATAAGACATCACCCTTTGAAAATTTGCTCCGGCGTTCTTGAGCCCAAAAGGTAATTTACAATAAGCAAATGTCCCCCATGGACAAATGAAAGCCGTTTTCGGTTGATCGGCAGGTAGAATATTGATTTGATTGTATCCGGAAAAACCGTCCATAAAGGAAAATATTTCGCTGCCGGCACAATCATCAATGATTTGATCGATATAGGGAGTTGGGTAGTTGTCCTTTGGACAAGCTCGATTAATGTCCCTATAATCGATGCATATTCTTATTGTTCCCTGTTTTTTGTTAACCGGAACAATATTCAATACCCAATCCGTTAATGGGATTGGATAAATGAAACCTGATTTCAACAGTTTTTCAACTTCTGCTTTAATTGCAGCAGCTTTTCATGGGTGAATCTGACGCAAACGTTGCCGGACGGGTTTAGCATCCGGGTAAGTCTTGATCTCATGAACAACAATCGTGGGATCAATTCCTGGCATTTCCTCATAGGACCAGGAAAACACGTCGCGGAATTCTTGAAATAGGGCCTTGTATGTCTGAATTTCGTCATCTGTACACGAGGCACCTATATGAATGTTTTCAATAATTCCAGGCTTAACCGAAATGTCAATGGGAATAGTTCGAGAGATGTTTCCCAAATTCAACTCTAAATCAGGATGTTTCATGGGATTCTGAGCTTCCTTGACATATTCAGCTGTAAAAATAGATGAGAAATCATTTTCAAAACGATCATCCTCGGGTAAAAACGAAGATCTATGATGGAGATCGTCCCATGGTAAATCATATATACACAGGACTTCACGAAGTTGCTCGTCAGATGAAACAACTTCGGGAAACACTATTAACTCCGAGGTTGATGTGAAAAGTGATTCCTCACGGACCACATTCATTAGGTCGATTTTGGTTGAACACGTGTCGGTAAAAGACTGCACGGCTTCATAGGCAATTTCATATGGACTCAAAGGCATAAAATTACCAAATGAGTCTATTTCAGATTCAGAAGGAACGATCCAAGGATCTTCATAAAAAATAGTGTCTGATGTAATCATATGAATGGTTGCAAATGAAGATGATGCGTTGAGTGGAGGAAAAGGAAAAGTTCCCAGTAAACCGGCATCTTTAACTAATCCTACTCAGCCATCCTTATATGGGATAGTCGTTTTACCGACATGTTGAATACTCTCTGAAGAGGCTGGGTCAGATGAAAAGTAAGCCAGCTGGTCTATTGTTACGATCTTTCCATTATGTGGGAACTTTATTACTCGGAAGACCGACGAAACGACCGCTGTCATAGTGTAAGACCAACTTCGACCCAAAAGAAGGTTGTAGTCTAGAGGGGCATCAACCACCTCCACATCTAGACTAACGGTTTTTCCTTCAACCCCTATAGGCAAATCCTGTAGGATGCCAAAAGGATGAAACCCACGGCCATCAAAGGCCTTAAGAATTGTCGAGGATTGATTTAGTGAAGGAGAACCAAGTGATCTCCAACACTGTATCGACATAATACATGTTGAAGCTCCCTCATCAATTACAGTCCGATGAATAGGCCTGTTTTTGACTATCACTAGGATCTGGAAAGCCATTTGATGAGGCAAACGCGGTGTACTATTTTCTAGATCAAAGATTATTAGGTTCGGGTCCTGAATATCAACAGCTCCTATAGCCGACAAAAGTAATTTTCGCTGTGCTGGGCATGATTGCAGCACTTCCAAAGCCGACATTGCCGAGGGTGAAACAGCTAAGTCCTCAACAATGTTATAATTCTGGGCCGCTCTCGCGTGTGGATTGAAAGCAGACTTTTGAAGTATACCCTTGGCGGGCAGTTTGATTACTAAGTCAGGATTAGGTTTCTCGACCTGTAGCGGATCGGAATCGGGAGCTGAGGTTGATGGATTAGAATGAGAAGATTCTGCTTCTTTGCCATCAACGGGACTTTTACTACCATAATCTTGCGATCGAGTCGCAATCCTTATATGGGACATCATCAATATGGGTTCTTCATTGGCACTCGAGGAAGAACCTATCATCTTGCTATCTTGATTTGGAAATGGATCCTTCAAAACAGCAGGAGTTTGGGAACCTTTGACGATTTTTTCATCCTCTGCTCGATGAGGGCAGTCTCTTGTAAAGTGTTCCTCTTCACAAATAAGACATGGATAACGAGGCTTGCGCTTTTCATCATTGGATTCCGCCCTTTCGGATTTCTCTTTTGAACTTTTGTCCGTTTTATTCTTCTTCTTCCCTTTCTTCTTCCCACCAGATTTTGATTTAGCTGTAGATGACTCTACAGCATGAATATCGGCGGAGAGTTCAGCGGAAGAATCTCCTGTCGGGGAATCAGGCAAGGTTATGATAGGAGAAGAATTCTTGGAAGACTTCTTCTTACTTTTAGTTTTAACCGTACCAATCATACCATCAGCAGTATGAGATCCCGAAGGAGCTGTAGCGATTTGATTTGACTTGGGAAGATCGGGGATCTTTTCGTGTAATGTACCTAACTGAGTATAAACTAAGTCAAGGTACTGTGCTTGAGCAATCACTTGCTCCTCAGTAACTACTCCGGCCTTAGCTACGTCTTCAGTAATCTTTGGTAACAATGATTTAACAAACCATTCAGCTAAGATCTGGTCTAGGATAAAAACTTTCACTAACTGCCTTCGACGTCTCCATTCATGAATATGATCGGAAATATAAGTGGACGTTGATTGCTTTAATGAAGTTAGTAACTCCATGCCATTATCATATCTGACCGACAACTTAAAATGAGTTAAAAACGAGGTAGTTAACTGGCTAAAATTATAAAAAGAGGCCCGTGGTAACTTAATATACCACTTGGCCGCAAGACCAATGAGAGTGCGCTGGAAAAGATGTAAGCAGATCGAATCATCTGAGATGGAATTAGAGGCACACCAGAGGTGGTAAGTCATCACATGATTCGACGGGTCCTCTCCAGATTTACCTTCGAACTTGGGAATGTCACTAAGCAACTTATTTGGCATTGGCGGCCAAAACGGAAGATAATTAATTGGATCGTTCGTTAGGCGCGACAAGTCTGGTAAGTCCAAAGTTGCGATAAACGGTAGCTACCGATTAGGATCCCTAAAACTCTGGGTCATGAGACCAGCCCCAGGAGGAGGATATCCAGGATAACTAGGAATAGGAATTGCGTTCGGGATATTGTATCCTCCTGGAAAACCAGGATTAACCGACCGTACTGGGGTTGTTGAGGTTGTTGATAAGTGTACCGAGGATACGGTTGATACTGATAAACTGGCTGCTGGACAGCAGGACCGAATTGGTACTGTCCCTGGTACGGTTGATAAGTGAATTGTGGTTGACTTGTGACAACCGTACTTAAACCAGGTTGTCCTACAGGCATCTGAACCGTAGTTTGAATCGTGGATCCAGACGATGGTAAAGATGTCTGAGGAGTAGATACAGGAACAGTAGAAACCAGAGCTGTCGATACTCCAGAAGTAGGTGGGGTAGATTGAACAGATGTCGCGGCAGTTGCAGCAGTCGTTTGAGATGGAGTACGACGCGCAGTAGGCCCAGACTGAGAAACTACCGAAGGTATAGAAGTTTGAATATTAGACTGGACTGGTTGCTGGGGTGAACCAGAAACTAAGGGTTGTCCAGTTTGAGATGACAACTGTACATTTGGCTGCAACACCTGTTGAGTTTGCGATGGATCCCACACTATGTTCATTTCGGGGTACTAACCCATAACAGGTTGAGAATATTGAGATCCAAAACCAAGTTGAGGATAGAATTGATAATTGAAAGGTACATTTCCCGTTCCGTGAACATAAGATTGACCTTGGGGTGGTTGGAAACCTTGATTTGAGTACTGACCTTGGGGTAGATACCCTTGAGGCATATACTGATACTGGGGTTGACCTTGAGGTATAAATTGATATTGGGGTTGACCTTGGGGTACATATTGAGTCTGGGGTTGACCTTGAGGAACGTAATGTACCATAGGCACGTACTGTCCTTGAGGTTGCCCCCCAGATGCAAATTGTGTACCTTGAGGTTGCCCCCCAGGCGGTAACTGGCTACCTTGAGGTTGAGAATTGGGAATAGAACCTGACATCATAAGAACGTCTTCTACGCTCAACGGCTTTGAACCATTGCTTCCAGTGAATAACCTTTGTACAATGGGTTGAGGAGATGCTCCCGAAAAAGTACCAGAAAGTGACTGATACCCAGAGGGAACAGAAGGACCGTCGTACAAAAAAGATTCAGGCGATTGAGTAAACATGGACGACTGACCTGACATATTTACGAGAGCATAAAAACCCCTAGGTGGATAAGGAGCACGAGGTGGTGAAAAACTTAACACTGAGTTGTCCAAATAATTAGTTAAAGAAAGATACCAAGTAGTACTTCTAGGTGGACTGTAAAAAATCGATTCACGCTCCCTTAGATCAATAGTAGGTTGATTTTCAGGGATAGGGATGCCTATTTCTTCTTCCGGAGCAAGTTCTTCAATAGCTATCAAACCAGAAGGAAGATTTTCGGTGATTACTCTTTCTACCCTAGGTGAATTAGGAGCACTAGAAGTTGGAGAGACAAACCCCGATGTTGGAGTAACAAGTTAAGATATCTCAGGTTCTTCGCCTATATCACTAGTAGATGAAAAGCTACCAGCAAGTTTGGAAACCGAAATAGCTTCAGGATTATAACCTATTTCTAGAGTTTGGTAATCAGGATGAACAACTAACGAAGACTCTCCTTCTTCAGGTGACCCAACTTTACTGCCACTAGGAGTTATGAGGACTTTCAAACCTTCGTAATGGCCCGGGACTTCTTCAGGAGGTTGGCCCCGAAGTCTACGAGACTTCCTCAACAAATCAGCCACGGTTACAACCTCAGGAGACTGCCCCCGAAGTCTACGGGACTATCTTGGTAATTCAGCCACAACTAAAAACTTTTAACTATTGCACACGCAAACAAAGTAAAATCTCAAAGCAAACCGCCTAAAGTCTCTAAAGAACCAAACAAAATTCGAATCACACACCTAAAGAATCTAGGGCGTCAAACCACACACAAACAGTAACTTTCCGGACCAAAAACACTAGTTGGTGATGAAATCCAACATCGCAGAATTCAGTACAGAAATGACGGGTGGAACAGTTACCCTGACAACCTGCTTAATGAATAGACTGGACCAAGTTCCTCCACTTTAACCGTCTCAAGTGAAGTGAACCCCCTAGAAAATCCAAGTGAGTCTAGCCAACGTCTGCTCCAGGTACAGTGGGATCTTCCCTCCACCGTCACCTTAGGAAGAATCCTAAAGATAATAGTCACTAAGGTCACCAATAGCAACAAATATACCTGGGGGAACAGTCTACGATCCGATACGCACGCAAGGGCAGAGTAACAAGCTCAATCCCCTTGCCGGCTCCTTGACAATAATCCAAGGTTTACCGACAAGTGACCCCAGGCTCCTCGACAATGGTTAATCCGAGGTTTACCGTTTGTAGTACGTGCATATCTGGCGTCGTTCTCAATGAAGGAGGATTGATTCCCTCACTGGTTCGGACACGATCTTGTGCTTCTCCTTTAAGAGGAGCTTTCCCAGAGCATAAATGTAACAATTGGATTTATCCTACCGCAAGATAAGCTACTTGTTTGTTTTTACTGTCTTGGAGATTTAATTACTCTCCTACTCCAAGACACTAGCCTGATCTATGTTGGTGTATTAGAGCCCTAGTAAATAAAAAGTTACTAAGTTAATTTTACTTTAAGCGTTATTTTTTATGGCTTTTCTTAAGGACAAAAGGTAGCGGAGATGAAACTTATGATGTGTAGACTCGACTCAAATCCACTAAAAAGATGCACCTAGGATGAAACAAAACAATCTTTCCTTTTCAAATGAATTCCCTAGCTAAGAGAGTTGGAGAATGCAAAATTTATAAAGACAACTTTCCTAGCAATGAAAATCAAAGAAAAAATCTCTTTATCTTTTCCAAAGCACACAACACAAGACCACTAATTATTTCACGAAAACTTCCTTTCTCTTTTCAAAGACTTCAAACGCTACTAAAACAAACTTTCTTCAAAGAGATTTTGTATTTTTCCTATTTTAACAAAGCATGTAAAACTACTTAACAAAAATCAATTTTAAGATCTATGAAAATCTAAGAGAAATTTATCTAAAAGCAAATCTAATGAGGTAAAAGCCTACAAAATATAATTCCAGGTTGTTTTACTCAGTTACAATTCAACCAAGGACTAATTCATGCAGAATCATAAATCAGTCAAAAACAAAAATAAAAAGCTCTTGTTCTTTTTCTTAAGAATGAAATTCACAGCTTAACAAACAAGCCTTCTCGAAATTCCGCAAAGAGACAACACAACGGTAGGTTTCTCAAACAAAGGTGGATTTTACGAATAGTCTGACTCCTAAGAAGACTGAAAAGACCAGGGATATCCAAGGTTTTTACAACTTATAAATCCAGAGTCACTACAAGACCAATACAAAAATCAAACCTAGGGCTAGAATTTCTATGAACTTCACTAAAACCCTTGATGCTAATGAAACAAGCCTAGATGAAAACTTCTGACAGGTAACCAGTGGATCTGGGCAGCAATAAATAAGATATAAACAAAATCTAATAGGTAAAAAAGGAAAAAATTGAAATTTTCTAAACTTTTGACAGGGTACGCAGGCAGCCCGTTTGCACAGGTGCGGCCACGCTCTGTGTGCAAAGCAGAAGTGCGTACAGGTACGCACTGTGCTTAACGCAGAGGGTGCGTACTTCTCTCAAAAACAAGAAAAATAAAAAACTAACTCAATCCTAAGCTATTCTACCCAAATTCACAGTCAATCAGTCAAAAACTAGAAAGAAATCAAGGTTTCTCAAATCAAAGTATCAATCAAAAGAGAAATCAATCAAATCCATGGATTCCCTAGTGGAGTCGCCATTTTGTCATGCGGAAAGAGTCAATTTTGCGGACAAAACCGACCTCCCTAGAAACTAAGGTGTTTCTAGTGACAAACAAAACAATCAAGCACTATCTTTCCCTAAATATGCATTTAAAATAAAAGCGACCAGGTGTTTAAGGCTTACCTTTAGTCCAACGCTGTTTGTAGCAGCCAAGCCTCTCTGATCCAGATGAGCTCCTTCTCCTTGAAGCCTGCATACACTAACAAGCAAACGATTACATAGCACCTAAATAACTCATATAATAAAACATATTCATCATAAAGACCAAGGGGTTTATGAAACAAATCATATATAACAACTTGTTGAGAAAAATGAACTTAATTGTATTAATTGGAAACAAAGGAAACCTTACAACCAGTGCCTTGGTGTTGTGCAGGTCCCTCCCAGGGTCCAGCAAGAGTTCTCCTCTACTTTGATCAGCTCACCCACTTCCAAATGAAGCTAAGAAAGGAATGTGATCTCTTCTCTCAAGCTCTATAAGGGAGTCCTAATTTCACCAGCATCTACCCTTAGGAATGTTCAGCTTTCAACCTCCCCTCCCTCTGGCCCAATGCCTGTATTTATAATGCTTTGGAGGAAGTTAAACAGGTCCACCATCAATGGGATAAGCCCCTCTTTCAAAGGGATAGCTCCCCTCTTCATGGGATAAGTTCCTCTTTCATTGGGATGCATGAACCATCTGGAGGCGCTCAATCCACGTCAAACCATCTTCTAGAATGCTCTAGAATCGATCGCAAGTAAGTTTTTTGAAGTAAAACTTGTGCTTTTTGACTTTTACAGGGGTACGCACCCACCCCTTTACAGACAGAGCGTACAAGTACGCAGGTATTATGTACTTGAGGTGCGTGCCCGCAGGTAAGAGTAAGAGAAAGTGCGGAACCAGAGTTAAATTGATTTTTAAAGGCTTTCTCTCTTTTTTGGAGTTTGACATGAGGAGCAGAGGTATAATACTTGCCAAGGAGGACAGTATGGTTATTGATGGAGCCATACTGACTGCAAATAGTCATGGTGACAAATTTTAGTGTAACAGTTACCCCACCTTTGTACACACTGATCATGCAGCCATCAGGTATCTGATGAATAAACCCATTACTCCTCATCATATTACAAGATAGCTTTTGCTACTTCAAGAATTTGATATTACCATAGTAGATAAACCAGGGAAGGACAACATGGTTGTTGATTTTTTGTCTAGGTTAGAAAATATTGCCGAAGGTACACCTATCGAAGATAGCTTTCCTGATGAATATCCCTTTACAATTTCTGCTAACACTTCATGGTATGTAGATATTTCTAACTATCTTGCTACAGGGAAGGTACCTCGTCATTTGTCATATAAGGATCAACAGAAAATTCTTCATCATATTACCCAATATTCATGGATGGCAGGATACCTCTTCCATACAGGGGTTGATCAACAGATTGGGCGCTGTGTATCAGAGGATGATATCTATGAGATATTGAAGGCCGCCCATGGTGGACCTTGTGGAGGACATTTTGTAGATAAAAGAATAGGCCACCAGGTGCTGCAAATGGGACACTATTAGCCTTCTATCTTTCGTGATGCTAGAGATTATGTCCGAAGATGTGGCAATTGTCAATGGATGGGACAACTTGGGAAATCAGATGAATTGCCATTACAACCCCAAATAGTCCTTGAACCTTTTGAGAAGTGGGCCATCGATTTCGTTGGAACCATCAACCCAAGTTCTCACTAGAAAGTCCACATCTTGTTCTGTATTGATTATGTGACTAAGTGGGTGGAAGCTAGAGTGGTTGCAAAAGAAATAGAACAAGTGGTGGCAGATTTCCTTTTTGAAGAAATTTTTGCTGATATGGTACCCTGAGAGAAATTGTTTCAGATGGAGGATCACAGTTCACATCCCACATGATAGAGAGGCTTATCCAGAAATACGGGGTTAAACACAGAGTAGAAAGCACAAACAAGGTATTGAAAAATATCTTGACAAAAACTATAACAATTCATCGCCGGGGTTGGTTGCAGAAACTTCCAGAAGATCTTTGGGTGTATAGGACGACATGGAAGAATACAATTAGGTTTTCACCATTTGAGCTAGTCTATGGGAAATCCCCCTTATTTCTAGTAGAGTTCGAGGTTAGTACAATCAAAACAGCTTTGGAAGTGGGATTAGACTTATCAGAGGCCCAGAAACACCAGTTGGAACAACTCAATGAGTTAGACGAGATTCGTTTAATAGCTGTCTAGAGAACCATTTGCTATCCAACAGCAAAGAACGAAATGGCATGATAAATTTATCAAGAAAAATGTGTTTCATATAGGAGAATGGGTATTGCTCTATGACTCCTGGTTTAAATATTTTAAAGGAAAGCTTCACACTCGTTGGATGGGACCCTATGAAGTGGACACTGTATTCAATAATGGAACAGTCAGATTGGAAAATTATACTTCCTTCCTAGTGAACAAACACTGTCTAAAGTTATACGACCGTCCAACTTCTAAGGATGCCTTCATCAAACATCTTTTTGATACATTTGGTTTGATGGTTGTTGGTGCAGAGAATACTTCCTCTGCCTTTTGCTGGAAAATAATAATAATAATATATATATATATATATATATATATATATATATATATATATATATATATATATATATATATATATATATATATATATGTATATGTATATATATATATGTTGTTACTACTTGTTGTCTTTTTGCAGGAATAAGAATCGAATTATAGCAAGGGGAAATTTTTCAAATAATAGTCATTGTTGTTACTCCACCATTGTTGTTACTTTGTTGTTGCTGTTACTCCATCAGTGTTGTTACTCTGCCGTTGTTGTTACTCCACCGGTGCTTTTACTCCATCGGTACTGTTACTTCACAATTGTTGTTACTCCACTGGTGCTGTTACTCTGCTGTTGTTATTGCTTTGTCGGTGTTCTTACTCCGCCGTTGCTGTTATTCCATCAGTGTTGTTACTTAGTAGTTTTTGTTACTCCACCGTGCTGTTACTCCACCAGTGTCATTACTCCACCGGTTATTTTTGTTATTACTCCACTGCCAGGTAGGTCGCCAAGTATGCCTTCATTGACTCTTACAAATTTAATTAAAATATTCCAAAAAGAGACTAGTACATGTCGCAGACAACCACATCTAAGTTGGGCGGGGGGGTTCCCGTCACAAATAAACAACGGTGTACCTAAAATCGTGATCATATCACATCATTACCAAATCCAATGCAAACAGAAACCAAAAATCATGAGATTTTGTAATCATGATTCCTGTGCATTGGAATTTGAAATCGTACACCAAGAACTTTACCAGACATTTCCCCAGTACGATGTATTCAATCACAATAATCATTCACCTGTACTACCATATCCTGCCATTATTTTCTATGTTTTTCAAGGTGTACCCATTGTTATTACCATTCTTTTACACCGCAGCCATCGTGCTAATATTATTGCCATCGTCAGTTGGGTTTTTGTTACTTTCCCCCTACTAGCCGACTGTATCCATCGTGTTGATCCAATTCCTACAACGATGGGTGGGTTGGCTGTGTGCCATGATCCGGAGGGCATGACAATGGTCCGAAACAATCAAGAAGTATGGAAGGTTTTTGAAAATGCAAGGTGGAACGTCTATTTCGATAGATTGCAGGGGTTTAACAAGGCGATTGCAATTGAATTTTCACGCAATTTAGAGAAAGGGAGATCTCGGGTCCGGGGGATAGAAATCCCTGATACAAAAGAAACCATTGCAAAAGTCAGCAGGTTACCCCATCAGGGGAAGGAATGGTTTTCACGAAGAACCACCCTCCTAGAGTTCCTCGAAGCATTTCTACAGGCTAGAGAAAATGTTGTTCAGAAAGGCCATGGGTATGACCCAAATTCATTACCACACCAATGGGGTAAGGTAGTAGGTTTTGTAATGAGATACATAACCTACGGGGGGGGTATACCACCATATTTAAATATCATTTCAAAATGTTGGCTCACCTCTAGTTCCCACAGTCGGAAGCCTTCTTATTAGATATGCATTTCTTCTTGTTAAAGAGTATCCAGCTGATGGTGCACTCTACTCGGCGTTCACGACAAGTGGTAGCAGTCATTACCAACCATGGTCTAGTCCGGCTGTTAGTCATGCATGTAATCGACCAACATCAAATTCTGTGGGAAACATTTTGGGATTCTACAGAGGAAGAGATAGCAGCTACTAGAGCCACTAGAGAAGAAGAGCTGGAAGTGATGGAGGAAGGAACCAGAGTAGAGGATGAATACATAGATTAAGAAGAACCAGAGGAAGTGGAGATTTAACCCGAGGGGCTAGAACAGATTAGGAGCATGAACCAGAGAGGATAGTTGAGGATATTCCACAAGAAACAGCCTCGACCGCAGAACCGATGGAAGAAGAAGTGTTGCAGCAAGGGGCCAATAAAGAAAAGGTCACCAGTACCATGACCGAGGCTGTCTCTCAAGAACTAGCCTCAACCATGGAGCAAGTGGAACAATTCAGTAGCACTGTAATAAGAGAAGAGGGACCACATCAGGCTGAGGTGGAGGAATTCATTAATATTGCAGCTGGGGGTGTCCCACAAGAACCACCCTCGACCAAAGAACCAATGGAGGAAGATGAACTAGGACAAGAGGGGCCCAAAATTGAAAGAACCGTGGGGCCGACAGAAGGAGAGGCTATGGGAATAATGGATGGAATTGACGTGATGATGCAAGAATCCATTTTTATCAATGACGTGCTAGGAGAAATAGTGCCAGCATCCTCTTTTCAAGTAATACCGGATACAAAAGGTGGTGTTACACAAGAACCACCATCAACCTATCCAACCCAGGAGATTACAGAAGAATTAAATTGTGAGACTGATGCTGCTCCACAAGAACTGGCGTCAGCCTCAGAACAGGGGACTACATAGGCAGGGGTTTCAAACTAGAGCAGAGATGCTACAGATATAGGGAAAGAACCCAATGTCACAAATGGGGTCTAGATAGATCAGGTAGGAAAATTATTTCAATTTTCCTCTTACTTCTCCATTCCAAAAGGGGCAAGGGTATCTCGCTCTTCCCGACACGTGGAGGAGGATGTGGCTGTTCCACTGATTTTGAAGTTTGTTGGGTCGAATAAGGAACTAGATGCCATAGGTTTGTTGGCCACGGACCTCTACAGAGACCTTTCCCAGGAACCCGAAATAAAAGAAGAGGCAGGTGTTTTTTAAACTAGGTAACTTGGAGGGGAAATTTTGGCTAAACCACCAATGGACACCCATCATGTGAGCTCACCACCTATCGAGATAGCTTCACAATAGGATGAGGCATGAGTTAGTAAGGAAGTGGCTACTCTCTAGGAAGAGAGAACAAGAAAAACAATCCCATCAGTTAACCTTATGGATACTCCCTTAAGTAATCCTCCACTTGTCAAACCGGCTGCAGTACCAGATGAGGTGGTGGTCAAACAAGAATGGGTATAATTGTGTGAACAATGAAGGCTACATATGAAGCAGAAATATCAGTTGCAATTCAAAGAAACAATGTGGCTCAAAACAAAGGTTAAGAGGTTGAGAAGGTAGATGCACCGATTGAAGAAACAGGTGAAGAAATATAAGCGTCGGGCTAAGAAGACCAAAGCCACAATGTCTGAAGTAGGGACACAGGTAGATGGAGTGGCGACAACCTCAGTTGCCACTCAGACAGACCCTATAGAATATTTGTTTGAAGGTCATGAGTTTTCTTTGACGGGTGAAGTACAAACCTAGAAATCCACCACGGCACAATATCAGAATGAAGCAAAGAGAGCCCAAGAACGAGCATCCACATCTATCTTTGAATATGTGGAGAACATTGATATAATGTGATTGAGGCATGCCAAGCAGCAATGCATGGTGGAGCGGCTGGAAAGGCAAGTGGTAGAGTTGAAAATTGACAAAGAGTAGACGCTCCATTTAGCACAGGAGGCGATGGCATGTCGCCCTACCGCTTCCAGTTATTCTTTATTTTTGCATGAACATTTTCTCTTCTTATGTTTGGAAAGTATCCAAAAAGAAATTAGTCATGAGATTGAGGATGGTGTACAGTTCCTCTGGATAATGAGAGCCCATGATGTGCCAACTCAGCATTTGATCTGTGAGCTTTACATGCACGGGTATCTCCTACATGTTGAGAGAGAATTTACTCTGGTTCCATATGTGGGGGACATTCATTTAAGGGTCGTCACCTCTTACACTTTCAATCAAATAAGCTGGCAGAAGGCTTTTGACACATTTGAGTCAAATCATGCCACAAAGCCTTTTATGGTAAGAGGAGAACCCGAGAAATAAGTGACTATGTATAATAAGCACACTACATTTTTGGAAATTATGGGAAATAAGGAACGGATGTTGAGGACACAAAAGTGGTGCATCAATCTCTATGTAAAACAATTGTTCACATTCCAAGCTGAGGCCTTGGATAGTTGTCATAAAAGGTCGATGATGGCACCCACATCTGTTTGGAACAGAGAACCGTTTGGAGCACAAAATTTTGCATGAGCACTCAGCAGGGTGCCAAGATATGTGGCATGCATCCAAAAATGTGGGGTCTAGTGGATGGGAGTTTGATTTCAATACCCTATCCTTTGGTTGCCAACAGAGCACTACACCCCAGCCTATAATGTACCAAATGATTGGTGGAAGGAATTTCTTCTTTCGTAGGGGTTTAAGGTCCCAGGAACAAAGATGGCGGAGGAATACGGTCTCGCTCGGCTTCATGAAGCACACAGCTTATCCAACCCAGACCTACGGAGACAGTGATATGCACAAGGGTGTGTAGAAGGCTAGTTGGGGAGAGATGTTGGGTACCAAATTGGCCTATCATTTCCCTGCATTTCCACTCCTATGTTCATCCCATTTTGTATTCATTCGCATACATTTACTATGCAAAACTATGAGGTAATTCCCCTTTATTGTCTCTTGGGATATTTAATTAATGAAGTAGAGTCATGAGGGTTTTACCTATGCAAACCACTAAAATATTTTACGACCATAGATTATGGAGCGCAGGTGTTGACCTCACGGCATATCACAACAGTTCTGCAATCCATAGCAGCTGATTGACTAAGATGAAACAACATAACTCATTTGCAGTTGTTCTCAGCTCGTTTTGGATCATTCCTATTCTTTCTCTCTTCACACTAGTTCTGTGGTTGAATTGATGTATATCTTTGGGCATATAGTTGTCAGGTTTTGGGGAGAGATGTTATTCCCCTTTGTATTGTATAAAATACGGGTCGTTCCTATATCAAAGCTAGCCAGACCTTGCATTGTATTGTAACAACATTGTTCAGATTAATAAAATACAAACCTTTTTGCTGATATATCTTACATTGTGAGTAACGCAACCCTGATCAGAGAGTTGGGCCCGCTCTTCTGATCAGGTTCTGCGTATTTTCTTATTATGTGTGTATTGTTTATTGCTATGTTTATTTCTTGATTGCTGTTGCAAATTTGTTGTTATGTGTGTATTTTTTATTGCTGTGTTTATTTCTTGATTGTTGTTGCAGATTCTTTAGATAATTGTGAATACCTTTTTAAGTTATGCAATTGAGTTTCTATTTCTGTTTCAACAATGGGTTGATTTGGTAATCACGAACCCTTGGTCAATGACAAATTGTAACCATGTCCTTGCATATACCTTGCATGTTGCCTTGAAAAGAATATGCACCCAGATTGATACATTAATGTAGGAAAAGGGGTGGATAAATTGTTCATACCTGGACACCAACAGGTTGCAACTTTGATGATGTGCGGTGGATGATGAAATGCAAGGTCCCTTCAAGAATTCATCTCACTTGGGAGACAAATGAACATTGTCACCACCATCTTGGTGTGACATCTCATCCTCAGATGATTATTGTTCCTCAAATTGTTTAGATTGTTCTCCAAAATCCCTTTGACCATATCCCAATCCTTGATACTTTTGTTTGTCTTCAACCATGATTGAATTGGCGATCCCTTGGCCATTGATATCAAGGCCTCCTCCATCATAACCCATCTTAAAAAGAAGATTCATATCAACTCCTTTGGTATGTTGCTCAAATGCTACAAAAGACGTGTTATGAACATAAACACAAGGAACTGCTCTTGAAATTATTATTACCTCCTTAAACTTTCCATTTATCTTTCCAGCGTCTAATGATGATGAAGACATTGCAAATCACTCTAGCCACCCAAATTTTCCAACTAGAATATGGTGAGAATCTTGGAGATGCTTGTAAAATGCACATGCATCATCATCCACATAAGGTCCATAACCACTGTGTGAACCATGGCCACATATTGGTTTCTTTTTTTAGGTGTCTTTTTGTTGTCATAGGAGTGGAACTTTCATAAACATGTTCCTCAAGCACATGCTACAACAAAAGATGCATATGCCTCTTCTCCTCTTCAGTCAATTCTAGAATTATTCTCAATTCAATGTTCTCCATACAAAGAGCCAAATTCATCTCCTGTAGCTCATGGAGAGTCCTTTTTCCCATTCTTGCAAGTTGCTTAGATGAGGCTCTGACACCAAATGATCTGAAAATGGAGGAGGTGATCAATTTCCTCTTCTCCAAAAGCATGGGCCATTCTCCGATGCTTTGCAAGGAAAAATGCATCTTAACACAAAACAAGTTTTCCGAAAAGTTTCTTCAAGTTATGAGTTAGTTTTCACATGTAAACTTAAGCATATGAAACACAATATTACATAACTCATATAGGAATACATGAATATTAGAACAAAGGATTTGTTACGGAGTTCACCCCTCCTGGGCTACATCTCTGGGCCTTCCAACATAGCTAGACCACTCCATATATTCAGTTAAAAAAGGAGTACATAAAAGTTTGTTGATAAGCACGTGGTTATTTCCCCTTCAAGTAAATGTTCTCCTGCAAAGAACTCTCACATAAACAACATGATAAACTACAGTCATCATGAAAACATTAGCAACACAAGGCATCTCCTACAAAGACCCTATACTCCAACTGAAATTAGCATATGTGAGTATTTAATCACTTCAATTCCATATTGAATGACAAATATAAAACTTTCCTCAACAAGACATAGTGAGAAAAGTATAAAAGAACTGAACCCTGCAAGTAATAATTGTTGCAGTAAACTTCTAAAGGTACGAAAAATCCTGCAAATCCTTCTCCATGCTCAAACACCTTCAAGAAGGGCTCCAAAACACTGATTAATGTGCTAAAATCAACAAATAGAGGTCACCATTAGATCCAAAATTTCCAAAAACCCCTAGGTAGACTCTTCTTGAGCTCCAAAAGGAAAAAAAATCACAAAGACATGGCTCTACCAGCTCTCCATGTAGTTTTGTTGTTATTCGTCCTACAAATTCTCCCCATTTTCCGCTAACGAGGCCACAATTTTTCCCTCTGTCAGTGCAATTTGTTGGATAATTAAATTCGTCCAATAACCCTTAAGGGCGAAAAGCCAAGCCACATGGGCCATGTGGCTACAGGCTAGGCCTTGATGCCCACCCCCTCCGACCTAGCACCTTAATGTTTGGCATGTGGTCTTATCAACGTTGATGTGCTTAGGGGCTAGGGCTAACCGTCTGCTCCCATTGTCAAAGCTCTCATATTTACCATGTCAGTCCTATGGGTGTAAACAAAACTAGGGGTTGGCCCCCTTGTTTTCGTGCTTGTCGGTTAACGCTCTCCGTCGACCCTACAACACGGTCCTGTGGGCACCTCATGGGACTTGGGGCTAGGGCTTTGAGCTAGCTCCCAAACTTCTCAGTGCCTATGTTATCCACCTCCATTCATGTGCCATATTGTGTGACCATGGGTCATGGCTAAGACCTGAAGCCTTCGATCTCAAATCTGCAGTCACATTGGGTGCCATAAGACTTAGGGCTAGGAGCTTAGCCTCAACCTTTTTCCCAAACATATAATGTGCTAAACTTTAAATAATAATTATTACCTATGCTTATCAACACGTGGCGTATTGGAAAAATACTGCAATGAGACCCCGAAGGTCGGGGGTTTGAGTCCTACCTGGGGCTCTGTCTGACCATACCAAAAAAATTAATATGCTCTCGGGGTGCCACGTGGCAACCCATGATTGGGCCATGTGGCACCACTTCATTGTCTATACCCAACCAATAAAAAACAACCAAAAATCAATGAACCAGAACCTACTAAATGTCAACACCCATTTGGTTCGTACCTGTTGGAAAATTATATATTACAAAGCAATGGAACACATAAAATATTGCAGAAATATAAACACAGAAAACACACAAAACAAGAGAGACACAGATATACGTGGTTCACCCAGTTTGGGCTACGTCCACCCCGAACTGCCAGTCCTTCCTTTCTATTATCCAACAAAATGAAGAGACACAACCTATAGCAAATCCGCTGTAATATCCTCTGTTTTCTCTCATAGTCTCACCTCTCTGTTTCTCGCTCACCGAATATGCATCTATCACACAGCCTCAAATACAATGCCCTCATACAAAGAGAGGGGTTTCCTTCTAGGGCAAAAAACCCTAAACTAAACATAAGTTCTACCGTCAGATCATCCGCCTAATGAACGGCCTAGATTGACTAGAAATTACTATACTTTTACAAGGCAATTTTACAGTTGTTTTTAGCTTCGGGGGCACTGCCCCCGAAACCCCTCGCCAAGGGGGGGCTCCCAAAGGTCGCAGCTTCCCCCCGCTGGACCCCCCTGCAGTGAATATTTTACTGGCGGCGTTGCTGCCCCCATTTCGAACTGGGGTCCAATGTGGTGATACCTTTGAATATAGAAGATAATCAGGCTCCACACCCAACAATCTCCCACTTGGAGACTGATTGTAGCAACTCCACCGCTGCTCCATTTGCTGGACAATGAATCCTCTTTGGACTTGGCTATTTCTCATCTTCATCGTCATCCTTGAAGACTAATTGAAACTGAGAATATTCTCAGTTTCTCCCTGGTTACAACTTTTGTTAGCATATATGTAGGATTCTGGCTAGTGTGTATCTTTTCCAGCTTCAACTCTCCATCTTCCAACACTGATCGTATGAAATGGTACTTGAGCTGTATGTGTTTAGTCCTGGAATGAAATGCTGAGTTCTTTGCAAGATGAATGGCACTTTGGCTATCACTGTATAATGTGTCGATATCATGCTCCTTACCCAATTCACCCATAAACCTTTGTAACCAAATCATTTCTTTATTAGCCTCTGTAGCAGCAACATACTCTACTTCTGTTGTTGAAAGTGCAACAACACTTTGGATTTTTGAAACCCAACTGACAGCTGTTCCCCCAACAGTAAATACATATCCTGTAGTGCTCCTCCTGTTATCTCTGTCACCTGCCATATCTGCATCAACACATCCTTGTAAGGAGATGTTTGAACCACCAAAGCATAATGCTTGATTTGTGGTACCTTTCAAATATCTGAGAATCCATTTCACTGCCATCCAATGTTCCTTTCCTCGACTGTTCATGTACCTGCTTACAACTCCCACTGCATGTGCAATATCAGGCCTTGTGCAGACCATTGCATACATTAAGCTTCCAACTGCTGATGCATATGGAACTTTAGACATATAATCCATGTCTTCTTGGGTCTTTGGGCACATTTCCTTGCTAAGTTTGAAATGGCTAGCAAAAGGTGTACTAACTGGTTTTGCATTGTGCATGTTAAATCTTTTCAACACCTTTTGTATGTACTCATTCTGAGACAGTGTTAATTTACGATTTTTCTGTCTCTAGTTATTCTCATACCAAGGATTTGTTTTGCAGCTCCCAAATCCTTCATTCCAAATGAATTTGCCAATTTTCTTTTGAGCACATTTATTTCCTGCATGTTAGATCCTGCAACAAGCATGTCATCTACATACAATAACAATATAATATAGCTGCCATCATTTTGCTTTTTCAAATAAACACAATGATCAGAGTGACATCTAGTATAACCTTCTTCAGACATAAACTTGTCAAATTTTAGATACCACTGCCTTGGAGCCTGTTTTAAGCCATACAAGCTCTTCTTCAACCTGCACACTAGTTTCTCCTTCCCTTTCACCTCATATCCTTGTGGTTGCTGCATATATATCTCTTCCTCCAAATCCCCATGGAGAAAGGTTGTCTTTACATCTAACTGCTCAAGATGCAAATCTTCAGCTGCTACAAGACTTAAAATGGTTTTGATTGAAGTCATTTTAACAACAGGAGAAAATATTTCATCAAAATCAATACCTTTCTTCTGTGCAAACCCCTTCACCACAAGTCTAGCTTTATACCTCTGTTTTCCTCCATCTTCTTCCTTCAGCCTGTAAACCCATTTATTCTTCAATGTAGTTTTTCCTACAGGCAACCTGACTAAATCCCAAGTCTGGTTATGCATTAAGGAGTCCATCTCTTCTTCCATGGCTACCTCCCACTTCTTCCTGCTTTCAACCTGCATTGCTTCTTCATAACATTCGGGTTCACCAAAATCAGTCAACAATAAATAATATAATGAAGGAGAGTATCGTTCATGGGGTCTACTTATCCTGGTAGATCTTCTAACACCACTTTCAGGTGTTTGGGTGCCTGTTGTTGTTGTGGTGGTTGCTGTTGTTGTGGTTGTTGATTATTATTATTTTCAGGCACCTTTCCTTTTTCAGTGATTTCATCAAGAACTACGTATTCCTTGTTTTCCTTTTCTTGTTTCTTTTCCTGCAACTGATTCTTATACAAGACCTTTTCATTGAATATTACATCTCTGCTCCTAATGATTTTGTGATTTTTGTAATCATATAAGCGATAACCAAAATCATTAACACCATATCCAATAAAGGTACATTTATTTGACTTTGCCTCAAGCTTTGTTCTATTTTCTTTATCAATATGGACAAAGGTCTCACAACCAAAAGGCTTTAAAATAGAGTAGTTTACCTTTTTACTTGTCCATGCTTCCTCTGGAACACCACCATCCAAGAAACTTGAAGGCCCTCTGTTTATTATATAAACAACAGTATCTACAGCATCTGCCCAAAACTGTAAAGGCAATCCTGCATGCAATCTCATGCACCTTGCACGCTCCATGATTGTTCTGTTCATCCTTTCTGACACACCATTTTCTTGTGGTGTTCTTGGAACTGTCTTCTCTCTGCGAATTCCATGCTCTGAATAGTACCTATCAAACTCTTTGCTGCAATATTCACCTCCATTGTCTGATCTAAGACACTTCAATTTCTTTCCTGTCTCAATCTCAACCAAAGCTTTCCATTTCTTGAAAGTATCAAATACATCAGATTTATTCTTAATACAATAAATCCAAGTTTTTCTAGTTGCATCATCAATAAAAGTAACATAATAACGAGAGCCACCAAGAGATGATACCTGAGAAGGTCCCCATACATCTGTATGCACAAGCTCTAATTTTTCATTCTTCTTTTCTTTCCCAACTCTGAGAAATCTGACTTTCTTCTGTTTTCCATAAATGAAATTCTCACAGAAGTCCAAATCAACATTCTTCAAACCTGGAAACAAATTCCTTGAGTGAAGAATCTTCATCCCCTTTTCACTCATGTGTCCGAGCCTATGATGCCATAATGATGCATCTGCTCATTTGGAAGTTAAATCATTAACAGAGTTAGAAATACCATTGCATAAATACAATGTACCAACCTTTTCGCCTTTTGCTATTAAGAGGGCTCCTTTGGTGACCTTCCAAGCTTTATCTGTGAAAGTTGTCACACAACCTTCACCGCCTAACTGCCCTGTTGAAATCAGATTTTTCTTTAGATCTGGAACATGCCTGACATCCTTTAATAGCCATTGGTTTCCATTCTGCTGTTTTACAAGAACCTTACCCATTCCAACGATTTTACAGGGTTTATCATCACCCAGACGAACTTGTCCAAAATCTCCTTGAACATAGTCATGAAAGTATTTCTTATCAGGTGTGGCATGGAATGAAGCCCCTGAATCTACCACCCAAGAATCAGTAATATTTTCAAAAGAAAGAATCAAAGCATCTTGTAACACCTCACCTGTCACATTTGCTTCATGACTGTTTTCTTGTTGTGCATCTCTTTCTTTTCCCTTCCGAGATCTACAGTCTTTCTTTAGGTGTCCTTTCTTTCCACATTTCCAGCACACTATCCCCGATCTGGACTTGGATCTGCCTTTCCTTGATTTACTGCGATATCCTGAGCTCTTTCCTCTTTCCATTTTTCTTCCTCTAGACTCTGCACTCAAAGCATTTCCCGATGTCTCACCATAGCTTTTCCTTCGCATTTCCTCGCTAAGGATAGCACCGACAACATCATCAAACTTTAAAGTACTAGATCCAGAAACGGAGTTACTAATGGCCATTACCAAACCATTCCAACTTTCTAGTAATGAGCACAAGAATAACAGAGCTCTAACTTCATCATCAAAGTTTACCCCTACAAAACTTAACTGACTTGTAACTGTATTAAAATCATTTAAATGGTTTGCAACAGATCCACCTTCTGACATATTCATATTAAATAACCGTTTCATAAGAAATACCTTGTTTGAGGCCGAGGGTTTTTCATATAGTTTCGACAACGTCTGCATCAAACCCTCTGTCATGGTTTCCTTCGAAATGTTGAAGGCGACTGACGCAGCAAGGCACAACCGTATTGTTCCGAGTGCCTTTCTATCGAGAAGGATCCATTCTTCGTCTTTCATACCCGTCAGCATCTTTGTTTTTCCGCCCAATGGTAGGTATAGATCTTTTTGATACAGATAATCTTCCATCTGCATCTTCCACAGCGAGAAGTTTTGGCCGTTAAATTTCTCGACCCTAAACTTACCATCTTCCGCCATTGCTCCCACTCGAACCAGGAACCCTTCTTTCCTGCGAGTTTATCAGCCAAATAGACCTTCGGATCTGATACCAGTTGTTGGAAAATTATATATTACAGAGCAATGGAACACATAAAATATTGCAGAAATATAAACACAGAAAACACACAAAACAATAGAGACACAGAAATATGTGGTTCACCCAGTCTGGGCTACGTCCACCCCAAACAGCCAGTCCTTCCTTTCTATTATCCAGCAAAATGAAGAGACACAACCTATAGCAAATCCGCTGTAATATCCTATGCTTTCTATCACAGTCTCACCTCTCTGTTTCTCGCTCACCGAATACGCATCTATCACACAGCCTCAAATACAATTTCCTCATACAAAGAGAGGGGTTTCCATCTAGGGAAAAAACCCTAAACTAAACATAAGTTCTACCGTCAGATCATCCGCCTAATGAACAGCCCAGATTGACTAGAAATTACTATACTTTTACAAGGCAATTTTACAGTTGCTTTTAGCTTCAGGGGTGCTGCCCCCGAAACCCCCCGCCAGGGGGGGGGGCTCCCAAAGGTCGCAGCCGCCCCCCCCTGGACCCCCCTGCAGCGAATATTTTACGGGCGGCGTTGCCGCCCCCATTTCGAACTGGGGTCCAATGTGGTGATACCTTTGAATATAGAAGATAATCAGGCTCCACACCCAATAGTACCTACACTATCACACTATTGACTTAGCTGTATGGTCACCCAGTCAGCTGTGCAATCAGCTACCTCCTCCTTTTTTAGCTAATGGGCCAAATGATCAGAATGCAATAAATTAAGCATACCATGTCGAATTGAGGTGAAATGAACATTGTTGGACTCATAATGATGAGCACTTCAACTTGATGTTAGTTTCACGAATTTCTGGGCACTTTCAGTTTTGCGCTAAAATTTGGTCACCTGATCATCAAAGCAACATTTGTTGTGTGAGTTGTATATGCATGACCTTGCCTATTTTTGAGATCATTCTTTTAATTTGAAACCTTATGTGGGGAATGTTCAATTGAGGGAATTTGTATATTTTTTACAAAATCAAGTAGACTGAAAGGTTGCACATGATATTGTAATAGCCAATGAGGGGTGACTAAGGCTATGCATTAGAAATGATCCCAACTCAAATAAAGTTGTTTCACATAGATACAATAAGATGTGGTTATTTCTAGCCACCAAAACGTTGTGAATGGATCATAGATATTTTGTTTTACAGAGATGACTTGGGAATATACAAGGGAATTAAATCTAGTGCATTAACAAGAAGCAGGCTAGGATGAGATCTTTGTTGACAAGAGTTGAAAAAGAGGACCCCTTTTGTTATCAAAAATTTATGCAAGCTCTCTCCAGGGTTCATCAATATATGGAGTGTATTAAGAGAAGTGACATAGGATAGGTTGGACTTAGATTCAAGTTTCCTCTTGTTTGGCTTCCAACTTATTAGTATCAACATCCATACCATATGTCTAATAAACTCTAGGAAACAGATTGGGTCCTTTCCCAAGGCTACAGGGCTAGACTAGAATATATTGCAAGATCTTATGATCTCGCCAGACTACACTCTCAACATATTAGGAACCAATCACAAGGGTCTGCATGAGGACATGCATATGCTTAAGTTGGGGAAGATGTTATGCCATGGAATTGTCATCTTTTTGCATCTATTTTCCTATTTCGTTTTCCTCATTTTTTACCAACGCAACCACATTTTACTACAGTAACAACCTTTATTCACCTATGTCCTTTTCCATATGTAGCTTTCTTAGTCTAATTCTACTTATAATTTATCATAAAGAACTACTGCCTCAGGAAATTTTAATTATAAAACTAATAAATGAGTTGTGTTCAAGGTTAAGTGGTCTATTAGAGTTGTTATTACAGGATTATGATTGTGGTTTCATTCATAAATTTGGAACAAAGGTTATGTGAGTTGTTGTTGATACACAAACAATTTTCCTTGTGCATGGTGTATTTTACTCATTAGTAATATGGATGGTATTTAGGAGCACATCAAGTCAAAGTCAGTTCAACCATCGAGAGATATTCATGGAGCATACAGATCACTTAGTTAAGATTCTTTGTAAAATCATTGTAATTCAGGGAAATTTTTACAGCTTCACCCTTGCCATGAAAATTGTTGTATGAATCATTAAAATATATATACTTTTTAATATCACACGAGAATCAAAAGATTCTTATGATGATCTTCTTGTTATATTCGAAAAATTATAAAGAAGACAACTATTTTCAAGCATGAGTAACGAAGATTTTAGAAGATAAGACTGGAAAGAAGGGGGAAGCACAAAATCTCTATAATATTGATGTTATGTTAATGATAATACCAACCTCATGGCATTATATCTTTCTTTGAGTAGCCTGTGTGCCGTTTAATGCAACATCTCCCGTTGAGGAGGAAGGGCCCTCCTCCATGGAAGGGATCACTAGTTAATTAGAGTATAGTAAATATTTATATTAATCCTTCTCAGTTATGTGATTATTGTTATCATATATTTTATTTATGAGTTATTTATTGCAGAGAGATTTTGAATGGTTCGAAAGCATAGTCCTGGACCAGTCCCTCATATTAGTGTAGAAGAAAGTTATTTACTTTTTTGTTACATATTGGATTGAAATTTCTTTGAATGTGTGTGTTCAGCATTTGATTGAGTGATTTATGGGTTGCAGGAGTGTTGTTTCCGAATGAGAGTGGTTGAGTAAACAATGTGGCTTGTGCTATGGTAGTGTGACTCTTTTCTAGTTATGTTGAAGAGTGTAAAAGTTTGAAATTTTTTTGAGAGTGAGTGTACAATTACATTGGTTTGAGATTCATTCTTCTAGTTAACATTTCCCCTGGATATATTTTATGTGATAACATTAATTCAAGCCTACCCATGTTGATAATTAATGTAGGAGTGGATCTCTTGCTCCAATTTAAAGGAAAAACTATTTCTCCCTTCACATGGTTAGTTGTGAAGCAGTCTATTTGAGGAAGTTCTTTGGAGATTTATTTGAGCAGGTCCTAGATAGTACATGATATATTGCAACAAAAAGAATGGGATCCAATTAGTAGAGAATCATGTATTTCACGACAAGTTTAGGCATATTGAGATCATGTACCACTACATTCGAGACATGGTACAAAGAACAAATGTATGACTCCATCACGTTTCGACTGATGAGAAGATACGAGACATACTCAACAAGGATTTTCTAAATGGGAATTTCTTAATCTTAAAAAATGAGCTTAGACTGATGGATGTGATTCTCCCAGGCAAGGGTCCCAGATGATCGAGAACATTGAGGATATCTCTTCCACCTTGTTTGAGCTCCCAAGGAGAGAATGGAGCATTGAGGGCTCTTTGGGTTGTGGTATCTCTGTACAGTAGGATGTTTTTTATCCTTACGCCTATGGTAAGTGGTATCTCACCTATTGTCACTATACGGTATGCATGATCCTTGTCATTTATGACAAGTTGGGTATCTACCTCTATCATGATTAGTAGAGCTTACCTCAGTATGCATCCTACCCGCAAGCTTGGATTGTTGGGATTTCCTCCCCATCTGGCTAATGGGTTGAGATGACTTGAAATGGTGTGATCCTTGCATAGCAATTGAAATCTCGCTTAAGTATATGGATGCAGGTTTTCTACCACTTGATTCTTGAGGGTCAACGTGGGAAGATCAACAAACATTGGGATGGTTGTGATCTCTACCCTATTGCTGATGCCTAGAAATGTCTTGGCTCAACACGTGATAAATTTCCCAGTCAGAGTCCCAATTAGACTCTTTTCTGTTGTGATAGCAATCCACTAGTTAAAATGGGTTTCGAGTTACCCGAGTCCTAGAACTAGCCTAAGTTAACCTAGCCTATGTTACCTAAACAAGTATGTACAATATGCGTAAGAATGACCTTCGGTCTACTTATGAGTGATGGTTATTCAAGAGTAGAAAATCAAAGGGAAAAGGAGTCAATTGTATGATAATGTTTTGTTGAGATTGTCTTTAATGATTTGATTGAAACCAGGGCTCAGTCAAGCCACTATGATATTTTCTCCTTCGCAAGGAGACTCAAAAGAATAAAATAATATCAATTGAATGCAAACAAAGATTAATGTTAAGATAGAAGAGAATGAAGTGGTATTCTTTGTGAAAAAAAGAAGGATAACCTTACTCTCAATCAAGGAACTAAAGACGAAACAAGGGGAGAGAATTATGATTAAACCAGTTATTAGGATTTACTTGTAAATCTTCAAAATGATTTGGAGATTTACAAATGGTTTGCACATTTGCGCAATGAAATGACCTTAATAAATAATTATTAAAATAACTTCAACCATATACCTCAAGTTCAATCAAATAATGTGAACTCATTATAAGATCGACATCAAACTAAGGAAATAATTCCTAAATTCAATATAAAATAAAACAAAAATAATTTATAATAGAAAAATAAATTATTATTTAACCTTTTACAAACTAATCTCCATGAACCTATTAAAAATTTAGCATTGCAAAAATAAAAAATTTCATTTTAAAGATACTTCACAAGTCCAAACTTATGAAATTAAAAATAAAAAATAAAAATTTATATTATTATTATACTATATTATTATTGCATATATGAATACCATGCACTATCATATTACAATATACATACATACATGGTATATAATGAATTATATATATATATATATATATATATATATATATATATATATAATATTAAAATATATGGTGCATTATGTATAACATATAAACAACATAAAAAGAAAAGAAAAACACTTCATCGTGGAACCACGATGGTTTTGAGGAACCATCGTTTGAATGGCTTAGATGAGTCATCAACTAGCGTGGAGAGGTCATGGAGCATGAACGAGCGGGCAATTGCATGGGCCATCGTCGAAGTGATTGACATTTTCGATGGTCATCGTAGCACCTTTTTGAAACCATTTTTGTTAATCATTAGAAAACATATTGCAATGGTTTCGGTTTAAAATATTTGTGCTTTTGTTTTTTTTAAAGTGTTTTTTCTTGGCATTTTTTGTTTTTTTAAATATGTTTTGTCGTTAAAATACTTTGATTCCCTTTTGGTAAATTATGAATATTATGAAATGTCATAAAGACATTGAAACAAGTTAAAACTGAAGGGAATTCATCAAAATATTTTGTCAAGATGACAAAACCTTTAATTTAGAGGTTGAATTCAAGTCACTGAATATTCGAAGGTTGTTGGAGAGCCGATGATAATGGATGACATTGTAACAAGTTATGATGACATGGAAAACCAAATTTTATCAAGTAAACCAAATGCGATATGGCAAAATGGTACCAATGATGCAAGTGTAACTCTGAGGGAAGTAATAATAAAGTGAAGTGACACAAATGTCCCCATGTGAGAAAAGGGGCAATGCGGAGAACGTCACTTAATGCAAATGCAAAATAAGGCCAAAAGCAAGAAAAAATGAGAAGCAATTTGTCCAAAAGAAGAAGGGTCCCCATTAATTCTAAAAGAAACACCACTACCAAAATGGGGGTTGTTGTAGCTACATGGAAAGTTGTATCCCTCGTTCTGCCTAAACAACAAGATGGTTGTGATCCTTGTTGGTAGATGCATCTTTCCCATTGTCACTACATAATAGGATGGATGTGATTGTTACCTCTTATAACAAGTTGTATCTTGCATGTTGTCATTAGTTAACAGGATGGATGTGATACTTGCTGGTAAGTTGTATCTTGCCTATTGTAATTGTATAGAGGGTTGTAGCTTGAGCTCCCTTATGATGTCAAATTATTCTTCTTTTAAATCCGAGAGTGTTCATCAAATGATAAAAGATGAGAAGAGATGAGAAGAAATGGCATTTGACTTGATGATGACGAGAAATTTGTGATGGGACATATTTTGCAGTCAGGAAATTTCTCCCTAGCTAAGAGGATGTGTTAATTTGATACCTCGGGGATAAATTCCCTTAATTGGAAAAAAATCCTCATCTAGAAAGACCCAAAATTCCCCTGGAATCACTTAATTTGGTTAAGGGAAAGTGTATTTTTAAAAGGAAAACCCACAATGCCATAAAATAACAAGTCAACGTAAAGGGAAATTATCCCTCCTTAGACACATATAAATACAAGTCAAGTTTCTCTCATTTGGAAATCACTCATCACATATTCTTCTTCTTCTCTTGGACGTTCATGCATCTGAAATTACAGATATTCTTTCACATGTGTGAGGAGGAGAGAGTCCCTTTGAGTAGGCTGAAATATGTCTTTGACCAATGTTGATTTTTTGGAGTTTAGGAGAAGTTTGAGTTATTTTAACTTGGTATTTTTGGATTGTTTCAGACATTGGATTTCTAGGTATGAAAATTGTGATTTTCTTGGCACTTTGACTATGGTTGATTTTAGATCTTTGGCTAGGGTTTCAATAGCCTTTGACTTTGACTTTGACCAAGTTTGAAGGAGAATTTTGAGATTGTTTTTGGAGCTCTTTGACCATCTTGGAAGACCACATTAATTGGCACACAAAACAAGGCAATATGATCACTTTGACTAGGGTTAACCACAAGGTTTTACTACATAAGTTTGACCATAGATTTATATCTCCATTGACCAAATTTGACTACTTTGTTTGTGATTGTTTTGACCTCTATTTGACTGAAAAAAGAGGTCGAGTTTGCTACCCTTTGACCGAGCTTCAATGGAGGTGATAACCATTGACTTTGTGAACTCATTAGGACTCGTTTGAAAATTGTTGACTTGGACATAATTGCAGAATTTGTTAGTTAAGGAAAATTGAATTTTTGAGGCTCATTATTGGTTGGATATTGGTTTGTCTATTTAGAGAGTTAAAGGTTGAGTTTGAATCAATTTTGGATTTGATCATTGTACTCTTTATTGAACATTTTATGGCTATTCAATAAGAAGAAGAATTTGAAAGGGTTTTCCCCCTTATGGGGCTTTTTCCCTAATCTTTGACCAATCTTGGTGTCTCTTGTCATTGCTTCTGATCGTCTCTTATTGTTCATTACATTTACCATTCATTACTGGAAGATTGAATTGATTGCTAATTAAGTTTAATAATTGGGCTAAAGTGATTGTAACAACATAGAACATTGGAAAATTATTAGAAAGCCAGTGATGGAAGTGTGGTAGAAAGGGTGAGAAGAGAAATTCAGTATGTAGGGGTCTATTAAGTAACCTGGGACTATGTCAAACCATGATTTCTTCCTCCACAGTGCACATAAAGCTAGGATAATTTTTTGAAGAGATATTTCGTCACTTATTACTCTGACATTGTTATGTGTACAAATTACGGTGAATAATTGAAACTACTCATGAAATTTTAATGTAAATCACAAGACACAATCCTACTTTACTGTGTTGCATGTTTCAATTCACAATTTAGAACATTAATCACAAACGGGCAATGAGAAATAACACACATGCACATAGTATTTTTCCAGGGGAAAGCAACCTACTGAAAACCCCTATGTATGATTCCATTAATTTGATGAATAAAGATGTATTACAATTTCTACCTCAATATGAGCTCAACCTATGAGTGAATAACCTATCTCTCCGCTCATTGAGAAGATCTGACCCAGACATAGTCAATTTTCTCCACTTCTTGAGTCCATATTTCCTTGTGAAATTCCTGAGCAAAATTAGACCCCTATTATTTAGGAATTTCCTTCCAAAAGGTTGCACAATTCCCAAGGTTGATCATTTGATTGCATGCAACACTTGTCAAGATTAGTCTACAATTGATGTTACATTGCCTTGGAATCTCTACAACAGCTGGAGAACTCGAATTTTCTGCATGAACTAGCTATTTTGGGCTGAGTGATTATTTAACTGGATGATCACTAAGTTAGACTAAAGTCCCACCATGCAACTAACCCTCCACTAGTTCCTCCAATAGTTAGAACTAGTTCAACTGAAAACAACTTAAAATAATTTACCTTTATTGCTACAAATTAGAAATCACACATACTTAATTGAACTCTAACTCCTCTAACTCAAATTTACTTAGCTAACTGAGTGACAAGGGCCATGTCACACAAGTTAACTACATCCAAGTTGTCTGTTGATGTGGAAATTTGAATTTTCTCAATTTGACCAAGGAAAAGTCAAATTGAGACTTTCTTGCTACATTCTTCAACGCTCCCTCTCAACAAGGAAGAGATTATCAACCACCCCTATCTTGCACCTATGGAACTCAAAATTCCCTCTTGACAAATAATTTTTCAAAATGTCAGCATCTTATTCCTATGTCAGAATGTATTGTAGCAACATTATTCACCTCTGCACACAATCCTATAAATGGTGATACCAGATATCTATATGTTTGGATCAATTGTGAAATATAGGATTCTCAGAGAGCTTGATGAAGCTCTGATTATCACAATAGATCATAGTTGGATCCATCATTTGATCGAATAGTTCCACAAGTATCTTTCTCATCCATATCACCTCACATGTTTCTTGACTTTAAAACATGTATTCTACTTCTACCAAGCTAAGTGCCACAAATCTTTGCTTCCTATTGTACCAGGAAACCGATGCAGAACCAACACTAAAAATTCCACCTGATGTGCTCTTTCAGTCAGATGGATTCCCTGCCCAATTTGGATCTGTGAAGCCACATGAATTCACTCTATCTGTATGTACGTACCATAATTCAAACAGGGCTGTGAATCTGAGGTACCAAAAAACATGCTTAATTTCCTTCCAAAATAATTTTTTCGCCTAACCATAGCTTGGCTTAGATAGTTGACTTCGTATCACATATTTGGTCACATGTTCACAAGATACAACAGTGAACCCACTAGTTGTTGATAAATGGTAACATCCACCTCTTAACCTGAAGTGGCATCCTCCTTCCAATAGTTGGTTGATATAGGTGTCTCCATGGGTTTACAACTCTCCATGCAAAATATTTGCAGCATATTGTTTACATAATTTCCTTGAGACATATAATTCTCCATCATCTTGCCATAATTCCAACATGAGGAAGTAGTGAATGAGACCCATGTCCTTCATTTCCAATTCCCTTACAAGGTCCTTCTTACAATATTTGATCAAATTCTCATCACTAGTTAAAATCAAATCATCAACATATAAAACAATAATAAAAAATTTACCTTCTACCAATATGTGATAGAGGTTTGCATCCGCTTCACTTTTGGTGATGCCCAAACTAGTGAGATAGTTTTCGATCCTAGTGTACCAAGCACGAGGTTCTTGTTTGAGACTATAAAATGCTCACTTGATTCTGCACATAAGAGAATCCTGATCAAATGTCTCAAAACCTTCTGTTTTATCAATGTACACCTCTTCCTCAATAACCTTATTTACAAGTGTTTTTTTTACATCCATTTGGTGGATATTCTTCCACCCCCAGCGAGAGAAATAATTGATCTAATTGATGGATACCTTTCTACAAGAGCAAAGGCTTCCTCATATTCAATTCCCTCAACTTGAGAGAAACCTTTGGCCACAAATTTGGCCTTATATTTCTCTATGCTTCCATCTGTTGCATGCTTAACCTTGAAGATCCATCTTAAACTCACTATTGATTTATCTATTGGTCTTGGGTCCACTTCCCAAACACTGCTATTTACAATGGAATTGTACTCTTCTACCATCGAATCAACCCATACAATTTTATCTACTTCCTCAAAAGAGGATGGCTTAGTCTCTACAAACTCAATCATTATATCCATGTAGACAATGTACTGTTCAAATGACCTCCTCTGCTAGCACAAATTTGAAGGAGCTCCCACATTCTCATTCACATCTTGCACAAGTCTATCAACTTCCCTAGTTTTTTTTCTACCTTCTCTGCATGGTTCTGCTTGAGTGGATGTCTCCACTCTCTGCTCCTCAATTCATTGTTTCTCCATAACCTCCTAAGGATCCTCTGGAGCTAAAATATCCTCTTTTGGTGGGATCTAAAGCTCCATCTCAAGAGAGAACCACATCACTTTATCCTCATCAAACTTTACATCCCTTAGCACAACTATCATTCTGAGGGAAGGTATGTGCACATGGTAGTTGTGAGGATTTTGTTTGTAGCCCACAAATACCCCCAAAATTTTTCTTGGCTCTAGCTTCTTCCTTGATTATTTTGAGACATGGCAGTAAACAAAGGCTCCAAAAACCTTGACGTGTGACACATTGATATTTCTCCTTAAGAAAGAATCATCCAGTGTAATCATACTAAGAATCCAATGAGGACTCTGGTTCTAAAAATAGAATATTGTGTTGCATTCCTCTACCCACAAATGAAGTGGTAGGCCTTGGTCATGCAACATAGCCCTCGCAGCTCCCACAATGCTACGATTCTTTCTCTCATCCACCTCATTCTGTTGTAGGTTGTGGGGTGATGTAAGCTCTATTTGAATGGCTTCTTTCACATAGAAATTCTTGAATTCATTTGAAACATACTCACCTTCATTATTTATCCTAAGATCCTTCACCTTCTTATCACTTTCTTTCTCAACTAGTGCCTTGAATTCTAAAAACTTGGAGAATGTCTCATCCTTCTTAAGAAGAAGGCCCAACACTTACTTTAAAATTCATAAATAAAAATGACAAAATATTTATGTCTAGTAGTGGATGTTGCCGTGAAAGGTCCATAGACATCATAATGTATCATTTCTAGGACTGTGTGTGCTTTTATTTCTCAATCATGGAATGTAGATTTTTCATACTTCCCCAAGGTACATCCTTTGCAAACATCCTACTACTCATGTGCTCCTTTAGGGAGGTGTTGTAGTAGCTGCAACACCCTCCAAAATTTTGGAGCGTTCCTTGATTTTTCCTTTGATGGTTGAAAACAATTGAGCTCACCCCATGAGCTCTTTTGAAGTCTTTCCACCTTTTTGCTTGTTTGACCAGCAATCATCTTTCGACGTGTCTATTTCTTTGCCATGCTTCTGATCTAATTCTAGTGAGTTTGAAGGTATGTATTTGTGTGTTTGGGTTTTCTTCGCTATGTAAACATTCATTGTAGTCACACACAAATTTGTAAACAATGTCGCGCAAGTGTCATCACGATCGTCTGAGGTCTATCACAAGTGTCACACTTCTCGCTATCAACTCTAAGATAGTCTCACTGAGGACATGTTTTGTCTTGTTGTCATGGTGGTCTATTTTTTCTCATCATCAAGTATACTAGGTATATGCTCACAATGTTAGTCTGCACAAGTTTTCTTGCTTTAAACTCTTAGCCATTTTCCTAAAAATCTACCCGACCGGACAACCCTCCTCCACTGGACCCCAACTGAGTTGTACTGCACAGTATCATCCCTCAGTGACCCTTCTCTACTTCCTGGAACTACATAGTGTTTGAGGTTGTCCTCCAGGTTAGCTTCACTTCGTAATCCCGGAGGTGAGTAGGTTGTTTGCCTCCCAGAATTGTGCAGAAAATTCCCCCATGTCCAACTGAACTGCACATTTCTCAAGCACTGTCATCAACCCTCCTCCTTTCCTTCTCAAATCGTACACTACTCTGAGACCTGGGTATACACATTTCACAAAAATTGGGTAGACATGTCGAGCTGGTTATCTGTAGGCTTGCTCTGCACTGTTCCCAAAAAAAATGCACAAACTTACCCAGATGACCCTTGTTGTTTTGCTCTGCCCTGCCTCCATAAATTGCGCAAACATATCTGGCAGTTACCTTGTTGCCTATCCTACATTGTTCCCAGAAATTGTGTAGTCATGTTCAGCAGGTCCCTCCATAGCACTCCTCTATCTTCCCTCTAGAAATTATGCATTCATGACCAACAGTTGCTCTGCAACCCTACTCTATCCTCCCTCTCGAACTGCGTAGAACTACCTAGCATCCCCCATGCAACCCTGTGATGCTATCCCTTTGAAAAATCCGTAGATATTTCCTCCCTTAGGGTCCTACCTTATAGTTTACAATGGTGAATCTCACTGCACAATCCTGCCTCCTAGTGATCACTGCACATTTTTTCCTCGCAGTGTAGGTTTTCCTCCCATAATGCCTCATTCCAGGCTAAGTTGTGCTCTGCACTGTCTCAGTGAGTTGTCCTCCCTCCCTTTCACCTGGAACATAAGAAAAATGCATCATGTTAGACTATGAGGCTTTCAATTTGATGTTGTCCTGTCATGAGTGAATTGCAGGAACATATACACAGATAGATCATGGTGAGATGATGAACGAAATGGTGAAGGAGTGCACATGCTAGAAGACTTGCTTGTAGCTGGACGGACGTACCAAGAATATCAAGAAACAAGCAAAGGGAACACATGCATTGAACCATCAAGCAAGACCAAGACCATCAAATACCTCGTAGCACTATGCCATGCAAAGGAGAAGACAAATCATGTCATGAGTACATCCATCACTCAACAGTGCAGTTGTTCAACATGGACACCATAGTTAGCCAATACATGTCAGCAGTGCCATGTCGATTTGTGTCATGAGTTGTCCTGGCCACATCACCATTATGTGCCATATCTGTTGTAACTAAATATAATGTAAAGTGAAGTCCAATGGATACACATAGAAGTCGAAGATTCATGTTAGTTGAAAACTCATGGGAAGTTGAACAGTCATGAGAGTAGTCCAAGAGTCACAAGGGTCAAGCATCATCCTTGGCTATATATACCCCTCCCATTGTATGAGAAAGGAATTTTCACCTTGGCTCCTCCCACATAGCCTTGAGAGTTTGTAGTATATTCTTTGTGGAGCAAGCAGTGGCTCGAATGTCCCACTAGTAGGACTAGTGATGTATGGTGTATAGATGTGTCTTGGGACTTTTTATTAATTCAAAATCTTGTTTCAGGCTAGCACATTTCCTTGGATGTTTTTAAGGCTACTCTTTAAACATTTGTAATGCATGTTTTCTTAACCTGTACTAAGATAGTTGAACAACTTTGGTTATTTTAGTACTTACATTGTTGAAAATGTGTTGTATTGTTTATCATTGTTGTCTCGTTCGTGTGGACTACTCTACGGGACATTAGACAAACCATTCTTGTTTTCTTGGTTATAATGACTGTCACCCCCATGTGGACTACTCCATTGCAAGGTGTACGTGTTTTCCCTTGTACTTTAGTTTTAGAGACTGTCGAATTTGCTATGGACTACTCCGTTAAATGTTGGACAAACCCTTTTTGTTTTCGGGTGTGTCTCTCCCTGGGTGGTACTACTAACTCTCATATAAAGGCTCACTTTTACCCTCTACCTTATAGTAAGAGAACCCTGAAAAAAAGTTACATTAAGAACTCACCAGGAATATTCACCTCGCTTTTTAAAGATACAAGCATAACACTCTCATGTGTTGAACAACAAGAGCTAAGGAAAATTTCTTAGATAATGGTAACTGAGCCATCGTACCAGAATCCTATGCCAAATGGTGTGAGGTCCAATTGGGACTTCATACTGGGGAGATCCCCTGAATGTTGGAAGGTCCAACACCGTTAACATTTTTGGTGATAGAAGGAGGGCAACCAATAGTTTATGGTTCAGTGTCCTACCAAACCCACTTATATATCATTTAGTCAAGGCAGTAACAACAAATCCCTCTCCCCTACATGAAACTCAGAAGTTGGTTATTCCTCCCCTCACAGACCCGAAAAAAGAAATTTCATATCATCACATCCATGTTATCCATCCCATCACTCGTAAGTTTTCTAAAGTTTTTGGACTAACTCCAGGAGTGCACACTCTTCCCTCTTCACAAAGGAAGCAAAATACTACCACAGGAGTGGTAGTCTCATCTGTGGAGAGTTGGAAGAAGCTATTGAAAATGAAGAGAAACCTCCAGTTTTCCTAGAAGGAGAATAATATAACCTCTTACTCTTTGTCTCAAGTTCCGGCAGAGGTAGTGGAGGAGGCAGAGGCAGAGGCGAGCAACCAGATTTAGTGGTTGAACCATCAGATTCAAAAGAAGAAGAGAAGGAAAAAGAAGAGGACAACATGGTCACGACATGCAGAGAAGTTGTTAACAAAGTATGACCCTGACAGATCAGTGAAAGTAGAAGATCATCTAGACACGTTCTACCTACATCTGCAGACACTCGAGGTATGTTATGATGATGTGGCATGTAGATTGTTTCCATGTACCTTGGATGGTAGAGCCGCTGTATGGTACCACAATCTTCCTGTCAACTTGATTTAGAACTGGGGGGTGCTCAAGAGAATTTTCCTTGAGAAGTTTTTTAAGAAAAAACCCCCGCCATGTTGCTAGGAGAGTTGGGTAGTCTTAAGATGGAGTATAAAGAAAAAGTGAAATATTTTAACTAGAACTTTAACCGTATCTTGAACAAGTTCACTACAAACACCAAACCCCCTAACTCCATCACACTTGACTACTACATGCCTGCACTTCTGACAAGCATTGTGCAATTCATCAAGCAAGCTATGAAACCAACACTTTAGAAAAATTTCCAAGAGGCAATTGATGTGGAGAAATAACTACGTGCTATTGGAGTCATTGTAGATGACGAACTAGCAAAGGACTATAAAGACATGGGAAGGAGGTCTCAGGCTACTGTGAGTAGGCCAAAGGAAATGGAAGCAAGTGAAATCGAAGGCGTTACTCCTCTCATCAAGTCCTTGACAACCAAATTTTCCTAACACAAGCAGTAGACAAGAGAGACAACCGTGAACAGTAGGCCTCCCAGATTTGCATAGAAGAAGATCTCATCTTCAGGAAAAATAAGTAGTCACATGACCAAATCTACGTAGAGCCCTAACCTTGTGTTCAACCTGGATGCTAAGGATGGAACCAAGGAATGAGCTCCCTGGCTACACAGTTGACTAACCAATTTATAACTAGTGAGTAGGCTGAACTGGAGGTTGAAGATGCAGAGGAAGCTACTGCATCTGATGAAGCTCCAAGTTTTATCCATGTAATCAACATGTATCAATGTTCTAACACTTCCCAAAAGAAAAGCACTGAGAAGGAGCCTCTAAGTGACTGTCTGGCCCCAAAGAAAAACAGTTGATACAGTTTGAGGAGTCAAGGGGCCCCCACTATTTTTGAGATACCGAGGGAAAATGTAAGACAACATCTGCTCAGAACAGTTGATCCGCTGGTCAACTCAACACATAAAACACAAAGCAAGTTTGAGAAGATAGCTACAACTAAAAGCACATCCATGAGTAGCAAAGACAAAAGTAGCCCACCAGACAACACGAACAAAAGTCTACCCTTGGACTTCTTGGTGAGTCTTCCCACCCTAGATTAAAACATCGTTGAAGACATCACAAAGACTCATGCAAAAATCTCTCTTTATGAGTTAACCAAGATCACGGGTCAACAAGATATTCTTTTGTGTGTGTTTCTAGGAAAACTAGTGTCTTGTCAAACAACTAGCCCTCTAGGTTTGGTAGCTACCCTAGAAACAATAGTTTAAAGCAATTCAATGATTTCTTCTATGTGTAATAGATAAGAGAAAGATAAGGAACCAACCCAGAAATTCTGCTTAATCCCTTGCTTGCTCTCTCTCCCCCTTGACCGAGCTTGCAACTCCTCTCCGTAATTAGCCCGCTTGGAGATCACCTGCACAAGTACACTAACAAAGAACCGTCAAAGCATCATGATCTATTAAAACATAAACATTACAGAATCAGATGTATAATTAACAAATGATAACACTCACAATTGCACAATCATATGGAAGAAAACTTGAAGAACTTTATTAATAGAAGGGAGAATTACAACCCAGTTGTCTGATCCAGCATCATCCTCCCAGCTTCAATTCCTCTTCACCTCATGAAATAGCAAGATCACACCAACAATACAATACTCTTTCCTCAATTACAAACTATCAACACTTCCTTGCAATTTATAGTATTCTAACCTCTGGATCTCTTAGATGAGGTATCCATTTATAGATGTGTGCCAGGGTGTGAGTCATCCATGGGGTTTTGATTAGTGTCATTCCACTTGTTACAATTGTTTCCACTTGGAGATTTCTTGGATCTCTTACTCATCCCCGGGTGAATTCAGAGAAGCAAGTGGCATAGGAGAGGTTTCTAGAAGATTCCTTGAGCAACCACCTAGCAAACTGTCTCAGACATTTTTCCATCCTCACCCATCACACCCTATAAAAGGCCTAATCATTATGCATAACACCCTGGCAGTGTACCACTCAGTATGCATCACACCCTGCCAGTGGAGCAATCAGTATGGTTCAGTTTAGGTCATTTCTGGATGGTTTCTCAAGTGGAACTTTTGGGGAATGATGTAATCATATGACTATGTTCTTTTAGGTTATGAAACAACTCTTTTAGGGGTTGAAGAGCCCTAGTTTATCGACATATAAGTTTTAGGTTGATGTGCCCAAATATGTCTATAACAGTTGGCCCCTAAAGCATGAAGTTGTAAATTTTGATGTCGGGTGAAATGCTTTATCATGAGGATCTGAGGTTTCGAATTGGAAGGTGACCTGCATAAGTTACAATATAATACATCATCATAATATAATTTTCATGATCTAGCTGAGGGAGGCATTCCCATGCTCAGATTTATAAATTCATTTCATGTACATAGATCAGATAGTCGTCTGTAGATGCAGACTGGTGATTCTTCAGATGTAGAGTCATCATCCTTGGCTCGAATGACCATCTATGAAGTGCCTTTGTACATTTGATGTTTTTATATCCCTAAATATATCGCAGCTTAGATGGATGAAACTAGATCTAGGGTCTTCAAACTCGTTCAATATTCGCCCGATGTACAAGTCAATCCATGTGAAGAGATGCTTTGAAGTCGAACATGGAAAGACATTGCCTAATTACCAACCAATAATGTGAGCTGTTAACAGACGCGAGAGGAATCACCGATAATGATAATGACCCTCAAGGTACTACAATACAATTCACATGGTGTGAATATATGATCCGATGTCGAACACCACACAAAATCTTTCGGTCGAAGGCCATTGATGTCAACCTATCACTGGAAGTGAGAAACTTGCCATTGATGCATGCAAGCTTCAAAGCACTGAAAGGGGTGTTTCTAAGTCAACTTCTTGGATAATGAGCTGATGTCGAAAATAAGTGACTCGTCATAGGAGGGCCTTAATGTATCCCATATCTACGACACGAAATGAAGCAAATGATTTCTGGAGGTGAAAACGGACTGATGACACAAGTTTCAGGAATGGTAGTCATGAAAAAAAGAAGGTTGGAGGTATTGTAGTGGATGAGACATTAATTGGATTGTGGTTTCTCAACTGAATGACTTCTCTTGAACATGTCAGTGACACTGAGATGGATTGGTAGCATTAAGCCCAAAATATGGATGGTGTGAAAGACCAATGGTGAGATGACTGGTGAAGGGAATAACCCAACCCGACTCAATAATGGTGATGGAGTGAAAGTGTCATGTTTAAGAGTGACCTGCTACCATAAATTCTTCGAGTTTCTTCCCTTTTTCCCCAATCATTGTTGACCAGTACCTCTTTATTTTTGTCAAGCTTGAGGAGGATAACATATGCTTGTTCTATAATTCGCCCGTCGCTATGTTTTAACGAGTCTAGTGACAGTGAAACTCGGTCTTGTTTAGAATGGACAAGTTTGTTGCTATTGTTTTAATGAGTTTAACGACAAGGATAACTCGGTCCTTTTCATGTTTGGAGAGTTTGAAAAGGGACGAAAAGAAAATTCCATAAGTTCCTTTTTGTAAAATAATCCCTTAAGTCCGAAAAAGGATAAAATAATACAAAAGGGATGAGTTTTCCAATCACTTTAACAAGCCGAAAAAGACAAGCACTCGAATTTTTTGTGAGATAATCCCTCGGGTCCGAAAAATTATAAAATCATACATGAGGGATGACATTTCCAATCACTTTAATGAGCTAGAAAGTTCGGCGCTCGACAATCTTTTCATATTTAAAACGTTTGAAGAGGGTTTAAAGGAGACTTGATTTTTGAGGAACGAGTGGTGTCTAGGGTAGCAACTGGTTCCAGTGAATTTGGAACTTCTCAAAACATGGTGAATTCTATGAAGAGGGTGGATAATAAGACTACTCATCACATTTGTTCCTCAAAAAGGGTAAAACAACCAAGTGAAAGAGTATGATCGACCAAAGGGATGGAGGTGATGGGAGGTACACAACCAAGGCTCAAAAGGCTGATAGAATAGCAATCACAGAGGTTAATTTTTAAAGGTGGGTTCATTTTTTGACAATTTTGAACCATGGGAGAACTATGCTTGGATTCAGTTTCATGTTTACACAAGCTTGAAACGAACAAACTATGATCGGAGTCAGTTTCATTTTTACACAAGCTCGAAACGACAAAATTATGCTTATAAAATGGTTTGCATGCCCCCAGCATGATGAAAAGGAGAGTTTCTTGTAACCAGATGGAAATCACTGTGGTGAGGCAGGACAGTTTCGTCCAAAATAGACAAAACACCTCCTTGGCTTTGTCCAAAATAGACAAAGGTGAATGGTGTGTCAGACCAATCACATATCCACCCCAAGCTTCATTACATTCACTAGACTACTCATAGTTATCAGGTGGATGGAATGAAGGTTCTTTCACGAGATCAAGTGAAAGACTCGACTGGCATTTTACGAGATATAATTAGAGACTCGACTTTGAACTTGGGACCTTGTTTCATTTTTGAATGAGCTTGACACTAGTGCATTTTCCTAAATCATTTTTTCGCACACAAACTAGAAATGCTAAATGAAAATGCACGTATTTGTTTTTATTCTCCTTAATGTGAAAAATGCCAAAAAGGAAAACTAAATGCAACAAAGATCAGAGATATTTTACTCAAAGCGACATTTTCGACAATTTCTTCTTCAAAAGAGAAAGGAAGACTTCATGACACTTTTCAATTTTGAATAAAAATGATTTCAACACTTTGAATAAAAAAAATCAAACCAACTATGTGAAGAAAAGTTCAATAGACTATCAAAGGAAGGAAGAATTCACGACACTTCTCTTTTCGACACAAAACAACAATTACGACACTTTTTGTACCAAAGTGACAGATCGATTTAAACAAATTTTCGACAAGGGATTGTAAATGATGAAAAAATACACAAAAAACATCTACTAATCCTAATCTAATGGAGGTTGATCTATGTGATGCAAGTAGGCTTCAGTAAGGAGGCACTGTTCATAAGCAGCAAAACAACTAAACAAAACTAAAAACAAGGTTAAAAAAACGCCCAATTTATAGAATGGAAAAAGTTCAGTCATTCATTGCACTTGGGCTTCATAGAAACAGGGATGCATAGAACTTTCTACACTCAGTAGGTGTGATGCATACTGGGTTACAGTGACAGACAGTGCGATGGGCCAGGGAGTGCAACTGAAATGGGTTTTGGCTCAGATGTGCAACGGTTTTCAATGAGTTGAGCTGAGATTTGATGGACAGTAAAGAGTAAAGTATAGAGGAATGTCTTGAGAGGTTACTGGGCTACCAAAAGGTCATCTAGATGTGCTTGTAAGTCAAATTTTTAATTCATAAACTAAACTAGAGATTAACTGAAGCAGCATTCATCTACTATGCAATTGCAGAGCAAGAGTAGTTCAAAGGCTACCTGGCTGACTTCAGGCTTTGTCTGTAGTTTATGAAACAAATAGTAACAAAAAACAAACATCTATTCATTCCCCAGTGGAGTCGCCAATTTGTTTCTGGGAAAAATAGTGTCTTGTCGAATGACTAGCCCTCTAGGTTTGGTAGTTACCCCAGAAACAATAGCTGAAAGCAATTCAATTATTTCTTCTATGTGTAATAGATAAGAGAAATATAAGGAACCAACCTGGAACTTCTTCTTAATCTCTTACTTGCTCTCTCTCCCCCTTGACTGATCTTGCAACTCCTCTCCGTACTTAACCCGCTTGGAGAGTACCTGCACAAGCATAGTAACAGAGAACCGTCAAAGCATCATGATCTATTACAACATAAACATTACAGAATCAGATGTATAATGAACAAATCATAGCATTCACAAATGATAACATTCACAATTGCACAATCATATGGAAGAAAAATTGGAGAACTTTATTAATAGAAGGAAGAATTACAACCCAGTTGTCTGGTCCAGCATCATCCTCCCAGCTTCAATCCCTCTTCACCTCATGAAATAGCACTTCCTTGCAATTTACAATATTCCAACCTTTGGATCTCTTAGATGAGGGATCCATTTATAGATGTGTGCAAGGGTGTGAGTCATACATGGGGTTTTGATTAGTGTCATTCCACTTGTTACAATTGTTTCCACTTGGAGATTTCTTGGATCTCTTACTCATCCCTGGGCGAATTCAGAGAGGCAAGTGGCATAAGAGAAGTTTCTAGAAGATTACATGAGCAACCACCTAGAAAATTGTCTCAAACATTTTTCCATCCTCACCCATCACACCCTATAGAAGGCCTAATTAGTATGCATCGCACCCTGGCAGTGTACCACTCAGTATGCATTGCACCCTGCTAGTGGAGCAGTCAGTATGGTTCAGTTTAGGCCATTTCTGGATGGTTTCTTAGGTGGAACTTTTGGGGAATGATGTAATCAGATTACTATGTTATTTTAGGGTATGAAACAACTCTTTTAGGGGTCGAAGAGCCCTAGTTTATCAATATATAAGTTTGGGGTTGATGTGCCCAAATATGTCTATAACAAGGTGCACTGGGGAAAACCTCCACAGACAATGTTGCATACTCCAGCAAGGGACCAAGAAAGTCTCCTGACTCACTCGCATCTATGCTCAACGTGCTTCACATGGAGGAAGTGAAATCGGTCTACCCACTATTTTTGTTATCATTTGAAATATTTAAATTTAATGTCCACAACTCTTTGGTTGATTCTAGCGTGTCAGTCAATGTCATGCCACCCTCTATTGCTAAGTGGATTAATGTTCAATGAAGTAGCACAATTGCGCAGATCATCTAACTTGACAGAACATGTGTGTTGGACATTGGTGAACTTTGAGATGTGATCATTCGGTTATCGTCTGATGGAAAAGTTTACCAGTGCATTAACATTGTGATTATGGATATACCAAAAGCATACGACATATTGTTCAACAGAGACTAGTCTAGAAAGATGCAATGATACTTTTCTATGGACTGGTCACACTTATGGATTCCACATAAGGGAAGAAAAAAAAAATCTAGGTGTTGTTGAAAAGATACATGAAACATAACATGACACCCTTGGATGGTCAAAATGAACTGTTGGCTTTCACAAAACATATATTCAGCAATTTCTTTCTGGAAACACAACTGAGGTGTTATCTCGTACAACCAACCCCAACCCCACTAGACACACAGTTGGGTCTCCTTCCTTGCTCAACTGGTGAAAATGAAACTTGTAACATATATTGTAACAGTAAAAGTAGTAATGATAGTAGTATTAGCACGGAAGGCGGTCCTTGTACAGATAATATGTGGACCCTATATTTTGACGGATCCAAGACATAGGAGGGCTCTGGAGCCAGTTGTGTGTTAATAGACTCGTTGCAAAGGAAACACTTAGTCTCATGTCGCTTGGTGTTTGAGTGGAAGCACTCATTTTGGGCTTACAGAAATCCATCAGCCTCAACATTGGTGTGCTTAAAGTGGTAGGTGATTCAGAGATCGTGGTATGTTAGGTATGTAATACCATACACCATGTTTTACCCCATCTTAAGAGTTACTAATAAGAGGTATGGTGAGTCATTTCTAAATTCCAAGCCTTCAATAATACTTTGGTACCAAGAATGTGTAATGCAGCTACAGGTGCTCCGACAAATGTAGCTATTAGGATGACACCGCTTAGAGATAGATTTTCTATTGAAATTTTTTATAATCCTTCTATCCTTCATAACATCACTAATTTACGTGTTTTTGATGATGATCAACAGATATTGCATTTCATGTCCAACGCTAACGTCCTCAAGGATGCAGTGATAGAAGAAGATGAGCATGAGCAGTCTCTGTAGAGCACAGCTGATGTTAGTAAAGGCAACCTCATCCCTAAGGGGGTGTTATCACTCGAGAAGTTGTATGACCTACAAAACTACTTTCAGGGGCCGGTGAATGCAAAAATCCATAGTTCCACAACGTTGTACGAAAAAATCAACCTGGGAAGAGATAAAGATCTGAAGTTCATGAATCTCGGTACATGTTTCACAATAGAGGAGCAACAAGCTTTTGCTTGGCTATTCAAACAGTATCGTGATGTGTTCATGTGGAAGTACGATGGCTTGAAAACATATGACACATGAATAATCCAACACGCCATTCCAATCAAAGAAGGGGCCAAACCTTTTTAGTAGAAGCTAAGGAAGGTATATCCATCACTTGAGCCTATCATACAGAAAGAATTGACTAAGCTGTTGGATGCTCGGATCATTTATAAGGTTTTTCATTCCACGCGGGTTTCAAACTTATTCCTTGTCATAAATAAGTCAGAGGAGATCCGCCTATGCATTGATTTCTGAAATATGAATCGTGCCTCAGAAAAATATAACTACCCAGTGGAATCTATGGAGTACATATTACAGACAGTATCTGGAGTAGAGATGTTCTCTTTTGTGGATGGTTTCTTAGGATACAATTAGGTTCTGCTAACAGATCCTGATAGACTAAAAGCAACATCTTGTACCAAGTAGGGTACTTTCTCTTACCATAGAATGTATTTTGGGTTGGTAAATGCAAGCACTACATTTCAATTTGCAATGGGCATTGCTTTCCGTGGGCTCATCTGACAAAGCGATGTGATAGTATTCTCTAGACATTGGTCAGACCACCTATGGCATGACAAGGAAATATTTGATTGATGTCAGAAGTACGGCATATCCATGAATCCCAAGAAGAGCGTCTTCACAATGTCTGAGGGTAACCTCCTTGGACACATCCTTTCCAAAAGTGGGATCAAGATAGATTCTACCAAAGTCTGTACCATCACACAGATTCCTCATCCCTTGAATAAGAAAGCTATGCAGTCCTTATGGGGAAGATCAACTTTCTCAGAAAGTTCATCTCTGATTATGCACAAATTTTCAAACCCATACAAGAGATGACCAAGAAGGACGCAATGTACAGTTGGGGAAAGAAGGAAAAGGAAGCATTTTCCCAGATTAACCAAGCCATAATAGAGGCACATGTTTGCTTATGATACTTCACTCACTATTTTTCTCACTTAGAAAGACGAGTTGAATAATGAACAACCCATCTCTTTCATGAGTGCTAGCTTGCAAGGACCTGAGTTGAACTATCCTACGTAGAAAAATAAGCATACATTATATACAAGGTGGTTAAACATTCTAGATCCTACCTCTTCAAAAATCATTGCATTGTCTTTGTGCCGCACCTAACAGTCAGATCGCTTCTTGTTCAACAAGAATTGGGTTAGAGGTGAGCGAACTAGATGATTGGACTGCAAGAGTATGCTCTTAACATCCAGACATTTCACACCAAAAAGGGTCACGATCTTTGTAGATTCGCAGTTGAAATAGTACATTCGTTAGAGGAAGAAGAAGAGCTCATCGGGTAGGAGCAAGAAATTGAAATGTATAATATTGAGTGAGCTCCCCCATCACTTCACACGGGAACGCTTGGAATGTAGACATGCACCAGTTTCTTGAGCATGGCACCATGCCTTCTCACTTTTATATGTGGTAGAAGAGTGCACTTCGACTGAAAGCCTTATCTTACCAATTAGTAAATGGAGTGCTTCAGAGAAGACATCACAATGGTGTTTTTCTTAGGTGCCTGGAGGCACATGATTTGGAAAGGGTGTTATGTGATCTCCATGATGAACCAACCAAGGATCACCACGCGGGCAACACAACTACACACAAGATCATGTGGGTCAGTTTCTACTGGCCTACATTATTCAGAGATGCACATGCCTATGCCCACAAGTGTCTAGTCTATCAGAGATGTGCTGGCAGAAAACTAAGGTCAGCAGCCCCGCTACAGCCTGTTGTAGTGGGCGAAACATTCCAACAGTGGGGCTTGGACATCATTGGGGAAATTTTCCCACATTCGTCGAAGCAGCACTGCTATATCTTAACTGCTATGTGTTACTTCATGCAGTGGACAAAATCAGTTCCGCTGAAACACATGAATGACTAGGAATTCATTAGCTCCTTAAGACATAAAAAGGTATTGTATTAAAACATTCAACTAAATACTACCGATAGGGAAATGGTCTTGTTAATTCTATAAACAAAAATCTTATTTGCATCATAAAAAATACCATTTACTCTAAACAACGAAACTGACACTCCCCTCTGGTGAATGCTCTATGGGTTGACCGAGTCACACCCAAACCCTCTCTGAATGCCTCCCCCTACTTCCTAGTATACGAAAAATAAGCCATCCTCCTGCCAAATATCTACCTGCCTACTTTCCAATTATCCCAAGAATCCAAAGGCAAGTCGTGTATATTAGTTCAACGTAGGATGGAAACATTAGACGAGATACAAGAATAAAGGGTGAAAGAGAAAGAAAAGTTCACGCTCCACCAAAACCGTATCAAGATATGGTTTAATATGAAGTGTGCAGGGAGTACCATCTTCATTGTGGGTGAATTAGTCTTACAATGGGATAAACCCCACGAAGACGAAGGAAAACATATGAAGTTTTAGGCCATGTGAATTGGCCCATTCGCTATTCACGAGAAGTTTTTCCAACACATGTATTGTTTACAATCACTTGACAGGAAGATTGACACTCTCCCTGTTAATGGCCAAGACTTGAAATTTTATTTTCAATTATCTGGGGCTATGTCCAAGGTGATAGGAAAAAAGAAGAAGTCAAACTTCATGAACTTCCGATAAGGTCGATTATGATTCAAAAGTGGGTAACCAAACCAAGGGTTGTCACAAGTGTTTTCTCCGCTTATTTCATTGTTTTTATGTTATTTTCTTTCCTTTTTATACTTTTTCTTTATTGTTTTTTTCTTTCGTTTGTTGATTCACTCTACTTTTTTGTTCTAGTATTTGTTTTGTAAATAAGTGTTTCTTGCACTGCATTCTGGCTTCTGAATGTGCATATGGCTAAAGTTGAAAGAGTCTTGTGACTAGTGCTTGGCCAGTCCTGTGTTCTTCTTCTTTGTTCTTGGTTGTAACTTTTGGCCAATGAAATCTTGATAGAAAATACAATCTTTCTGTGAGTAAAGTTTTGGTCAAACCATGAACCCCTATCTAGTTTGGGGAACCTCATGCCTATGCTCAACTTTCTTCTCTTTGTCTTCAATATTATCCAACTAGTAGAAATAGAGAGGGAGGGAATCTAAACAAGAAAACCTGAATCAGAGGTCTTAAATTATTCTCTAAAGGAGCAACCTTTTATGCTCTCAATAAGTTGAGATCCCTCTTCTACTCCAAAAATAAATAAATGCCTATGCACAGTCCTCTTACAAAAAATAACAAAGGTGAAAAAACAGAAAGGCTTCCTGCGCAAAGAGGTGAAGCAAAAAACTCCACTGGGGTACTTTCTAAGCTCATTGGAAATGGAGAAATGTTTGTATTCCTATATGACTTTGAAAGGTTACTATCCTGGCCTACTAGTAGCAAAGCAACACTAGAGATTAAAAATTATATTCTACAAATCTTAAGCTTGCAAACCAAATTACCCTTCTTGCATTGAAACACTATGATCTACCTAAATTTTTGTGTTGTGTTCAACTGTGCTTGCACAAGGTAAATTGGGTATGTCTATGGGATAAGTGGGGAATTCTAAGTGATATGCAAAACAAATCAATGCTTCCCGAAAGGCCAAGGCCTTACATTGAAAATGAACAAAAACAGAGAAGTTGGTATTCAACTAGTATGTCACCAAGTGTTGTAGTGGTTGCAACACCCTCCAAAATTTTGGCTTGCATCCAAATTTCAAAGCCTTCCTTGGTTTTTCCTTTGATGGTTGCAAACACTCAAGCTCACCCCATGAACTCTTGTGAAGTCTTTCCACCTTTTTGCTTGTTCGACCAACAGTCGTCTTTCGGTATGTTGATAGCTTTTCCATGCTTGTGATGTAATTCTGGTGGGTTTGAAGGTCTATTTTCTTGATTTTTGGTTGTCTTCACTATGTGAACATCCATCATACTCACACACATATTTGTAAACAATATCACGCAAGTGTCGTCACGATCATTCGAAGGTCTATTACATGTGTCTCACTTGTCACTCTCAACTCCAAGGCAGTCTTGTTGAGGGCATTTTTTGCCTTGTTCTCATGGTGGTCTATGTTGTCTCACCATCAAGTATGCTAAGTATATGTTTACAATGTCAGTTTGCACAAGTTTTCTTACTTTCAACGCTTAGCCATTTTCGTGAAAATCTTCCTGACCAGAAAACCCTCTTCCATTGGACCCCGACTGAGCTACACTCTGTAGTCTTAGCCCTCAATAATCCTTCTTTGTTGACCAGAATTGTGTAGTGCTTGAGTTTATCCTCCAGGTGAGTTGCACCGTGCAATCTCAGAGTGAGCAACCTATTTTCCTCCCAGAATTACATAGAAACTTCCTCCCATTCCCATGGAACTACACATTTCTCAAGCACAGTCATCAACCCTCCTCCTTTCTTGTCGAAAGCCTGCACTGCTCTGAGACTTGGGTCTACATTGTTCCCTAAAATTGCGTAGACATGTCCAGTTGGTCATCTTTTGCCTTTCTCTACACTATTCCCAAAAATAGTGCAGAGCTGCGGAGATGACCCTTGTTTCGTTGCTCTACCCTACCTCTAGAAAGTGCACAGACATGTCTTGAAGTTACCTCGTTGCTTGTCTTGCACTGCTCCCAGAAATTTCACAGCAATGTTCAGTAGATCCCTCTACACCACTGCTCTCTCTTCCCTCTGGAAATTTCGCAGTCATGACTAGCAATCCCTCTGCAACCCTTCTCTTTCCTCCCTCTAGAAACTAAACATAAATGCGCAGCAGTCCCCCTATAGCCCCACTCTATCTTCCCTCTGAAAATTGCACAAACGTTTCCTCCCTCAGAGACCTACCTTGCAGCTAACACTGGTGACTCACACTAACCAATCATGTCTCCCAGTCATCAGTACACAATTTTTCTCGATAGTGCAGGTTGTCCTCCCAGAATGCCTCATTCTATCTTGAGTTATGCTTTGTATTGTCTCAGTGAGTTGTCCTCCCTCCCTGTCGCCTGGAACACGAGTACAATGCATCATGCTAGAGTAGGAGTTTTTGGATTTTATGTCGTTTCATGATGAGTGAATTGCAGGAACATGTACATAGATAGATCATGGAAAGATGACGAACGATATGGAGAAGGAGTGCACGTGCTAGAAGACTTACTTGCAAATGGATAAAAGTACCAAGCATATTAAGCAACAATAAAATGGAACACATGCATTGAACCATCAAGCAAGACCAAGACCATCACAGACCCCACAACACTATGCCATGTGGAGGAGAAGACAAAGCACATCACGAGTACATCCATCACTCAATAGCACAAAAGCTCGACATGGACACCACAATCAGTGAATACATGTTAGTAGTGTCATTTCGAGTTGTGTAATGAGTTGTCTCGGCCACATCACCATTATGGTCCATATTCGTTGTAACTGAATGTAATGTAAAGTGAAGTCCAATGAATGTTGGGCTAATTTATTGACTAAATTAACACAAGTATTTAATTATCAATCTGGGTTTGTAAAACTTGGAGGAAAATCCACTGTATATGGATATCAGATATAATCAAGTTTAGAAGATAAGATTTGGAGATCTAAAGAAGTACATATTACAAATATAAACCTATTTTAACAATTTCTAATTCATTTGTGTAATATATAAGAGAAGAGGCTCCTAACTTAGGAGAACCAGGTTGTCCTTCCCTACAATACTACTTTCATGAAGATGAATCTAAGAGCACTAATTAACAATGGTTTATAATCCAGAAGATGTAAAAGAAGAGGCTCCTAACTAAGGAGGTCCAAATTGTCCTTCTTCACAATCCTACTATATCACAATCACCATTGCTTCAAACCAGAAATGCAGAAATAACTTCAAATAAGAAATGGAGAATGAAATTCAGTTTTAGTTCAAGATCAAATAGAAGGGGAATTTAACTTAAATTCCTTTATGTCCCTTCATAATTAGATTAGAATTAAACCAATATTCATTCAACAATCATCACACATCCAAATACATTTGAAACAAGAACTAATCTATGAAAACTATGAAAATTGAACCAAGAAGTGTACTTAGCTTGGTGTGGGGGCCCTCCACCCTTGCCTTGCACACTTGAAGAAATCTCAGCTACAGCAACTTTAGTAAATCAACCAAGCATGAACAACAAATCGGAATGAAACAAGTTCTTCAAATTAGCTCCCAACTTCAATTATACAAAAGTTACATACAAATTCCATTTCAAAAGCCATCAAAGTCTTGGCTTTAAATAGAGGTTTAATGAAACAAACTGATCTATATTATCTCTAACACTCATATCTACTCATATCCACCTATCTAAGTCGAACTCATCCAATTCATCCCAAGAAATATGGTCAATCCCATAAAATCTCAAAACTGCTCTATTTCCTAAGGATTTTCTAGTGACTAGTCATGTTTGACCAGCCTTGACCGGGCCTAATAAAGCTTGTTCTGGCCGAACAAAGTGGAGTTAGCTTAGTCTTAGTTCCCAAGCTATCCATCCATGCATCAAACTCGAGCCCAAGTGTCCTGCAAACATGTCATCCACATAGCTATTACGGGAATTTCTGATTCAGTCCAAAATTGCACTTGAAACTCAATTTTCATAAAAACTTCTAGAAATTGCAAAATTAAAATTGAACACCTGAATATGCATAACATACATCAAAATGAGATGGATGTGATGGAAAATGGATGGAAAATATAAGGATTAAGTAGGTTTCCCTAAGCAAAAATAGACCAAAACTGAGGGCCAACATCTCCCCCTTGCTGATCTTCAAGCATGTCCTCATGCTTGTCTTTGTCTCATTGATCTTCTGCCTCTGTAGGCTGACCTCCCTTGCTGTTCTACCGATGGCTCTGTCCCTTGAAGATGAAGCTTTCTCCTTAGCTACCTGTAAAAGGATATCTATGCTTTCATGTACGTCTTCTCTTTTCTTGTGGATGACTTTCTTTACCAATATATCATTCTGGATGACCAGCTTCAGACAACAAATAAAACTTGAATTTTGCAATACATTCCGACACAGGATTCATGTCCCTCTCAAATCAACAATTTGACTCAAAGGATCCAATATCCAGTTGCCCTTACATCTCATTAAAAGAAGCAAATTTTTTATGTCTAGGCATTCATTGTCAATCTAGCCATTGTTTTACCCATGCAATCTACAAAATATGGGTCAAAAGAACCATAAAAATATCCCAAATAGAAGTGAATTTGAGAAAATTGTCTGCTTGGAGCCTAATTAGGCTCGTTCTGAAGAAAACCCATGTTTTCGTTTTTCAAATTTCATTTTCATTTGCCCAGAAAAAGCAATGAAAAATAGTGGCTTCTAAAAATTGAGATGCATTTCTGAGATTGAATGATCATTCAATTTGAAATCAATTTCTCTCTTCAAATGCTTCTTCATTATCCTTCTTACCTCTTTTTTTTTTTCCCTTTAGAAGCAATTGAATTGCAAGTTTGTTTAATTTCTGTTTCACTGCAACAATAAGTCACTGTTTTTTAAGCATTACCCTTTGTAGAAAAGAAACACCTCTGTAAAAAAACTGAGTGCTGCTTTGAAATAGAAATATTTTTTCTCTGCTCTCTGTACAATTCATCATGCAAACTAGGATTCCATTCACTGTTCAGTCTTCAATGATTTATAAATCTTCATGCAAGCCTAATCTTCAGCATATCAATCGACATATGACTCTGTTTATTCATGGATATATCATGGCAAATGTCTTTGAAAAAAAATAAAATTATTCTTCTTTTGAAAACTTCTTCAATCTTCCTCTGTTCTGGTTTTAAAAGGGAATCCTCTGCGTTTTTTTTTTTTTTAACTGATCTGGAATAATTTCACTGTGTGATAAAAAAAAAAAATATTAGCACCGTTCCATTGCTCAGAAACTCGTGTTTCGATTCCTGTCTTCTGAAGCTCTGTTTTGAGAAAAATGTGCCCACCGTGTAAAAAAATGATATAAAAGTTGTGCTCATTGTGCTTAGAAAATTCTCACTGTGTATATAACAGAACTCTCATATTGCCCATTGTAGATTAAAAGAAGATTTTTGTGTTTTCTCAAATAACAAATTTGCACAATCGATGCATGAGGAATTTGAGTCTCGAAATACCCGTTCTAGAATAAAAACTCTTCTTTCGACATTTCAAAATTTACAGGAGGCAGCATGTGGCAGCGTATAAAATTGGGAAGCTCGATGTCTCCATCCCCAAAAGGCCCGTGTTGCTGGCTGTTATTCTCAGGCATCTTGTCTTCTTTAGAGGATGATTGAAAACAATAAGAATTATTCGGAATAACTCTCAGTTCATTCAGAATAGCAATAACAATCCATTGCTTAAATGTATATAATCAAAGTCTTCACTGCCGTAATCAATGAATTGTAAACCCTGTACTATGTTTTTATTGATCATTTCCATTATATAATCAAACTCAAACTTGGGTTTTTTTGTTATCACACTGTCTGATCATAAATAAAAATGAACAAGTGTATTGTAAACTTGGCTGGCTGTGCATTTTACACGTTTCAAAACTACACAAAATTCCTCATTTCATGTAATCAAAATTTATGAACAGACTCTGTTTTGAATTACGATTTTTCATGCACAACTGAGTTCATTTGCTACCTCCTACATCAAAACGTGTATTCCCCAGCTATGTCATAGTTTTATTAACCACTACCTGTGCATTAAAAAACACTTCATTTTAGCTGAAGACTTGGCGATTTTTCTGGAGAAGTTAAATCGATTTACCTGACTGTTGTTGAAGTGTCATAATCCCTTGATTTGTGGCCCACTTAGCTGCGTTTCATATCATTTCCCACTGTTAAGCATTGTTTTAGAAAACCGTTGGGTTGACTGGTGGCACAAATGGATGACAAAAAAAAAACATATCCCGGCGATCTTTAGAAAAATCCCCAGATTTCCTCATGAACCTCTGTTGCATTTATTAAACATCCGATCTTACCTTATTTTCCTGCGCAATCCATGGGATTTAATTCAGCGTTAAAACGTATGTATAACTGCCTTATTTCTACGCTCCTTGCTTAGCTTTGCATTCCTCTCTGTGTTTTTTATGGCTCCAGCTTCGTTCACACGATGAAAGGCTCAATCATTGAGCTGGGTTTGCATGGTAATAATATTACAGAGTTTTTTTTAAATGTAATTTGACTTTTTTACCTCTCCAAGTCATTTTTTGTTCTGCGTACCTGAAGCTGCCATGGTTGCATCCTCTCCTGCACTGTCAAAACGTTTTGCTTCTCTCAACTGCGCATCTACCATCTTTCCTGAGCCTTAAATGGCTGTGATGGCAAAGAAATTTACAGCTCTGAGCTCAACAATGGCAGAGCTCTTCTTTTCTCAACGCACAGGGTTTTTTCTCTGCTGTTTCAAAACATTTTTACTATTTACTGTCCTATTGACTGTAGCTGTAGCTCTACGTAATTCTCGGCAGCTCTACGTTTTTCCCATTCCACTGTTTGGTTGCATAAATCGTACAACTGCTTGCATCATTTAATCACAGGTTTGTTTGCCTTGCCAATGCATCATCCATTGAAGTGGTTGAATGCACCAGCCATGCAAATGTATAGTGATTTGCGTGCTTCATAATTCTATTTGCATACTTGCTACTACCCACGATTTTTACCTCAGCATAATATGAACCATGTATTATGAAATTACATTGTTTCAATGGTTGCAAGCTCGTTGTAATTATATGAAATCATTTCCTTGTTTGCCATTTTCCGTGGAGACCTGGGCAGCACCACCATTATGCGCAAGAATATTGTGTTTAATACATTTCAAAATGGACGTGTCTTTGTTTTATTTTCATTCAAAATGCGCATATGATGTTGTATTACCTTTCTCACTTCCTTTCAAAAATGTGCATATATTTCCTTATGAAATATTGCCTTCCTTATTTCCTTTGCGCATGTATTTACTATTTATTGAAATGATCTTACCCTTTACCATATGCTTGATATTGTTGCATCTTTCCATAAGGTTGGCATCATATCGTATTCCATTTGCCATTATAATCATTTCAACTTTGTTTGCTTGATGTTCCATATGTATTGCAATGATTTCCTTAATTTTAAAATGAGCATTTTTAGGTCATGTTTAAAATTGTTTCCATAGGACTAATGCTTGCTTTGTTTGTGCAGGTTTGACTTTTTTAAAAAATCCTCACTTTGATCCATTTTGCTTTATGGAAAAATACTTAGGGTTAGGGTTATGAAATAAATATGAAATATATGAAGGGAATGTAGAATATAAGGGTTATGGAATGAAAAATATGTACATATGTACATTGGATTAGGTATAGGGTAAATGTAGAATATAGGATAATGGGCATAAAATAATGGATATAGGATGAATGAAAATGTAATGAATATAAATATGCATTCAGGTATTAAATCAATTTTAACAAAGTCTAAAATTTCTACAAAAAAAATTGAATTTGCAAGAGCAAAATTTCTTACTCACAATACTTGTACTTCCCTGTAGTATTGGATGAATGATGTTGTTCTTTAACAATATTGGATGAAGTTGTCTTGATCAAATATCGTAGATAGATAAAGCTTATTTATGCTTTCTGTTCTAGCATCCTTCATTGATTCTGGTCCATTGCTTGTTGATGTCGTTCAGGCCCCTCTGCAATTGATTCATGATAACTTAGGTCCCTTTTGTCATGCACATGTTTTTGCTAACATTTCAGGTCCCTCTACAATTGATTTCAAACATATTTCAGGTCCCAACTGCCAACAATACAAGTTCCGTCGTCAATGCAGCTGCATAACTAAATTTCTTTTTGTGAACCTTCCCCCTTTGCTGATGGGAAGACTTGTCCTCAAGTCTTGTTTATTTTGGAGGATGATTCCTGCAAACTCAAACTGAAGAAATGGTAAAACAAAATAAAGAATTCATATTGGCCAAGCTGGTTGGTTTCCCAATATGAATTCAAGTTTGTATTGTGCCACTTTCGTGGATTTTCACAACCAAACTCCTTTATTATTTTTTATCTTTTTCGATTTTTTTATTTTTTCCTTTTCTAGATGGAGGTGGGGTGTAATGGAGTAGGGAAGTATGAAAATCTTATGAAAATAGGTTATATCGAAGTCATGATATAGTAGTAAGTCTGGACTTCAACATGCTTGCTCATGGAGCTTAACATACAGTATGGATGATGGTTCAAATCATGAACAATATGAATTCAATATGAAAGGCTTCTTTGAAGATTGATGTGACTTGACATGGTACTAAACTTGACTGCTTCTTCTAATGATTGTCTTCATGTCTTTTTGCCTTGATCTCGATCATGTTCCCGGCAGAAGCACCATCAACATTGAAGAGCAAGCTTCAAGAGTTTGAGTTTCATTGAATGAACTCAACATTAGGTGTATCTTCACTTTTCTTTGAATTGAAAATTTGTATTCATATTCTAAAATATGAATTTTATTTGGAAAATTACTTCATCCATGGAGTTCACTCCTTCATTCTTCCTATGACCTGCAAAAACATAGTACTTGCCTGCAATACAACATTAGATGATGGAGGAAGAGAGTTGTACAGTCTCTCTTCTTCCAATAAACATGTAAATCATTACAAGCATTGCTTAGAAAACAAGTCCAAATATGATAGACAAACATAATGCATTTATTTATCCCTTGAGGAATGGTGGCCATCCTAGACCTCCTAGCGGTATTTTGCTTACAAAATATTTGTTTTATATCCAATTAGAGTGATTCCAAAGCTAAGTTAAATTGAATTCATATGGCTACCTCTAGTATAAACAGGTTTTCAAAATTGTTTAAAATGATATGGTAAAAATTATAAGGAGTGCCATGTTTGATAGAACATCTTGTGAATTTGTAACTAGACCAACAGTCACTATTTGAAGTGTAACTTCTTCATCAAATATCAGATCAATGTGATTCCACTTGGAGATTAAAGTAGATTCATTTTTGTATTTCCAGTAGAAACAAGTTTTAAAGATTCTTAGGATTGATATCACAAAATTGGTGATGAACAGACCTATGAGGCAGAGTTTTACTATACTGTTTTGAAGACATGCAGTCACTAAATGTGGCATAACTTTTTCATTTCACCTCAAAATGGGATGATTCAAATTGTGTCTTAAACTAGACTTGAATATGTATCTCCCATTTAAACAGGTTTTTAAAAGAAGATTATTTGGTATGTCAAATATGCCAATGAACAGTCAAGACCTAGAATTGTCACCTTGCAGATTTTTCGACAAGCAGTTACTATTTCAAGAATAAATTTTTCATATGATACCTGATTAAAGTGATTCAAATTGATTTGGAAACTAGATTTCAAGGGCTATCTTCCCTATGAATTTCAGATAAAAATGTTTCCATTAGACACTTCAAATATAGGTTGTACTAACCCTGTCCTCAACATTTCACTTGAGACCTAGTTTTGATTTTGATCACATTTTTATTTGTGATATAAATTGAAAACTTCAAAATGGATTCCAAAACTAGATTTCAAGAGATATGTAAAATAAACCATGATTTCAAAATGATCCTATATGACTACCCAAAATAGGCTTTCTCTTACTGCATTTTTCCATGTATTCCTTTCAAATGAATATTGAACCGTGATTTGAAGAAATTGTTTGAAACAAATTTATTATGGAAGTTTTATTGTGAATTCATTCTACTTGTTTATTTATTCTATTCTATCCTATTCTATTTTAACAAACTAATTCATTCTCTCAAGTATAAGAGAATTTCCAGTGCATCCATTTTCGTAACAAGATCATAAGTAAACTCATATCCAAATTTGAAAAATATACTTTAATGAATGTTTGGACATGAAAATTTATCCGATCATAAAGATTTGATGAGAAAGAATGCTGAATAATGGAATAGTGTTGTAGCCTATTCTTTAACATCATTTTTAGATCTTGTCTTGCAAATGGATTTGGTAGTTATTTTTTTGATTTTATGTTTTTGTTGGGGGGTTTTGTTTTTGGAAACCTAATTTTAGGATCTCTATTTCTAGGCATAAAGAAACATAACTAAGAGAAATGGATCTTAACTAAATTTTTAGTGTTTTTGTTTATCTTATATTTGACTATGCTGATAATTACCTCCCCGGCAACGGTGCCAAAATGTTGGGCTAATTTATTGACTAAATTAACACAAGTATTTAATTATCAATCCGGGTTTGTAAAACTTGGAGGCAAATCCACTGTATATGGACATCAGATATAATCAAGTTTAGAAGATAAGATTTGGAGATCTAAAGAAGTACATATTACAAATATAAACCTATTTTAACAATTTCTAATTCATTTGTGTAATATATAAGAGAAGAGGTTCCTAACTTAGGAGAACTAGGTTGTCCTTCCCTACAATACTACTTTCATGAAGATGAATCTAAGAGCACTAATTAAAAATGGTTTATGCTCCAGAAGATGTAAAAGAAGAGGCTCCTAACTAAGGAGGTCCAAATTTTCCTTCTTCACAATCCTACTATATCACAATCACCATTGCTTCAAACCAGAAATGCAGAAATAACTTCAAATAAGAAATGGAGAATGAAATTCAGTTTTAGTTCAAGATCAAATAGAAGGGGAATTTAACTTAAATTCCTTTATGTCCCTTCATAATTAGATTAGAATTAAACCAATATTCATTCAACAATCATCACACATCCAAATACATTTGAAACAAGAATTAATCTATGAAAATTATGAAAATTGAACCAAGAAGTGTACTTAGCTTGGTGTGGGGGCCCTCCACCCTTGCCTTGCACACTTGAAGAAATCTCAGCTACAACAACTTTAGTAAATCAACCAAGCATGAACAACAAATTGGAATGAAACAAGTTCTTCAAATTAGCTCCCAACTTCAATTATACAAAAGTTACATACAAATTCCATTTCAAAAGCCATCAAAGTCTTGGCTTTAAATAGAGGTTTAATGAAACAAACTGATATATATTATCTCTAACACTCATATCTACTCATATCCACCTATCTAAGTCGAACTCATCCAATTCATCCCAAGAAATATGGTCAATCCCATAAAATCTCAAAATTGCCCTATTTCCTAGGGATTTTCTAGTGACTAGTCATGTTTGACCAGCGTTGACCGGGCCTAATAAAGCTTGTTCTGGCCGAACCAAGTGGAGTTAGCTTAGTCCTAGTTCCCAAGCTATCCATCCATGCATCAAACTCGATCCCAAGTGTCCTGCAAACATGTCATCCACATAGCTATTACGAGAATTTCTGATTCAGTCCAAAATTGCACTTGAAACTCAATTTTCATAAAAACTTCTAGAAATTTCAAAATTAAAATTAAACACCTGAATATGCATAAAATACATCAAAATGAGATGGATGTGATGGAAAATAGATGGAAAATATAAGGATTAAGTAGGTTTCCCTAAGCAAAAATAGACCAAAACTGAGGGCCAACAATGAACACACACAGAATTTGAAGAGTCATGTCAGTTGACAACTTATGGGAAGTTGAACAGTCACAAGGTTAGTTCAAGAGTCATAAGGGTGAATCATCACCCTTAACTATATATACCACTGTCATTTTATGAGAAAGGAATTTTTACCTTGGCTCCTCCGACAAAGACTTGATATTATGTAGTCTATTCTTTGAGGAGTGAGGAGTGGCTCCAATGTCCCACTACTGGGACTAGTGATGTATGGTGTACAGATATGTCTTGGGACTTTTTCTTAATTCAGAAGCCTATTTCAGGACAACACATTTTGACGCATGTTTTGTAGATGTTTGTAAGACTACTCTTTAAACATTTGTAATGCATGTTTACTTAACTTGTACTAAGATAGTTGAACTACTTTGGTTATTTTAGTACTTACATCGTTGAATATGTGTTGTATTGTTTATCATTGTTGTCTCTTCCGTGTGGACTAATTCGTAAGACATTAGATAAACCATTCTTGTTTTCTTGATTATAATGATCGTCACCCCCGTGTGGACTACTCTGCGGGATGGTGTACGGGTTTTCCTTGCACTTTGGTTCTAACGACTACTACATCCGCTGTGGACTACTCTGTTGGATGTTGGACAGATATTTGTTGTTTTTGTGTGCATATCTCCCTAGGTGGTACTACTACCTCTCATCTAGAGGCTCACTTTTACCCTCTCACTTATAGTAAGATAACTTAGACACAAAGTTACATTACGCACTCACCAGGCATATTCACCTTGATTTTTGAAGATACAAGCATAACACTCTCATGTGCTTAATAGTAAGAGCTAAGGAAAATTTCTAGGATAATGGAAACCTGTCCATTGTACCGGATGGGGCTTCTACACAAAATGGTGTGAGGTCTAGTTTGGACTTCATACTGGGGAGATCCCTTGAATGTTAGCAGGTCCAACACCATCAACAGGAGGAGAGTGGTTATTTTTTACATAGTATTTAAGGCACCATGATGAAAATGGTCAAGTATTTTATGCTAAAGTTCACTGACATCATGGCTTTGTACTTTCTATTCCATACTGATTAATGAAGAACAATCTTCGACATCTACCTTATACAAGTTCTTGATAAGAAACCTGATCTTCTTCACCTGTACTATGGTTATGTGTTTTATGAATTCATTGCCTTTAATAAAGATCACATCATAACTGCGATCTTCCGAAACTGCTATAGGGATGAGATTTTTCTTTATGCCTGGAACGAACATGACATACTTGACTTTGAGAGGGGATCCCGACTCCCTTTGAAAGGTTACTGTATGAATATAGTTCACATTGTACCTTCTGTCGTCCCCCAGCTTGATGTGCATTTGGATAACTTTCTCCTCCAGGTCATTAAAAGCCTCTCTACACCCTATCATGTGGAATGATGCACCTAAGTCCAAGTACCACACGCTCCCCATCACTATGTTGGTCATGCATGAGATAAGGGTGAAGTGAAGCTTGAACTGTGAAGCCAAAGCTTCATATACTACTCCTCCTAGGTCGTTCTTGCTCAAATATTTGTGTGGAAACTTCCTGGCATAGTGCCCAAATTCATTACAATTGAAGCATTTAATTTTTGACAAATCTTTCTTCTTGCCCTCTTGGCTAGATTTTGGTTTGGTTTGAGATTTCTTCCCTTTTCCCTTCTTTCCTTTTCCAACCAATGCAAATGTAACACCCTCCTCCCCCATTTACCCAAGTTAGCTGGTGAACTGGGATAAACATGTGATGAAAGGATACTATGATGTGATTCACCTCCCCAAATATAGTTAAGGAAGTGGAACCGACATAAAGAAACCAAACTAACCTTCCACACATGCTGCAAAACCTTCAAGATCCAACCAACCCTTCTAGGTGACCAACCCCTGAGGAAAATTGACTTCTTTCTAATATGGACACTCATTTGCTCCCATGACAGGCCATGCCTACAACTGAAGCCTTCCATTCACTCCCACAACAAGGCATGTCAACGATTGAGGACTTTTCTAGGCAGTTTTGTGCCAATGACCCCATATTTTGAGCCACCTTTTCAAGACCAAGACTTAGGCTACAACCTAGAACTTCTTGAAACCTTAAGAAATGGATAATGACAATGAAAAAAAAGTACTAATGTAATCACTGGTACAAATACTTGATTTGACCCCTACTAACCATGACAAGGATTTCATCAAACATGTCACAAATAAGTAATCTACGGGTCATAACAACATATATGAGCATAGGGGTCTCATAATTATGTGAGATTCATAAAGAATAATTGTTGTCATATCACAATAGCAACATTGTCATCTATTAGGACATATATACATTGTACATTAAATTTCTAATCAAAGCATGATGAGAACCATACATCAAGTCTATCATAAAACATACTCATAACCATCATATAACCAACATAAATAACAAGGATATAATAGCCATCGAGACCACATATAAACCAACACATTTACACATGAAATACCAAGGAGAAGAAGCTCTTATTTAATGAATGCAAAATTCAACCAGGTTTGGGACTTCCATGAATCACCTAACCATACATTGGCTAAACCAAAACTTTATTTGAACCAATCACCCTCGTGCTATATTCCAAGCATGAATGTGGGACTAACAACAAAACCAACCAGGTCTTCCTCAAGCTTTACCGCAATCCCCACAAGATCACTAGGTCTGAACCATCATCAACTAGGATTTATCGCAATCCCCACTAGATCACTAGGCCCTAAACAAGCATGGATGCCTCCCGGTCTTTCCACCTAAACTGTGAGGAATATTACCATCTCAACCTCTTGAATTTACCATGTATCCTGCCATTACCAGTTAAGGGATTCCTAGGCCTACGAGGTCTCCACTCTATAGGTTTTGTCATGATTCCTGCCATTACTAGTCAAGGGATTCCTAGGCCCAATCAAGGGTACTCACCATTGAGCTTTACAATTTATCTCTCCATTCATCGGTAGAGGATTCCTAGGCTCAATCGAGGTGTTCACAACTAATATTTACCACGTATCCCATCCAAGGATTCCTAGGCCTTGTGAATAATCACCCCACTTAGATTCGATCCCATCTGAAAATCCACCTCAACTAAATATAAGAGAACACAACACACCATGGTTATCCATAAATGGAAAGAAAAAGCTAATGAACACTGTCACACCTGGTAGAACCCATGCCAATTACAACAAGAGAACAAAAACCACACATGCATGTATCATGCATGCCAAATATAGCAAGGGAGTCACACATGCAAATTGATACTTGCAAGTAATCCCACTGTAGCTACTTGATCCTGATCTTCCTTGCTTGATATTTTCTTCTCTTTACTTTCTTGGTCCTTCCTTTAATTTCCTTGATCCAATGCTAGAGTGCTCCAAGAAAACTCATAAGTGTCAAAGAGTTTGAGAGAGAGATAATAGAGACAGAGCTCCTAAGTTGAACTGACAAAAGGTTAAACTGACAAAAAGATACCAACTAATCCTCAGAAGCCTTTTTATTAATGAGGCCTCTATTTTCTTCGTTTTCCATTATTTTACTTCATTTTCCTCCTCTCATGCAACCTGTGACCTTTCACCTTCCTTTTCTTCTAATTTCCATTATTTTCATAAATAAACTGCCAAAAATGCCATTTTACCTTTCCAAAGCCTTCTTCGTTGCCTTTTCCAATTTCCTTAGCCATAATAAACAAATGAACACCCACACTAGGATTGTTTTTTCCCATCATTCAGCTTGGAATATGTGTCCCATGACCTTGGTTATTATTTTTCTTTTATTAACTTAGTTACATGGAATTTTGACTAGGGTTCTTACAAAACCATCCCCTTTGGGAGAACACCATCCTCGGTGTTCAATTACACCTACAACCAACAAGACTATTGAAAACAAAACATACTACCCATGGAGATTTATAACTTAGCTTGTTGTAGTATTTACAATGATGAACCTACTGAGATGTAAATAACAACCATAATGACATGACACCCTATTGATGGGAAAAAATGACATCATAAGCATGTAAGGGAGATCACCCAGTCAGAGCGCCAACTAAGCTCTTATCTATTTAATGTAGTGATTCAAACTAGTTTAATTTTTAATTAGGTCCATTTACCCTCTCTACCTCTTTGTTGGCATATAGTATGCATATTACTTGCCAATAGAAAAAAAGAAATCAGATTTTCCCTCTTGCAGATATTTTACAATAAGAAGATCCTTAAGTTGACTTTATGGATTATATAAGCTACAACTAAGATCTACTCGTACATGAGGGTACTTCTAGAATGCAGTGATTAAATCTAAATGTAGATATACTTTAATATGTAAATAAAATTAATCCTATCTCGTACTGGAAAAGGATAGCCTTATCTTAATTCAAGAGAAGATGAACTAACTAACCAGTGGAAGAGGACTTTCTATATGATTGAATTCATTATATAATTTTCATTAATTAAAGAAGTAGTTCATTCAATTAATGAAAGAGAATACAAAACGAGATGTATTTAAACAATAAATAGTTATTGCTTAATATATTTCTATCTCAATGAATTCATATTAATTCTAATTTTGTTCTATCCCTCACAGACAACTCTTATAAAACCTCAATAGCATAAAACAATCGATATGACAATAATGCTCAATATCGGAATGAAATACACTATTTAGACCAAGAATTAAAATCAATTGCAGAAAGTCTGATAATGAAATGATTAATTTACATCCCAGACAACAGTGCACATGAAATGAAAAATAATTAAAAGGATACAAAAATCTCATTACAAAAATTTGCAGTCCTTGAGCAGCTTCATCTCCTTGGATAAATTTCTAATAGTAGTGCAAAACAACCTTCTCTTTCAAGAATCAAAATGCTCTATCTCTTCATAATGCAAATCACAGTACACTACAAAAGTGAAAATGCACAACAAGAAAAATCACAGAATTTTCCCCTAACACCTCAAATCTGAAGCTTTCCCCTAACCTACAACTATAATCTCCTATACAATAGTGCCTTCAGAGCTTCTAGTTGCAGAGAAGAGGAACCTCTTCCTCATTCTTAAAACTGTTATTTAATAACTACAAGAATCTCTAAAATAGACAATTGTTGAGAGTAGTTTTCCAAATCTTGAATTAGAGCTGCTAATTCCCCATTTTCCTCTTTTATGGTCTCTTTACATTGCTCCAAAATGCCTCAGATATGAACTCCAACTGATCTCCTTGTACAAACCAATCAAAACCAAAACAAAAATAAATTAAATTGCAAATTAGAAAATCAGAAAAATAAAATCTCATGGATTTACTAAATTAAAACAAATAAAATCCAAATAAATATAAGATGTGATTAATTCAAATGGATCTGATTAGCTTTTAAGTAATGATGGAAGACAAAGTAGTGACAAAATTTTTCCCAAGTCAATGAAATATGCCCAAATCAAATTAGGAGAAACCAATTGTTGTTGCAAATTTGTGACTTTGTCCTCTGCTGAATGTTTGGGTCATTAAATGATTAAATCCACTAAACATATCATTTCCAGATTATTCTCCATAGTCTTAGCTTTCCAACGAGCTAGCATCTTTCCAATGAGCTAGCATCTTTCCAATGAGCTAGCATCATTTGGCCAAGTAAATCTTGAGATATGCCTTTCCAAAGTTAAATTGCTAAAATTACTAGAATTATAGAAAAAAACATGCTTGGGCCAAAATTAGAAAATTTTTAATTAAAAATCCTATTTTAAATTAAATCAATAATTGTAATTAACTGTATAATTATAATTAAATAAGAATTAGTTTATTACAATTATTAGATTGATTAATTATCAACAAATTAAATTAAAATAAATTATAATTACAATTAATTATTTTACATAATTTAGAATACATTACATAAACTAATTAATTAAATTAAGTTTTAAATATTAAATTAATTAATTAAAGAACAATACAAAAGTGGTTTTTTGGTTCCATGTAATGGACCAAAAGTATATAGGAGGAGAGGGCTTTAGCTCATTATATGAGCATGGGAGGCCTATGGTATAGATTTCGAAGGAAGGTTTTTAGGAGTTTTAAATTTTAGAGAATTACAAAATAAGAGATATTAACTTAAGTGATCCAAATGGCTCCAGACACATGTAGAATTCCTAGAGGACTCAGAAAGGGTCAAAATTCAAAGTGGTTAGATTTCTCTCGAAACCAACACCAAATTGAAGTGCTCACGCCCTGATTCCAATGGTGCGAACGACACTCAAATCCGAGCTTGTATGAGGGAGATAGAGCCAGTCAATGTTTTGGTTAAAGTTTCCATGTGGGCTAGGTTTAATGGTCCTACAAATTGACCAAGTCCTAGACATGGAATCTAGCTCCCGAGGAGTGGGCGAATTTTTTGGACACTTAATTTGTCTAATATCCCTTATATTAGACAAAAAAAAAAAAAAAATGACCTTTTAGTGTTATATATATAGTATAAGCCAAATTTTAATTAAAAAATGGCCGACAGGGCGTGACCTCCACCAGCCCCAACTCGCATAACGTTAACATATATTACATTGTAACGGGTGGTGTGCAGGCCACCTTCGGTGGACCCGGCCCATGCCCCCACCATACCACATAACAAATGAAGACCGTGGGAAGTGGGGTTTGAACTTGCCCGATCGAAATGGTCGGCCCATCGCTCGGGCGCCCACACCAATACACAACAAAAACGTTACCATTTAATGCACAACAAAAAAAATGTACCAACCAAACCATGATTTTTTATAACCGTAACAAATCACAATGCGCGTATATTTTGAAGGGGTCGGGATTTGATCCCCCAACCTCCCACCTCAAACGCTCTTCCTTAAACAACATGCCAGTGGTGCTTCTTTGGAAAACTTCGCCACCCATTTATGCATAAAACCTTTCATTCATTTGCCCAAGGCAATAGAATGGAGGCACTGAAGTGGGAACAAAGAGTAGAATGGAGAAACAAAGGAGCAGTGGAATCATGACACAGTCCACAAACGCAGAACCATGATGGCATGTTTTTCAAGACATAATTTTTGCAGAGAATCTTAAGATTCCTAAAGATTCCTTTAGAGGTAAAAATTCATTTTGTCATAATGTAATCAAGTTTACATTCATTTTTGTCAGATTTTCGTAGGGAACACAATGGTGAGGTCGGATTTTCCTTTTGAGTAGCAAATGTGCAGATTCCCAGCAGTCGATCTTATGTCATGCGATGCCACAATTTCGATGGTGCATTTAGATCCAACAGCTGAGTATTCCATTCTTCAGTCATCATCAGATTTGAGGTATATGAAGTGTTGTTTCATGTATTTCTTTGATCATTTGCTGTGAGATGTACTATATTGTTTCGATTCCTGCTTGATGTATGATGCAGAATCTTTGTTTCTATTTCATGGGAGATGTATTCATCATGGATTGTATGTATGTTTTGATTGAGATCGCTTCGTTGACATGATGGTGGGATACTCATTGTCAGCATGGGTGTTTTGGTTGATATCCCTTTGATGTCATGACACTGAGATACTCATTGTCACCATGTGTCAGATTATGTCATCCTGATAGGAGGTCCATTGTGAGTGATAGTATCTGTAGCAGAACATCTCATGGAGAGAATTTGCCACTCATGTAGAGGGCACATATCCTTGTATGACAGAAAACATAGTCCATGTACATCTTCACCATTTCCAACTCTGAATGAAGCAGCCAACACCATCTTGACACCAAGGCTGTAGACATAGTCCACACTGGATGAACTCTACTATCAATGTCTTGTGTTTTATATTGTGGATTCTTGTCATGTTCCCTCTTCTTTACAACATGCATATATGTCCCTCTATGATCTTTTAAATGCAATTCTAACAACATCATGGAAGCAAAAGACCTTGGTTAAATCTGGGAGTTGAGTCAACTCGGATCAAGTTTGATACCGAAGCAGTCTTCGCATGAATGTGAATTGTGAGCGTGAATAATGGAACATGCAATGATGGAGGATGACAAAGTGATGTACGAGACCATGCTCAAAGAGTCCCAAAAGATGGACATAATGTATGAAGCTCTACAAGAAGAGATAGAGGAAAAGCAGTGATTGTAGATTCAGTTGCGAGCCATAGAAGAGGCCCTGGAAGAACTGAAGCACAACAACCAGAGTATTCAAGAAGATAACGTTGAATTGAATATGCTTCTACAGGAAGAGAAAGAGGAGAAATGGAGGTTGCTACAATAGCTGCAAGCCAAGGACGAGGCCTTGGAAAAGCTACAGCGTGACCCATGTGAGGTAAAAAGTAATTCTCTAACTTCATGTATGTTTCCTAATGATGATTCCGCTATTATTGAAAATCATACTAGAGGAATTAGCCCCAAATAGTTGAGGAAAATGGGGTATGAAGGAAAAGGATTGGGAATTATTGGCCAAGGCATTGTGAACCCCATCAAAGTAGAGGAATTACCCCATCAAGAAGGACTTGGATATGTCAAGAAGGAAGTTGGGGAATGTGCCAAGACAACAAGCGAATCATGAACAATAGATGATGTGAAGCCCTCATCATTTCTTTCCAAATCGACAATGGAGGTAAAAGATGTTGATTTCCCTTCAGTTTCATCTTCATATCGTATGATTTCTATTGGATATGTGGACACACCAATTACAGGGACAAACCTGAGGCTCCTTACCAAGATGAGGTACAAGGAAGAGGAAGGACTTGGTATTAATAGCCAAGGAATTACTCAGCCATTGGAGGTTGTGCAGAGACCTCGTTTTGTAGGCTTGGGATACATCGAAGGAGAATTCTCAAGGGTGTCAGATGCTTTCGAGACATCATTGAAATCTTCGAGAAAAGAGAATGATGGGAACACATCACCATAATCCCATGGTAGTGCCCATTGCAGGGAAAGAACTAAGGCAAGCTCTCATCGCCATAATGACACCAGAGACAACAAGGAAAGGTATAACAAGTCTCGATATTCGAATTTTCATTTCGATTATAATCATGTTGTTAATCATGGACATAAATCAAGGTGAGGAGTGAGGAGGAGAGGAGGGCCACATGGAGTGGGACTCTCCCTCCATAAACTAGAACCACTATTAAATGTTAAATGAAATAAAAAAGAATTACAACCACTTGAGTTTTAGGATTTCAAAAGCTTTTGAAATTACAATTTGAAATATACTTCCAAGATCTCGAAAACACATATTTTTAATTGTTCTACAATCTCGATTGTAGTAGTTCTACAGGACCGTTAGTAAAAAAATATGAATTAATTAATCAAAGTTAATATAAAATCAATATTTACAATTAATTTACAAAAATTAAAATAATATACATTTTCAGCATAGGCGATAAAAATCATTGAACATTGGATAAGCACCATTTTCAAACCGTGCATCCAAATGAGATGAAACAAGAACCGATGGAAAGTTATTGAAAAATAAAACATAATGAAGTAATCAAAATGGAAATATGAAGAAAATGAAAATCTCGCAAAATTGTCGGACACTTAACCTAATGAAAATATTAAAAGGTGATTTAGCCAAAATTTACAAAAAGGGTCCCCATTATTACTATGAAATAATAAGTTAAAGATGGGGGTGTTTTGATTTCACCACAAACATGGTGACACACTAGGAATAACTAGTTATCTCTGGTTAAAAGATGATAAACTTCGCTTTACCCAAAGGTTAAAATGGTGGATTCCATCAAACCGTCAAATAGTAAAACATTTCGCATTGGTCCCACATTAGTGAATCAAGCAATATAAGTTCAAAAAGATAAGTACTCAAATAAGACTAAGTCAAAAGTTATGAATATGAATTTCATGGAAGATTTTATTTTAAGATTACCTCGTATGAGAAATAAAAGAAGGTACATATAGGTATTTTTAGATAAAGCATATATCCATTGATATAATGGTCATTGACATTGCTTCGCTGCTAGCGAGCCTGGTCAGTACCCTGAAAATGTTGTCTTTTATGCCATACAACCATGGCCCCACTGCGAGCGAGCATCAATAGCCCCGACGGTTTTACTTGTATTTCCCATACTTCCCTTTTGATCACCCTTTTGATAAGCACATTTGTGAGCTAAGTTTTATGAAGCAGCTAAGTGAAAGAGGTGGGATGGTGAAAGAGACTTAAGAAAATGGATATAATACTTCTATAATTTTGAATCCATATCCTTCCCCATGATTATTCATTCAGAGGCTTTTATAAAGTGGAGGTATGGGAAGGATCCATTGAGTTAAACTCAAGGTCAGTTCTTTCCTTGAAAAGTGAACTATATCACTTAGAAAATGATGTGTGTTCCTCCATGAAAAGGATTTAAGGCAAGAGGGTTTTAGGATTCCATAAAAATATTCCTTGAAGGTAAACGAAATCCATTGAAATAGATAGAGTAAAAATTTCCCATGTATGTCAATCAAAGTTGGGTGAGAAAAATTACTTCCAAATAAATCTTAGCAATTAATCGCCAAAGTCAAAACCATGATCAATAATGAAAAGGAAAAACAAATCCAAACTAAGGTGAAAGAAGAACTCATCAAACTCCAAAAATGTCAAACGAGGAAAGGAGAACTGAAATAAAATACCAAATTAAAGGAAAACCTCAACAAGATCGACTATAAAAATGTCTCAACCATGAGTGTTTGTCTTATGTTGGGATTTTAATAAATTCTATCTTGCAGAGTTATAAGAAATTAGGCTCTGAAACCGTAAGGTGATAGCAGTCATGAGGTGAATGAGAAGTTTCTTCCCTTTGTATTTTTTCTTGTTTCAAAGCAAAGGTTGCATGAGAACATTTTGACCATTAAAAACTATGCTTGAAAAGTAAATTAAAGGTTAAGGACTCCATAATTTAGTTGATTTTATGAACTTTTTAACTGCTCTTCTAGGACTTAAAAACAAACAATGAGTGTCAAATCTGAGTTGGTGCGGGTACAAAACAATTCTTGGAGACCTGTAAAGCATAATTTAAGATCAACAAAACTAAAAAAAATGTAAAGAAATAGAAAATATAGAAATGGGCATATAAAACTTAACATTGAAAAATCTCATTAAAATTTTACCAGAGGGATATCAATTTCCTCCAAAAAAAGATAAAATCTTGTGATTGAACTTAGAAACATGAAGAAGTGGTTTTTTTATGAAGTTTCCCAATATCATCATTTATTAAATTTGAACGAAAGTGAGCAGAAAAGCTAGGAAAATTAATGATTCATTTTTTGAATGGTGGTTCATGGACATGGAGTGGCCGCTACATCCACAGGAAAATCCAGGTACATAAAACTGAAGTGATCTACCCATCAACCAAACTAGCAAGGCCTAACCCCAAGGGTGTCGAGGAGATTTGACCTCGTTACTTCCCAACAAACGAGGTACTTTGTGATGCAACCAGCTCACAAAATAGAAGAAGAGACAGATCAATGAATTCAAAATAAGCCTCTTTGTGCGGGAAACCTCCTTTACATTGCACAAATGAAAAATTATTGGATGATTCAAATGAAGAAACCTCCTTTCTCTACATAGGAGTCTAAGGGGTCACAATATAATCAGAGTCGACATAAAAATAATAATTTAGGGGTACAACAATAAGGGGGATACACTAATAAAAATGAGGGAATACACTAGTGTTATAGGCACCTAACATGACCCTTTCCTTCAAAAAAGTGTTGTCCTCAATGCTTGAGTAGTTATGGATGTTGTTGTGTAAAATCCCTCCCATGTGGAATATTCCGCAGGTAAGTTCTTCCACTTGATGAGATACTCTGAAATTGATTGATTTCATAGCTATCAAGTTCTTATTTCCATGACTTCTTCAGGTTCTAATATGATTTTCCCTTCCTCGCCGAGTTCTTGAAATATTGTTTGAACTGGGAGCTTGTCGCCTATAACCTTCTTTAACCATGAAACATGGAAAACTAGGTGCACTGAGGAAGATGTAGGAAGCTCCAATTTGTATGTCATAGTACCAATATTTTTCAACACCTTGTAAGGACCATAATACTTTGGTGATAATTTATTATCCATCTTATCTTACTTGATGGACATTTGTTTGTATGGTTGTAGCTGTAAAAATACCCAATCCCCTACATCAAAACTTAATTTCACTACGATTTTGATCTACCGATTGTTTCATTCTATTTTGCGGCAAAGTGAGGTTATCATTTGAGAGTTGGAGAACTTGTTGTTGATGCTCAATTTGATATTCCACTACTTGAACCTTAGAATTTTCTTGTAAAGGTGATGTTATGGACAGTGGATGATTTCCATAAAGTGCCATAAATAGGGTCATTTTTGTTGCAGTATGGAAGGAAGTGTTATACGACCCTTCAGCTAGAGGTAACCACTTGACCCATTGTGTCTTTTTATCAGATACAAAGCAACGAAGATATCCTTCCAAACATTTATTCACTATCTCAGTTTTCCCATCGAATTAAGGATGATAATATGAGTTATGAGATAATTTAGTACCCACATAAGAATTTAATTCCGTCTGAAAATTTCCAGGGAAAATAGGATCTTTGTCACTTACAATAATATTTGGGTTTCCATGTAGCTTTTAAATTGTTTCCATAAATACAGTAGAAAATGTATTGAATTTAAATGGATGAGATAATGCACCCAAGTGTGCATATTTGGTAATCCTAATAACTACCACCATGATGACACTCTTTCGTTCATACTTGGGTAAACTTGTGATAAAATCCATTGAAAATTCCTCCCAACATTGAGATCACAGAACTATAGTTGAAGGCCAATCCTTTGACTTGCCAGAAGTTAGGGAGTAGCGCGAGACAACCGTGAAAGACATTGTGATAGCAATGGACAACACAATAAAGGATTGCACTGCTCTCTTTGAGCAGTCGCTCGAAGTAGTCACCAGCTTGCAAGAGAACCCCAATGTACACAGGCTGGAAAGAGAGGTGCAGGAGCTGAAGCATCAATATGATAAAGTTAAAGTGATGGCACGCACTATCGTCATCACAAAAGGCTAGAAAAGTTGAAGGAGGCAAAGGCACTGAAAGAGTAGGTGGATGCATCTCAGAATCAGTGTTGAAGGCTTGCTTGAAGCCTTGGCTGGACAAGGCATATTTGATCACAGCCACTATTGAAGGCAAGTTGGCTAGTTTTTAGGATACTCAGCAGAATATACAGTCAGAGAGTGCAAGGCTAGCGACGGAGCAGTTGGTTGAAGAGATGAAGCAGATGACAACACAGTGCACTTTCGAAGTAGCAGTAGTCCAAGTCGAGCTAGGAGGTCTTCGTGAAAAGATCTTTGCGCCAACTAAGTGAATTGAGGGTGAGTCACCATGTTTGTGTTGGGGGCCTATTGGGAACGGGTCCCCTTGGGTCAATTTTGGGGTTAAAAGCCCAAGTTTGGGGAAGAAAGCCCAAATTTGGTATAAGAGAATGTAAATTCTCTGCATTTTGTGGTCGCAGAGAGCAAAGATATCAAGAGTCAAAAAAGGGTTTCCACCCTTATTTTAGATAGTTTATGTCTACTTTAGAGATCTACCCTTGGTCCACGAACCATGGGATTGTATAAAAAGGAGGTCTTAGAGGAGTCTAAGAGAGTTGAAGGGGATAGTTGGAGTCATTGATGACTCTATAAAGAGCTAAGAGTGAGAGTCTTAGTGTAGGAAGAAGGCTTTGTAGCTGAGTGCACAGAGGCCTAGGATAGAATTCTGCAACTGAGTGCGTGGACCCCTGCAGTTGTCTGTGCAGGGCCGTTAGAGTTTGTACTAGAAATCTGGATCATCAATAAAGAAGGGTATTTTGAAATTACTGTACAGAAGCTGGAAAGAGAGGCGCGGGAGTTACAGTGGCAATATGATAAAGTTAAAGGGACAGCCACACCGTCGTCATCACGCAAAGGCTAGCAAAGCTGCAAGAGGCAAAGGCGCTGAAAGAGCTGGTGGACGTAGCTCAACACAAAGTAGTGCTGAAGGCTCGCTTGAAGCCTTGGCTGGATGAGGCATATTTGATTATGGCCATTATTGAAGGCAAGCTAGCTAGCCTGTAGGAGACTCAACAGAATCTACTTTCAAAGAGTGCAGGCTCAATGATGGAGCAGTTGGTCGAAGAGATGAAGCAGATGAAAACACAGTGCATTGTCAAAGTAGCAGTAGTCCAAGTCGAGCTAGGAGGTCTTCGCGAAAAGATCTTCATGACAGCTGAGTGACTCGAGGGTGAGTCACCATGTTTTTGTTGGGGGTCTGTTGGGAACAAGTCCCCTAGGGTCATTTGTTGGGGTTAAAAGCCCAAGTTTGGGGTAGAAAGCCTGAATTTTGTATAAGAGAATGTAAAGTTTCTGCATTTGTGGTCACGGAGAGTGAAGATATCAAGAGCCAAAAAAGGGTTTCCATCCTTAGTTTAGGTAGTTTATGTCAGCTTTAGAAATCCACCCTTGGTCCGCGGACCATGGGATTGTATAAAAATGAAGTCTTAGAGGAGTCTAAGAGAGTTGAAGGGGATAGTTGGAGTCATTGATGAGTCTGTAGAGAGTTAATAGTGAGAGTCTTAGCATAGGAAGAAGGCTCTACAGCTGAGTGCGCAAAGGCCCATGATAGAAGTCCATAGCTGAGTGTGCAGGCCCCTGCAGCTGTCTGCGCAAGGCCGTTAGAGTCTGTACTGGAAATTTGGATCATCAATAAAGAAGGGTATTCTGAAATTACTGTGTATTTTACTTCTGTCAATTGCATGTGATTATGTTATGTCAAGCACTGGGTTTATGTTTTATTGCTAATTTGATGCACAAATCTATATTTTTTCCTTTGTCATATGAATGCAAGTAGAGATATACGTTTACGCAAAGATAATCCTAATTGCATGGTAAAATTGGCAAACACTTAAGAAAATTCGGGGAACTATACAACCAAGTCGTTACAGAGGTGTGTAAGTGCCTGAATTTCTTGTTAGGGTTATGCGAAGGACGATCACAGACCCTCACAGAGGTTCTGAAAGAATAATAAAGAAATACATCAATAAGCTTTAAAGGCTTATCAATATGTGTGAAGGAAGAGTTAAAGGGTAAAACCGACATCACAACCATCTCAGGGTGTGAAAACTTGGTTCCTGCATCCCCCCATACTGCTTCGGGTGAGACTTTAGTCCGCGCTCTGTGGATTGATGCTAAAAGGGCCAGTAGTGCAGGGGCTTTCTTGGCTAACTAATGCTAAACCTAGGTTAAGGCCCATCAAGCCAATAGGTTGTAATTGACCCGGGGGTCTTAATTGTCTCAACTTTATTTTGTTGGCAAACCAAACATTCTACCACAAACTTTGAATATAATATTTAAGGCCATCCCAAAAAAATTCCTTCTTAACCCTGTGGTAAGTTTTTAAAAATCCTGAGTGCCCTCCTAAGCGAGACGTGTGCAATTCCCGAAGAATATTTCGTTTGAGTTGGGAATTCTTACAAAGGCACAAGAGATCTTTATACCATAATGAATCATTATTCTAGCTGAATGTATCCAATGTATTAAGATCTTGCTGCAACTTTTGAATGAGTTCCCACATTTCTTCATCATTCTTCCATTCATCTCTTGCTTCAATTATCCAATTTGGTTGGATAATAAAAATGGCACAAAGTAATGCTTCCACATCCTCATCCCTTCTTAAGAGTGCATCTGCAACAAAATTTTTCTTCCCTTTTTTGTAGATGATTTCAAAGTCATAACCCAACATCTTTGTGACCCATTTTTGCTGCATTTTTGAAGATAATCTCTGTTCTAAAATGTATGTAAGACTATCATGATCTATTTTTACCTTGAAGTTCCTTCACATTAGGAAGTCTCGCCATTTCTTAAGTGTATGTAGTATTGCCAACATTTCCTTCTCATAAATATATTTGTGTAAATACTTTCCTTTGATTGGATGACTTTCAAAAGAAATGGGTCTTCCTTCTTGCATTAAACAACACCAATTCCATTTCTTGACGCATCACATAACACAATAAAGGTTTTTGGGAAGTTTGGCGTAGCTAAGACCAGTTTTTTGCACATTGCCTCTTTAATATGCTCAAAGGCCTTAGTTTCTTTTGGAGTCCAAGAAAATGCATCTTTCTTCAGTAATGTTGTTAGAGGTGCTGCTATTCTCCCATAATTCTTAACAAACTTGCGATGATACCCTGTCAAACTAAGAAATGCTCGTAGATTCTTTACGGATGTGGGTATTTTCCATTCCTTATTGGATTTAGTTTTGTTAGAGTGTACCTTAACACCCTCATGAGATACAATATGACCCATATATTCAAACTCCTGTACTCCAAAGAAACATTTGGATGTTTTTTCATATAATTGTTTCTCCTCCAATAGCTTGAGCACCCTATCAACATGTTGAACATGATCCTTCATTCCAAGATTTGTTGTAGATTAATATATCATCAAAAAATACTAACACAAATTTTTTAAGGAAGGTTTGAAAATGGAATTCATCAAACCTTGAAATGTAGAAGGTGCATTGGTAAGGCCAAAAGGCCTGACCAAAAATTCATAATGACCCTCATGAGTGCTAAATTTTGTTTTCGGAACGTATTCAGTCTTCATTCTTATTTGATGTTATAATGAATGAAGATCCAACTTGGTGAAGTAAATTACTCCATGTAATTCATTTAATAATTCATCAATGATAGGAATGGGAAATTTATCTTTAACAGTGAGCTTGTTGAAATCTTGATAATCCAAAGCCATGATCCATCCTTCTTGTGCACCAATACTAGTGGAGTAGAGAAAGAACTTTGACTAGGTTGAATTATACCATCCTCTAGCATTTCTGCAACCATACATTCAATTTCACTCTTTTGGGCATAAGGATATCTTTAACGCCTGATGTTTGGATGAAAACTTCCTGGAATCAAATGAATACAATGATCATGATCAATAATAGGTGGGAGGCCTTTGGGAGTCTCAAATACCTTGGAATGATTGTCCAACAATTTTTGGAGGTCTGGAAAAATAGATGATTTCGATGTTTGAGCCTCTAGTGAACATAATTGTACAATTATGCCCCATTGTTATTTCTTTAGAAGCTTTGTCATGAAATTAGAGCTGATTATTTTTCTTGGTTTCCATATGATACCACTTAATTCAACTTCCTTTCCTTCCCAAAAAAAATTCAAGAAACGTTCTTGAAAATTAAAACCTATCGTACCCAAAGATTGTAACCATTGGACTCCTAGTACAACATCAACACCACCCATTGGAATGGAAAGCATTGAACTATTCAATACATATTATCCCATGGATAGCTTGATATTATGGAACTTTCCCGAGAAATTTATAGTTCCTCCATTTTCACCCATCACTTGGGTATAAGATTAAATTTAATTTTTTGGCTATCTTATATTGAATGAAATTATGGGTACTACCCGAATCAATCAACACTATTACCTTTTTCTTCTTGATATGTCATTCTATATTGAGAGTGTGAGGAGTGTTAATTCCTACCAATGCATTACAATATATGGTCGGATTCATTTCTTATTTCTCTAGGATTGGTTGCTGGTGTACATCCTCTTCTTTTGACGTTTCTTGTTCCTTTTCTTCGTCATCTTCACAATCGATGTAAAATAATTTCCTCACCACACTTATGACCTTTAGTATATTTTCTATCACAGTTGTAACAAAGCCCTTTTTCTCTTTTTTATTCTAATTGTTGTGGTGTCAACCTTATAGGTTGTGGAAGGCTAGGAACAACCACACTTCCATCTTTATAGTTGTGAGTGGTAGGCTTCCTTGTTGCCATAATTTTGCTTTCAATTTTCCTTGCCAACCGAAATGCCTTCTCCAATTAATCAGGTTCCCAAAGGAAAACATCATGTTGGATGTTATCCCTTAGATTCCCTATGAAGACATCAATCCTATGCTTCTATGGAATATCACTTACCCTTATATTCAATTTTTGGAAGTCCTCAATGTGCTCCACTATTGAACCCTTTTGTTTAAGATTTATTAATTGGCTAAAGAAAGTGTTGTTCTTTGTATCCTCATAATGTGCTATAATTTCCTCTATAAAAATTGACCAAGTGACAATTTGTTTACGAGAGAAAAGCCATAAATACTAATCCAAATCGGATCCATGAAAAATTATCAAAGTACCATGACTATATTAAATGAGGATAGACCTTAGAAATTTATGAACAAAGAGCGATCAAGAAGACCTCTGGACAGTGGTAGTTTGCAGCCAACAAGGAACGACGAGGACTTCGGTTGAAGTGCACTAACCGAGGCCCATGGAGACTGTGCAGGAGGAAAAACTGGCAGTTGGGAAGCCCGGATTGGGAAATGGAGGCCATTTCTAATTGTTGGGCAAAACCCCTCGAAAAGGAAAGGCCCCGAGCGCTCAATCGCATGGGAAGCCAGGAAACCGTGGGGAAAGCACTGAGGTGAAAGGCAGGTCCCATGCTCCAAAATTGGTGGTATATCAAGGGCATCCTTGGGCGGTAAGTGGATTTGGCTGAAAATGAGCGATTCCATATTCAGCGCACGACGCGTGTCCGGCAGATGAGAGAGAAAATCGCCTCTCATCGTGCGCTAATGGTCAAGCAAGTCAACCGCGTGAAATGAGTGAACACTGTGGGATCGAGGGACTCCAGATCTGATGGCAGAGATTGCGCCCGATGGGAAAACCTGGTTTGGCAAGGGAATTAAGCCTCAGCATGTAAAATTTTGAAGTCCGATTTGACCGCTGAGTTAGTGGATGAGTCATTCCATAGTGTAACTAAATTACCAAACCGTTGAGGAAGAGCTAGCGTAGTTTGTGAGAGGACAAGTGGCCACTTCCCTGTGGACGATGGTGATGACGCAGAGGCAAGAACTCCAAATGAACAACAGTAGGCGAACTGAAGGGGTGGAAGAGGAATCAAACAGTCAAGGACAGATTGGCTTTAAGCCATGAACATACAGAGAATAGAACACAAAGAGAGAAGAAGAGAAGAGCGAGAGCAAAGAAAATACAGTGAAGCAAGAAGCAGGAAACAGAGAGCTAAGCTGAACGAAGGCAACATCAAGCAGAAAAAAGGCTTGAGAGGTTCAAGAAAATCCCTGTGAGGATCTGTTGGGAATTGAGCACCACATTGGGCTCCTCCCATTAAATACTAGAGAGGTCGAGACTTGGTAAGGAAAGAGTCTGTGCGCTCTAGTGGCTTGGGGAATCTAAGAACCACCCTACTAAGCATCCTCTGTTTCAGGAGACTCAAGTTGAGCTCCTCATTATAAATCTCTGCTTTAAAGACACAATAAAATAAGGCCACTAATGAAAGCTGGACCGGAGACGTAGCCCTGGAGAATAGGGTGAACTCCTTATTAAATATGTTGTGTTCTTGCATTTGTTTACTGTGTTTATCTTACTGTTTTCCATTCTTCTAGTGTCTATGTGTTTTGCAATCTGATCGATCCATTGCCTAAAATAACATAGACACACACCAACACATGAGTATGTAATACCTTCATTCATTAATTAATTAACTAAGATCACTCACGAGTGATTTTCAGATCAAGAGGTATCAGAATGATAGGCTATTAAGGTTAGACAAGCTTGTGTTGGTTTAGCTATTGAATACTAACTATGTCAAAGCTCAAATTAGGAGAAGGAGATTTGGTCGAAACTAATCCTAAAATTGGGAGAGTCTATCCTCAGAAGATAATGTCAGAGGAAGGTTATATGGGGTTAGACCCTCAATTCATAGATAGTTTCCCAGCCATAAAGTCCATGGTAGAAGAAATGTATAGGGACTTTAGAAAACATAAGGATGAAGATTCATCAAGCTCTAAGCAAGACAAAGGAGAAGATGAGTCACATTCCCATGACCACTCAAAAGGCAAAGGGAAAGAGGAAAGCTTTCTCACACCTCCTGACAACCCTAAAAAGAAAACATCTTTGATCAAACTAGATGTTAAATTCGATCTACCTATATATGATGGAGAGTTGAATGCAGAAAATCTTGACAATTGGATTAGACAAATTGATGTTTATTGCAGAGTGTAGAATATCGATTCACACAAGAGAAAGATTTAGCTGGAAAGCCTACACCTTGGAGGCACTGCCTTGGTTTGGTGGGAAGGCAGGACCCAAGCTGACATGAAAAGACATGGTAAGACTATCTCTGTCTAGAGTGAATTTGTTTCTGCAATCAAAAAGCAGTTCTATCCATTGGCCTACATGCAACAAGCCATGATGAGTTGGAAAACTCTTCAACAATTGAAAGGGAAAAGTGTGCAAGGGTACACTCAAGAATTTAGAAAGAGAACATTGATTCTAGGAATCTCATTGGACTCACCTGAGACTCTATTGAAGTACATTGGTGGTCTACACAGCTACGTGAGGCACACTATCCTCATGTTTAATCCTACTAGCATAGATGAGGTATCTGTGCAAGCTACTCATCTAGAAGCTAGAGGAAAGAATGGAAATCTCGAATTTGGCAGATCATCCCAACCCACTACAAGTAAGAATAAGGAGAAAAGAAAGTAGAAATGGAAAGCAAGGAAGGCTAACACTGCACAGAAAAGAAAAGCTTCATGCACTCATTGTAAAAAGGATGGGCATGATGATGAGCATTGTTGGATTCTGCATCCAGAGCTGAGACCTAAGCATTTCGAGGGCAAGAAGAAGAAGACTGCTGCAGTTATTCAAAAAGATTTGGGGTCAGACTCAGGAGATGAAACAACCATTGCAGCCACAGGTATAAGAGGTAAGAATTCTGAAGCATCTACTAGTAATTCTGCACAATCTACTATTGATGAAGAAAATTAGAGAAAAAGACATAAGATTTTCCGTATTCGAGTTATTTCCAAACATCAAAAGATTGATACTTTGTTTGATAGTGGCTCACAAGTAAATTTGATTTCTGAAGCAATTGTAAAGAAGTTGGGATTAATAACTACACCTCACAAGAAACCATACCCATTAGGATGGTTGAATGATAAAGCACAACTAAAAGTGACTAGACAATGCAAACTCAAGTTTTCTTTTGGGTCTGCATTTGTAGATGAGGTTGAGTTAGACATAATTCCTTTGGATATATGTGGAATTGTTTTAGGAAGTCCTTACTTGTATGATAGAAAAACTATTTTCTATAGAGCTGAGAACAAGTATCTACTTTTTAAAGATGGAATCAAATACTTTGTAAGAGCTCATAAGCTAAAGAATAATTATATTCTCATAAACTTAGGGCAGATGAAAGGAATGATAAATTCATGTAAACAATTATTACTGATGGTTTGAAAGGAAAAGAAACCTGATAAAACCAATGTATTTGAAGGTTGTAATGATAAACAACAAGCTTATTTAGGAAAGGTTGTTTCATAGTATGATATCTTGTTTCAAGAACCTAAATGTCTGCCAGAAATAGTACATAATATTATTTTGTAGCAGGATGCTCCATTGCCTAACATTGGAATGTACAGGTTGTCCGATTTAGAGAATGCTAAAATCAAGAAGCAGGTGCATGAGTTGCTAGAAAAAGGGTTCATCAAACCTAGCACATCACCATGTGGGTCACCAATCATTTTGGTGAGAAGGAAAGATGGCTCGTGGAGAATGTGCATTGATTACCGAGCACTGAATAAGATAACCATCAAAAATCATTATCCCCTTCCTCGCATAGATGATCTTTTAGATCAATTGAAAGAAGTTGTTTACTTCTCCAAGCTAGACTTGCACAATGGATACCAGCAGGTTAGAGTTGCAGAAAAAGATGCATGGAAGACTGCTTTCAAAACAAAGCAGGGATTGTATGAGTGGTTGGTTATGCTTTTTGGCTTAACTAATGCTCTTTCTACTTTCATGAGATTAATGAATGATGTACTCAAACCTTTTCTTGATGATTTTGTTATTGTGTATATGGATGACATTCTGATTTTTAGCAAAATCTGGGAGGAACACTTAAAGCATGCTAAGTAGACACTAGATGTTTTGAAAAGAGAAAAAATTCATGTTAAACTCTCAAAATGTGAATTTGGCAAAACATCTCTGAATTATTTGGGTCATATAGTATGGGGTGGTGAATTGAAGATAGATCCCTCTAAGGTGGCAGTCATTGTGAACTAGCCTAAACCCAAATCTGCTACAGAAGTTAGAAGCTTCTTAGGAGCAGCTCAATATTGGAGGAAGTTCATTTCTAACTTTTCCTTAATTGCAGCTCCCTTACATGCTTTAACAGGAATGAACAAGGTGTTTCAGTGGGGAGGAAAACAGCAGAAAGCCTTCGACACCTTGAAAGAAAAGATTAGTACAGCACCTGTACTAGCACTACCTGATCTTCAAAGACCATTGAGATCCAAACAGATGCCAGTGACTATTCCATGGGAGCAGTGTTGACATAGCATGGTAAACCCATATGTTATCATTCTGAGATTTTTAATCTTGCAGTAGTTAACTATCCTACATATGATAAAGAATTGTATGCATTAGTTTAGAGTGTGAAAAAGTGGAAACATTACTTAATGGGCAAAGAGACAGTAATACATATTGTTCATCAACCACTCCAATATCTACACTCCCAAACTAAGTTGCAGCAATCAAGGCACTATAAATGGATGGGTTTTCTACAATAGTTTCATTTAGTCATCAGATATAAAAAGGGAATACATAATAAAGTTGTAGACATGTTATCTAGACCCATTATAAATGCATCTACTATACTTAAGCATAATTCTGTGCTACATGAAAGCTACGTTGAACAATATGCTCAAGATATAGACTTTAAGGATGTATATGCAACTTTAAGTCAAGGCAAACGAGTAGAAGAATTGGATTATCATGTAACCGACTCTTATATCATTGTGGGAAGTTATGCATTACACAAACTGAAAGAGTAAAGATAATTAGAGAAGCACACACTTTTCTGATATCAGGTCGCTTTGGGGTAAGTAAAACAGTTGCACAGTTGCAAAGATTTTGTTATTGGCCAAAAATTAACGAGACAATTTCTAGATATGTAAGAGGGTGTACCATGTGTGCTAAAAGCAAGCCCAACAATAGAAAACTAGGCTTGTACACTCCATTACCAGTTCCTTCTCACCGTTGGGAAAGTGTTTCCATGGATTTTGTTGGAGGACTGCCTAAATCTAGGAAAGGTCATGATTATCTGTATGTTGTTGTGGATAGGTTCAGAAAAATGTGTATTTTGATACCTTGTAATAAACACATTACAGCTGAACAAATTGCAAAACTATTCTTTAAACATGTATGGGTTCATTTTGGATTACCCACTTCCATTGTATCTGATCAAGACACCCAATTTGTGGGAATTTTTTGGTCGATTTTGTGGGAACTGATGGACACCAAACTGAAGAAAAACACGACTTTTCATCCACAAACTGATGGCTAGACAAAAGTAGTTAATAGGACAGTGATCTAGTTACTCAGAGGATATTGCAGCAAGCATCCTAAGCTTTGGGATGAACATTTATGTTATGCGCATCATGCTTACAACAGAGCAAAACATTCTTCTACACAAAGATCTCCTTTTGAGACCTGTTTTGGTTTCACACCAAGGTCTCCTTTGGATTTTGTCTTTGGTAAATATACCACAGTTGACGGACATAGTGATGTGGACAGGGCAACTAGGTTCATTGAATAGATCCAAGAGATCCACCAGGAAGTACAGGAACAGCTAGAAAAGAACCAAGCCAAATACAAGGCAAGGCATGACAAGCATCGAATGGAGCATAGTTTCCAAGTTGGTGACCAAGTCTGGCTGTATATCAGCAAGAACAGGATGCAAGGTGAAGGTAAAAATCTAAAGCATATTAGGTATGGACCCTTCAAGATACTTGAGAAGATTGGTGAGAATGATTTTCGCCTTGATCTACCAGCTTACATGCACATCTACTCAATCGTAAATGCAGATTGCTTGAGATTGTTTGAACCTTCATTAATTGAGGATCCTGAAGAGCAGAGTCAATTGCCTTCTATTGATGACCTGCTACCTAAATATCTCAATGAATTGTAGGAAGACACAGTTCTGGACAGGAAGGTGAGGATGACGTGCAGAGGAGATGTTGAGTACCTCAGAATTGTGCTCAAGGGTTCAAAGCCGAGCAGTGCAAAGTGGATAGAGATTGGACAAGTGAGACAATTATACCATCACTTAGTCAATGCTTGAAAACCAACTTTTGGTGGTCCAAAAGCTTTCCAGTGGGAAGGCCGTGATCCAAATCGGATCCATAAAAAATTGTCAAAGTACCATGAATGTATCAAATCAGGAAAGACCTTAGAAATTTATGAACAAAGAGCGATCATGAAGACCTCTGGACAGTGGCAGTTTGTAGCCAGCAAGGAACGGCGAGGACCTCAGTCAAAGCGCGCTGACTGAGGCCCATGGAGACTGCACAGGAGGAAAAAATGGCAATTGGGAAGCCTGTATCAGGAAACGGAGGCCATTTCTTAAGCGTGAATCGCGCATCACTGGGCAAAACCCCTCGAAAAGGAAAGGCCCCGAGCGCTTGGTCACATGTGAAGCCGGGAAACCATGGGGAAAGTGCTAAGGCAAAAGGCAGGTATCGCGCTCCAAAACTGGTGGTATATCGAGGGCATCCTTGGGCAGTGAGCGGATTTGGCTGAAAATGAGCGATTCCATCAGTGCACGACGCATGTCTGGTGGATGAGAGAGAAAAACACCTCTCATCATGTGCTAACAGTCGAGCAAGTAAACCATGCGAAATGAGAGAACATCGTGGGATCTAGGGACTCCAGATCTAACGGTGGAGATTGCACCCGATGGGAAAACTGGATTTGGCAGGGGAATTAATTCGCTGCATGTAAAATTTTGAAATCCGATTTGACCACTGAGTTGGCGAATGATTCATTCCATAGTGTAATTGAATTATTGAACCGTTGAGGAAGAGCTCGCACAATTCGTGAGAGGAAAAGTGGCCACTTCCCTATGGATGATGGCGATGATGCAGAGATAGGGAACTCCAAACGAACAACAGCAAGCGAACCGAAGGGGCGGAAGAGGAATCGAATAGTCAAGGACAGATTGGCTTTAAGTCATGAATAGACAGAGAATAGAACACGAAGAGAGAAGAAGAGAACAAAGACAGAGAGAGCAAGAGCAAAGAAAGGACAGTGAAGCAAGAACCAGGAAACAGAGAGCCGAGCTGACCGAAGGCAACATCGAGCAGACAAAAGGCTTGAGAGGTTCAAACAAATCCCTATGAGGATTTTTCAGGAATTGAGCACCACATTGGGCTCCTCCCATTAAAAACCAGAGAGGTCGAGACTTGGTAAGGAAAGAGTCTGTGCACTCTAGTGGCTTGGGGAATCGAACCACCCTACTAAGCATCCTCTGTTTCAGGAGACTCAAGTTGAGCTCCTCATTGTAAATCTCTGCTTTAAAGAAACAATAAAAGAAGGCCACCATTGAAAGCTGGACCGGAGATGTAGCCCTGGGGAATAGGGTGAAATCCTTATTAAATTTGTTATGTTCTTGCATTTTCTTACTGTGTTTCTCTTACTATTTTCCATTCTTCCAGTGTTTGTTTGTTTTGCAATCTGATTGATCCGTTGCCTAAAATAACATAGAAACACACTAGCACATGAGTCTGTAATACCTTCATTCATTAATTAATTAACTGAGATCACTCACAAGTGATTTTTAGATCAAATACCATACAAACTGATTGGATTCTAAATATAAAGTTGCAATGTGTACCTTTTGTGTATTTTGCACATTATGGAGATCAAAACATTAGTCCATTTGTAGTATCCATGTTACAGGATCCTTGCCATCAAACTTCTCATATCGATCTTTGGAATATGGTGGCTCTTCAATCCAACATTAGAGTCTATGAAATCATGATTAACATTTCTTTTATTCTCATCATGAGTTTCCTCTACTACCTTTTCGCCATTAGGAAGCATTTCTTGTAGCAACTTTACCAAACCTCCCTTCAAACCTTCCATGTCTTTCTTCAAATATTCAATGTTTCCTTTTGCTTCATTGATGCCATTCTTAAAACCATCCATCTTATCTTCCATTCCATTCTTCAAACCATCCATATTAGCTTTTGTTACTTTTTGTGAGAGTGAAATTTGTTGCACTTGGTCTCATAATTTTGATATATCATGTTGCATTTATTCCTCTTCTTCATGAGTCATAGTAGAGATTTCAGGTTTCTTACTAGGTGTTTCCATTTTCTTTATTTGGGTCATCAATAAATAATAATTATGCTTCACTATTTCCTTTGAATCACTTCAAACTAGTTTTTCAAACAAAACTTATGCAAATTTTTAAAAAGACTACACACTTTTTTTTCGCTTAGTAGGATCTCGATATTGAATTTGATATATATCTGAACTTTCGAATCTCTAAGGTTTGAAATTGTGTCCTATAGTAGCTCTCTGAGTCCTATTTTCAATGCCACAAGTCTGATCGAGATTGGATTCTACAAGAAATTGTTATTCACAATCTCACAAGATGGCCTGATTATGGACTCGTTCATTATAGAAAATGTGTACGAAGTGCCACATGTCACTGTTTCAACCTTCAGTCCTAAAAACGATACCCAAAAGTACATTGTGCTAAGGCAAGAAAAAGAGACATTTCTGGGCATAGAGCACAAGTTCAAGAGGCAAGGGTGACAAGCTTGCTTAGTGGGAATGCACAATGCACTTGCAAGGACTAGGTTAGACAAATATTACATGGGACATAGTTGCAGGAGGCATGGGGTAATGACTATGGCTTGGAGACACACAATTCACTCATCAATAGAATTGGTTTCAAGTTGAGCGTAGTTTCAAGAGGCGGGGGTGATGAACTGTGACATAGGGATGCATAATGTGCTTGTGAGGGAAAGGGAGCTTTGTGATGGATACCCAAAAAACTATAGTGTTTCCTCTTTCTATCATATTTTACTAAATTTTAATTTGATGCTTAGAGAGAAATTTATGACGATTTTCCAAAGGTCACCCATTTGATATGGAATTCGCGAGGCTGCCAAAACCCTCACTTCCTCAGTTCATATCTCTAAAATTGTAGAGAGACAAGATTGAAAATTTGGTCATGAGGTTAATCAAGATTTCATATCAAATGTGATTTAATTTCCACTTCTAAATCTTCGTAAAAAAAGAGTTATATTGAAAATTCCACATGACCTATTTGAAGTAGCAAAACCTTAGAATACAAAGCTCTGATACCAAATGTTATGCAAACAACTCACAAAATTGAAGTAAGAGATAGATCAATGACTTTAAAATAATCCTCTTCTAGGGGTAAACCTACTTTACATTACACAAATGAACAATTCTTGGATGATTCAAATGAAAAAACCTCCTTTATATATATAGGAGTCTAAGGGGTCACAATATAATCAAAGCCAGCATAAAAATAATAATGTATGGGCACAACAATAACAATAGCGGGCTTCTATGGGCCATAGCAATAACAATATGGGGACTACATGGGCACAACAATAACAATAAGGGGGCTACACTAATAACAATTAGGAAATACACTAGTGTTATAGGGACCTAACATGCTTAACAACAAAAAATCGACCAACTGAGTTATCCCTTGGGACTGAAAAGTAATGATTCATGTTCAAGGAATCTGAACTAAATAAAATCCATCAGAAATGAAAATGAATATGTGCTTCTCTATGAATTTCAGCGGGAATTTTTCTCTTTGTTTTTTTCAGATTTCATATCAACTCCAAGGTTTTCATAATATGTCAAGAATCAAGACCAAGTCCCAAACAATGTAACAATGATTTGTGAGTATATAAATTTGAAGAGGACTCAAATTCATGCATATGTTAAATATGGAGTGATATATCAAAAAATTCAAACCTAAGAGAATTCAAACATGAATTGACTATGATCCATTTCCTTTGTGTATTCTAAGTTTCTTTACCAATTGGATGCATTACCATAGTGGTTGGTCAAGAGTTCGTTGAAAATATATAAAGGATGCATACTAAAAGATAACTAGGAAGATGAAAAGGTCATCTAATAGTGAGACAAGGACAAAAACGTAAACAAGCCATAAGTGATGGAATTTTTCATGAGCCAGGAAGATTGCTGAGAAGAGTAAGAAAGAGGCCCAACTCTAAATTTGAGGATGTATGTCCAATGACCGCACAATGATAAGTTCCATGTACACATGCCATGAAGAATTGATATCCCTAAAGTCACTCAGTCATCTAGAGAAATGAATGCTTGGATGTTGGACTAAATTTTAATTAATAACACATCTAGGTTATCGAATACTACGGTAACATGGAAGTCAATGTGAAGATACATAGATAATCAAAGAGAACACCCTGTGATCATAGTAATAGGTCAGATTGCCTAGTAATGAATGAATTGACCAAAGGCCTATGGGAATACATAATTCGATATTCTGAACTTCTGAGAAAGGAGGATCCTTTTGAAAATATTTATTTTAAATTATTTAAATAAGACTTACGATAAAAAGGAAACCAAGATTGCTATTGGATAGACATGTAATATTGGAAACTCATATACAATAATAATTTAGTATAACTTCACGAGATTTAGAGACCAAGGAATTTGAGCAAAGAAATAAAATAGGCCACATGGATCTTGAGGAGGAAAATTTTAGGATGTGTTTTAAAATGCTTCCAATATAATATAAACCCAAGAGTCTGATAAGACATAAGGTCTAAAATTTTAAGGGAAATAATCTCAAAAGAATGAAAAGAAGATTATCGGGATTCTAGGATTTACTAATTAGAGGCCCTAGGTCATTTCAGAAGAAAGGAAGGTGGTTAAAGTGGATGCAATATGAATGAGTGTAATGTAGAGGTTCAAATAAACTTGACAAATGAATTATTTGGAATGGGTCGAGGCTCTTGATGGTCATGATCTAAATTTGGAGATTCTTCTTTACATTCTAGTAATGCAGATTACAAATTTTCAACACTTAATTACTCAATATGCCAGCAAATGACATCTAAAAATTGAAAATTTCCAATAGAAAAAAATCACAAATCAAACAAAATAAATGAAGTAAGAATAATAAAATCAATTCATAATTTACACTATTGTTACAATTAATGTTACAACATAATTTGGACTGATTTGAAACAATTTCCTTCCCATAAGCACTAACCAAGATAATACAATTAGAATAGTTCAATGACATAAACTTGTGAAAGAGGGAAAAGGTTAAGATTGTGAATAGGAGCGAGAACTTTATCATCATAAGAATCATAAAATGGGATGCATTCTTGAATGTTGAAATCATGAATATGATTAATTATTTGAAAATCAGAATTTATTGGAACAATTTCTGAATTAGAATTTTCTTCATTTTCAAATATGATTTGACTTTGATCATGAGGATTTAATGGAGATAAAGATAAATCAACATCCTCAATGTCAAAGTAATCATCATAAATGACTTCATGACATTCACTAGAATTCTCTTCATTCTCATTTGGTGCATCAAAACAAGGAGTATTGAGCACATTTTCATCAATGTCAGAAGAATAATCAATAATTACCTCTCTATATTGAACAAAACTAATAGGAAATTCATATATATATAAGCCTCTCTACTTTCTGGAAAAACACTAATCCAAAGAGGGGATGAATTACTATCAAAAAAAATATCAGGATAAAGGGAAAAATGAGAATTAGAAGAAAGGAACATGAAAACATATCTATTTGCAGACTCTTGTGTATTTTCTCCCTTACAAAATTTGGATTCTTTATCACTCATTTTTCTACTTATGCTTTCTTGAAGATTGTTGCTTGACCACATTGAATTTTGTATTTGATCAGCATGATCATATTCAAAATTTTCTGTAGCTATTTGTACGATATTGTAATATTCAATTTTTTCTTGTGCTTGCTAATTTATTAACTGATTTTCTGAGTTTATTTCATGCTGATTTTCAGATTTTGTGGCAACTAGTTCTTCAAGTTTGTTATTAATATCTTCTTGCAGATGATTATCAAAATATTCCAAGCTTTGAGATAATGATTCATTAACATGTAAGAGTAGCATGATCATCATTAATGCTATAAGAAATGTGCACTAAATGAACGAATTTATCATCCATCGAAAGGCAACTTCATCATGATTGTTATGTACCTCCATATCAGATTTTTTTATCATGTTAATAGAAGCTGAAGAGGATTCATCAAAGCTTAAAATTGTTTCATATGGATTATGAATGCAAGGAAGAGAACAAACAGATTCAAAACATTCCATCAATTCAATATCCGAAGGTTTATCTTCAACTTTGAATCTTAACAAATTTAATCGATATCTAACAATAAAATCTATGAAAGACTCATTTTCAAACTTACATAAATCTTCAATTTCATCACATACCTATTCATAATCATAACTGGAAAATTTATAAAGGAATTTTGTGATAAATTGATTCCAACTGTGAATAGAGGCAACTGGAAGAGATTGACACCATCTTTTGGCTTTTCCCGAGAATGTAAGAGTAAAAATTTTGCATAAAATACATTCATAAATATCATGAAAATTAGAATTTGCAAAATTTTGAATAAATTGTAAGGCATGATCAAATGCAGAATCATTATTCTTACCATTAAATTTTATCTTTGACAAGTGTATTACTATTACTGGTGGAGTATTGGCAGATGCATGTTTAGAGATACAAGTCCAAATTAGAAGTTTGGGAGGATCCATTGTGATTAAATAAAATCTTTAAAATACAAAAAATCCAAAATACAACAAGTCGTCAGGCCCTCCTTCCAGCACCAAAAATGTTGATGGGAAAAAATGACCTCATCAACATGTAAGGGAGACCACCTGGTCATAACCCCAACTAAGCTCTTATCCATTTAATGTAGTGATTCAAACAGGTTAAATTAGTTCCATCTACGCTCTCTCCTTCTCTGATCGCTTATAGTATGTCTATTACTTTCAAATAGAAAAAGAATCATATTTTCCCTCTTGTAGAGCTTTTACAAGTGAGTATATCCTTAAGCTGACTTTATGGCTCGGCTAAACCGCAACTAAGGTCTTCCCCTGCATGAGGGGACTTCTAGAATGTAGTGATTAAATCTAAATGCATATCTACTCTAATATGAAAATAAAACTAATCCAATCTCGAATTATAAAATGATAACCTTCTCTCGATTCAAGATAATATGAACTAACTAACCATGAGAAGATGATTTTCTATATGATTGAATTCATTATATAATTTTCATTTATTAAAGAAGTAGTTCATTCAATTAATGAAAGTGAAAATAAAATGGAGATGTCTTTAAACAATAAATAGTTGTTGCCCAATATTCCTATCTCAATGAATTCATATTAATTCTAATTATGTTTTGTCCCTCAGAGATGACTCTTACGGAACCTCAATAGCATAAAACATTTGATATGAATATAGTGCTCAATATCATAATGCAATACACTATTTAGAACAAGAATTAAAATCAATTCTAGAAATTATGACAACAAAATGATTAATTTACATCCCAGATAACAGTGCACATGAAATGAATATTAATTAAAATCATACCAAAATCACATTAGAAGAATTTTCAGTCCTTGAGCAACCTCATCTCCTTGTAGGAATTGATAACAGTAGTTCAAAATAACCGTCTCTTTAAAGACTCGAAATGCTCTGCCTTTTCATAATCCAACTCATAGTACACTACAAAAGTGCAAATGCACAACAAGAAAAATCACAAAATTTTCCCATAACACCTCAGATCTAAAGCTTTCCCCTCACCTATAGCTATAATCTCCTATACAAAAGTGCCTTCAGAGCTTCTAGTTGTAGAGAAGAGGAACCCCTTCCTCATTCTTAAAACTGCTATTTAATAATTACAAGAATCTCCAAAATAGAGAACTGTTGAGAGTAGTTTTCAAGATCCTAAATTAGTGATGCAAATTCCCCATTATTCTCTTCGTAATTCCCTTTCCATTTCTAAAAAGTGCCTCAAATATGAACTTCTCCAATTGATATACTACTTCAAACCAATCACATCCAAAACCAAAATAAATTAAATTGCAAATTAGAAATCAAAAGAAGAAAAAAACCCTCATGAAATTGCTATTTTTTTTTGTAAGTCAATGTTCTATTCATATAGGAGAAGAGGAGTACATTCGATCATTCAGAAACTAGGTGGTCTCACCCCGACTGGGTTTGTTGACCAAAATTTGCACCATATGACAAAAATACAAAAGGTAAACTAGGGACATTGCCCATAAACAGTAGGGCTAGAGGCACAAAAATCTAGATAAATCATAAAAAAACACCAGAGAGCATACTAGTCGTCTAATGTGATGGAGGTAGCGTTGTCCAGGGTTGTTCTTGAAGGAGGTGGAGGATGGAATTCACACTAAACATGCCCTTCAAAGTGTGCCAGCCAAGTCTCCAACTTTTCTACCTTCTCGGTTAGTTTACCTCGGCCTTGCCAAATCACCACCAGTCTCTCCTAGACTTGGCACTAAAAATAGTTCATTCGGTCCAACATTGCCATCTTCTCTGCATGCTCCTCACGACGGACTCTCTAAACTGCGTCCATTATTTCCATTAGTTTTTTGATAACTTCTTGATAGTTCTCAAAGAAGCAATGTTGGATACTCTGCCATACATTTGCTTCAGCTTGACTAGACCGATGATTCCCCTTTCCACCCAAGGATCCTCCAAATTGAAGAATCAGCTTCCAAAACCGCATACCACCACCCATGCTAGAACCTCTCTTACCTTCTCCATGACCTCCATGCTCTCCTACAGTATCCAGTTGCATGTGTCCAACATTATTTAAACCCTAACGGGGACCCCTGGTGGCAATTATCGAGTCTGCCACACCTGCAAGGCGAAGGGTGGTTGGGGAGGCGGAACTCCCTCGCTACATAGGGGTTTCATAATTCACAGAGATGGAGAGACATCATGTTCAAAATCCACAGGCCAGGACCCCCAACAATGAAACCAAACACCACCATCAGAGGAACCAAATTCCACCTCCCACCACACGAGAGAAACACAATACCACCACCCACTACTTGAAAAAGACCACCACCACTAGAGAAACAAAATACCATCACCCACTACACTAGCACATACAATTGAAAGAAAGACGAAGAAAAAGTAGTCAATCCTTGAGCACAGATTCCCCCAGGGCTACGACTAGCCTCCAAATTTGCCTCGCAGACACCACCCACCAATCTGTCAAACACTGTCGCACCAACGCCGAAGGTCACAAAATTGGAAATTGAAACTATTTTTCTACCACCAACCACAAAGTTTCCTATACTGATGGTTACAACTTCCACTTATAGCCTAATAAAACAGGCTTACCATAAGCTAAGAGGAAATGTAATGGAAGAGGTCTCGTCCCGCTGGCTTCCCATCCTTACACACGCACTCAATAACACAAAGGCTTTGTAACAGGGTCCAGCTTGACACACTGCTCTAGAAAATGCCCAGGACAAGTAGAAAAAGACCACTCCTACCAAATAACCTCGTGCGACACTTTCGTTTTCTCCCTAGAGACCACCACAAGGTCTAGCACCAGACCAGAGCATAGATACGAATGTCGGGCTCCCTCATCTTCCCACGCCTTAACCATTTTCCACCCCAAAACTACAATGTGATGTTAATACTCGTACAAGTTGCCAACCTGCTGATTATTACTCTTCTCATTACATGCACTTTTGTGAAGGGACTGAAAGGACCATCTCTCACCCCCACTCCACCTATATTCACACATGAGGCTTCTCCTCCACGTGTTGCAAGGACCTCACCCCCATCGAGGAAGAGTGGATATCCTCCACAATTCTTTGCAGGTCAACCAAGAAATTGTTTTGGGAGGATGGGGCCAGTCTTGGGAAATTTCCTGGCCCTGAAGTTCACTACCCCAATTCGCTAGTTTGTCTATCACTTTATTTCCTTCACAATCAACGTGCTCGGTTATAACATAATCAAAGGATGAGAATTTGGAGAGTATGCATTGCCATATCAGCTCCAAACACTAACTCTTTATGACCTTTGACGGAGGAGAACCATTAAGAAGATCTTGGAGCATGGATATAGTAATCTGGGAACCTCCAGTTACTTTCAACTTCATGATGCCCATATCCGTTTCTTCCTGCAAACCTCTCTCCAAAGCTAGGTATTCCACCACGTTGTTGGTTGTGTGGTTGTAGGATCAAACATAGAATCTGAGGGCCCGACCTTTGTCATTCAGAAGAATTCCCCCAAGGCCTACTGGGCTAGGGTTCCCCTTTGAGACCCCATCAAAATGAAGTTTAACAAATCCTTGTGGTGGACAAGTGAATGCATCTAAAGAGACACGTTGATGCACATGTTGACGGGTGGGACCTGAAGAAGGGGGATCAATCAGGATATCTAGTGCGATCTGAATAGTGTGTTCTCACCATTCCACCTTCTAGTCATCCTCCGACCATGGAGAAATTGATACAATTTCCTTAAAATTACAAAGAATAGTGTGCCAAGAATTGACAGGGCAGAACTCTTATAAGTGCAAGACTTCCCTATTTTTGCCTTTCCAGATGTTCCATAGGATGAATCCTTGCGAGAAGCACCATGCTTGATTGACTATTGGATTCTTAAATAGGGTCCATCTCCACATGTCTAGAGATTGTTGAAGACTGTTAATAGACATGTCAGTGACTCCAAATCCCTCTGATTGACATCTCCAAACTTCAAGTGTCTTTCGGAAGAAATTTAGAAGGTGGTCGACCATTTCCTCCTCCTTGCAACATAAAGGACAACAAGATGGACCAAGAAATCCCTTCTTTTGTATTTTATCCCATGTGAGAATCTTACCTTATCCAATCAACCATAAGAATAAGGAGCCTTTTAGCCAAAGGTTAGAGTACCAAATCATTTTTCATAGACGATATGGCTCTAGGTCTCCCGCAAAATATATCAATGAGTACACCTATTTAATGGTGAACATGCCTTGCTTCTGATATCCCCAGTGTAATCTATCAAGTTCTCCATTATTCAAAATTGGTCATTGGCAGAGAATCATAAAGAGGGCCTCCCAATTCAAAGGGGGGTCATGAGGAGGCCAATTTTCATGGGATTTCCACTTTATTCCTGATTGAGGGTCACTCCAGAAGTCTTGGAAATAAGTCACACCAATCTAGGAGGTGAATGCATAAATACTTGCAAAATCTGCATCTTGATCTAATATGGGATATTGCATCCATTGTTCAGTCCAGAATTTAGCTTTTCTTCTAATGCAGACATCCTAGAAACCATGTATTCAAATGAATTCTTGTTGTGCCTTGGCTTTGTTCCAAATCAAGGAACCCAATGGGAGGTCCTTGTTGGGTTGTGTTATATTCTTTCCATGACTAACCCACGTAGATAACTGGGGGGTTGGGGGCGGGGGGTCACATGGGGTTTGAGGCATACCCATAACCTCACTTTATGGGGTCTGGGGAAGTGCCCCAAATTTTTTTGTTTTTGGAACCTATGTTAGGTTGGGCGGACCCACCTATGGTTTTGTGCCTGATTTTCGCACATGTTTTTTGGATGCGATGGTTTTCGGTCCATGGTATTGGACGCAATGGTTTTCGGTCCATGGTATTGGACATGATGGTTTTCGTTCCATGGTATTGGATGCTTTGGCATGTATAAATATGTATTGTAACATTGAAAGGAATATACTGAAAAATCAAGCTGGTTGTCCTGGTTTTGGGATCCAAGGGAAAATCTCTGTGTATATGTGCTTTATTTGTTATGCTCTCACATTGTTTATTTTATGTGTTTTATAATTCATATGCAGGTAATTTCTGTATGGGGTTAAAACCTACATTTGGTATCAGAGCTGTTTTGGCTTCAAGGGGACACCTTTGTTGCTGAGGGGTTTCGCTCAGGCCTGTGGTAGACCCTTTTCAGTGGGAGATCTGCGAGATCGATTCTGTTGGTGAAAGAAGATGGCGAGAAGTGGAAATATAGAGATCAAGAAATTTAATGGTAAGAGTTTTGAGTTGTGGAAACACAAGATGGAGGATCTGTTGGTGAATAAATATCAGTGGATCGCGGTAGATCCGGGTACTAAACCAACGGGAGTGTCCGATGAAGAATGGAAGAAGTTGGATCAGAAGGCAAAGAGCACAATACGATTGTGTGTCTCAAATTCAGTATTACTGAATGTATCAGGGGAAGCTACGATGAAGGCTTTGTGGGACAAGTTAGGGACTTTGTACCAATATAAGTCTTTGGTGAATAAACTGTTCCTACGGAAAAAAGTTTTATAACTTGAGGATGAAAGATGGAGACTCGGTGATAGAGCATTTGAATGCATTTAATACTGTGGTAAATCAGTTATCATCTGTTGATATTAAAATTTCAAATGAAGATAATTGCATCAGTTTGTTGTGTTCTCTACTAGATTCGTGGGATAGTCTGGTTATTGCAATAGGTAGCAATGCAACTGCCTTGCAGTTTGATGAAATAGTCTCATCCTTGCTGACGGAGGAGATGAGATCGAAAAATATAGAGAGCCAGAATGGTGATGCCTTGTCTATACGAGGATGGTCCCAGAACAAAAACAAAAATAAGTCATCGAGTGGGAGATCTAAATCTAGAGGGATATCTAATCTCTAGGAAAACCTGTAAAGATGGTGTGCTAGAAATGCGGAAAGGAAGGGCACCACAAAAGGAACTGTAAATCTAAAGCTCCTGACAAAGGAAATGGATCTGATGATGCTCCTTCTGCAGAGGCAAAAGCCATCTTAGATGAAGGTGGGGATGTCTACTTGGCTTCTTCAAGTACACATGTAGATCATGAGGCATGGTTGATTGACTTAGGTGCATCCTTTCACTTCACTCCCCATAGAGAGTGGTTTTGCGAGTATGAGAAATACGATGGTGGTGATGTCTTCTTGGGGGATGACAGGAAGGCTAGAATTGTCTGTCGCAGAAAGATAGAATTCAAGTTGCAAGGTGGAAGGGTTGGAACACTTCCGGGTGTTCTGCATATTCCTGCATTGGCCAGAAATATGATTTATGTAAGCAAGTTGGATGATGCAGGTGTAAAAACACTACTCAAGAAGGATACCTGCGAAATGGTTCAGGGAGCACTGGTATTGATGTGGGGAGTTCGGATTGGAACTCTCTACATGTTGTAAGGTAGCACAGTTGTTGATGGGTGCAATAGTTCTGTGGTTCCTGAAAGTGGAGTAGAAAATCTAGTGGTCTATGGAGAGAAGACCATGTTGTGGCATCAAAGGCTTGGACATATTGGAGAGAAAGGCCTTCAAATACTTCACGGTAAAGGTATGGTAGAAGGTATGAGTAATAGCTCTCTGGATTTTGATTTCTGTGAAAAATTTTTATATGGGAAGCAAAATCGGGTGAGTTTTCCCTCTGGTAGTAAGAGGGAAAAATAGATATTAGAGCTTGTGCACAGTGATGTGTTTGGACCTGTGAAGGTTTCATCACTGGGTAAGTCTGTGTACTATGTATCATTTATAGATGACTTTTCAAGGAATACATGGATATATTTCCTTAAGAAGAAATTTGAAGTCTTTGACATGTTTAAAGAATTTAAGGATCTCGTGGAAAATCAGACAAAGAAGAAGATAAAGGTGCTGAGGATAGATAATGGTGGAGAGTTTTGCAACAAGGAATTTGAAGAATTCTGTAAGAAGTGTGGTATATCATAGCAGAAGACTACTCCATATACACCTCAGCAAAATGGAGTTGCAGAAAGAATGAACAAGACATTGATGGAAAGGGCAAGAAGCATGCTCAATGGTGTCGGGTTAGGATAGGAATTCTGGGCAGAGGCAGTGGATACTGCAGTTACCTGGTCAATAGGTCACATTCATCAGCATTGGAGGATAAGACTCCACAAGAGATATGGACTGGTAAGAAACCCTCTCTTTCACACCTAAGGGTATTTGGATGTGATGCGTGTGTACATGTTCCAAAGGAGAAATGAACCAAGTTGGATAGTAAATTTGAAAAGTGCATCTTTATTGGGTATAAGGATGGTTTAAAGGGTTATAAGCTTTGGAACCCAGTAACAAGGAAGGTTGTGTACAGTTGAGATGTGGTGTTCAGAGAGGTAAAATATGTTATTAAACATGAAGTCTAACCAAAGGAACCTGAGAATATAGATTTTGAGCTAAAGGAGGAAGAATCAGACTCTACAGCAGAGGAGGAATCAGAAGAAGAGCCACAAACTCCGACTGTGAGAAGATCAGTTCGAGAAAGAAGGTAGCCAGAAAGGTATGGTCCATCTGCTTTCTGTTCAAATTTTGCTTTGTTTATTACTGATGATGATCCCAGAACTATGAAGGATGCAGTGGATTCAAAGGATGGAAAACTTTGGAAAGAGGCCATGGTTGATGAAATGACATCTTTGCACAAAAATGAGGCTTGGAATCTGGTGGAGTTGTAGGCTGGAAGGAAACCCATTGGCAGCAAATGGGTATTCAAAAAGAAGACAAATGCAGAAGGAAAAGTGGAGAAATACAAAGCTCAGTTGGTAGCAAAAGGTTATTCCTAGGTGTTGGGAATTGATTTTGGTGATATTTTTTCTCCTGTTGCCAAGGTAACTTATATTAGATTACTTTTATCTATTGCTACTACTTTTGATTTTGAGGTAGAACAGATGGATGTGAAGACAACATTTCTTCATGGGGATCTAGAAGAGGAAATCTACATGAAGCAACCTGAAGGCTTTGCGGTGAAGGGTAAGAAATAAATTGTATGCAAGTTAAAGAAGCCTCTGTATGGGTTAAAACAATCACCAAGGATGTGGTATCAGAAATTTGATACATTTATACGGGGACTTGGCTTCACCAAAAGCAAAGCAGATCATTGTGTGTATTTTAAATTAATTGGTGACCGTGTTATTTATCTGGTCTTGTATGTGGATTGTCACACGGAATTGGTCAAGAGTGCGGACACGGCTGACCTTCCTAGATGTCTAAGACATTCTAATGACAAACAAGACAAAATGGAGTGATCTTTCTCTAAATACACCTTTTATAACATGAAAACTACAAGTGTTTAGGCTTACCTTATTCCAAAACGCTGTTGTTGAGGTCCGTTCTTGACGATCCGGATGAGCTCCTCCTTCAAGTCAATTCCTGCAACCACAAACAATCAAACAATTACCAAGCACTTGCATTTCATATAATAAAACATATATTCAACATGCAGACCAAGGAACACATGAAATAACTCATTAACACAAGCTATTGAGAAAAATAAACCAGTTTGTATTAATAACGAAACAAAGAAACTCTTACAACCTGGCCTTGGTGTTGTGCAAGTTCCTCCCAGGGTCCATCAAGGGTTTTCCTCTACTTTGACAAAGCTCACCCTCTTCCAAGTAGAATCAAGTGAAGACAATCTCTCCTCACAAAGGCTCTAATGGAAGACCTAAATCCTGCAGCATTTACCCAAAGAAAATGTATAGCTCCAACCTCCTCTCCCTCTGGCTCAATGTCTTTATTTATAGTGCTGTAAAGAGGTTATTCAGGTCCACTATCAATGGGATCATCCCCCTCTTTGGGTGGGATAGCTCCCTTATTGATGGGATAAGTTCCCCCTTAATAGAGATACATGAACCAACTGGAGGCGCATCCATTTCATCAAACCGACCTCTAGAATGTTCTAGAAGTAACCACAAGTAACTTTTTCAAGATAAAACTCGCGCATTTTGCCTTTTACAGAGGGACGCACCTGTCCCTTAACATACAGAGCGTCCATGGACGCAGATTTTGTGAACATGGTCAGCGTCCCCGCAGGTAAGGCTAGAGAGAACCTGCGACCCCAGAGATAAACATAGTTTTTACAAGACTTTCTCTCTTCTTTGAGTTTGAGATGGATAACAGAGGCATGAGACTTGCCCAAGAGGGTAGCATGACTGTTGATTTGAGCCATACTAACTGTAAGTAGTCAAGGTGACATTTTTTAGTGTAACATGGATGATATGTTGCTGGTTGGAAATGACAAAGAAATTATCCAGGATTTGAAGACCCAATTGTCCTCCAAATTCGACAAGAAAGATCTTGGTGCTGCAAACTATATTTTGGGCATGGAAATTAAAAGAGATTGGGCAAAGAGGAAGCTCTGGTTAAACCAGAGGAAGTATGTCGAGACAATACTACAGAGGTTTAATATGCAGGATAGTAAACCGGTGAAGGTTCCTATTCCTCTAGGTGTGAGGTTATCTGCTAAATAGTGTCCCAAGACATAAGAAGAGGAAGAGGACATGTCCCATGTTCCATATGCAAGTGCAGTTGGTATCCTGATGTATGCAATGATCTATACTAGACCATACATTGCACATGCAGTGGGAGTATTGAGCAGGTTTATGTCAAAACCAAGGAAGGAGCATTGGACAACAGTGAAGCGGGTTTTCAGGTATTTGTATGGCACTAGTGATTATGGTTTGTGCTACCAAGGAAGACCAGGATTGGACAACGTGTTGGATATTCGTGGCTTTGTTGATGTAGATTGGGCTGGAGATCTGGATTAGAGAAGATCTACAATTGGGTATGTGTTTAACCTATTTGGAGGTGCAGTCAGTTAGATGAGTAAGAAACAATATGTAGTGGCACTATCAACTACAGAGGCAGAATACATGGAAACCACTCATGCAAGCAAGGAAGCAGTTTGGTTCTAGAGATTGTGTTCAAGTATGGGGTTATTACAAGAAGCTATAAGGATAGACTGTGACAGCGAAAGTGAAATTTTCTTGGCAAAGAACCTCGCATAGCATTCAAAGACAAAGCACATTGATGTTTAGTATCACTTTGTGAGGGATATGATAGAAGACAAAAAGGTGTTGCTGGTAAAGGTGGACACTTTGAAGAATACTGTAGATGCATTGAAAAAATCTGTGAGCTCTAAGAAGTTCTCTTGGTGTAGAGAGACAATGGGTGTTTAAGGGCCGGAAAAATGACTAAGCTCTCTTATGGCCCCCTATGGAAAGAAAACAACAAGTGGGAGAATGTTGGGTTGTGTTATATTCTTTCCATGACTAGCCCACGTAGTTAACCGAGGGTTGGGGTGGTGGTGGGGGGGGGGGTCACATGGGGTTTGAGGTGTACTCGTAACCCCACTTTATGGGGTCCGGGGTAGCGCCTTGGAAAATTTTGGTTTTGGAACCAATGTTAGGTTGGGCGGACCCACCTATGGTTTTGTGCATGATTTTTGCACATGTTTTTTGGACGCGATGATTTTCAGTCCATGGTATTGGACGTTATGGTTTTCGGTCCATGGCATTAGATGCTTCGGCATGTATAAATATGTAAAATTGAAAGGAATATAATGAAAAATCAAGCTAGTAGTCTCGGTTTGGGATCCAGGGGAAAATCTCTATGTATATGTGTTTTATGTGTTATGATCTTGAATTGTTTATTTTACGTGTTTTAGAATTCATATGAAGGTAATTTCTATACGTGGTTAAAACCTACAGTCCTCATGGTGGTGAAGGGGGTTTTCCAAGACTCAACCATGTATTTGGCTTCCCATATGTTCTTCCATAGCTCATGCCCACCTTGGATCCAACAAATGCACACCTTTGCAATGAAGGCCATAGATAATAGCTCAGGATTGTTTAGCCCAAGGCCACCATAGCTCTTTGGTTTACATAGCTTCTCCCAGGCCACCAAGGCCCATTTGTAGCTGATCTAGGCCCCCATCCATAAAATTGGTAGAACCTTGTTGTCATTTCTTTATAGATGCTACTAGGGGCCAGGAGTGCCAATAGTTGGTATAAGGGGATCACCTGGAGGATTACCTTTAACAACACTAATCTTCTAGCTAAGTTTAGATCCCATAAGTTCCAACTTAAAAGTTTCTTGTCTATGCAGGAGAGAGCTTCCTTCTAGATGGAGGCCTTGAGAGAGTGAGGCTCTAGAGGGGCTCCAAGATAAGTGATGGGAAGTTTCCCGATTTTGAAGTCAAACATTCTAGCAAGGTGAGCTTGCACTCTAGGGTGAGTGTTGAAGAAGAAGATGTTTGATTTCTCACTATTTATCAAAGTTCCTGAGGTTGTTTCGAAGGTGTCCGAAATTTCCCCAGCTACTTAGCCTCTTTCAATGTTGGCTTCCCAAATATCATGTTTTAATCCACAAACTTTTGATGGGTTACCTGAGGGATTGTTTGAGATATGTGAATACCTAAAAGGGCTTGAGAATCTATTGTTGCCTTAATGAGCTGACCCAACCCTTCTGCTATGATAATAAATAAGACAGGGAGATAGGGTCACTCTGTTTGAGACCTCTTGATCCTCGAAATGGGTGGGATGAGGCTCCATTCACCAGGATGGAGTAGAATGGAGCTGATATCAGGCATTTCACCCACCCAATCTATGCTGGGGAGAAACCAAGGGCATCCAAAACTGACAATAAAAAATACAAATTCAAATGATCATAGGATTTAGAGAGATATAGTTTGATAATCATACCTGGCATTTGCAAGAAGCGAAGGTATGAACCATCTCATTCATAGCAAGAATTCCATCCATGATCTGCTAACCTTCCACAAAACCAGTCTGTTCTAGGCAAATGATAACCTGGAGTAAGGGTTTAAGCCTTCATACCAAGATTCTGAAGAGGACCTTGTAAATTAAATTTCATAGAGCTATTGGCCTAAACCCGTTGGGTTCCAGAGCAGCTCCCTTTTTTAGGATGAGCATGAAGAAAGTTGCATTCAGCCCTGACCATAGCCAATAGGACTGGCCAGAGTAATCAACAAGCTCTAGAATCTCCTCTCCGAGAAATTTCCGTAACACCTTGAATAACTCAAAGGTAAAGCCATCAAGCCAAAGGGATTTGTTGGACGGGAGAGCCCGAACCACCTCCTCTACTTCAACAAGAGAGACTTCTCTCATGAAGGCCTCATTTTGATCTTTGGTAATTAGGCATGGGATATGTTGTTGTATTTTTGAGGTAACCTCCCTCCTTTCCACTTCTGATTCAGAGAATAAGGATTGAAAGTGGTCGATCAGGGCTTTAGATATTTCCTCATGATGCACTAGCCACTGACCATTAGAGTTTTTTAGAGAGATGTGGTTGTGGTGGTGGTGTTGTAGCATAGTCCAGTGGAATAATTTCATATTTGTCTCCCCCTCCTTGAGCCATTGAACTCTAGATTTATGTTTCCACAAAATTTCTTCTTGCTTCCTCCTTTGCTCTAACTCCATTAAGAGTTTCCCCTCCTAGGCTATATGAGCCTTAGTGCGCCCATCTAAAATTATTTATTGCTAAAGAGATCTCATTTCTTCCTCAAGGTGACGCTTATTGCAATGAATGTTTCCAAACTCATATTTGTTCCATTCTTTGAGTCTTCCCTTAAGTTATTTAAGCTTGAGTTGGAAGGTTTCCATCATGTTTCATCCTTTGACCCTAGAAGTCTACCACCATTCTTCCATTTTGGGAAATAGATTTGGGTTCTCCTTCCAGAAATATTAAAAGTGGAATGACCAATTTCAAGGGGCCATGCGCAGATCTATCTCTAGATAGATTGGCTAGTGGTATGATCTCATGCATGAAAGGATCTCAGTTTGGAAAAAAGAATCATGTAGCATAATATTGTTAGAGAGAAGAAATCGATCGAATTTTGAGGCTATTTGGAATGTACCACCTCGCCGATTATTCCAAGTAAATATTCTGTTTTTGAACTCCAAGTCTTCCAACCCCAGCTCTTGGACGGTTTCCTGGAAGGCCACAGATATATGATCCAATCTTTTAAGACCTCCCTTTTTTTCTTTGAGATTTATTATGAGATTAAAATCCCCAGCCACAATCCAGTTTGTTCCCCCACCATCTCCTTGAGGTTCCTCAAGCCCTGAAGGAAGTTGGTTTTTTGGCCGGGCACAATGGATCCATATACCCATGTTAACCAGACCTTCTCCATTGATCTAAGTAATTCAAATTGGTTTGAGAGAGAGTGAGGGTTTGCCAATCAATTGTTGAATGAAACAGATGTGGGGTCCTAGAGGATTTCCTGACCCTGCCCACTTCCTCTTGTGTCCAAATCCATGCTCTTTGTCAGTGGCCATATCTTTTTGGAAATATCTTGTAGTCTTTCCTTAGTCACTTTTGTTTCCTGTAGAACAATTATATCAATCTTCTCTTTCTGAATTATGTCCTTGAGGTACCTCAATTTCCCTTTCGAATTGAGGCCCTGAATGTTCCATGAGATCAACTTCATTGAGAGGGGGGGGTGGTTGGGTGTCGAATAGATCTTTGGTAGTACTCTATTAGGAAGTTTTCTTGCCAGGCTACGTTTAGGAAGATTTCCCCTGCTTCTTGAATCAACTTCCACGTTGATCTTCTTCCCCACTTCCTGGACCCCGAGTTAAGACCAGAACATTGTGAGGGGTGGTCTTCATCCCGCAGTAGTAATGCTTGTTAATTGTGAGGTTCTGCCATAGCTTGGCATTTCTCCTAGTCTTTGAAAATTTGACTAAACTGGTCCAACTGATCTTGTGGGATTTTCATAGTACCGTCCTTCACCCAGCTATGGAGGTAGGTTACCATGACTCTTCCATCTAAATTTAGTTGTTCCAAATTCACAACTTGATCTAGAGATTGAAAAAATTGGGAAAGGACTTGGAGGATTTCGTTGTTATTCGATTGGGTTTCTAAGGACTTCCAATTGCTCAGCTACTTGAACTTTAAAACTTCTAGGCCCTGTTCCACTTCCATTGTTACTCAGGCTTGGGGGGTTGTCCCTGGAATCTTTGGTTATTCCAAGTTTGAAGGCATGGTCAGCTCCGCAAGGATGGAAAAGTGATTACTTTTAGGTTTTTAAGGTTGAGGTTGTGAGCTCAAAGTTGTGTGGCCCGCAGCTACGATTGGGGTTTCAGTTGAGTGACTGGTAGATGCATGCATGTGATTCATTGATCCTCACTGATGGGGGGCTTTATTTAGAGGGGCCCATCGGCACTAGACCTCTTGGAAGGCATCTTGGGCAGGGGTCGAGGCAATGTCTTGCACTTGTTGTGGGAAATAGTGAAACATATGACCATATTCATGAAATAATCGACATCTGAATGACACATGTTCATATTCCAACGTCTGGGACCAAGTCTAATCCTGATATTCAATTTCTACAGATTACGAGAGAGGATGAGAGATGTTCATGTACACATATACAAGCATATGACAAGAATATTTTGCTTCACATGATCCCATAGAACTGCAAAAAGTTGTATATATAATTTTCTATGAGTTCCAAAATGTCCACCTCCTAGAAGTCCTCTAGGAGAGAGTATAGGTAGACCCAGATTGGGGCAATGAGGAATTGTTCCTTATCTGGGTTATAATAGGGTTCCCAATGTCTCATGAATAGGTCTGTGTTTTTCATGAAATAAGGGCCATTATCTAGGATTATTTTCCTGTCCTCCAAATCTTTGAATATTACGGTGAAGAATCCCTTAGCCCTTAGGCAAAGGTTGAAGGGAGATTTGGGTTTCCATTTTAACTGGATCCAGTGGAGGATGTCAACTTCCCACATCCAAATACCCATAAACTTATATATGATTACATGGTCCTGCATGAACTGGCAGGACTGTTCCAGGCGATTATTGGGAATGACCACCTTGGGATTCTTATTCACTTTTGGCAAGCATCGCCCCTTCATTACACCTTCCATTGTGACCCTAGCATAGGCGTCTCTGCCTGAGTACCTTTTTTCGGTCCATAAGAAGGTGTAGGAGTTGGTGACGACCTAGTATCTCTAGTAAGAATCGAGTTGAACAAGGGGGCAGATCCCGCTCCCCTTAAAGGCCCCATTCGTGGAGCACTCAGCTTGACACGCACCGGTTGTGACCGTGCCTGTGATAGAGTCATGGAAAGGAGGATGGTTTAGTAATGATTAGGGTTTCGCTGGAAGCCCTAGTTCGATGTTACTTCAAAGCTCCTGAGGCCTTGGTATCTCTAGAAAATATCCATGAAATCGCTAAATTAGAAGAAATTAAATCCAAATAAATATAAGATGTGATTTCTTCAAATAGATCTCATTAGATTCTGAGTAATGATGGAGGATGAATCAGTGATAGTACTTTTCCCAAGCCAATGAAATTTTCCCAAATCAAATTAGGAAAAACCAATTGTTGTTGTAAATTCATCACTTTGTCTTTTGCTGAATTTTTGGGTCATTAAAATGATTAAATATGCTAAAATTATCATTCCTTGATTATTCTCCATAGTCTTAAATTTCCAACGAGCCATTGTGATCTTCATTTAGCTAAGTAAATATTTAGATATGCCTCACCAAAATTGAGCTGTTAAAATTACTGGAATTCTGGAGAAAAAATATGCTTCGGCTAAACAAAGAAAATTTTAATTTAAACCCTTAATTTAAATTAAATCAATAATTATAATTAACTATATAATTACAATGCAAGAAGAATTGATTAATTACAATTATTATATTGATTAATTCTATACAAATTAAATAAATTAAATTACAATTTTAATTAGAGAACAATACAAAAGTGGCTTTTTGCTTCCGTGTAATGGACTGAAAGTATATGGGAGGAGAGGACTTTATCTCATTCTATGAGCATGGGAGGCATAAGGTATGGGTTTTGGAGGAATCTATTTGGGAGTTTTAAATTTCAGAGAGTTATAAAATAAGAGTTATGAAGTTAAGAATCTCGATGCCCCAAAAAACAACGTCTCAAGATGTGTTACAATGCCATTAGAGGTTTTAAGTTTTGGGAGTCTTTTAAAAATAAGTTACAAAATATATATGTTCCAAGGTCCCAAAAATGAGTGGAGAGATAAGGTGTGGAGTGAGGAAGCCATGTGGAGTGGGACCTTCCCAACATAAACTATATTCATTGTTGGATGGTAAATGAAATAAAAATAACTACAGTCATTTGAGTTTTAGGATTTTGGAAGCTTTTAAAATTAGAATTTCAAAGACTTCCGAGATCTTGAAAACACATAATTTTAATCGTTCTACAATTTCATCTATGATAGTTTTATAGGACCATTAGTAAAAATTATGAATTAATTAAAATTAATATAAAATCAATATTGACAATTAATTTACAAAATTTAAAATAATATATATGTTTTACATTTTTAGCCCATGTAGTAAAAATCATCGAACTTCGGATAAGCACAATTTGCAATCCGTGCATCCAAATGAGATGAAACAAGCATCGATGGAAAGATATTGAAAAAGAAAACAAAGTGAAGTAATCAAAATGGAAATTTGAATAAAACGAAAATATCACAAAATTATCGGACACTTAACCTAATGAAAATATTAAAAGGTGATTTAGCCAAAATTTACGAAAAGGGTCCCCATTATTATTATGAACTAATAAGCTAACAATGGGGTGTTGTGATTTCACTAGAACACTCACATACTGCTTATTGGAGCTTTATAACATAGCTCATGATGGTATTTACATCCATATACATATGTGCATATACCAAAACATATACCAAAAACATTTTCTCAACCAGCGAATAGAGAAGGATACATAGCCCACATCCGATTCACCATCTCCCATGTAGCTTCATTGGGCCCAAAGTACTTCCACTACAATTTAACTTGCTTGATTTCTCAATTCTGCAACATGAGTATCTTTCTTTGCAAAATACATTGAGGTTCTAGCTGGAATTCTCCTTCTGGTTCCACCTACAATACAGACAAGTCAATCACATGATCAACATATTTAACATACTTCTTAAGCAATGACACATGGAAAAAATCATGGATTTTCACTGTCAGAGGCGATGCAATCCAATAGTCGACTAATACATTCCTTTCAATAATCTTGAAAGTTACACAAAACTGAGGTGCCAACTTTGCACATGATCCAATCCTCAAGGGTCTCTTCTTGGGCTTGATGCGCAAGTACACATGTTCACCAACCTAAAACTCCTTAGACATCTTGTTCCAATCTGCATAAATTTTATGCATGTCATGTGTTTCCTTTAAATTGTTTTTGATTCCCTGCATTTCTTGTTCCATCTCTTCCAACATGTCTGGTTCTATCAACACCCTATTCAATGGGACACTCAAACTGATGGGAGTATTACAACTTCGCCCATAGAGTGCCTCAAACATACTCATCCTCAGTTGTTATAGATATTTTTGTGCCTTACAGATCTAAGCATGAAATGTCCATAAACCAAGGGATCCTAAGTCCCTAAAAGTGTTGTTCCTGCCCCTAAAGGAACAAGGTCAACAAACTACAGCTTCTCCCAGAAGTTCTCCACCAGAAACTGCTCAGAAACAGTCAAATCAGGATCATTTCAGCTGCTCCACTAGCTAGCTGCGTTGCATAGCACCCTAGTACACTAGCTAGGTGCATTGCAACGCACCTAAATGCACTACCAGGGTGCGCTGAGCGGGAAATGACAAATGGCAGTGTCATTCCGTGAGGTGGACAGACAATGGAAGCTTCCAGAATCTTCCCCAATGACACTTGCCTCACTGAGTTCGACCAAGGATGAGTAAGAGGCTCTCAGTCTCCACGTGGAAGCAAGAACTGACAGAGAGAGGCCACTAGTCAAATCATAAGCTGACTCATCCTCTTTGCATACATCTATATATGGATCCCTCATCCCAGAGATCCAGGAGGCTGGAATTTTGTACTTTGCAGAGAATTGTTGTTGGTTTTGAGATAGAGATCAGTGCATTGGGTGATTTATGCTTTGTTGGAGGTGAAGAGGGGATTCCTTTGCTGGGGGGTTGATGCTGGATCAGGAATCATCGATTGTAACTCCTCTTGGACCTTCTTGTTATATCAATAAAACTATTTGAGTTTCTCCTACATGCTTGTGTATCAAAGATGTTTTGTTATATTTGCATGTTTAGCTTAAATTTGATCCTAAGCTGTTTATGAATGTAAATCCATGTCTTTGTGTAGTTTTCCTCTTCTGTGATCTTGCAGGAACTTGGTGAAGCTGGGCAAGTAAGGGAGCAGGTAGCTGGAAGCTGTCAAAGAGGAGAGAGATTGGATCAAAGGACTAGCGCAAGACACAGGTTGGTTCATCCTATTCCTCTTCGTTTATAGTTCATAAAGAAGAATACGAAAATAGTTTTCCTTGTTTGTTGCTAAGGTACTGTCACACCTTAGTGGGATAGGGGCATTCTGAGTAGACACTTTTCCCGTCAACATCAGTGACTCGTGATAACCATTTTTGTAAGAAAACTCAACCAATGGAAGGTACTCCTCCAATGTCTATCTTGATTCATCACATACATCTTCAACATGTCCTCCAAAATCATGTTGACTCTTTTTGTTTGTCCATGAAATATCACTACATCTCTAATGGATATATGTGCCACATCACTAGCTGAACATGCAGACTTCACTAGAATGAAGTGCACTACTTTTTTCAACCTTTCCACCACAACCATGATGAAATCACATTGTCTAGATGTCCTCAAAAAACATGTGATGAAATCAAAGGAAATGACCTCCCACTTCCACTCTAGAATTGGAACCTATTGTAGCAATCCACCTAGATTCTTACACTCTGCCTTCACCTACTAACAGTCCAAACATATAGCCACCTTCTTTAGATTCATACAAATATATAACTTCTTCACTACCGTTAATGTCTTCTGATATCCTAGATGACCTGAATACAGTTTTGCATGAAATTCTCGCAAGATAGTTTTCTTGAGCTCACTGTTCTCTAGCACATATATCTTGTCCCTAAATTTGAAAAAACCATCTATTATAAAATGATAATCCACATCTTGATCACTTGTACCCTAATGTAACACATGCCTAAGCTCCATGTACCTGTTATCCTATTGTCTTTCTGTTACAGGGAAAGTGTCTACACAGAACTGCTTATCCCACTAAGGTGTTGGCAGCTACCTTAGAAACAAACAAAGTAAAGCTACTTTCATTTTTCCTTTATGAAATATAGATGAGATAAGAACAAAGGAGACCAACCTCTGTCTTGCGCTTATCTCCTAGTTCGATTCCTCTCTCTTCTGATAGTCCTTCGCTACTTGCTTCCCTGTACGCCTAGCTTCACAGAGTACCTGTAGAATCAGAGTAGCATAACACTATACAAGAACATGGATCTATAATCATAAACAATCTAGGATCAGATGTAAATTGACCATACAAGCGCATAAAACATAAATGACACAAGAGTATGGAGGAAAACTTGAATAACTTTTATTGATAATCAAGAAAGAGCCAAGGGAGTTACAACCAGTTGTTCTGACCCAGCATCATCCTCTCAGTAAGTAAGCCCTTCTTCACCTCATACAAAGCTTAAATCACCCAACACTATGATGTTGCCTAAAGAAACCAACAACAATTCCTTACAAGATGCAAAATTCCAGCCTCTGGATCTCTGGGATGAGGGATCCATATATAGATATCTGTAAGGGAGATGAGTCAGCTTGTGATTTGATTAGTGTCTTCCCTCTAATAGTTCTTGCTTCCACTTGGAGATTGATGATCTCTTACTCATCCTTGGTCGAATTTAGAGAGGCAAGTGTCACAGGAGAAGTTTCTAGAAGATTCCATGCCTCTCCACCTCGCAGAATGACACTGCCATTTGTCACTTCTCGTCCATCGCACCCCATAGAAGGGATTTTTGAAATGCAACGCACCCACAGAGTGTACTTAGGTGAGATGCAACGCACTTTGCCTATGGAGCAGGTGAAATGATCCTGTTTTGACCAGTTCTGAGTGGTTTTTCATGGAGAACTTTTGGGAGAAGCTGTAATCAGTTGACCTTGTTCCTTTAGGGGTTGGAACAACACTTTTAGGGACTTAGGAGCCCTTGATTTATGGAAATTTTATGCTTGGGGTTGCAGTGCCCAAAAATGTCTATAAAAATTGCCCCCTAAAGCATTAGATCGTTAATCTCTTTGATGTCGGGTGAAATGCTTTATTATGAGGATCCGAAGTTCCTTCAAGCTGGGAAGAGACCTGTTAAGATACAATACAATACATTATCTTCATAATTTTTTCATAATCTAGCTGAGGCGGGCATTCCCATGCTCAGCTTTATAAATTCATTTTCATGTACATAGGACAGACAATCGTTTGAGTGTAGACTGATGATTCCGGTAGAGCCATCATCCCTTTGATTGGATGATTATCTGTGCAGCAACGATGTACATTTGATGTCTTTATTTCCCTGAATATGTATCGCAGCCCGGATGGATGAAACTAGATCCGGGGTCTTCAATCTCGTTCGATCTTCACTCGAAGTACAAGTCTATCCATGTGAGAGATGTTCTGGAGTCGAACATGGAAAGACATCGCTTAATTACCAGCCAATGATGTAAGCTGTTAACAGGCATGAGAGGAATCACCGATAATGATAATGACCCTCAAGGTACTGTAGTACAATTCACGTGGTGTGAATAAAGGACTTGGCGTCGAACACCACGCAAAATCTTTCGGTCGAAGGCCATTGATGTAAACCTGTCGCCGGAAGTGAGAAACTTGCCATTGAGGCATGCAAGCTTCAAAGTACTGAACGGGGTGTTCCTAGATCGACTTCTTGGATAATGAGCTGATGTCGACAAGAAGCGATCCGTCATAGGAGGGCCTTGATGAATCCCACATCAATGACACGGAATGGAGCAAATGATTTTAATGGAGGTGAAAACGATATGGTGATATAGGATTCAGGGTGGCGGTCATGAAAGAATGGAGCGTAAATGTATTGTAGCGGGTGAGACACAGGTGGATTCTCTGAATGACTTCTCTTGAACATATCGGCGACACTGGACATGATGGATTGGTAGCATTAACCCCAAATGTGGATGGTGTGATGGGACCATGGTGATGTGACCGGTGAATGAAACAACCCAACACGACTTGGATGTAGAGTGAAAGTGTCATGTTCAAGAGAGACTTGCTACCAACAAAGTTTCTTCAAGGTTTCTTCCCAATTTTTCCCCAGTCATTGCTGACCAGTACCTCTTTATTTTTGTCAAGCTTGAGGAGGATAACATATGCTTGTTATATAATTTGCCCTTCGGGCAAACCCATCGCTATGTTTTAACGAGCCTAGCGATAATGAAACTCGTTCTTGTCTGCTATGGACAAGTTTGTCGCTATTAGGTTTTAACGAGTTTAACGACAAAGATAACTCGGTCCTTTTCAATTTTAGAGAGTCTGAAAAGGGACGTAAAGGAAACTCCAAAATTCCTTTTTCGTCATCTAATCCCTTAAGTTCGAAAAAGTATAAAACAATACAGAAGGGATGAATTTTCGATACTTTTAATGAGCCGAACAAAACAAGCGCTCAATCTTTTTGTGTAATAATCCCTCAGGTCCAAAAAGATTAAAATCTAAAGGAGGGAGATCACTTCCGGTCCCTTTAACGAGCTGGAGAGGCCAATGGCTCGACAATCTTTTCATATTTTACGAGTCAGTTGAAAAGAGCTTAAAGGAGACTTGTCTTTTGAGGAACGAGTGATAAAATTGGGTAGCAGCTGATTCCAGATAAGGTTTGGAATTTTCCAATCACGACAGTGTTACAAGGATGGCTAGTGGTATCACTCTTCGTAGCTGTTCCTCAAAAAGGGGTAAACAATCAAATGGAGGTGAATGATCGGCCAATACAAAGTGGAGGTGATGATAAGAACACGACCAAGGCTTTAAAGGCTAAAGTAATACATTCACGATGGTTATTTATCGGGAAATAGTTCATTTTTTAATGAGCTTAAACGACGGGAGAAACATTTGCTCATGACTTATGTTTATTTTTTAACGAGCTTGAACTATATGCTAAAACTGCTCGATGCGGGTTTATTTTTTAACGAGCTTGAACCCTGTAGTAACACTGCTCGTGATAAGTTTGCATGCCCCTAGCATAATAACGCAAATCGAGGTGCATGCCCCCCAAGCTTCATTGCATTCATCTCGGTGATTGGAATGAAGGTTTACCTTTGAGATTTGGAAAGGGATTTGTTTCATTTTTTTAATGAGGTTGACACAGTAAAAGAACTATCCTCATGACTCCTTGTTTCATTTTTTAACGAGGTCGACACGAGATCAGAACCGTCCTCGGAATCCACCATATTTACAGTATTTGATAGAAAATCAAAAACTGATGGATGATTAAGGTTGCTGGAATAATCTTCATGATAATCCGGAAGATGGGAGCGATGGTGGTAATCTTCCCATGGTGCCTCTCCTATCATCATTGATAGAATGATTCCTTCATCTGTAGAATGTACATGTGACCAAGGATATGAAGAGGTGCCATATTCCTTAGACCTATCTATCCAAACACTCGATGAGCGTTGATTTGGGTTTGCCCCCCAAGCCAAGAAAATTGATTGCTACAATATTTCTAAAATGGCGATGATCCATGTTGACAAAATGTTTAGGAATCTTCCGAATCCATTAGATATAGAATATTTCATATTGCAGGTTTCCACTGTGGCCACTTCCACCAAATTACTCAGAGGCGGTAGGGAAAAAGTACCCATTAAGGCAGGGTCTTTTAGGAGGACTACTCCAATATTTTGAAGTGAATGATTGCTTCCATGGATCATTGGAATGCTTCCCGTAACTTGTGAACTGTTGGGGAGAAATGTTTGTTGGTCGACGATTGTAATTCCTCCTTGGAAGGGAAATGAAATCTTCCTGAAGTAGGTCGACACAACTGTGGCCATGGCATATATCCAGGGCCTTCCCAGTAGGATGTTGTAATCGAGGTTTCCATCAATTACTTCAAAATCTATTTCTACTGTTTTTCCCCCTAGTTCAACTTGCAAGTTACTTAAAATCCCATATGGGGTGTATGATCGTCCATCAAATGCTTTTAATGTCGTTGACGGTTTTGACAAGGGTGGTGAGCCTAAATTTTTCCAGCAACTCATCGACATAATACATGTAGATGCCCCCTCATCAATAATTGTTCGATGAACAGTTTTGTTGACGGCTTTCACTTGAATAAGGAAAGCTAGTTGAGCTGGTAACTGAGGGTCATATCCTTTGTGATTAAAGGATACAAGATTGGAATCCGTTGGGTCAATCCCACCTATTACTGAAAATAGATCCTGCTTTTGGGAGAGGCAATTTTGCGGTACCTCAAGTTTCGACATAGCAGACGGCGATTGGGCCAGGTCCTCTACTATATTATAATTCTGTGCTACTTTGGCACGAGGATTAAATGTCAATTTGTGTACTACTCCCTTTGGCGGCTTTATCATTGGCTCAGGAATGATGGGTGGCACAACTTCGGTCAAAGTTGTTGTCGAACTACTAGGTTGTTCATTAGCCTTGTTTTTCGACAGCTGTGGATTCCCGTAATCTTTATTCCTTGTCAAAGCATCATTTTGCTGCTCTGAGATAGACAACATAAGCACTTTGGATCGGGAAGCATTTTGATTAGCAACCAGTTTGGTTCCCGGGTTTGGAAACGGATCAGTCAAAACTGCTGAGGTTTTTGAACTCTTAAAGAGTTTTTGAACTCTTAAATAGTTTCTCGTCCGATAATCCTCATCGCATATTTGACACCCCGCAGGGGGTTTCCTTTGCCCAAAAGGGTTTGTAGAAGGTTTTTCAGGAGATTACTCATCCTGTTTCTTTTTCCTGCATTTATTTTTATTCTTGCCCCCTGGTTGCTTCAGTTGTTTGCCCTTGTCAGTCGACATGGCATTTACCTCCGAGGCGAGAAGTTCCTCATTTTCATTTCGATCAGAAATCTTACGGGCTTTCTTAGATGTAGCCTTTGTCGATTTCGTGCTTGTCGTACCTATCACGCCATCGCTGGCATGAGAGTCTTTGTTTGATTTAGGAGGGGGAGGAACGGAAAATTCTGGTCTGGGAGCATTAGGGATTTTATCATAGAGCATGCCAGACTGAGTATAAATCAAGTCTAAATATTGTGCACGAGCAATAACTTGCTCTTTAGTGACGACTCCTCCCTTTGCCACATCTTCTGTAATGGAAGGTAATAATGACTTAATAAAACATTTAGCTAAAAGCTGATCAGGAACATATGTTTTAACCATTCTACGATGACGTCGCCACTCATGAATATGATCAAATATATGAGTGGCCGTTGTTTGTTTGAAATTGGTAAGAAGTTCCGTTCCCATTTCGTACCTTATCGGTAACTGAAAATGGGTTAAAAAGGTTGTGGCTAGGGTACTGAAGTTGTCAAATGAAGCTCTGGGCAATTTGATATACCATTTTGCTGCCGGACCAGTTAACGTCCTCTGGAAAAGGCGAAGCCTAATTGTTGGCATTATGATTCTGGTATGGCTTTATGATACATATGTTATACTTGATGGCAACCCACTCATCTCAGATGATAAATTATAGTGCAGAAAAGTTCACGCACTTATATGCAGAGAAACGCTTATTCTATGTAGAGAAAAGTTCACGCACTTATATGCAGAGAAAAGTTTATTTCATGTACAGAAAAGTTCACGCACTTTTATGCAGAGAAAAGTTTATTTCATGTAGAGAAAAGTTTATTTCATGTAGAGAAAAAGTTCACGCACTTTCATGTTGGAGAACTTACCTTTGGTCCATGGTAGTTAGTCCTTGGTATTTGAACCTATGGTTTTGGACCATGGTACCTCGTCAAAAGTGTGTATATGTTGGAGAACTTACCTTTGGTCCATGGTGGTTAGTCCTTGGTATTATTGAGCCCCATGTTTTTGGGTCCCTTGTATTGGTTATCTATGGTATTGATCCATGATTTTAGGAAGAAGCTTGCCTATATAAAGCAAAGGAGATCACTTGGCTAATTCACTCTTGAAAATCGAATATCTTAAGATCTGAAATATTGGGTTATTGTTTTAAAAGTTTGATCTATGAAAGGGAAGTTGAAAGCGAATCTGTGAAGGGTGATCTCTCGAGCGCTGCAGCTGCGGAAGTGTGGAGGCGCCACAGAAGGCGCAGTGCGGAGGCGCCACAGAAGGCGCAGTGCGGAGACGCCACAGAGGCGCCACAGAAGGCGCAGTGCGGAGACGCCACAGAGGCGCCACAGAAGGCGCAGTGCGGAGATGCCACAGAGGCGCCACAAAAGGCGCAGTGCGGAGGCGCCACAGAAGGCGCAGTGTGGAGACGCCACAGAAGGCGCAGTGCGGAGGCGCCACAGAAGGCGCAGTGCGGAGGCGCCACAGAAGGCTCAGTGCGGAGGCGCCACAAAAGACGCAGTGCAGAGACGCCACAGAGGCGCCACAGAAGGTGCAGTGCGGAGGCGCCACAGAAGGCGCAGTGCAGAGGCGCCACAGAAGGCGCAGTGTGGAAGCGCCACAGAAGGCGCAGGTGCGGTGGTCGCGGTACCACAGAAGGCGCAGGTGCGGAGGTAGTACAGATATCCGCAGATCTATACCAGTGAAGTTGCGATCCCTGCTTAAAATTTGTTTTAACTGCCTTTGACTATTCTGCAGGGTTTTGGGTACATAACTGATGTTTGGTTACTGGTATTGAGTTCAGATAACAACATGATTAATGACTTATCTTTATGTACTAGATCTGGTTGATAACTCTCATAATATCATTGTATATGTATGGATCTGGTGATTGGGTGATTCAGAAGATTGTTTGATTATGAGCTTCAATGTTGTTGTTGGATCCAGTTTGAAAATTTATGAAAAGTGGTCCTTGAAAGAAAAGAAGTAGGGGGTTGTAGCTCCCTTCCAGGAGAGACTGGAAAATGAGAGAGAGTTGTAGCTCTCTACAGGTTGCAACCTGCGTACTGGTAAAGGACTGCACCAGTACAAAATCATTGTAACAGGAGTTTCTAATTTGAAAGAAGATAGAGACATATTGCAGCAGGTGGTTTTCACCCACATTGGGTTTCCACCTTATATCTGGTGTTCTTTGGTGTGACTATTTGTTTTTCTTGTTCATGCTCATTATTTTATGGTACTGATATGAAAAAATAATTCAAAGTGTAAATAAGGAAGATTTGTTAAAAGAACTTGATAATACTGATTCACCCCCCCCTCTCAGTATTATTTTCAACAATTGGTATCAGAGCAGGTCCTTCAGAGAAGCTTGATCGCTTGAAGGTAGATCATTCATCATGAGCAACTACGAGAGAGAAGCATCAATCAGGCCACCAATTTTTGATGGGACAAACTTCAATTATCGGAAGATAAGAGTTACTGCCTATCTTCAATCTCTTGGTACAGAAGTTTGGGATATCATAGAGACAGGCTACACTTTTCCTTCAGCTACTCCTACAGATTCGGCCGAGAAGAAGAAATATGAAACAAATGCGAAAGCAGTCAATACTCTATTGGGATGCTTATCCCAATCGGAGTTCATGAAGGTAATGCACTATAAATCCGAAAAAGAAATATGGGACAAAATTGTCACGAGCTATGAAGGAGACGAACAGGTAAAGCGTGCTAAACTTCAAACTTTCAAGATTCAGTATGAGAATCTCAGAATGTATAATGATGAAAGTGTGGCTAACTATTTCCTTAGGGTAGATGAAATTTTTAATTGCATGAAAAACTTGGGTGAAGAAATAAAAGAGGCTATTGTGGTTGAAAAAGTCCTAAGATCCTTGTCCCCCAAGTTTGAATCTCAAGTGTCCGCTATAGAGGAAAAAGAAAATATACAAAATCTCACCATGTCTCAACTACATGGAATTCTAACTGCTTATGAAATGAGAAAGGGAGGTTCATCAGACAGAAGAGAAGCGGCTTTCAAGGCTTCAGGCAAAGGAGATTACTATGAAGCAAGTCACGTGCCAGAAGAAGAAGAAGAATCAAATTTTGTCAGAAATCTTCAAAGGAGTTCTGGAAGGTTCAGAGGTAAGTTACCTTTTAAATGTTTTGCTTGTGGAAGAGTAGGTCATTATGCTGCAAAATGTCCTTATAAGGATAAAGGAAAGGAACCTGCTAGATGGAACAAGAAACAGAGTGCAAACAAGAAAAGTTACTACACTCATGAAGATAGTGATGGTCTATCGATTAGTGATGAAGATGAACAAGGTAATGACTATAAACTGTTAATGGCATTTGAAGATGATGATTATATGGATGCTATAGATGTGGATAGTCTTTTTGAAGAAATTACTAGACTCAAGAGATGTATAGAAGAAAAGAATATGATCATTGATACTCTACAATTTCAAATTGATGAAAATGAAAAACATCTTGAAAAATTAGAAGGTGAAATTGTTGGTCTTAGAAAAGAGATTGAGAAAACAAAAGCTATTAATCTTAAGTTTGTCAAAGGATCTGAAACTTTGGATAAGATTATCAATGTATAGCGTTCTCCACTAAACAAGACAGGTCTGGGCTATAATGGAGAAACTTCTCAAGCAACCACTTCAAAAAGTTATCTTGATGCAGCAAGAAGGAATGAGCAAAAGCACAATGAAGACCATCAGGCAAGGCAGGGACGAATTGCAAACAGAGACTATCAAGGGCAATCCGTTTTAAGGGTGAACAAAAGCTACAACCAGCCACAGGTAAAATCTTCTCAATTTAGTTCAAGAATGGATGACAATAGAAATTACAATCATTTGGCCGGTAGATTTGATAACCGCAGAAATTTCTTCAATGGACAATGTTTCTCTTGCCATAACTTTGGTCACAAAGCAGCTCAATGTGTTGCATATAAAACAATCATGACTAGAGAAGCTCAAAAACAAAGAAGTATGATCGGGATTACAAAAAGGACCTATGACAACTTTTCGGCTCTTGAAAATGAAGTTGAATGTTCTATTTGCAATAACTTTGGTCATGAAGATTCTGAATGCAGGAGTAGGTTTCAGCAGACAAAGGAACAAACCTCAAACACCAAAACATGGAGAATAAAGGAACCACAAACAGAAAGATGTGGCATAGCATTCTATGCAGAGGGACAGGAAAATCTATGGTACATTGACAATGGATGTTCGAAGCATATGACAGGTGATAAAGAAAAACTTGAGTCATATTCTGCTCTAGAAAAGGGAAAGAAAGTTTCTTTTGGAAATGATACTCCTGCAACTATAAAAGGAAAAGGCACTGCTTAGTTAAAAGAAAAGGTCAAGGCTGGAAATGTTTTGTATGTTGATGGATTGAAACATAATCTTCTAAGTGTCAGCCAGATGTGTGATCAAGGAACCGAGGTGATATTTAGAACAAATGGATGTCTTGTTCGTGATCTTGATACAGGTAAAACGGTGATCAAAGGTAAAAGAACTCCAAATAATCTATACGTATTTGAAGAAGGACAACAACAATGCTATCTAAGCAAGGATGATGAACACTGGCTATGGCATCGGAGGTTGGGGCATCTAAGCTTTTCACAAATAAGGAAAGCATTCAAATATCAGGCAGTTTGCGATCTTCCAGATATCAAAATTCCAGACAACACCATATGCAAATCATGTCAGTTTGGAAAGCAAACCAGAACTAATTTTCCAGAGAAGGAAGGATCAGCTAGCATGCCTCTTGAGCTAGTACATACAGATACATGTGGTCCATTCAGAAAAAGAACACCTCGAGGAGAAGAATACTTGATATTATTCATTGACGATTTCTCCAGGTTTGTCTGGTTAGGACTAATGAAGCACAAAGATGAAGCATTCGAAAAATTCATATCCTTCAAAGCCTTGTTTGAAAATGAATCAGGATACAAAATTAAGTGCCTCAGATCTGACAGAAGTGGGGAGTTTACCTCGAATGAATTTTTCAATTTCTGTGAAGAACATGGGATAAGAAGAGAATTCTCTACAACTAGAACTCCTCAGCAAAATAGAGTTGTGGAAAGAATGAACAGAACAGTCCAACAAATGGCTCGTGCTATGCTTGATGAGTCGGGTACTCCTGCAACTTTCTGGGGTGAAGCTGCACATGCTGCGGTTGTTATTCTCAACAAAACAAATGTCCATGTTAACAACACTCAAACCCCTCATGAGATCTGGTGTGGTGAGACTCCTTCGGTGAAGCACTTCAAAATCTTTGGGAGCAAATGTTATATTAAGAATATTGATGAGCAACTTGGCAAACTTGAACCTAGAGTAGATGAAGGCATTCTTCTTGGTTATTCTCCACATAGCAAAGCATACAAGTGCTACAATAAAAGACTTGGCAGAATTGTTGACAGCATTGATGTAGTGGTTGATGAGAAGGGATACCTTCCTAGGCAAGTACATCATGAAGACATCGAAGAAGATGAAGGCTACCCTCAAAGACAGAATGATGAAGAAGAAGAACCTCAAGAAGAACCAGAGGAGCAGACAAGAATAGAAGAGAAGACTCCATCCAGATATGTTCAGAAGAATCATCCAGAATCTCAGATTGTGGGGCAGAAAGAAGCAGGTGTACAAACAAGAAGAACAATTGCAAAAGCTTCAAGCTATTTGGCATTACTCTCTTCCACTGAACCACAAAATGTGAAAGAGGCATGCAAAGATGAATGTTGGGTCAAAGCAATGGATGAAGAACTTGAGCAGATCGAAAAGAACAACACTTGGGAGTTGGTTCCTAGACCAAAATATAAGAATGTTATAGGAACAAAATGGGTCTTCAAAAATAAATTGAATGAAAATGGAGAAGTAATTAGAAACAAGGCCAGACTTGTTTGTAAAGGGTATGCGCAGCAAGAAGGAATAGATTTTGAAGAAACCTTTGCTCCTGTTGCAAGACTTGAGGCCATCCGAATGTTCCTTGCTCTCTCAAGCTTTCAAAACTTCAAAGTATTTCAAATGGACGTGAAATCAGCCTTTCTGAATGGAGACTTAGAAGAAGAAGTATATATTGAGCAGCCAGATGGTTTCATTCTTGGAAATGATCCAAATCTTGTATGCAGATTGAAAAAGGCTCTCTATGGTCTCAAACAAGCTCCAAGGGCTTGGTACTATCGTTTGGACAAATATCTTCATCAACAAGGTTTTTCAAAAGGATCAGCAGATAGCAATCTTTATATAAAAGTTGAAAATGACAAATTGCTAATACTTGTTGTGTATGTAGATGACATTATCTTTGGCAGCAATGAAGAAGCTATGAGTCAAAGCTTTGCCTTGGTCATGCAGAAAGAATTTGAAATGTCCTTGCTGGGAGAACTGACATATTTCCTTGGTTTGCAAATCCAACAAAAGGAAGGAGGAATCTTTTTGTCTCAAACCAAGTATCTCAAACAGATTTTGAAGAAATATGGCATGGAAGATGCAAAACCAGTATGTACACCCATGGTCACAAGATGTAGCCTCAGTGCAAATGATGAATCTGCAGCAGTACATCAACCAACCTACAGATCTATGATTGGAAGTCTACTTTATTTGACAGGTACCCGACCAGACATCATGCATGCAGTTGGAATAGTTGGAAGATTTCAGGCAAATCCGAAGGAGACTCATCTTCAGGCAGTGAAGAGAATTTTCAAATATCTTCAAGGGACTCAAATTTATGGTTTATGGTATCCTAGAGATACAAATCTCACACTTCATGCTTATACAGATGCCGATTGGGCCGGAAGCGTGGATGACAGGAAGAGCACAAGTGGTGGCGCATTCTTTATGGGTTCCAGACTAGTATCTTGGTTCAGCAAGAAACAGAGTTCTATTACCTTATCTACAGCTGAAGCAGAATATGTTGCTGCTGCATCTTGCTGCACTCAACTCCTTTGGATGATGCAGACCTTGCAGGATTTTCAAATCACTTGTACACCACCTATCTCCATCTTATGTGATAACACAAGTGCAATCAGCATCTCAAAGAACCTAGTCATGCATTCAAAAACCAAGCACATACCAATCAAGTATCATTTTCTTCGGGAACAAGTGCTTGAACAGAAGGTCAAGTTGGAGTATGTTCCTTCTAAGGAACAAGTTGCTAATATACTCACCAAACCATTGCCCAGGGAGACGTTTGAATACCTCAGGAAAAAGCTGGGGGTTGTTGATGCATCATCTTGTTGTTGAATCTCTTCTGATTGTTGGTTGTACGGGAATATGCGTACATGTGTTGGGTTGCGGATTGGTTGAAGATCAAATAGCACTGGTTCAGGGGGAGCTTATAATGCATTGTTGGCATTATGGAGGATGTACAGAAGGCAATCATGGATGCTGATCTGAATATTACTGCAATATGTCTCTATCTCTTTCATGGTCATTTATGGTGTTTGGTGGATTATGTTTCTTCTTTACAGATCTGGTTCATATTCAGGGGGAGCATGCTCTTAGGGGGAGCATAACCCTTTGCCCTTGATGTCAAAGGGGGAGAATGAGCTAAAGATTTTGAGGTTGCCATCAAGTCCAAAGGGGGAGATTGTTGGCATTATGATTCTGGTATGGCTTTATGATACATATGTTGTACTTGATGGCAACCCACTCATCTCAGATGATAAATTATAGTACAGAAAAGTTCACGCACTTATATGCAGAGAAAAGCTTATTCTATGTAGAGAAAAGTTCACGCACTTATATGCAGAGAAAAGTTTATTTCATGTAGAGAAAAAGTTCACGCACTTTCATGTTGGAGAACTTACCTTTGGTCCATGGTAGTTAGTCCTTGGTATTTGAACCTATGGTTTTGGACCATGGTACCTCGTCAAAAGTGTGTATATGTTGGAGAACTTACCTTTGGTCCATGGTGGTTAGTCCTTGGTATTATTGAGCCCCATGTTTTTGGGCCCCTTGTATTGGTTATCTGTGGTATTGATCCATGATTTTAGGAAGAAGCTTGCCTATATAAAGCAAAGGAGATCACTTGGCTAATTCATTCTTGAAAATCAAATATCTTAAGATCTGAAATATTGGGTTATTGTTTTAAAAGTTTGATCTATGAAAGGGAAGTTGAAAGCGAATCTGTGAAGGGTGATCTCTCGATCGCTGCAGCTGCGGAAGTGTGGAGGCGCCACAGAAGGCGCAGTGCGGAGGCGCCACAGAAGGCGCAGTGCGGAGACGCCACAGAGGCGCCACAGAAGGTGCAGTGCGGAGACGCCACAGAGGCGCCACAGAAGGTGCAGTGCGGAGACGCCACAGAGGCGCCACAGAAGGCGCAGTGCGGAGGCGCCACAAAAGGCGCAGTGTGGAGACGCCATAGAGGCGCCACAGAAGGCGCAGTGCGGAGGCGCCACAAAAGGCGCAGTGTGGAGACGCCACAGAAGGCGCAGTGCGGAGACGCCACAGAGGCGCCACAGAAGGCGCAGTGCGGAGGCGCCACAGAAGGCGCAGTGCGGAGGCGCCACAGAAGGCTCAGTGCGAAGGCGCCATAGAAGACGCAGTGCGGAGACGCCACAGAGGCGCCGTAGAAGGCGCAGTGCGGAGGCGCCACAGAAGGCACAGTGCAGAGGCGCCACAGAAGGCGCAGTGCGGAGGCGCCACAGAAGGTGCAGGTGTGGTGGTCGCGGTGCCACAGAAGGCACAGGTGCGGAGGTAGTACAGATATCCGCAGATCTATACCAGTGAAGTTGCGATCCCTGCTTAAAATTTGTTTTAACTGCCTTTGACTATTCTGCAGGGTTTTGGGTGCATAACTGATGTTTGGTTACTGGTATTGAGTTCAGATAACAGCATGATTAATGACTTATCTTTATGTACTATATCTGGTTGATAACTCTCATAATATCATTGTATATGTATGGATCTGGTGATTGGGTGATTCAAAAGGTTGTTTGATTATGAGCTTCAATGTTGTTGTTGGATCCAGTTTGAAAATTTATGAAAAGTGGTCCTTGAAAGAAAAGAAGTAGGGAGTTGTAGCTCCCTTCCAGGAGAGACTGGAAAACTAAAGAGAGTTGTAGCTCTCTACAGGTTGCAGCCTGCGTACTGGTAAAGGACTGCACTAGTACAAAATCATTGTAACAGGAGTTTCTAATTTGAAAGAAGATAGAGACATATTGCAGCAGGTGGTTTTCACCCACATTGGGTTTCCACCTTATATCTGGTGTTCTTTGGTGTGACTATCTGTTTTTCTTGTTCATGCTCATTATTTTATGGTACTGATATGCAAAAATAATTCAAAGTGTAAATAAGGAAGATTTGTTAAAAGAACTTGATAATACTGATTCACCCCCCCCCCTCTCAGTATTATTTTCAACAGTGGCTAGGGTACTGAAGTTGTCAAATGAAGCTCTGGGCAATTTGATATACCATTTTGCTGCCGGACCAGTTAACGTCCTCTGGAAAAGGCGAAGCCTAATCGAATCATCGTTTAGGGTGTTTGATGAACACCACAGATGAAAGGTCATCACATGATTCGACGGATCTTCACCCGGATTTCCATTAAATTTAGGAATGTCTGATGGAAGTTTATGAGGAATCGCTGGCCACCAAGGGGCATAAGCGATTGGATCGTTTGTTAACCGATTTAAATCAGGTAACTCTAAAGTCACCACGAAGGGTAACTATTGATTCAGGTTAGGTGAAGCATACCCAGGATAAGATGGGATTGCCTGAGCAGTTTGTCTTTGCATACCAGCATAATGCATTTGATGCTAGTAACTTTGGTAAGGTTGGTGGGCATGACCATTGTAGAATGGTTGATTTTGACCGTTTTGAATATACGGCTGCCCACTATTTTTGTTGGTATACGACCAAAGTCCCACATTGACTAGAAGTGGGGAGGATCATGGGTATATAAGGATGGAAAAATATCTCCATTGGTATGAGGCCTTTTGGGGTAAATCCCAAAAACAAATCCATGAGGGCTTAGGCCCAAAGTGGACAATATCATACCATTATGGAGATATGTGGTGTCCAGAGTCCTAACAAGTGGTATCAGAGCCATGCCCCGAAGTTAGCCAAGTGGATGAATCCTTGGAATGCCGAACGAAGGTGGTGGGCCCCGGCAATATCACGATGGGATCCATGGATGAGCTCGGTTAAACAGGCGATGTGCTCTGGATTCTTCATGGACTTGTCCTGGTCCCAACACGGTGAAGAGGAGTTGAGTTGGGATAGAGCAAGCTCTCGAGGCAGGTGGTGCTTCCATGTAAGGCGTGTGCTTCCAACGCATTGGAGCGAAGAATCCTAGTTGGTAGAGAGTGGACGGATGGATAATCGTTTGAGGGGAGGCTCGATGGTCCTTTGTTCGAGGGGAGGATTGTTGGTATACGACCAAAGTCCCACATTGACTAGAACTGGGGAGGATCATGGGTATATAAGGATGGACAAATATCTCCATTGGTATGAGGCCCTTTGGGGTAAAGCCCAAAAACAAATCCATGAGGGCTTAGGCCCAAAGTGGACAATATCATACCATTGTGGAGATATGTGGTGTCCAGAGTCCTAACAATTTGCAAAGGTTTGTTGCTCAAAACCTTAGTATACTTGTTGGAACTACGGTTGTTGGTATTGCACTAGCCATGGTTGTGAAGCCATGTGTTGTTGCCCGATACTAACTGTTTGACCAAGATGAGGGGTAATTGTACCCGTTTGAACCTGTGTCATTCCACCATTCAACGATTGTAGTTGAGTTGCAAGGTCAAGAGGCTGTTGCATTACAACCTGAGAAACCTGAGGTTGGCATACAACAGGTAGCGCTTGAACTTGCGACACCATCACAATAGCTGGCGTAGTTGGTATACTTGACATAGGTAAACATTGTTGCATCGAATATACAACTCTTGGTTGTTGAGGTAGTATTGGTACCCAACCGCTTGACATAATTCCAGCATAACCTGAATTTTGTTGTGAACTCCCGTATGGCTGTCCTCCCGGAGGGGACAATGAAAGGGTATACTGCCCCCCATACGACAGTAATTCAGTACTTAAGAGAATGGTTTTCCTTGAGGACCGGACTGCCCAAATTGACCTCCAAATGGATCAATTTGTTGAGACTCAACATAAGAGTTTCCAGATATTATTCTGGATGAACAAACAGGAATGGACCATACCATCGAAATAGCCCCTGAGTGGGCTCCTTCTAGCGATTGAGATCTAGTTGGGACAGATGGTATACTGGCGAACATTGTTGGAGTGATAGCAGGAAGTTTTGTCGTCGCTGTGTCAGATGACACAGTCCTGGATGTCGACGGTTGTTCAGACATATCTAGTCTATCCAAAAGATTTCCTAGCGATTCTACGAGAAATTGTGATGAAGGGAGACTAACTTCCAAGACCAACAAGGGAACAGTGACGTTATTCCGATTAAAATAAATTTTAGACGCTTTGACACAACTTGTTTTTTCAATTTTTAAGAGTCGAGAAAAAACAAAAGATGACTCTAGTCGCCTTCGATTTTTAATGAGCCTGAAGTGACAAGTGCTCAAATGGACCTTTTCCGTTAAGGAGTCTTAAAAGGAACGAAAGGGATTTCTCTAGAAATCTAGACAGAGGGATTACCAAACCAATAGCAAAACTGCAGAATACTTTTTACGGTACGACAGTCAATCTTCCTGAATGCTGTGTTCAGTGCATTGTGATCGATAGGGCAGCAGACACGGCTTCCTATGGATAAAGGATTAAGCCTATTGTGGTCTCCCAAAATATACTCAACGGTATGTGGGAGCACAAGTCCGTACTGGCACTTATCGTCTCAAAGTGGAGGAATCACCGAACCATCAGTGAGAACAACAGTTACCAGGCTTTACGTTGCCGGAATACGTCTCTAGCCTAGACTTCTAGATGTTGTGCGTTAGGTTCCAAAGAATTGTTAGATTCATTAAATTTATTTTATAGTTGATCTTGCTTAAGAAATTTTCCTTTCAGGTTCACCGCGAGATGTAGATGTACAATTCCTAAAATGCAATCTAAGATGATAAATAGTCTTTTATCATCTTTGTGCAATGAAAATCCTAGCTACTAAGGAAAGAGAGACAATATTCTTTCACAAAGAGCAAAGAGCATACAATAAATGCACTATCCTAAATCAAACCAATCAAATAGTCTAAATGCAAATGCACATGCATGTATTTTTTTTCGGCTTTCTTAGTATGTGAATGATAAAAAGAAAGCTAATGTGCAAATCTGAATTACTTTTCAAGCGACTGTTACTAACAAGTTTCTTTTCAAAATAAAAAATGAAGACAATCACAACAATTTACGATTCGGAAATGAATAATTGCTTTCGACACTAGAAAAACTACGAATTCAGACCAAATACAATAGTAACAGGGTAATCGACTATCAAGAGCAACCAAACTCTCTCCTATGGCTGAAAACGACACTTGCGACACTTTCAAATCAAGGAACGACGGTACAATTACGTTACTTTTTGCAAAGGAGAACTGAAAATGACTCAACAAATACACAAAAACATTTACAGTTCTTTTGCACAATGGAGGCAGAATATTAGCAAGGAAAGGGGTTTCAATCAGAGATATACTGATTACAAACAACAAAACTCATGAATATAACTGAAAAGAATGAACACAGAAATCAAAACTGAGGAATAATACCTAGTCTGATCAGCGCACCTGTAACACAGTGAACTTAAAATGCAACGCACCTACTACACTCAAGAAGTGCGTTGAATTTCAGATTCACAGAACAGAGCCTACACTGGGCCGGAGACGAGACTTTGCTTGGGTTCCGGGTCACAGTTTTCAGTTCAGTTCAGGGGTCTTGGCCAAGCAAATGGTAATCAGTAAATCAACAATCAGGGGTAGATCTAAGGAGGTTACTGGAGCTACCACAGGGGCAATTAGAGAGTTTGTAAATCAGTTGTTTAATTCATAAACAAATCCTGGAGATTGACTGAAGCGGCATTTATCTACTTTCCATTTGCATAGAAAATGCAGTTCGAAAGCTACCTGGCTCGACTTCAGGCTCCGTCTGTAAGTTTATAAAATAAACAACAAAGAAGATAAACAAACAACCTAGTCGCTACCCAGTGGAGTCGACATTTTGTTACAGGGAAAAGTGTCTACACAGAACTGCTTATCCCACTAAGGTGTGGTAGCTACCTTAGAAACAAACAAAGTAAAGCTACTTTCGTTTTTCCTTTATGAAATATAGATGAGAGAAGAACAAAGGAGACCAACCTCTCTCTTGCGCTTATCTCCTAGTTCGATTCCTCTCTCTTCTGATAGTCCTTCGCTACTTGCTTCCTTGTACGCCCAACTTCACAGAGTACTTGTAGAACCAGAGTAGCATAACACTATACAAGAACATGGATCTATAATCATAAACAATCTAGGATCAGATGTAAATTGACCATACAAGTGCATAAAACATAAATGACACAAGAGTATGGAGGAAAACTTGAATAGCTTTTATTGATAATCAAGAAAGAGCCAAGGGAGTTACAACCAGTTGTTCCGACCCAGCATCATCCTCTCAGCAAGTAAGCCCTTCTTCACCTCATACAAAGCTTAGATCACCCAACACTATGATGTTGCCTCAAGAAACCAACAGCAATTCTTTACAAGATGAAAAATTCCAGCCTCTGGATCTCTGGGATGAGGGATCCATATATAGATATCTGTAAGGGAGATGAGTTAGCTTGTGATTTGATTAGTGTCTTCCCTCTGATAGTTCTTGCTTCCACTTGGAGATTGATGATCTCTTACTCATCCTTGGTCGAATTCAGAGAGGCAAGTGTCACAAGAGAAGTTTCTGGAAGATTCCATGCCTCTCCACCTCGCGGAATGACACTGCCATTTGTCACTTCTCGCCCATCGCACCCTATAGAAGGGCTTTTTGAAATGCAACGCACCCACAGAGTGTACTTAGGTGAGATGCAACACAATTTTCCTATGGGGTAGGTGAAATGATCCTGTTTTGACCAGTTCTGAGTGGTTTTTCATGGAGAACTTCTGGGAGAAGCTGTAATCAGTTGACCTTGTTCCTTTAGGGGTTGGAACAAAACTTTTAGGGACTTAGGAGCCCTTGGTTTATGGACATTTTATGCTTGGGGTTGCAGTGCCCAAAAATGTCTATAACACTTTCCTATAAGATATTATCTTGTAAGTTTGTCCCATAAGAACTTACAAATGTTATATGATTCACCTATATCTACCTGCTAAGAGCATCTACAACCCTATTCTCTTTACCCTTGATCTACTTGATCTCAAATTGGAACTCACTAATCATGGCCAACCATCTAACTTTCCTGGAATTCAAATTGGGTTGGTCAAATCGATACCTCAATCCGTTATGATTGCTCATCAATACAAACCTCCTACCAAGAAGATAGTACCTCCACATATTCAATGCATGGATGATCACTCCTAGCTCAAGATCATGTGTCAAATAATTTTTCTCATGCTCATTCAATTTTCATGAATAATAGCATACTACATGTCCTTCCTGCATAAGGAATCTACCAAGTCCTCTCTTATAAGAATTTGTACACACCATAAAATCTTTGTTTGAACCTGCAATCTTTAGAACTAGAGCATTTGTCAACAGTTGCTTCAATTGTTCAAAAATTGCTGCACATTCCTCTGTCCATTCAAATTTCTTACCTTGCCTCAACAATGACATGGTAGGATATGAAATCTATGATAAGTTCATGATGAACCTCCTATAGTAACTTTCTATCCCCATAAATCATCTTACCTCATCCACATTTCTAGGATTTGGCCACTCCATGATAGCCCTTGCCTTTCCTATATCCATTGCTATGACTTCCTTGGAAACAAGGTGTCCCAAATAATGTACCTCTGTCTAAAATAAACTGCATTTATTGAGCTTAGCATACAACTGATGCTCTCTCACCAATTTCAATATTGTTGCTAATATTAGGTACCTACTTAATATATCAACATCCTCATGCTTCAACCTTTATCACTAGAAATATGCATTGCAAATAACACACACCCTTTTTTGTGACTGCGCTTTTCCTACATAACTATCGCTATTCTAACTGATGTTTCTTTCTTCTTAACCCTTTAAGATTCTCTATTCTCCATTTTCATCCACACACTCAATAGATTCATCATAACAATCAACCTTAGTCCTATGAAGATATAACCAATCCATAACCAAAAGCATACTATATGATCCCAAGGACAGTACATTCAAATGTGTTGATGTAGGCATATCATTCAACTCGAATTTACAAGCTCTTACCCAATGATGAACTCTCTCCTTTGCACATGTAGCCAACTACACTAACCAAGATTCTAAATTCACTTCTTTATTCAACCCACACTTATCCACCAGGTCAAGAATAACGTAACTATAATTAGATTCAGGGTCAATAAAAATAGAAACAACTTGATCACAAAACTTATCATCCATATCAATTATAGGTTCCCGGTGATATGTCTGCCTGTTATCCAAAACTGCATAGATATGAGGAATGCTCTGCCTAACATCCCCAACAGACTGTGCTTCCCATGCACTATATATCTAAGGCCTACCACCCTGATACTATAGACAACCTCTATTGAGATGCTTCGTACTACATATCCAACGCTACAATCGTCCCATACCATCACCTCTATTTTGCTACCCTCCAGGTTGTGACCCATGTCCCTATCTAACTATGTTGAACCTCTTGTGGGGAACAACATTCTCCTTCTCACCTACATCTTCGGTCCTTGTTCTTTTCGGCTACCATTTACCTTCATCTTTATCTTTCCATTTCCAACCTTGTTGATATCTTGTCTTATGCTTTGATTGCTCATAATAGTGCTTCAATTTCCCAATAAATTCCTCAAGTGACCGAGGCTCATCATACTCAATGGAAATCCACTGACAAAATTTTGAACTTTAGTTTCTTCATCCTTAATGTATTGTACATACCTCAATAAATCCAGGAAATTGGTAGTATACTCCTCATCTTCCATCGATCCCATCTTTAGCTCATAGAATTCCTTGGCTTTGTTATCATAGTATCTATTTGACAAGTATTTCTTCCTAAAAAGTCTCTTGAATTCATGCCAACTCAAGTCTTATGCTTTTATGTCTTTGACCCACTTCACGTCTTCCCACCAGATGTCTTCTTTCCCTTTGAGGATGAAGATAAATATTATGGCCTTCATGTTCTTTGCGTAATAATGCAACTCAAATAATTTCTTCATCCCAAGTAACCATTATTATGCATCTTTTGGCTTCTTCAAGTCCACATCAAAGGTTGGTGGCTTTTCTTTCTTGAACTGATCATATGGAAAATACCCCTTGTCACTCCTCCTATAAGGATGATAACAATGAAGATCACGATACTTGCCAGAACCATAACTAGAGTACAACCTGTGTCCATCACCTCTCTTATCTGGAGCATCCAAGAGCCTTCCATCTTTGATCATGTCATATATATCTGACTTGTGCCCACCATGAGATATACTGTCATATGCCCCATTATATTTATCCTCCTACCCATGGTTGATCTGAAGTGGTCCCTATCTTTACAATTCTAAAAAACTCAGAAGGATTACTCAATCAACTTCTACTTGTTTCTCCTGTTCCTGAATGATCATATCATTATACGCCTTGGACCTTCTTATTTCTTCCTTCAAATTCCCAATGTGTTTTCTAAGTCAAAAGTATGCCCACCACCATGCTACTCGTCTAATCCATAGGGAGAGTGTTGTGAATTGTAGTCTACCATATTTCTAGTCATCTTGATCTCTTTCCTACAAGTATACCATTTTTGCTAAACCAAAAAAAAATGTAAACAAGATACCTCAATATAGTTTAGGGGAGGATATCTCATCTGCAATATCAACCATATTAGCATGATACATGCATAATCATAATCACAGCGGCATATAATATCATTTCAACCATCATATAGTTACCAATGCATTACTATATCACCCACATACCATGACCTCATGCACGACAACTATCACCATGTAAATGTATGCATAACAACATATAAACATTAACATGCATAACAAATGCATAATTGATATACACTCATGACGACCACATCCAATCAATGACACAATCAAATTTCACGTGGTGAGACAATTGCAACCATGAATACCACCATGGATACACAACAAGCACATATACCTCAAGCCAAAAGAACACATATGAAACTAACATGTATGCATGACCAAGACACCGCCCACCCATTCCAAGGCATGAACCATGATCTGATACAACTCTGTAACACTCTCCTCCCACATTTACCCAATCTAACTAGTCCATAGGGGTAAATGTGTGATGAGAGGCTACTATGATTTGATTCAACTCCCCAAGTACAACTAAGGAAGTGGAACAAACATAATGAAATTGTTATGAAACCAACTCACAAAAAGATAGAAAAGATAGATCAACACCTTAGAATTTAGCCTCTTCGAGGGGGCAACCTCCTTTACATTACATAAATGAACAATTCTTTGATGATTCAAATGACAAAACCTCCTTTCTATATATAGGAGTCTAAGGAGTCACAATATAACCTAGCCGACCTAACAATAATAATATAAAGGCACAAAAATAACAATAGAAGGATTCTATGGGGCACAATAATAACAATATGGGGACAATAGGGGCACAACAATATTAATAAGGGATACAACTACAATAGTAATGGGGTAATCACTAGTATTATAGGGACCTAACATGCCCCTCTCCTTCAGAAAAAGTGTTGTCCTCAACGCTTGAGTATTTCTGGATGCTTCTATATAAAATTCTCATCCTCCCATGTGGAATCTTCAGCAGATAAGTTCTTCCACTTGATGAGATACTCCGAAATTGATCAATTCGTAGCTATCGAGTTCTTATTTCTGTGACTGCTTCCGATTCCAATATATTTTTTTCTTCCTCATCAAGTTCTGGCAATATTGTTTCAACTGGGAGCTTATTGCTTATAACCTTCTTTAAACATGAAATATGGAAAATTGGGTGCACTCGAGAAGCTGCAGGAAGCTCCAATTTGTATGCCATAGTACCAATCTTTTGCAACACCTTGTATGGACCATAATACTTTGGTGATAATTTATTATCCTTCTTAGCTTGATTGAGGGACATTTTTTTATATGGTTGTAGCCCTAGGAATACCCAATCACCTACATCAAAACTTCTTTCGCTACGATGTTGATCTGCCTGTTGTTTCATTCTATTCTGCGCCAACACGAGGTTATCCTTTAAAAGTTGGAGGACTTGTTGTTGATGCTCGATGTGATGTTCCACTGCTTGAACCTTAAAATTTTCTCTTAAATATGATGTGATGGATGGTGGCTGATATCCATAAAGTGCCATAAATGGGGTCATTTTTGTTGCTGTATGGAAGGAAGTGTTATACCACCATTCAGCCAGAGGCAACCATTTGACCCATTGTGTCCGTTTATTAGATACAAAGCAACAAAGATATCCTTCCAAACATTTGTTTACTATCTCAGTTTTCCCATCAAATTGAGGATGATAAGATGAGCTATGAGCTAACTGAGTACCAAGAAAACAAAATAATTTTGTCCAAAAATTTCTTGTGAAAATGGGATCTCTGTCACTTACAATAATCTTTGGGTTTCCATGTAGCTTTTGAATTGTTTCCATAAATGCAGTAGAAACTGTATTCGCTTTAAATGGATGTAATAATGCACAAAAGTGTGCATACTTGGTAAGTCTGTCAGCTACCACCATGATGACACTCTTTCCCTCAGACTTGGGTAAACTTGTGATAAAATCCATTGAAACCTCCTCCCAACTTTGGCTTGGAATGGATAAAGGTTGTAATAGACACGGGGTCTTAATTATTTCAACTTTATTTTCTTGGAAAACTAAACATTCCGCCACAAACTTTTGAATATCCGATTTAAGGCCATCCCAAAAAAATTCCTTCTTAACCCTGTGGTAAGTTTTTAAAAATCCTGAGTGCCCTCCTAAGGGAGAACTGTGCAATTCCATAAGAATCTTTTGTTTGAGTTGGGAATTCTTACAGAGGTATAAGCAATCTTTGTACCAAAACGAATCATTTTTCCAGCTAAATGTATCAGATGTACTGGAATCTTGTTGTAACTTTTGAATAAGTGCCCACACTTCATCATTTTTCCATTCCTCCCTTGCTTCGTTTATCCATTCTGGTTGGATAATAGAAATGGCACACAACAATGCTTCCACATCCTCATCATTTCTTGAGAGTGCATCTGCCACCACATTTTGCTTCCCTTTTTTGTAGATGATTTCAAAGTCATAACCCAACATCTTTGTGACCCACTTTTTTTGCTCTTTAGAGGATAATCTTGTTCTAAAAAGTATTTAAGGTTATCATGATCCGTTTTTACCTTGAAGTGTCTTCCCATTAGGTAGGGTCGCCATTTCTTAAGTGCATGTAGTATTGCTAACATTTCCTTCTCATAAATAGCTTTGTGTAAAAACTTTCCCTTGATTGGATGACTTTCAAAAGAAATGGGTCTTTCATCTTGCATTAAAACAACACCAATTCCATTTCCTGAAGCATCACATTCCACAATAAAGGTTTTTGTGAAGTCCGGTGTAGCTAAGACTGGTGCTTGGCACATTGCCTCTTTAAGATGTTCGAAGGCCCTTGTTGCTTCTGGAGTCCATGAAAATGCATCTTTCTTCAATAATGTTGTTAGAGGTGCTGCTATTCTCCCATAATTCTTAACAAACTTGCAATAATACCTTATCAACCCAATAAATCCTCGTAGATGCTTTATGGATGTGGGGATTTTCCATTCCTTAATGGCTTTAATTTTGCTAGGGTCTACCTTAACTCCTTCATGAGATACAATATGACCCAGATATTCCACCTCTTGTACTCCAAAGAAACATTTGGATCTTTTTGCATATAATTGTTTCTCCTCCAATAGTTGTAACACCCTATCAACATGATCCTTCCAAGACTTGCTGTAGATTAGTATATCATAAAAAAATACTAGCACAAATTTTCTAAGGAAGGGTTTGAAAATGGAATTCATCAAACCTTGAAATGTAGAAGGTGCATTGGTAAGGCCAAAAGGCATGAACAAAAATTCATAATTACCCTCATGAGTTCTAAATGTTGTTTTCAGAATTTCTTCAGTCTTCATTCTGATTTGATGATATCCTGAACGAAGATCCAACTTGGTGAAGTAAATTGATCCATGCAATTCATCCAGTAATTCATCAATGGCAGAATGGGAAAATTATCTTTAATAGTGAGCTTGTTGAGCTCCCTATAATCTGGGCACATGCGCCATGATCCATCCTTCTTGTGCACCAATACTACTGGAGCAGAGAAAGAACTTTGACTAGGTTGAATTATACCAGCCTATAGCATTTCTGCAACCATACATTCAATTTCACTCTTTTGGGCATAGGGATATCTGTACGGCCTGATGTTTGGAGGAACACTTCCTAGAATTAGATGAATAGCATGATCATGATCACGAATAGGTGGGAGACCTTTGGGAGTTTCAAATACCTTGGAATGATTGTCCAAGACTTTTCAGAAATCTGGAGAGATAGATGATTTCGATGTGGAAACATCTAGAGAACATAATTGTGCAATTGCACCTCTTTGTTCCTTTTTTAGAAGCTTTGTCATACTGTTAGACCTTATTATCTTTCTCGGTTTCCCTACAATACCCCTTAATTCAACTTCCTTTCCTTCCATTGAAAATTTCATGAAAAGTTCTTGAAAATTAAAAGCTATTGTACCCAAGGATTGTAGCCATTGGACTCCTAGTACAACATCAGCACCTCCCATTGGAATGGAAAGCATTGGGCTAGTCAATACATATTCTCCCATGGATAGCTTGATATTATGGCACTTTCCAGAGCAATTTATCATTCCTCCATTTGCAACCATCACTTGATACTGTGGTGCTGGATATAGGAAGCAATTCAATTCTTTTGCTACCTTACAATGAATAAAATTGTGGGTACTTCCTGAATCAATAAACACTATTACCTTTTTCTTCTTGATTTGTCCTCCTATCTTGATGGTTTGAGGAGTGGTAATTCCAGCCAGTGCATTACAAGATATGGTCGGATTCATTTCTTCTTTATCTAGGCTTTGTTCCTGGAGTATATCCTCTTATTTTGACCTTTCTTGATCCTTTTCTTCTTCCTCTTCACAATCTATGTAGAATAATTTCTTCTCAGCACACTTATGACCTTTAGTGTATTTTCTATCACAACTGTAACAAAGCCCTTTTGCTCTTTTTTCTTCCAATTGTTGTGGTGTCAACCTTATAGGTTGTGGAAGACTAGGGGAAACAACACTTCCATCTTTATAGTTGTGAGTGGTGTCTATTCAATTTAACGTCTTAAATTGCTCTACATAAATTATCAATCCGGGTATCGTAAACTGATGAAGTGTGGTGCACCATATGTGCTTAGTTAACCTTTTTGTTACTTCGTTGTTTTATAGATTTTATTTTGCTTTGGGGTTTTGTTTTTGTTGGTTTCCTAAAGTGTCTAATGCAAATGGAAATCCTATTCTAAGGTCTTAAGAATACTTTTAAAGGACAAGTATGGATAGAGATTTCAAGACAAGGCCTAAGGCCTAAGTCCCTAATGGTAACTTCCAAAACTTTAGCACTTCAAAAGATCTCAAAACATGTTATTGGTGGAATTAGTACTTGAACAAAAGTGTAAATATGCAGCTACTTCAATCAAAACGGAATGCAACAACCAATCAATGAGCTAGTGACTATGAAAACCAGTATCCTTGCTACTGTATGAAAAAGAAAGTAAAAACTGAACTTAAAGCAACTCAAAGACTGAAAGCAAAGCAACTAATTCATCACACTACTTCAACTCTTCTGATCCTTTACCCTTCAACTCAATCTACCTTATGGGAAGCAATCATGAACAAGTTAAGCAATATGATATCTAAATTGCAAGAAATTAAATTGCATAAAGGAAACTAATCACACTACTTCAACTCTTCTGATCCTTTACCCTTCAACTCAATCTACCTTATGGGAAGCAATCATGAACAAGTTAAGCAATATGATATCTAAATTGCAGGAAAGTAAATGAGCAAAACAAAACTGATTGAAATAACAATGCTGGAATTAGAACTCAAAAAAAAAAAATCAGCAAAAGGACAAGATGATTCTGTCATGTCATTAGTCATTAAAAATCTATGTGCATTACTAACCTACAATCAACTGATTGAACACACTTGCATGAATTAAAATTGCATGAATGAAATATATAATCTATCAAACTTGAAAGCAATTAAATGACATAATGAAATCAAAGCAAAATTACAAAATGAAATCTACTCTACCTTACATTCTAATATGCTCCATGAAATCTACTTCACATCTCCTTCCATGTTGAGAACATCAAAGCTTTATTCAAATTCTTCAAAATTACAAAGTACAACAAAGCTCTCCAAAGCTTTCAAAAGCCATCAAGGAAGAACTACAAACTCCAAGCTAAAGAACTCACAAGCTAAAAAGACTAATAAGCTAAGCTCCCAAATGAAGGAGAGAGATCTCCTATTTATACAAAAAGATGAGAAGCCATCTCATTAATGAGAATCCATGAATCTCTCCCTCTACCTCTAGAGTCCTAATTAAAATAGGAACTGATAAGACACATGTCTTCTTAGAGTTACAATACAATTAGGAGATGTGACACATATCCTCATGATCCCATGATTCTTTCCACTCAAATTCGAATTTGGCCTTAGAGTGCCACATAAGAGTCTTCTAGAAGCCTCCTTTCAACCTACACATGTTAACAATCTCAACCCATTTGTTAGGTATAAGCATATGCACATTATTTTCTAATTTTTAACCACAAATTCACTTAAAAGGCTTAGAATTAATAAAGATTGTAAAAACATAAACGTGGCCCAATGATAATGAAAGTGGGATGAATGTGGTGACATAGTAGTGAAACGGAGGTGAAATGGAGGTGATATAATGGACATAATAGTGAAAGTGTAATGGAAATGAATGACATTTTCAAGACTCAACAAGTGGTATGCTTCCTGGTTGCCATAATTTTGCTTTCCATTTTTCTTGCTAACTTGAATGCCTTCTCTAATGAATCGAGTTCCCAAAGGTGAACATCATGTTGGATATTATCCTTTAAATTCCCTATGAACACATCAATCCTATGCTCCTTTGGAATATTTTTTACCCTTATGTTCAATTTTTGGAACTCCTCAATGTGCTCCATTATTGAACCCTTTTGTTTGAGACTTATCAATTGGCTAAAAAAGTGTTGCTTTTTGTATCCTCATAATGTGTTGTCAATTCTTCCGTAAAAATTGCCCAAGTGATAATTTGTTTACGAGAGCAAATCCATTGATACCATACAAACTGATTTGGTTCCAAATATAAAGCTGCAATACGTACCTTTTGTGTATTTTTCACATTATTGAGATCGAAAAATTGCTCCATATGTAATATCCATGTTGCAGGATCCTTGCCATCAAACTTCCTCATATCGATTTTTGGAATATGGTGGGTCTTCGATCCAACATTAGAGTCTATGAAATCATGATTAACATTTCTTTTGTTCGCATCATGAGTTTCCTTTACTACCCTTTCACCATTAGTAAGTATTTCTTGTAGAAAATTTGTCAAATTTGTCTTCAAATCTATCTTCAAATCATCAATCTTAGCTTCCACGCCCTTTATCTTAAATTCCATGCCATTTATCTTAGCTTCTGTTAGCTTTTGTGAGAGTGAATTTTGCTGCACTTGGTTTTGTAATTTTGATATATCATGTAGCATTTCTTCCTCTTCTTCATGAGTCATGCTAGAGCTTTCAGGTTGCTTACTAGGTGTTTGCATTTTCTTTTCTCAGGGCATGAGTTACCGATAATAATGCTCTACTATGCCCTTTGAATTCCTTCAAAATAATTTTGCAAACCAAGCTTAAGCCAAAATTTAAAAAAATCTATACACCTTTTTTCACTTTGTAGGAGCTCAATATTGCCTCTGATGTATCTCTATAATTTCGGATCATCCAGTTTTGAAATTGCAACTCGAAGTAGCCCTTTGTGTCCTCTTTCCAATGCCACCATTCTGATCCCAATTGGATTCTCCAAGGAAGAGTTATGCCAAATATCCCACAGTGACCTGATTATATACTAGTTCAGAAGAGTGAACTTGTACGATGTGCCACAAGTCCCTGTTCGACCTTTGGCTCTGAAAAATATACATAAGAAACTATAGTCTGTCCTCTTTCTGTACCTTCTTACGAAATTTCAATCTGATGATTAGAGAGAAAGTTATGATGATTTTCCCCAGGTCACCTGTTTGGAATGTAATTCAGGAGTTTGCAAAAAGACCAGCTTCCTCAGATCATATCTCTGCAAATATAGCACGAAAATATATGAAATTCAGACCCGAGGTTCAGTGAGATTTCGTCTCAAATGGGTTTTTTTTCACTTCTAAAACATCGCAGAAACAAAGTTATAGCGAAAATGCCACGATGACCTATTTGGAGCAGTGACACCCTAGAATCCAAAGCTCTAATACCAAATGTTATGAAACCAGCTCACAAAAAGATAGCAAAGATAGATCAACACCTTAGAATTCAGCCTCTTCGAGGGGAAAACCTCCTTTACATTACATAAATGAAAAATTCTTTGATGATTCAAATGACAAAACCTCCTTTCTTATATAGGAGTCTAAGGAGTCACAATATAACCCAGCCGACCTAACAATAATAATATAACGGCACAAAAATAACAATAGAGGGATTCTATGGGGCACAGTAATAACAATATGGGGACAATAGGGGCACAACAATATTAATAAGGGATAAAACTACAATAGTAAATGGGTAATCATTAGTATTATAGGGACCTAACAGAAACCAACCTGACCTTCCACACATGCTATAGAACCTTCAGGAGCTAACCAACCCTTCCATGTGACCAATCCTTGAGGAAACTTGAATTTTTTCTAATTTCCACCTCATTCACTCCCATGAAAATCCATTCATGCAACTGAGGCCTTCTAGGCGCTCCCACATCAAGGCATGCCGACGACTTTGGAATTTTGCTAGTAGTTTTGTTCCAGTGACCCTAAATTACGTGCCACTTTTTATAGAGCTAGGACTCAAGCCATTGCTCATAACTTCATGAGACCTTCATATATGAATAATGACAATGAAACAAAGCAACTAATGTAATCATTGGTACAATGAATAAGTAACGTTTCATTATTATTTAAATAATATAAATAAGTATTGGACATGAGCAGGTCAATGCGGTGGCGCTAGGGTTTGCAGGCTAGGGTAAGCCGACGGTGCAGCGCTACGGAGCTGCAGATGAAAAATGTGGAGCAGAAGTCGAAGGGAGGCGCAGCAGGCGGATTGAGCTAGGTAAGCTCGTAGCATAAACGAATTAAGTGATAAGTTTTCATGATAAGAAACGAGGTTAAGCAATAAAAGTATCAGAGCTGAGTAGGAAATGGAAAATCGGCAGGGGAGGGGAGAGATCCCCTCCTACAAAAATGTTGTAGCAGGTGATACCAGTGCAAGTGGGATGCAGCGAAATATGAAGGAAGACTATGCTCCAGTGATGGGTAACCTATGGAAAAAGAGGATGGGTGGGAAATGCCTTCCAAGGGCACAAAAACAACCCAGATATGTCATTCCCTGCAACAAACTTGAGGAATATAACTGCTACATGAAAGACCATGCGCTGATTTGCAAGTTTGTAGGGTATTGGCCATCTGAGAAAGAACTGCATAGGTGGATCTATCAAAGGTGGAGACCAAAAGGACATATAGATCTAAAACTGGGAGCAAAAGGGTTTTTTACAGCCATCTTTGCGAATTTGGAGGACAAAGACAGGGTTTTTGAGGAAGGATCGTATTTTATGAACAATGCGGGTTTGTTTATGAAATACTGGGAAGAAAGATATAACCCTGAAAAAGAAAAAATGCTAGCCGCTCCTATCTGGATTAGATTGTTTGGTTTACCAGTGGAATTTTGGGACCCTGAAATACTTGAGGGGATTGGAAAAACAATCGGGGGCTTTGTCAAAATAGCAGAAGCAACGAAGCGAGGCAAGTATACATCATATGCAAGGCTCTGTGTATACATGAATATAGCAGAACCCCTTCCAGAATATATTGAGCTGGAATATCATGATGAAATCTGGCAACAGCCAATAGACTATGAACATATTCCATTTAGGTGCCGAAAATGCCATGAATACGGCCATTTATATAGACAATGTCCGTTGAATAAAGAGGAAGGGTTAAAAAGAAATCAAGAAGAATATCAAAGAGAATCAGGAAAAATGGAAGAGGTAGATAGGGACTTTCAACAGGTTACAAGGAGGAAGAAACAAGGCAAAGATGGCTCCAAAACTCAGACACAGGAAGAACCCCTTAATACAGCGAGTCAAAACAAATTTCAAATTCTCCAGAATGAAAACGAGGATTATGAAGTGAACCTGGAGGATGACGAAGATCCTGGAAATACGCCAATGGAAATAGTTAAAGATATAAAAGGAAAAGAAGCAGATATAGAGAAAGCAGCTGAAGAACGACCTGTAGGAGAGTCAGGAACAGTAACAAACCAAACCCAGATGGAGGTGGAAGACCAGACGGAAAATGAGGTGGAGGAGGAAAAAATCATGAAACAGTTAATTCAGGAATGGAAAAACCTGGATAGCAGATTCATACCAGAGAAACAGAAACAACTATACAAAGAAGCATTTCAAAAATACAAAGAAAAAAAAGGGGAGAACATGGACAAACAGATAACCATAGCAAGCGAACAGGAGAATGGTCAAATGGGAATGGACAGCTCTGGCAAAAACAACAGGAAAAGAGGACGGAAAACGTTGAGTGAAACCATTCAGACTGTGGGAGAAACGTTGATAAATTCAGGTAAAGTGATACCTCTGTCAGAGGTATTCTTCCCCTCCTATCAAAAGTTTTAAATGATTATTATCAGTTGGAATATTAGGGGTTTGAACAGTAAAGGGAAACAGAGGTACATGAAAGAGAAATTGAAAAAGGACAAACCGAGTATTATGATTCTTCAGGAAACGAAAATTATAGTGCAGCAGCTGGAAGTAATAATCAACAAGAATAAGCTTCAATACGAAGTTATGGGACAAGATGTTATTGGATCTGCGGGAGGAATTGCAATTTTGTGGAACCCAGACGACATAATCCTAGAAGGCTGGACTAGTATGGCCAGAATCCTTACAGGTATGGGTAGAATAGTAGGTACAAATGAAAAGGTAGTCATTTCAGGGGTTTACGGCCCACATACCCCAGGGGAAAAAGAAAGCTTTTTGAAAAATATGAAAGCCATTCGTAGAATGTATCCAGAGTCTGCTTGGGTTATAGGAGGCGATTTTAACCTAATCCGATCCCTAGGGGAGAAAAAGGGAGGGATAAGAAAATCAGATCAATACATGGACCGTTTCAATGAGGTAATAGATGAGTTAAGACTTGTAGATATACACACTATCAATGGAATCTACACCTGGAATAACAGGAGAGGGGGTAAAAATCAGATAGCATCGAGACTTGACCGCTTCCTGGTTTCAGAAAGCATTATGAATAAGGATGTTTTTGTTGAAGCAAAGATCATGCCTTCTCTTGGTTCGGACCATTGGCCTATCAGATTGGAGGTGGATATTAAACGGAATCTTGGAAGAAGACCTTTTAGATTTGAAACCTTTTGGTTAAGGGATCCGGAATTTATAAAGAAAATGGAAGAATGGTGGACGCAAAGTACAGTGAAGGGTAAAGGAAAAATGCATACCTTCCAATTGAAACTTAAAGAGCTAAAAGGAAAAATCAGAAAATGGAACAAGGAAGAATTTGGTAATATTATGGAGGAAAAACAAAAACTTGAAGGAGAGATGGAGGCTCTTCAACAAAAAATTATAGTAGAAGGAAGGACAGTGGAGAGCATTCAGGAAGAAGGAATAATTATTGGGAAATTGGAGGAAAGGAGGAAACAAGAAGAAATCCTCTGGAGGCAGAAATCAAGAATAAAATGGCTAAGGGAAGGTGAACGAAACACAAAATTTTTCCATCAGGCTATGGTTCAGCACAGGCAAAGAAATAGGATATTGTCCATCAGAGACCAAAATGGTGAAAGAATCGTGGATCAGGAAGGAATAGAGCAAGTGCTGGTGGAATACCACAAAGACATTGTAACGTAACCCTTAGTGGATAGAACAGAAGCAATAAAAGAAATATGCTCAGCCATTCCTCGTCTAGTTACAGAGGACCAAAATAACGCATTGATGTGAGCAGTCAATATGGAGGAGTTAGATGAAATTGTAAAATCCATGAAAAAGGGTACAGCTCCAGGTCCTGATGGTTTTACGATTGAATTTTACCAAGCGGGATGGCATTTCCTGAGAGAAGAAATTCTGGATCTGATAGAAGAATCTCGGATGAACCAAAAGGTATGGCCTGCAATTAACTCTACCTTTTATGCTTTGATTCCTAAGAACGAAAATTTGGAAGATGCTAAGGGTTTCAGACCCATTGCATTATGCAATGTAATTTACAAGATAATAACAACGTTAATAGCCAAAAGATTGAAGCCCATGCTGGACAAGTTAATTTCCACGGAACAAACTGGTTTCGTTGAAGGAAGACAAATCCTTGATGGGCTGGTAGTGACCCAGGAGGTTATCCATTCTCTAAAAATGAAAAAACAGAAGGGTATGATGATTAAATTAGATCTGTCGAAGGCCTATGATAGATTGAGCTGGAAATACTTAGAAGAAGTCCTTGAAAGTTTTGGTTTTTGTAAGAGATGGATTAACTGGATTCACAGTCTAATCTCAACTCCGAATTTTTCGATCCTTGTAAACGGCTCCCCATCAAAAGCCTTCAATGCTACTAGAGGCATTAGACAGGGTGACCCGATATCACCATTTCTTTTCATACTGGCTGCAGAGGGTCTGGGTAGATACATTAAGAAAGAAAGAGTAGCGAATAAAATTAAGGGATTGAGACTTTGGGGCAATAATCTGCCAATAACTCATCAACAATTTGTTGACGATATCATGTTATTCAGGGAGCCAACGGTTAAAGAAATAAGGTAGTTGAAGAGGATTTTAGACTTATTTGCACAAGCCTCGGGTCTAGAGATTAACAAAGATAAGTCCTGTGTGTTTATATTTAATACTATAGAACAAATCAAAATCCATCTCACTAGATTGCTGGGCTTCAAACAAGGAGAGCTACCTACGAAATATCTAGGGAATTTACTAGACTTCACTTCCAAAAAGTTGAAAAATTGGCAAGGAGTGTTGGACAAATTAAAGAATAAAATGATGAATTGGGTCTTCAGAACTCTGAACATAGCAGGAAGGGTAGTGCTGGCAAAGTCGGTTTTACAAGCCATCCCCATCTATCCTCTGTCAATAATGGCAGCCCCATCAGGAGTTTGTGCAAGGATTAGGGAGATCATGAGAAAATTTATTTGGGGAGGGACAGCTCAACGTAAAAAATGGGCCTTAGTTTCCTGGAATCACTTAACAGAAAGAAAGGAAAAAGGAGGTCTAGGTCTGTGGGATCCAGAAAAGCTGAACAGAGTGTTAGGTGCAAAGCTCTGGTGGCGATGGTTAAGAGGGGGCAACGACTTATGGAAAGCTATATGGACACACAAATACAACATGCCGAATACAACTAAGGACATTCTGAGATTGAAAGAAACTCCGAAGGGGTCAACAATTTGGGATTTAGCTTGGCAGAATAGAGATATAGTTGAAAGATGTGCGTTCTGGGAAATACGAGGAGGTGAAGAAGCCAACTTCTGGGAGGAGAGATGGAAGCAAAAGGAAAGGATGAACAGAATTCAGAATGTCCATAAATTACAGGACAAAATAGGGAGAAATCGAAAATGTGTTAAAGACTATTGGAAGGCAGATGAATTAGATGGAATCTGGAGGAAAGAATGGGACAATGAGCTAAATAGAGAGCAACAGGAAGCTTTCATGAAAGATGTGAACTCTAGGAAGATAAAATCTAGAATAGGAAAAGACATTCTGAGATGGGGAAACTCTGCGAAAGGATCCTTCACAGTCAAAGAGGCATACTACTTAACTGACTCCCAGGTTATAAATGAGGAGAATCAAGAATGGATGATAATCTGGAAAAGCAACTGGTGGCCGAAAATATCCCTGTTCACATGGCTTGCAGCCAAAAATAAGATCCTAACATGGGATAGAATACAAAAAAAAGGTTTTAGCGGTCCTTCTAGATGTTGTCTTTGTAAAAAGGATGAGGAAACGCATGATCACCTCCTTATTAATTGCATGTTTACTAGAAAATTATGGCTGGACACAAGAAAGATATTCTGTAAAACTGAGCTAGTCCCCGGGGATATCAAGGCAATAATCTTTCAATGGCATAAGGAGAAATACCAGTGTAAAGTGGTGCGCAGAGCTTGGGACCTTATTACGGGATTTGTGTTATGGATGATATGGAAGGAAAGGAACCGACGGATTTTCCAGGAAAAAGTGAAGAAGCCAGAAATTGTATGGAGAAGAGTGATTAATCTCATGAGAGAAACTATCCTATCGGAGAAATGGGAGGCGGAAGATTGGAAGACTGATCCAATAGAGGGAGTAATCCTAAACAATTTAAGTTTAAATTATGAAATGGTTTATCAGAAGCAAGAAAAAAAGCATGGAGAGCGAACTCAAAGTTCAGACAAATTCAGTTATCCCAGGGAAAATTTTATCAAATTGAACTTCGATGGTGCTTCAAAGGGGAATCCGAGTAATGCCGGATTCAGAGGAATTTTCCGTGATGACAAGAAGAAGGTTAGATGGATTTATGTTGAATGGGGTGGGGAGATGACGAATAACGAGGCTGAACTCTGGGTGATTCATCAGGGGTTAAGGATCGCAATCGGAAATGGCGATACAAACGTGGAAGCTGTAGGCAAGTCGCAGATGGCGATTGAGATCATGAAAAAACTAAATAACGGTAGAGACTGGGAACAAATTACCAGCAGTTGGAGAACCGCCGGAATTGTCCAGGAGATAGTGGAACTGCTAAAACGACTGGATTACAAAATTCTCTACCACGTCAGAAGAGACGGGAATCGTGCGACCGATTACCTGGCGAACTGGGGTTGCAATGGTCAGGGTAGCTTGGTGGACAGCCAATGGACAGCGGTGCAATACAAGAGGCATTGGGTGGACTTGGCAAACATAACTAAAGATGACCATGATCAAGCCACGAAAGAGAGTTCTGGGGGTAATCAATTGGATTGATGACTGGGTTGGGAGGTCCCAGATAATAAATGCAGGTAGGTACAGTCAGAGGAGTGGTATGATGAAAACGAAGTGGACATCATCTCGGCGGCCCGTGCGAACGGTATTACCGGATCAACACTACCGCACCATAATTAAACAGTGCGATCGGAGAGGGTGGTCGAACGGCTTGTCAGAGCCTCGAATCAGGAAAAGAAATCTAAGTAGGATGGATAGGAAAGGTAACAGCAGGGACAATAAATGGCGATGGTACAGCACCAATATAGAAACTCACCCCGAAATCGGAAAGAGAATAAGTATTCAGAGTGTAAAGGTAAGACATCAATTCAGCCTGTTTGATACCCAGCGAGACGAGATCAGAACAACGCAGAGGTTGCAATACAAGAGAGCTTCTATATCACTGTGGTATATTCCTCGTGACAGAATTAGAGTCGACATGGAAACCCGAATGAAATCTAGGGTGACGGAAGAGCAGACGCTAGCTGATGAAAGAAACAGAGATAGGAAGGGTAAAATGACAGCAAAGGAGGAGGGGCCGGCAGAGATCTTTGAGATAACTGATGACTCGGAAGATGAAAATCCTTGTCGGGAAAGGAACAGAGCCTATTCAACAAAAGGAAAAGCCACAAGAGGCTCGGTTAATGCTCAGATGGCGGAAGATCAACCAACATTACCAGTTGAACGGGTCAGGAGGTATGGCAGAGGAATGGGTAACAAAGGAATGGGTGGTAGAGGAATGGGTGACATAGGAATGGGTAACAGAAAGGTCGCGGGCAGTAGGAGAGGCCGGGATCAGAGCAGAAGCGAAGGGGACAGAGAAGAAAAGACGGAGCAGGAAGCGGGGCCCGCAAAAAAAGCCAGAAGGTCGATGGAGAAAAGGATTCGCCAGGCAGAGAGAGCCTACCAGCATAACACTAACCCACAAGTCAGGCGACTCATACAGAATTTGGAGGAGGAAGCTCTGCAGGGCCAATCTGACTCCGAAATGGAGGATTGGGAATTCCTGCTGCATGATCCCGGAAACACCAGAGGAAGGATGTCTCTGTTTAAACAATCTCTACATATTTACTGGGTTATGAAGCAGTTATTAGCGAAGGCCCTTGAACAAGTTGCTACTGAAATGGAGGATATAGCTCACGGAGGCCAGGAATGGAGAAGGGAACTGAGATTCAAACACATTTCCTTAGAGATGCAGGAAAAGAAGTTGGATGAATTACAACAGATGCTGAAGGGTGAACAACGGGGTGCAGATGGAGAAGCTAGCCAGCAACCAGGAGCCGAAGACGATTGAGGAAAGATATGTATAATTTTGAGAATGAATCTACATAGCTTAGTTAATTGCAGGTTTTTGAATGCTTTAGATAAGGAAAATTGTTATCTGCAAACTAGTAGAATGAGGAACTCTCAGGACTGTATAGTTTATCTTGCTGCGATATTTAGACTTTGGACTTTTTATTTTTGGTCTGCCATAAAAAACTTGAGATGGCAAAATACTCGGTTTCCCCAAGAGGGCGAGTTATTATTTTTTGATAACAAGTACTGATCTGATTTTATATAAGTAATAGAAAGAGAACCACCCCAGCTTACAAAAAAAAATGTAATCATTGGTACAAGTACTTGATCTAACCCCTACTAGCCATGATAAGAATTAATTTAAACATGTCACAAATAAGTAATATACAACTCATAACAACATATCTTAGCATAGGGGTCTCATATTTATCTGAGATTCGTAAAGAAGCATTGTTGCCATATCAGAATAGTTGCATTTTCATCTATTAGGACATATATACAGTGTACATTCATTTCCTAATCAAAACATGATGAGAACCATACATTAAGCATGTCATAAAACATACTCATAACTAGGATAGAACCAATCGAAATAACAAGGATATAGTAGCAATAGAAACCACATATAAACCAATACATTTACACAGGATAAACCAAGGAGAATAAGCTCTTATTAATGAAAGAAAAATCCAAAGAGATTTGGGACTTCCATGAACCGCCTGACCATAGATTGGTTGAATCAAATATTTCATTCAGCCAATCACCCCTATGAAATATTCCAAGCATGAATGTGGGACTAACAAAAAAACCTACTAGGGATTCCTTAGGCTTTACCATAATCCCTAGCAGATCACGAGGCCCAAACCCTCATCAATACAACCTGGATTTACCACAATCCTTACTGGATCACTAGGCCCTAAACAAGCATGGATGCCTCTAGATATCTCCACCTAAACCGTGAGGAATTTGTTTGTCTCAATCTCTCGAATTTACTATGTATCCCACCATTACTAGTCAAGGGATTCCTAGGCCTACGAGGTATCCACCCTCTAGGATTTACCATGTATCCTTCCATTACCAGTCAATAGATTCCTAGGCCCAATCAAGGGTAATCACCACTGAGCTTTACCATGTATCCCTCCATTCATCGGTCAAGGATCCCTAGGCTCAATAGAGGTGTTCACAATCGAGCTTTACTGTGTATCCCATCTGAGGATTCCTAGGCCTTGTGAATGATCCTAAGACCACCACACTAGCTTCGCGTCCATCTGAAAATCCATCTCAACCTAATATAAGAGAACCCACCACACCATATCGATCCGAAAATGGCAAGGTAAGGTTGAAGAACATTATCACACCTATAAAATCCCATGCCAATGAAAGCAAGAGAAACAAAACCACAGAAAAATGAACTTGTGTGATCCTGCTCAGATACTATGGAATAATGTCATTCTTTTTCATCTTGATATTTAGAAGTTTATCCTTGAGCACCAAATTCTAGTGGTCACTACTATTCTCAAGCAATTCTTTCAATGCTATCCACATTACGAAATGAGTTTATTTCCCATGGAGATTTGAGACAATGTGATCCTGTACTCCCTCCAAGATTATTCTCCTCGGCTTGGATACATCTTTCTTCCACTGAGAAAGGTTTTGGGAATATGTTGATCTTGGTTTTAGAATATTTGTCTTGACATATTCCAGCAATCTATTGTCATCCAACACCGCCTCCATGTGATCCTTCCAAGCAATGAAATTAGAGTTTCCTTCCAAGGTATACTCTAGTCTCATTCTGTTAAAGACCATGTTCCTAACTCTGTAGAGATCCTACTGCACTTCTATGAAAATTTGTTCCTCTTGAGAAACAACTTCAAAATTTTTGTTCTAATATGAATCATGCTCTAATACCATGTAGAAATTATGGTGTAGAATTGCAATTACTCATGAAATTTTAATATAAATCAAAAGATAAATTCCTACTCTACTAATCTATGGAATTCAATTCACAATTTAGAACATCAATCGCAAACATGCAATGAGAAATAAAATATATACACATAGTATTTTTCCAGAGGAAAGAAATCTACTAAAATTCCCTATGCATGCTTGCATTAATCTCTTGAATAGAGATGTATTATAATTGCTAGCCCAATCTAAGCTCAACCTGCAAGTGAATAACCTGTCTCTCTTCTCACTGAGAATATTCGACCCAGAATTAGTCAAGTTCTGCCTCTATTTTATCCCCTATTTCCTTCCATAATTCCTAAGGAAATTATGCCCCTATTATTTAGGAATTTCCTACAAAATTTTGGCACAATTCCCAAGGTTGGTCATCTGATTGCATGCAACACTTGTACACTCAAGACTATTCTACAATTGATGTTACACTTCCTCGGAATCTCCATCACAGCTCAGGAACTCAAACTCTATGCATGCAATAACTATTCTAGGCTAATTGATCAGTTCACTGGATGATCATTGAGTTAGACTAAAGTCCCATTGCACAAATGACCTTCCACTAGTTCCTCCAACCGTTAGAACTAGTCTAACTAAAAACAACTTGAAATGACTAACCTTGATTGCTACATATTAGCAATCACACATTCTTAAATGATATCTAACTCCTCTAACTTGAATATACTAAGCTAACTGAGTGAAAAGAGCCATATCATACTAGTTAACTACATCCAAGTTGTCTTATTATGTGGAAATTCAAATTTTCTCAATGTGACAAAGGAAAAGTCAAATTGAGACTTTCTTGTTGCAATTTCCAACATTATGACTAACATTTTTACTAATCACTAAGAATATTTCATTTTAAGATTTTTTTTTATTTTTTTTTTCCATTTTAATCATTTGATCAAGGTGATGTGTAATATGTTAAATAAAAAAATATTTTTAATGCATCGAAGCAATTTCTAAAGATCAATAAAGCATGAAACATAAGATATTAAAGGCTAAAAATGAATTCAAGCACACAAAGATAAACGATCATCTCATCAAATTTTAAATAAATTTATATGCAAATAAGGTGGAGAAGGAAAAGCTCAAATGATTGACAATATTGGAAGTGTTTGTAAATGAAACTAAGTACCCGTTTATGAAAAAAAAAATAGGATTATAGTATAGATAACAACTTAAAACAAAGTTGCCTCAATGAAAAAAATGAAAATAAACATTGAACTAGAAAAATTTCAAGATCATTACATACCTAAAAGATACAAACTATGAGGGGTAATTAAGGTACATTATTCTTTATTGCTGAGCTCGTTGATGACATAAGTTGAAGCTCACAGTGTACATGTTTCTCCATATCAGCCAGTTTGCCATCAAAATGATTTAGTTTTTCCTGTAAATGCTCCTGACCCCTATACAAATTTTCTAATATGTTCTGCATCTGCCACTAGTTTCATTGGAGAGCATTTCTAAATGAGATAATGTTATGCAACCAGCTCACAAAATAGAAGAAGATATAGATCAAAAACTTCAAAATAGGCTTCTTCGAGGGGGAAACCTCCTTTACATTACATAATTGAACAATTCTTATATGAAACAAATGACAAGACCTCATTTATATATATATGAGTCTAAGGGGTCACAATATAGTCAGAGCTAACATAACAATAATAATGTATGGGCACAAAAATAACAATAGTGCGCTTCTATGGGGCACAATAATAACAATATGGGGACTACATGTGCACAACAATACAATAAGGGGGTTTCACTAATAACAATAAGGGGCTACACTAGTACTATAGGGACCTAGCATTCCCCTCTCCTTCAAAAAGTGTTTTCCTCAGCGCTTTAGTAGTTCTTGATGCTTCTATATAAAATTATCATCCTCATATGTGGAATCGTCAGCAGTTAAGCTCTTCCACTTGATGAGTTACTTTGAAATTGATCGATTTCATAGTTGTCAGGTTCTTGTTTCCATGACTGCTTCAGGTTCCAATATGATTTTTACTTCCTCATCAAGTTCCGACAATATTGTTTGAACTCGGAGCTTGTCGCCTATAACCTTCTTTAAGCATGAAACATGGAAAACTAGGTGCACTCGGGAAGATGTAGGAAGGTCCAATTTGTATGACACAGTACTAATCTTTTGCAACACCTTGTAAGGACCATAGTACTTTGCTGATAATTTATTATCCTTCCTAGCTTGCTTGAGGGACATTTGTTTGTATGGTTGTAGCTATAAAAATACCCAATCGCCTACATCAAAACTTCTTTCAGTGCGATGGTGATTTGCATGTTTTTTAATTTGATTTTATGTAAAAGAGAAGTTATCCTTTAAGAGTTGGATATCTTGTTGTTGATGCTCAATGTGATCTTCCATTGCTTGAATCTTAGAATGATTTTCCAAGACTTTTCGGAGATTTGGAGAAATAGATGATTTCACTGTTTGAACATGTAGTGAACATATTATTCCCTGTTGTTCTTTCTTTAGAATATTTTTCCTGTTATTAGAGATAATTATATTTCCCGGTTTCCCTATGATACCCCTTAATTCAACTTCATTTCCTTCCCAAAAAAATTCAAGAAACGTTCTTGAAAATTGAAATCTATCATCCCCAAAGATTATAACCACTAGACTCCTAGTACAACATCAGCACCACCCATTGGAATAGAAAGCATTGGACTATTCAAGACATATTCTCCCATGGATAGCTTGATATTTTCGCACTCTCTAGAGAAACTTATGGTTCCTCCACAACCATTACATGACACTTTGGTACTGGATCTAGGAAGCAATTCAATTCCTTGGATATCTTATAATGAATAAAATTATGGGTACTACCGGAATCAATCAACATTATTAACTTTTTATTCTTGATATGTCCTTCTATCTTGAGAGTTTGAGGAGTGGTAATTCCTATCAATTCTTTACAAGATATGTTCAAGTTCATTTCTTCTTTCTCTAGGGTTTCTTCTTGGTGTATATCCTCTTCTTTTGACATTCCTTTTTCCTTTTCTTCCTCCTCTTTCCCATCTATGTAAATTAATTTCTTCTCAGCACACTTATGACCTTTAGTGTATTTTCTATCACAATTGTAACAAAGCCCTTTTTCTCCTTTTTCCTCCAATTGATGTGGTGTCAACATTTTAGGATGTGGAATACTAGGAGCAACAACACTTCCATGTTTATAGTTGTGAATGGTAGACTTCCTTGTTGCCATAGTTTGGCTTTCAACTTTTCTTGCCACCCTGAATGCCTTCTCCAATGAATCACATTCCCAACGACGAAGCTCATGTTGGATGTCAACCTTTAAAGACTCTATGAATACTTCAATGCTATGCTTCTCTAGAATATCATTTACCCTTATATTCAATTTTTGGAATTCCTCAATGTGTTCTACCATTGAGCCCTTTTGTTTTAGATTTATCAATTGGTTAATGAAGGTGTGTCTCTTTATATCCTCATAATGTGCTATCATTTCCTCTGTGAAAATTGACAAAGTGAAAAGTGTTTTACGAGAACAAATACCTCTATATCATACAAACTGATTTAGTTCTAAATATAAAGATGCAATACATACCTTTTGTGGCGGTTGCATATCATGTAGATCAAAATATTTCTCCATCTGTAGTATCCAAGTTACCAGATCCTTTCCATCAAACTTCCTCATATCTAGCTTTGGAATATGGTGGGCCTTCAATCCAATCTTAGATTTTATGAAATCATGACTAACATTTCTTTTGTTGTCATCATGAGTTTCCTCTACTACCTTCTCACCATCAGGAATCCTTTCTTGTGGCAACTTTATCCCACCTTCCTAACTTTCCATGTCTTTCTTCAAATTTTCCATGCCGCCTTTAAATTTTACTTCTAAACCATCGATCTTAGCTCAATACCATAGATAAATAAATGTATGCTATCTTCGATCATATTCTTCAAATTATAACAATTCAGGTAGCAAATCAATCAATAGTTGTATTCATATAAGTTCAAAAAGCAATTACAACCAATGCCTTGATGTTGCTGGTCTCCTCTGACATATTCAGGTTCCCACACTTTTGCTAGCGTCTCATGGATAGCCCTAACAATGGAAGTTTTAAGGTTTCTTCCCTTTAGTCTCAAACCAAACCAAACACAGTATTCTCCCTCAAACATAAACCAGAGAGCTATAAGCTATATATGTCTTGCTGATTATTCAAAATACTGAAATTCACTCCAAAAACTAGTTTAGCTTGGGAACGGAGAGGTTTATATAGCTTGGATGGAGGGGAGATGGTTCCTCTTATCATGGGATAAGGCCTTATATCTTGAGTTTGTTCCATCCTAATAGGGGAAAGGAGCTCAAACTAACTTCGTCGGCTCCATCTAGCCCAACCATTTACCAGACTTCCGTTACGAAGCTTCAACTTCATATTTTAAAACCTTGCCAAAAGAGGATCAATGTGACTAAAAAAGGGCTCAGTCGCTCTGTATGGCATTAGTGATGGTTTTAATCTCTCCAAATCGGTACGAGGAGGAAACTGGTCATTAGCGTCGTCATGTAAACTAGGGTAAAAGGAAGTTTCTTGGGAAATGATGCAAAAGGGAATTACTCTACTCATGAAGAGGGACATAATGAGAGTTTCTTCATGATGGGAAAGCATGTAGGGTTCATTGTAGAAGTTCTCTAGGATCGTGGAATGAGGAGTACAAGGACAGCGAAAAAATGTTGTGTAACATATGCCCCCTAAAGCATGAAGACCAAACTAGAGTGAGGGGTGAAATGCTTTACAAATAGATGCGGGGAACCAAAGTATGTCGTTAGAAAACTTGCAAGAGTGCATAGATATAGATACATCACTAAAAACTCTATCAAATGATACATGAATCATGGTATGGACACAACAATCTAGAGAATGATCATGTCAATGGATCCAAGTATGGGCGTAGCCATCCAATAAAGAGGATCATATCAAAACCAAGGTATGGTTGTAGCCATCCAATAATAAGAACGATCACATATAACAATTCATGGTATGGTTGCAACCATCCATCTGAAAGAGACATGTATATCAGCATGATCATGTCACATCACTTTACAACCTGGACTTTTGTAATCTGAGCCCAGGGTCTTGCGCTCTAGCACGACCCAATCAAAGTACAAATTCTAACATGTGAATGAATATTTTGAAGTCAAACATGCTATAAAGTCATTTGATTACCGGTCAATGATGTGAGCCATTAACAAGCACGAGAGAGACCACCAATAATGACAGTGGTTCTCAAGGTACTAGCAACACAATCCATAGAATGTGAATAAAGGAACTGAATTCGAACGCCCATGAAATCACCCGATTGAAAGCCAATGATGTGAACTCGCCGTCAAGTGTGAAGAAATTTCCATTAGGGCATGCAAGCTCTAAGGTACTGGAAGGGAGTCTCTCGTCTAGCTTCCTGGATAATGAGATGCAGTCGACAGGAAGTGACCATGTCGAAGGAGGGCCATGATGTATCCCCCATCATTGACATGAGACAAAGGGATGTAATGGTTTCAGATGATACAGAGAATCAGGAGTAAGTGTAATTACAGAAGGACTAACTCTTGAACATATCGGTGACACAACTTGGCAACTTTTGGATCCATAGGATCGATGGTCTTACTGACATGGCAGAGATCAAATGGAAGGAAAAAATGAATAGCCCAACCCAGGAAATTCAACAATGAAGTAAGGATATCCCAACCTGACATGAAGTAGAAGGTGTCATGTTCAAGAGTGAGTTGTTGACACAACTGATATAATTTTCCATTTCCCCCCATCATTTATGGCAAGTACCCAAATTATTTTTTAATCACAAGATTTAAGGGGATAGCGTGTGCTTGCACTATAAGTCCATTCTTCAGATGAATCCAACCTAGTAAGATTAATGAGCCCTAGGAAGGAGAAGCTCATGTTCGTCATGGTGCCGAATTCGATGTCGTTTAATGTTTTAACGAGTCCGACAAAGGTGAAACTTGGTATCTTTTTCATTTTTAGAGAGTTTGAAAAAGACATGGAAAAGAAAACTCCACATGGTCCCTTTTCATACATTTGTGTCTCTTGATCCTGAAAAGGTATAAAATGATACTTGAGAGATTCGTTTGACCATTTTATTCAAGGAGTACCTTTTTCGTAAATAGTTTATCTCATCATGAAAAAGGGGTAAATGTATACTGGGTAAACAACATTTCGCAGCCTTTAACGAGTTCAAAATGACAAGAGCTTGGCAATCTTTTCGTGTTTAAATAGTTAGAAAAGAGCTTGAAAGAGGACCCCCCATTTTATTCTCTTTTACGAGTTAAAAAGGGAAAAATTCTCGACGATATTTTCATTTGAGTTTCACGAGTCGAGAAAAGAGCTTAAATGCGACTCCAGTACCATCATCAGGAATTTGTCACCTGTCGCTGCACAAAAGGTAAATGCATGATCCAATTTCTAAGGTAAAATATATTAAAAATTCCTTTAAAACCCTAATATTTTATGAAAAATGAATAAAAGGAGAAAAAAGTAAATTATTTTTACCATTTCACTTTTTTACCTAGTGTGGAGACATTTTCACCCATTTGTGCCCTATATTTTTAGGAGTAGATTGCGGTAGATCCGAGAGGCCATTCGACGATCCGTTAGTTGCAGGTAAAGGCTGAGACCTTGAGCTCCATTTTTATGCTTGTTTTACCTATTTTTAACCTTTTTTTGGATTTCTGTAGGAGGATTTAGAAAAAAAAAATTGCCCTCGGTTGACACGACTTCTGGGCATGAAATTACGCCGATCGGGGGTTATTAACATTATCAATCATGTTGTCAGTGCTACTATTTTTAAAATAGTCACATCGGTGTTGTGAACACAATATTTTCAAGTTTTTGCCCAAATTTCTCTGATTTTATCCAAATTTCTTTAGCCAAGGATGACTGTTGACTTGATGTTATGGTTTTTCCAGGGAGAACACAGTGAAAAATGGTTGATTGGAAGGAACATGAGCATGAGGACATTGATTTGCAGGAAATGGCAAACCCAAACTGTTTGAATGCCCTGAGGATCTATGGGCTCCCCAAATTCTTCCTCACACTAGGTCTTCGGGCTCAACTCGAGTTGCTGCAGCATATAATCAATCTTTAGGATATCAATCGGGAAGTTTTTATGATCTTGGACGAAGAACTAGAGTTGGAAACTTTTGACATATATTTCATCGCTGGACTGTCCCAAAGATGGGAACCAATAAATCTATATGGGTCCAGGCCTATTGGGGCAAGTGTGACCATGTTGCTTGCAGAACACTGCCTGGAAGCACTAAAATTAAAAAGCGGCAAGATAGAGATCATGAACGTTCGGGATCTTATCTTGAAAGTGTTGTTGTCGACCATCAACAGAGTGTCTAAGGCTTAGGCACAACATGGGACCAAAAAATCCAAATTTCAGTATGCCATAGACTATATGGTGTCGAATAACTTCAACTGGGCAAAAGCCATTAAGGTAAACATGAAGTGCCATCTATCCAAAGCCAAGGCAGGAAACCTAAAGCAGTTCTACTATGGTTCCATTCTAGTGACCTTTTTTTTGGAGCGGATCCCGCTATTTCACTACCAACTTGCTGATTTGGATTCGCCAATGCCACGAGACCCATCGATGGTCCGTTCGAGTGCATTGGTGCCTAGAATCATTGGTGGCCAACATATGTCATATAAGCTCGCCTTATTTTCATGGCTACGGTGGTAGTTCATTGTAGTAGAGGATTGACCTAATAGCGGTACCCACTTCCTGCGGAGATCCAGATATGCTGCTCCCAGAGGGAGAAGATTATGATGATGGAGGTAAAAACCATTTTAATTTTAATTTTTTATTGTTTTTGAAATACATGAATTCATGACATTTTGTTTTTGTAAATGCAGATGTGGGACTAGAGTGTCTTGCCGAGATGTCCTTGATTTCCAGGTGTGTTGCTCGACAGTTCAATATCGCTCCTTATCAAGAAGGAAGTTATAATGAGGAGGAGGGCATGTGAAACCTCGAGCATTTGACCCACAATATCCCAAATTATGTTTGGGTGGGTCACATCCCACACCAGTATCAGAGGCACACAGTGGGGGTATCAGACTGAATCCACCCACTGTTGACTCATGTAGTACGAGCTGTTATGTGCTACCATGAGCACCATGCCAAGTAGTTCATAGGTATATCATTTTACATTTTTGAGGCCTACAAGCCATGGATGTACTTGAACACACATATAATTTGTTGGGGTTTTGATGTATGACAAACATTATCGACATATATATATAGATATATATATATATATATATATATATATATATATATATATATATATATATATATATATATATATATATATATATATATATATATATATATATATATATATAGATATATATATATATATATATATATATATATAGATATATAGATATATATATATATATATATATATATATATATGCTATATTTCCTTACTTACTATGGTATAAATGTTTTTATTTTTTTTATTCACATGTTTCGCAAATGTCTATCCAACACATAATTAGCTAATGCATCTATCAATGTATTCATATGTCTAGGAATATGATGATATGTAACGTAATCAAAATTTATCTCTAATAGACGAATATACAAATAAATTCTCAATATCTGAGGGTTTCTTATGGAATATTTCTTGTTGAATTGAAGAACAACAAGTTGTGAATCAAGGTTGACAACCAATTCCTCGATGTCAAGAGAAATAGCTTCTGACAACAATTCGATAACCGCGCTATACTCAGCAAATGTTATTAGTTGTTCGACCTAAACATATACCTTGACGATCAATCAACTCACCATGGGGGTCATAAATGGCCCATGCCACGGATGATAGATTCTAGGAACTATGGCAAGCACCATTAGCGAAACCAATGTGAGGATTCATATACATCTACAAAACAGATGAAAACATAATAAGCAGGAAAGATGCTTGAAAAACAACACACCAAACCATACTGCACAAAAATGAATAACACACTATTGTACAAAAGTAGCCATTCAATATGACCTAAGCATAATACTTTTTGAGATAAAACCCATTGCGGGGCTTGTCTAAGGGATTTCCTTCATAATCAATCAACTCATAAGCCCCTTTCTATAACACATGTTTAACAATGTAGGGCCCATGCCACATGGGTTTGAACTTACCAACCCCCAGCTTATCATTAGCCTGATCATACAACAAAACCAAATTTTCCTCAGAAAAAGCCCAAGCAGAGACCAACTGATCAAAATGGGACTTGACCTGCTTTTTTGTGCTTCGATGACCAAAGAAGTAAGATGACAACTCTCATCCATTCATTTTAAATACAAGGGGCACACTTCCTGAGGTGAGGTCTCAGGGAGAATTTCGACAGCCAACGTGAGTGAAGGAATTTTGCACTCAATCGATAAATTTGCTTCCATGCCATAGACTAGCTAGAATGGTGTGAATCCAGTTGTGTCCTTGGTCGAGGTTTGGTAATCCCACTAAGCTGAAATGAGCATGAGATGCCAATTTGACTTGTCCATCCTAATGGTACATTGAAGCATCGTAACCAAGACTTTGTTCAGAGCTTCAACTTGGCCATTAGCTTGAGGGTAATACGGGGTTGAGCCATCATGAAACAAGCCCAATGTAGAAGTCAGCTCAGGCATCATGTAATCTCAAAAATGGTAGCCATGGTCGGTGACAATGGCTTGAGGCACTCCAAACCTAGAATAACATGATTGAATAGAAATTGAGCCATCATTTTACCATGTACAGAGTGTTTAGGCATCGCTTTGGCCCATTTTGTGAAATAATCCATAGAAATAATAATATAACCATGCCCCCTGGCAAAATGAGGGTTACATGTCATATATTCAATGCATCATTTGGCAAAAGGACCAACAGTAATAACAGGGTGTAGGTGAGCGGGTGGGGCACACATCTTTTGCTGATAGATTTGGCACTCATGGCATTTGTGAATAACAACGATGAAATCCTTGAAGATGGAGGGCCAAAAATAACCAACGCTGAGTATTTTTTGAGTAGTAGCATATCCAGATAGATGACCGCCACATGCACCATAATGGTAGCCATTCAAGACTCTCTCAGCCTCCTTAAGAGTGAGACATCAATGAATAATGGAATTGATACCGACACAATATAAAGTATCTCCAATGATACGATAAGGTTAGGATTGATGTCGAATGCGTTGGTGATCATCCTTGGTCAGTGCAGACCGGAAGGTGGATTTCTGGAGATACATGATAATATCACCATACCATGAGTCAAGAGTGCTAATTAGGAAAGAGTCTCGTCCGAGAGCTGCTCATCGACACCAAAAGGAAGAGAAGTAGAGGGAAGGGAGCAAATTAACTCAACAAAAACTAGTGATTTGTTAGATTTGGCAGTAGTGAACACCAAATCAAATTCTTGGAGGATGAAAATCCATTTAGAATACATTCCCCCCAGCAAGTGCCGAGTCAGGATGTAGGTCATGGGGTTGCATTCGAAAATCACAGTGGTAGTGTGGAGGACAATGTAATGTCGAAAGTGTTGAACATCCTGTACGATAGCGAAAGCCAGCATAATGCGTCTTGGTGTGGAGGAGATTATGACTAAGGTAGTAAATAACATGTTCATTTCCTTCGTCATTGTCTTGTACCAGCACCATAGCGATGGTACTAGAGGTTACAGCCAGATAAAGGAAGTAATCGCGATGATAATTCGGGGGGTGTAGCAAAGGAGCATTTATGACGACAACTTTGAGGTCATCAAAAGAATTTTGGGAATCCTCATCCCAAACAAATGGTGTTCCTTGCTTTAGCAACCAAGTAAACCTTGAAACTAGCTCAGGATAGTTTGGTACAAAATGACAGAGGAAATTTGGTTTTCCCTGTAGACTTTGTAGTTGATGCAACGAAGATGGAGGGGCTAAATTAACAATGGCCTTGACTTTAAGAGGGTCAAGGTGAATGCCTTCCTTCAAGACAATAAAGTCAAGGAGTCATCTAGATTCGGTGCAGAAGACACATTTATGCAGATTGAGCCGAATGTTGTAATGTCTACAGTGAAGAAAAATTTGTCGGAGATGATTAGGGTGATCATGGCACTTATAAGAATGAACAAGAAGATAATCCAAGTAAGGCTTAACGATGTTTCGAATGTCGTGGAATGCATAAGACATCACTCTTTCAAATGTAGCCCCAACATTCTTAAGGCCAAAAGGGAGATTTTTATACATGAAGGTCCCCCATGGACATATAAAGGTTGTCTTATCTTGATCAGCCGATGCAATGTTTATCTAGTTTTAACTAGAAAACCATCCATAAAGGAAATGATTTCACTCCCATCACATTCATCAATGATTAGGTCAATGAAGGGAGTGGGGTAATTATCCTTTGGACAGGAACGATTGAGATCACAATAATCGATATAAACATGAATAGTTCCTTGTTTCTTTGTCACCGGTACAATATTTGACACCTAATCTGTAAGATATATTAGATAAATAAAGCCATATTTAAGAAGTTTTTCAAATTCACCCTTGATGGTGGTTGCTTTTCTAGGGTGCACTGGACGAAGTCGTTGGAGAACAGGCTTCGCGTGAGGGTAAGTCGGTATTTCGTGCACGACTATACTTGGGTTAATGTTAGGAATTTCTTCATATGACCATGCAAACACATCTCAGAACTCTTGGAACAGACAAGTATAGAGCTTGATCTCATCTGGGGAACAAGTTACCCCGATATGGACATTTTCAACAACACCAGGCTTGACAGAAATATCAATTGGCATCGTTTGGGTAATGTTACCCATGTTCCCTTTTGACCAAACTTCATGAGTCATGATCAGCATCTGATGTGGTAAGGTCGAGAACTGAGAAGAGAACATCTCAAGACAAGAAAACATGACCGTCAGGCTAGGCAAGAACAAGGAACAATGATGAGTGTCATTCCAAGGTACTTCCTCCAAAGACATAACTTCCATGATAATCTCATCAATTGGCTAAGGGGCCGGTTCCGAAGAACCAAGCCACGGGGATTGAGAATATGTGTTGAGAGATGTTCTTGAAATAGGATGATTAGAGGATACCGAAGTCGAGGCCGAACAATCTCCACATAATTAATTTCGACAGGGCTTAACAGCATAACCTCTCCCCATGTATCAATAATATTTGGCAAGGGAATGAGCCAAGGATTAGATTTGACCGAGATCATCTTGACAGAGGCAACATGCAGAGGTGGGAGTGGAAAATACCCACCAAGGTGGGAACTTTAAAAAGTCCTACCCCCACACTCTCATAAGGAGCACCAGTGTGCTTAACATAAGGAACATTGCCATCTGAGGAGGAAGAGCCAAAGAAGGACAGTTGGTCGACTGTGACTATCTTCCCTTGATAGGGAAAACGAATCAAGTGGAAAAGGAAGGAGACTACAACATACATGGCATGGGTCCAACTCCATCTAAGTAGAAGATTATATTTAAGATTAGCGTCAACGATCTCTACTTTGACACGTATTGTCTTTCCCTCCAAAGTAACGAAAAGGTTAGGTAAGACACCGAATGGTCATAAATAACGTCTGTCAAAAGCTTCCAAAGTGTTAGGGGACTGGTTCAAAGTAGGAGAACCAATTTCATTTTAATAAGTGACAGACATGATGCAGGTAGAAGCACCTTCATCAATGATGGTCCTATGGATGGTTTTCTCATTTATAATCACCCGAATGAGAAAGGAAATCTGATGAGGTAAACATGGAATGTGGTTTTCCAGATCCAAAGAAATGAGATTAGAATTAGTTGGATCAATACCTCCAATAGCTGACAGTAAAGATTTCCACTGAGAAGGATAGCTTTGAAGGACCTTGAGAGAAGACATAGTTTATGGTACTTGAGCCAAATCCTCAACAATGTTATAATGCTAAGCAGTTCGAGCATTTGGATTGTATGAGGACTTTTGTAGCACACCTCAAGAAGGTGGTCAAATGGAGGAATCAAGATTAGGTTTCTCTATATGGAGAGGACCAAAACCAAACACTAAGAGAGTAGAGAACACAATCAAATGCAAAAGAACAAGAAACTAAAAGAAAAATGACTTTTTCTCTACTTAGCTTTTCAAAAAAAAAAAATGAAAAAAATCTTTCCAATTTCCTATCTTTCCTATCAAGTGCACTTCAAGTAGTCCTTTCAGCAGTAAGGAAAATTCATTTCTTTTCAAATGCAAATGATGATGCAACTCTAGTTTTCAATGATGCTAACTAATGTAACATATTGATTCAGCAAACTAGAATTATGTATTTTTCAGTGAAATGACAAAAGGAATCTTTCAAAAACACTTCAATGAAAATTTTTCAAAACCATCATTCCTCAAGCAAATGCGAAGCACAAAAGAGAATTCTTTCCAAACTATGATGCAATGAATAAACCAAGAACAAGACGAGAAATGTAAGATATGCCCGAAAAGGGACACTTAATCAACAAATGAAACTTTTCAAACTTGTATAATGGAAATCAAAGAAATAAAAGGACTAAAAACAAAATGCAAGGAGTAATTTAACCAACAACTTGACTTGCTAAGAACACAGGCAGCTGAATGGACGATGACCTAGATGTCCTAAAGCCACAAACCATCCAAGGACTCAAAAAAACTAGTGACAAGAAGGAAAACAAAACAAGCACATAAACCAAGCTAAATGAAGCTTTCTAGTCTAGGAGAACACAATCAGAATAGGCTAAAAGGCAGAAACCAAGAGGGAAAGACACACTGGTTATGATCTAGGGGAAACCCTAATCGTCACCTACAGAAACAGGTGTGACTACCTAGCTGGCAACAAGTGCCAAAAAGGGGTCTACGTGACTATTTTAGAGAAACTCATGTTGATCGGCGCAACTGTCAAAAAAATAAACTCACTAACCGAGGATTCAAGGAAAAAAATAAAAAAAATTGAAGGCTAAAACCAGAATTGCAATTGTAAATTTCAGACTCAGAGTAGTAAACCAGCAAAGTAGACAAAACTAAAGGGAAATGGTGATACTAGAAAAGTTCACACAAAACCATGAAATGACAATCAATCAAACAAAAGGATTGGCTCCCTAGCGGAGTCACCAATTTGTGGTGCAGGTAAATTCTTAGTGTGGACACAAACAATTCCTCTAGCCCGTGATAGTGAGTCTAACCACAAACAAACAATCCATGGAAAATTTCCTTAAGCTAGAATAAAATAAGATGGCCTACCTCTTAGAAAGCTATTCCACTTGGTGATGATCCTGCTTCCTTCAACTATCTTTCATTTCCTTCCTTCGAATACTTGAAACAAGCAAACAAACAACAATAACAAATGTGATAGCATACAAATTGCATTCAACCTACTTAACAGGTCAAGCAACATTAAGCCATACAAATGCAAGATAACACTTGATGTAGGAAATCAATCAATAGTTGTATTCATATAAGTTTAGAAAGAGATTACAACCAATGCCTTGATGTTGCTAGTCTCCTCTAACATATCCGGCTTCCCACAATTCTTCTAGCATCTCATGGATAGCCCCAACAATGGAAGTTTTAAGGCTTCTTCCCTTTAGTCTCAAACCAAACCAAACACATTATTCTCCCTCAAACATAAACTAGAGATCTACAAGCTATAGATGTCTCACTGATTATTCAAAATACTGAAATTCACTCCAAAACCTAGCACTCAAAAACTAGTTTAGCTTGGGAAAGGAGCGGTTTATATAGCTTGGATGGAGGGGAGATGGCTCCTCTTATCATGGGAGAAGGCCTTATCTTTTGGGTTTGTTCCATCCTAATAGGGGAAAGGATCCCAAACTAACTTCCTCGGCTCCATCCAGCCCAACCATTTACCATACTTCCATTATGCAACTTCTAAACATGGAAGCTTTGACTCCATATTTAAAAAACTTGCCAAAAGAGGATTGGGGCGACTAAAAAAAGGGCTTAGACGCTCTGTATAGTGATAGTGCTGGTTTTAATCTCTGCAAATCGGCGTGAGGAGGAAACTAGTCATTAGCGTCAGTCTTGTAATCTGGCATAAAAGGAAGTTTCTTGGGAAATGATGCAAAAGGGAATTGTTTTGTTCATGAACAGGGACATAATGGGAGTTTCTTCATGATGGGAAAGCATGTAGGGTTCGCTGTATAGTTCCTATAGGATTGTGGAATGGGGAGTATAGGAACAGTGACAAAATGTTGTATAACACCTAATCTCCCACAATGATCTAATTATAGACAAATTTAGTAGAGCGAACGTGTACTAAGTGCCACGTGTAATTGTTGCCACCTTCAGCCTTGAAAAATGATACCCAACAAACTAAGTTTTGTCCTATTTCTGTCCCTTTTAAATAAATTTGAATCTTATGCCCATAGAGAGAGTAATGACGAACTTCCCAAGGTCACCAGTTTGAGATGGAATTTGGGATCCTCCAAAAATGCTAATTTCCTTGGCTCCTATCTCCAAAAATATAGCGGCAAAACATTTGAAATTTGTACACAAGGTTCTATGCAATATATTCTCAAATGGTTTTTAATTTTAGCTTCTGAAGTTTTTTAGAAAAAAATTATAGTGACAACGATGACCTGTTTGCAATGGAATTTTGGAGCCTACAAAAATCCTAACTTCTGCAACTCATATCTCTGAAAATATAGCAAGACAATATATGAAATTTAGACACAGGATTCAACATGATTTCGTCTCAAATTGGTTTTAATTTCAGCATCTGAAACTTCATAAAAACAATGTTAGAGTGAAATTCCACAATGACTTGTTTGAAGCAGTGAAACCCTAGCATCCAAAGATTTGATACCAAATGTTATGCAACCATCTCACAAAATAGAAGAAGAGATAGATCAACGACTTCAAAATAGGCCTCTTCGAGGTGGAAACCTCCTTTACATTACATAAATGAACAATTCTTGGATGATACAAATGATAATACCTCCCTTCTATATATAGGAGTCTAAGGGGGCACAATATAATTAGAGACAACATAACAATAATAATGTAAGGGCGAAACAATAACAATATTGGGCTTCTATGGGAAAAAATAATAACAATATGGGGACTACATGGGTACAACAATACAATAAGGGGGTTGCACTAATAACAATAAAGGGCCACACTAGTAGTATAGGGACCTAACAGATAATAGTATTGTAGTCATCATATCTGTTACTTAGAAATTATTCCACGAGAATTTTGAGATATGCAAGCTCATTACCAATGTTGCGTTGATCAAATGTAGAATCGTTAAAACCTTGTCTTTTTATATGGATATGATCTATAGCCCCCCCCTGAAAAATTCTTTCCATGTGACATCAAATTGACTCTTCTCATTCACCAACTCCACCCCTCACACTTCCCCATTCACACGACATATTGTATTTTACTAGAAAGCAAAAAAGACTTGAATACAATAATGTTATGAATGATCTAAACTAACCAAAGGTTTTGGTTAAATTGGCAACTAGGGAAAAACTCCATGTGGGTCAACTTATTTATGACAGTTGATATTTTTATTGGATCCCTCTTGTCGAGAGGTGTAGGATTGATCTAAATATCATCCGATTCCGATAAGTATTTATGGAGATATGAATTTATTTTGATTATGGATTTATTATCTAGCCGGCCAGCAACTTATGTAGGCTCAAGAAGCCCAAACGTCATGTCTACTCAACCTATACATTTTGGTATAAATAGAAGAAGACTTTAAGTCATTCGACACACTCACTCTCTCATGATCTCTCTTCATCCTGTTTTGGGTTTGATGGAGAAGAGATCTAAAAGGAGTGCCCTAATATCTATGTTGCCCTAATGAAGATGAAATGTTGGACATCTAGACGTAGTCACAGAGGATCCTTATACATTGTATAAAGGTGACCGTAATAAGCCCTAACTGTAGTGATAAAAGGAGGCACAGCTGCAGTTGAAATGGAGCCATCCTAACACAGCAAGGAGACCTGCTATACGCAAACAAATTGTGCAACCGGTTATACGCAGTCCTGTTCACGCAAAGGATAAAACATCAAAGGGTAGCCGCAGTAACGTGAAGGGTTGTCATAGTAACATGAAAGGTAGCCGCAGTAATATGGTGAAGCCGTAGTGGAAACTCAACGCTGTAATGAAGGACCTTACCACACAGTCCATACAAGGCACTAGCACTGTTACACAGTAATTTGTCACCGTCCCTGTTACCCCTTTCCCGTACTTTGGAGGACTCATTCCGGGACCTGTGAGCAGTGACATAACTTAAAAACACTTGCATTATGTTCCCCTAAGTATGGACTTCATGTGCCCTGAAGACACCTCCTGCAAAATATCCCTGAAAAGTTCCCTTTTTCCATTTGCGTGGGTCCACAATGTACTACCTGCGCCAATGAGGGAGATCCTCAAAAGAAGGCGCGCCCATTGGCGCTCTGTCTTAGAGTAACACCCGCGCCAACCGAGTTTGGAAAATATTTTTAACAAACGCGCGCCCAGATGTTTTTGCCCTTCAAGTCATGAAGTCTTTTGAGGATAAAGCTAATCTTCTAGATGTCGAGATTCATCATCTATCCCTTACATCTATCCACAACGGCTTTTTGGAGATAATGCCAATCCATAATGGGTGTCTTGATGCATTGTATCTTCCTCCCCTTCTCCATCTATAAAAGTTTGCCCTCATGCATTTGACAAGGGAGTTTTTGGAGTAATGCTAGAAGTGATAATGCTTGTCTTGAGTGATAGTAAGAGTCTTGGAGCATAGGGAGGTTATGCTGCCGGAAGTCTGAGAGAGAGAAGGTCTATTGCAAGACATGTATAGCTGCTCGCCCAGCCAGAGGAGAGGTTCAACGTCAGAACTTTGGTTGTATCTTTCTCTGTTAATTATTCATTAATAAACGACTATCATTATGGTTCCGATCTTACTGTTCATTATGATAATGTTTGATCTATTTCCTTTCTGACTGATATATAGTTGTATTTTAGTGGATTTTATGCTTGTATTCGCTTCGTTCTTTGCATGTGCAGGTATCCATTCGCGGGGATCGTGAGGATCGTGACCTGCCGAAGCAAGGGAATGGGAGTATCAACTCTTCTTCGACATTAGCGTTGGACTCCAGGTTGGTTCTCATAATCCACTTTCGATTTGCAACTAGGAACTTGCATGGTAGTGTGAATTGATTGTTGCTAGACCCATTTTGGGCTAGTGGGATCGCCTCTGTCCGCAGAGGGGATTTACCTCTCCAAAAATTTGGCGACTCCGCTGGGGATCGAACCCAGAATCTCTGGTTTCACAGACTAGAGCCTATCATTGCTATCATTGTTATCATTGTTTGTTTTATGATCATTTTGTTCGATTGAAAGATCTCAACTGTCTCGTAGTTAGCATTCATCGAATGAAATGATATATTTTGGCATATAGTTTGCATTTAGGAAGTTTTGAGAGATCACATACGGTAGGACCTAAAAACTGAAACCTAATTGAAGATCAACTGTAAAATAAACCGAATGAATCTAACAACACATTGGAACTTAACGCACACATTTAGAGGTCTAGGCTAGAGACGTGTTCCGGCGTCGTTAAACCTAGTCACTGTTGTTTCACATTATGGTTGGGTGATTCCTCCTTTTGTGACTCGATAGTGGTCTAGTACGGATTTGTGCTCCCACGTACCATCGAGTATATGTGGAGACCCCACTAGGTTATCATCCTTTATCCACAGGAAGCCGTGTCTGCCGCCTTACAAGCCATAATGCACTGAACACAGCATTCGGGAAGATTGACTATCGTACGGGAAGTCCTTGGTTTTCATCTGATTGCCAAGGTGTATAAGCCGTTTTACGGATTGTTTGGTAAACCCTTTGCCTAGAGTCTCCAGAGTAGTCACTTTTGATCCTTTTCGGACTCCTTAAAAGAAAAGGTGCCAGTGAGTGTCTTGTCACTTCGTGCTCATTAAACATTCGAAGGAGACTAGAGTCACCTTTTTGTCCTTTTCTCGACTCTTAAAACATGAAAAGGTCAAGTTAAGTCCGTGCATCTTAAAATTTATTCGGCCACGATTCACATTTACCCAGTTAGATCTTGTTTGCGTTAGCTTGAGTAGGGTTCTTTCTCATTTTCAATGGCATCCTTCCCTGAGTCTATCGGCCAAGGTGTTCCCCGGATGGAAACCCTAGTCCATTTCCTTCTTTTGGAAATGTCGGTGCTCCGTATATGGCAACTTTTTCTTTGCCTACGTTAACCATCGGTTTGCCCGTATGGTTGTTTTCAACCTCGGTGGTCCCGAGTGTGATGACTCCTGTTCCACCGTCTCCTCCACCCGAACAACATCATGTTGATTCCAAGGTGGACCTCTCCCCTTCTTCGCCTGTTTCTGCGTCCTCATTTTCTACTTCGCCTGGCGAAAGTCTGGATTCAAGTAACCAGGTGGCTAAGAAGAAGAAGAAGAAGACGAAGAAGAAGAAGACTCCTAAGCAAGAGGTTAAAAGTACAACTCAAGTCGAGCCACCTTCCGCTCCTCCGCGGAAAGTCAAATTTCCTTGTCGGTTGTGCAAGGAGGACCATCTTCTTCGCGATTGTCCTGGCATTCCCAAGGTCTTAGAAGTATGGTCCCACGATCCGGCCCACCCCTCATCGTCCTCTGAAGCTCACGGCGATGCTACACTATCAGCTGGAAATGTTAAGGGAAAAGGGAAGATTCGAATCCCCTTTAGAATTTGTGAAGGCAATCATCCCCTTCACCTTTTTCCGCTCATGGATAAAGCCTCTGTTGTCTTGGAAAGTCTTACAGCTCCCTCACCCCAACTTCCCATTGGTTATCAACGTCTCTCTGCAGCCGCAGATCGTTGCCTTGCTGACAAAGAGATCGACCAAGATTCCTCTCTTGTCCAGCCTCCTCTTCCTGAACCTGGCTCTGCCAAGCCTGTTCCAGACCAACCATTGGTCAGAAAGAGTGTCGACTTGAGTTCACCACCTGTCGACCACTCTGTTTCGGAAGAGCATCATTCCCATGTTCTTCTCGTCTCCTCAAATTCTCCTGAATCCGGAAATGACTCTCCTATCCCAGTTGTTCCTGAGAGTCCTGCTTTGGTTCCTTTAGAGTAGGGGGGCAATCATACGATTCCCCCACCAAGTAGTTCAGTCGTTTCCTTCGACTGGAGTCATTTGACTACCTCCCGCCTCCCATCCCATGTGCCTTTCTGGGTCACGGTACACGCCTATAATAAAGCGATACCTGGCACTGTTTTGGATGAGGGTGCATCTGTCAGTCTTATGCCTACTACTACTTGGCAAGCTTTGGGTTCCCCACAGCTTGTGCCAGTCGCACCGAATCTGACGGCTTTTGACGGAGGAATTAGTCAACCATTAGGGATCCTTCCAAAGTTCCCTATTACTTTGGGAGGCAAAACCGTCTATATAGACGTATCAGTTACCCAAGGTGCTTTAGATTTCAATCTTCTCCTTGGTCGTGACTATGTATATGCCATGGGGGCCCTTGTCTCTTCACTTTTCCGTGTGGTTTGCTTTCCACACGATGGAAGAATTGTGACTATCGATCAATTATCGTTCGTTCGTCCACGAGTCCCTCCTGCACAGTCATCATCCCCTCCTGGTTTTCATCCACCAGTTGCATCTGCCCCAGCACAGATCAACTACGTGGCCACCTATCCCGTGCCTATATCCAGTGATGCCGCCGTTGTGCATAGTGTCCTGGGGGCATTGGGTCCTGATTTCTGAGATGTTATCCTTCCACTGGGAGTGGCACTCTTGGAAGACCTGACTTCCTGTTCATTGTGATAAAGTTTGGGCCGAGGATACTTTCGATCTTGTGGCAACCTCGTTAAAAAACGAAACAAGATGTTGGAGCATAGTTCCTTTCCAGTGTCAAGCTCCTTAAAAACATGAAACTGGGTCTGGGGTGGAGCATAGTTCCTTTCCTGTGTCAAGCTCCTTAAAAAATGAAACTAGGTTTGGGCGGAGCATAGTTTGTTTTCCTATGTCAAGCTCCTTAAAAAATGAAACTAGGTGTCCGAGCATAGTTCTTGGTCTTGTGTCAAGCTCATTAAAAAATGAAATAAGGGTTATGAGGATAGTTCTTTTCCTATGTCAACCTCATTAAAAAATGAAACATCTCCTCCTTTCCAAATCGAGTCTTTGATCAAGATCTCATAAAATACAAGTCGAGTCTTTCCTAGATCTCGAGAGTGAACCTTCATTCCATTCACCTCGTTGAATGCAATGAATCTTGGGGAGCATGTACCTCGATTTGCGTTATTATGCTAGGGGGCATGCGAACTTATAACAAGCATGGTTTTTCGTTTCAAGCTTGTGTAAAAATGAAACCGAATCCAAGCAAAGTTCTCCATGGTTCAAGCTTGTGTAAAATGAACCTATACCCGATTTACATCTCGTGATTGTCGTTTTTATCCACTAAATTCTGCGAGATGAGCCTTGGTTGTTTCATTCCATCGACACCATCTCTTTAGCTGATCATATGCTTTCACTTGGTTGTTTATCCTTTCCTGAGGAACCGCAGCGATGAGTGGTTTTATTAGCCAGCCTCTTGACCATTACATGTTTTGAGCAGTTCTGCCATTACTAGAACCAGTTGCTACCTGTTATACCACTCATTCCTCTAGGACGAGTCTCCTTTAAGCTCTTTTCTGACTCATAAAATATGAAAAGATTGCCGAGTATTTTTTCCCTTTTGACTCGTTAAAAAGAATAAAATGGAGGTCCGCTTTCAGCTCTTTTCTGACCGTTTAAAGACGAAAAGATTGCCGAGTTACTCCTCTTGACTCGTTAAACGTTAATAAGAGGCGGTCGTTTTAAGTTCTTTTTGTTGACCGTTAAAACATAAAAAGATTACTGGGTTTTTGTCGTTTTAGACTCGTTAATGGTTACAAAACGACGTGGTTTTGATCGCTTTTTTACTTTTTCAGGTCGAAATCACTACTTATGAAAAGTACTCCTCGATCGTAATGGTCGGGCGGTTCTTTCGAGCATTGTTTTATACTTTTTCGTGCTCGAGAGACACAACTCTACGAAAAAGGACACCCCTGGAGTTTCCTTTTCTGTTGTCTTTTCAAACTCTCTAAACATGAAAAGACGCCGAGTTCTTCCTTTGTCAGACTCGTTAAAACTTGATGACATTGGAGTCCATCAAGATGACGTTACAAGCATATGCTATCCCCATCAAGCTTGTTAAAAATAACTGGGGTACTCGCCAGAAATGGTGGGGAAAAATGGAACCATAATTATTGTCGTGTCAGCAGTATGTCGCTCTTGAACATGGCACTTGTCTGCTTTCCTGTCTGGATGGGGATATCTCATCTCATTTTTCACTTGCCTCCGTGGATTTGGGTAACCCTGTTTGACCTCTCATCTGCTCATTGCCTCGTCACCATGACCTCTAATCCATTGATGTCAAATACTGCCAATTCCGCTGTCGTGTCGCCGATATGTTCAAGAGAAGTTGACCTCCGCAGAATAACAACCTCCTTCTAATAGCTCACACAATTTTGATCCACCACAATATTTTTTCTCTGTCTCGTGTCGATGATGTGGGAAACACTATGGCCCACCTTCGATCAAGGTCACTTCCTGTCGACTTCAGCTCATTATCCAGGAAGCTAATCTAGAGACTCCCTTCCGGTGCCTTGGAGCCTGCATGCCTCAATGGTAGGTTCTTCGTGTTCGACGTGAGGTTTTCATCATTGGCCTCCGATCGAATGATTCTACGGGTGTTCGACGCCAGCTCACTAATTCGCACGCCGTAGATTGTACCTATAGTACCTTGAGGGCCATTGTCATTATTGGTGGTATCTCTCGCGTCTGTTAACAGTTTTCATTATTGACTGGTAATCAGACGATGTTCATGCATGTTCGACTTCAACTCATGTATTCGCATGCTTGAACTTGTACTTTTGTTTGGGTCGAGATGGAGCGCAAGACCCTGGATTTTGTCTGTTGTAATCCAGGCATGATTCTTGTTACATGACTCATTCACTGGATGGCTGCGACCATACCTGAGTCTATTGATTGATCCTAACCAGATGGTTGCGCCCATACTATGGATCTAGATTATTATGTACTCTCTTATGGATGGCTGCGACCATACCACATATATCATGTCCTTGAGCTATCAGTTGTATCTCTCGATGCAGATTCTCGGCGGCAGCTACATGTGTTCTTGTAAAGCATTTCACCCCTCTCTCTCTCTCGGGCCTCATGCTTTAGGGGGCATCTGTTACACAGTAATTTTTCACCATTGGTCACCGTCCCTGTTACCCCTTTCCCGTACTTTGGAAGACTCATTCCAGGACCTGTGAGCAGTGACATAACTTAAAAACACTTGCATTATGTTCCCCTAAGTATGGACTTCATGTGCCCTGAAGACACCTCCTGCAAAATATCCCTGAAAAGTGCCCTTTTTCCATTAGTGCGGGTCCACAGTGTACTACCCGCGCCAATGAGGGAGATCCTCAAAAGAAGGTGCACCCATTGGCACTCTATCTTAGAGTAACACCCGCGCCAACCGAGTTTGGAAAAGATTTTAAACAAACGCGCGCCTGGATGTTTTTTCCCTTCAAGTCATGAAGTCTTTTGAGGATAAAGCTAATCTTCTAGATGTCGAGATTCATCATCTATCCCTTACATCTATCCACAACGGCTTTTTGGAGATAATGCCAATCCATAATGGGTTTCTTGATGCATTGTATCTTCCTCCCCTTCTCCATCTATAAAAGTCTGTCCTCATGCATTTGACAAGGGAGTTTTTGGAGTAATGCTAGAAGTGATAATGCTTGTCTTGAGTGATAGTAAGAGTCTTGGAGCATAGGAGGGAGGTTATGTTGCTGGAAGTCTGAGAGAGAGAAGGTCTATTGCAAGACATGTATAGCTTCTCGCCCAGCTAGAGGAGAGGTTCAACGTCAGAACTTTGGTTGTATCTTTCTCTGTTAATTATTCATTAATAAACGACTATCATTATGGTTCCGATCTTACTATTCATTATGATAATGTTTGATCTATTTCCTTTCTGACTGATATATAGTTGTATTTTAGTGGATTTTATGCTTGTATTTGCTTCGTTCTTTGCATGTGCAGGTATCCATTCGCGGGGATCGTGAGGATCGTGACCTGCCGAAACAAGGGAACGAGAGTATCAACTCTTCTTCGACATTAGCTTTGGACTCTAGGTTGGTTCTCATAATCCACTTTCGATTTGCAACTAGGAACTTGCATGGTAGCGTGAATTGATTGTTGCTAGACCCATTTTGGGCTAGTGGGATCGCCTCTGTCCGTAGAGGGGATTTACCTCTCCAACAAGCACAGTCATGGAAACTCAACGTTGTTAATATAACGTAGTCATGGCAGCAACACTCTAATGACTTATATATGCTGGAAAATGAATACGCTGGGCATAGAGATTAATATGCAGGCATGGAGACTCAATCATGGGACAATCATACGCAGTCTATGGTGACACTCAACCCTAGCCGCAGGTCATAATAATACTTATACGCAGATCAGACACGCTGTACTTAATGATACTTATGCACAGGTCATGGCATATCATCATATACGCTGGAAATTAACACAACAAAATATATTACAACGTGGGTTAGTTTGACTACAGATTATAAAGGTTAGACATACACATGACAGGAGGACGCAGTCCCAGCATAATGGTTATCCTAGTGAAAATATCCGTACCTGACTTCTAGTAGCCTCATTATATATTAGCAAGGACAAGATCTCAATGAAGCAGTGATGGATGAATGAAAAAGGTATGTGTATTAACATATATATTAGTATATATATGTGTGTGTGTGTTGATCTGTGCTCCTACTAGCTGATCCTAGTGTTTATATGATGAAACTGTCATTATATAAAAGAAGAAAAGAGCACAGTGAAGATCTCAATGGATCTCATCATTGGAAGATGCAACAGTAACAAAGGTACAAGTAAAAGTGCAGCAATGATGCAACTGTGATGACAACATGATGTATGTGATCATGAGCAGCATGATGATGCATTGTTGCAACATGATGAAGCAACGAGAAGGCAGAGGCAACAACATGGTGGGTAGCACTATGAGATCATGTGCATGGGCAGTACAATGATACATTAGCAGGGGCAGCAGCATGATGATGATGCACATTAGTTTGAGTAGCATTATGATGGATAAGATCATGGACATGGGCAGCATGATGATAATCATGATTAGAGCAGCATGGTGCAGTATGCAGTGGTGCAACTAGAGGACCAAATGTAGCACGATGATAGGTATCAGTTGAAGTAGAATGTCTTCAACTGATCTCATCGTTATAGGAGATGATCTATGCTTAGATCTAGACAAGTCAAAGTATTGACTTCTGTTGTAAATGTACTATCTATCTCTCTCTCTTTCTCTGCTGAACTTTGAAGAACATAAAAGAAGAATTGATCAAGGGTTTCCCCACACATTGTGGGGTTTGTCCCTGGCTTGCGCCACATCTTGTGTCCTCTTGTCTTGGCTTGTCTTCTGCGATTTATATTTATGTTCTATCTGCAGTTTACTTTATGTTGATGTGATTGCTAATATGGAAAAGAAATTAAATAAATTGCTCTAGCATAGAACATACCTAAAATTAATAGTTTTACACTAAACTTAATAGTATGTGAGCTAATAACAAGTACAACCCACTTAGACATGCATTGCAATGAATGAGGATCTAGTCACAAAAGAAATTGTTTAAATGAATAGTCATATACTATAAAAGAAAAGTTATAGAATAACAACTTACAATTGTAACAAAAAATATTGAAATGGGAGCATAGAATAGTTTCACCTTTGTTCATCATTGAATTCAAAATTAACAAAATTAATTTCCATGCATGAAATTTATCTATATTTCTCTATTTAATTTGTTGGCTAGACCTTGTGTCAATGTAAATCACTATTGATTTGGTTTTTGCTTTGATTTTAGTTTAAAAAATTATTTTTCCAATCTTTTCGCAAAACAAAATCATACTTCCCTAATTTCAAAGTATGTTTGTAACTTAATTTGCATATTCGTCTATTTCCCTTTTTGGTTAACATAAGAATTTATTAAGTAAATCATCGTTATATAACTATTATTGCTTTTAACAAATCAATCAATATTATAAAATATTCCTTTTGACGTTTATTCAACAAATGTATGCATAAACATTGCTCCACAACAAGTTTTTGTTCTAGCGGTGTATAGGGATGTGTGGAAAGAAATATGTGTGGCAAAACCTTTGTTCACTCTATTTTAAACTTTCATATACATTACCCATCTACGCATAACATATTTCCGGAACATGGAATACTGAATATTAAATTGTTAATTAAGGATAATAATGAAATTATTGTGCCTCACATTAAAGCATTGTGGAGTTTACGTTATGTTCTTAAAAGAAAAATTAGTAAGCGATAAGTAGAATACATGTAATAAGAACAAATTCCAAAGCCCATAATTCATGCAATTTGGAAAAATAACAATAGATGCATTATTATATTCAATGTGATTTTTTCTAGGCATGGTTACATTGTCTAGGAATGTGATTTTGACTAAAGGTATATGTTACAACTTCTTCTAACCATAGACTTGAATTCACATAAGATCTAAAGATATAATGATTTTACCATTACCTAGCTACAAATTCTTATGATATCAATAGTATCTACCATTAATATTTTAAAATATATCTATTAATCATAGAATTAATTCTTATTTAGGTTTTTAAGTTATATTGATTATGTATCAATTCATTGAATAAATGACAAAAATACAATTTTATAATATATGATTACATGTTGATTCACCAAATAAATGATGAAAATGCTATTTATCGATAATTACGTTCTTCTTAATATGTTTATGACCAATAATCATTATACATGGGTGGACTACGAAGATCCAGAGTAAGTTTTCATTGTACAAAAGAAATATGCAAATATAAGTGTACAAAGGAGATTTACACATCGTTTCAATTTTCTACCGGGCATACTAATTGTGGAAACCTGTGGATATACTTGAATTCATCGAATAAATGCCCAAAAGAGTATTTATAATATTGATAGATACAATTTTGTAGACATGGTTGCAACCAACAATCATTACACAATACATCAGAGTAAATGTTATTAAGAATTTGAGCGATAATTGTATCAATTTTTTGAATAGATATTAATAGTACTGTTAAGCATTAATTAACTTTTCAATGCTAATTCTAGATTTGTCTACAGTGTAATCAGTATATGTCACTATAAGTTTCTGTATCTGGGTTAAGGCATGAAGATGGGTTACACTTTTGGGCCAAATGTGGCAATGAAATTTCAAGTTTTTCCTATTTTATCGAATCGCACCCCTCAAAATTAATATAATAATTATGAATTTTGATTCATATTAAAAAGACAATATGTGGAGAATTATTTTTTTGTCCTAATGATATTTTTTTAGAAAAATTTAGTATCATATAATCTCTCAATTTTCCATTAAATGCAACATATGTCCTTGCAAATTTTCACAAAACTTGAGATATGTGTGTGTTCATGCAACATAACTTACTCTAAAAAGTGTAATTTTTTAAATATATATACATATGAGCATGATATACACAAATAGAACTAACTTTTTCATGTTAAAAAATTATTTTTTTTATGCAAAATTATATTTTTTATTAGTTTTCGAATTTGGCGAAGTAATATTTCAATTGCATTTTGGAGATGTGTTCACGTAAGATTTTTTCAACTCTTTAGATAAATTGAAAAACAAAGAGTACTCTTTTGAAGAAGACTCGTAAACGAAGATAGTGGTATATTTTGAAATTATTTCATTTGTATATTTTATGTTATTGATTTGTTGTTCAACCCCTTTGAAATTGTCCAAAAAAGAATTAATTGTTATGTTTAAAAGAAATTAGATAAAAAAATACCATATGAATTCGAAAATATCAAATTCATATGCCATTGGATAGAGGATTCTTTCACGAATCCAATGTGATCAACTTCTCCATTTAAGGAAAATTTCTACCCTAAATCCGATAGGGTACAAAATGGTGTTGTAGAGAAAGCTACAAAAAAGGTGCTGAAATTGTAATTTTTAGGACTTTAAGAGCTCGATCAAGCACTTAAATTCAAAATCAAAATTGATCGATTGAGCATTGAAGAAACCCTTGATCAAGTGGCATATGTGATTAACGAGTGGCTTGATCAAGCTCAAACGCTCGATTGATCCATTAAAAATATAACCCACCAACGACCTTACAAACTTTTTAATAATGACACTAATGGTGGGTCATATGGCTCAAGGGCTCGATTGAGCCTCTACTGTTAACAAATAGTTTAGTTTCTAAATTCTATTGTGCAAAAAAACAACAATGATTCTTTCATAGAGAAATAGTAAAGCCTGTAAATTACACAAATATTCACAACAAACATGGGAAATTGGACATTTGGATCTAGAAAAGGAAAAACATTGCCATCCACGAAGGAAGTATGACTGAAAGCTAGAGAAATGATGAGAAAAAGACATCACACATTGAGAGAATAAAACGTTCATGCAATTACAGGTGATTAAAATTGTCTTCTCATATTGCTTGCTCCATATCGTATGCATTAAGAAATATGATTAGAAACTAGAGACAAATGGAGAATGAAACAATAAAATTAAGATAAAATAAGCATTGAAAGTAATGCCATGTAGTTAAAAAGAGATAAGTAACAACAACTAAATAAAACCACTTGAAACCATACAAATTATTGAAAACCACTTGAAACCATGCAAATTATTGAAAGCTACTAGAAACCATGGTTTATTGGAATTTTTTGAAACCACTTAAATTCATGCAAATTGTGAATCACCTTTGAATTGTAATGGTTTAAGATAACCCACAAAAACTAAGGATGTGATTTAACCAAAGAAAAACATTGAAACATAATTTCCATATATTATTTACATGAATTATAATTCATGGAAATTTATTTGCAAGAAGGATTAGAAAAACTAGTTGTCAAATAGGTGCTCCACAACATATAAATATTAGTTTGATTCATGTTTTATATCCGAATTAGGAGTTAAAAGAGAGAAAATTTTGCAAGATCTACAAGGAGAAAGAATATCCCTACTTCCAACGTGCATGAACTAAGAAAACATTCTTTGTTAAACATATATTTAAGAACATTAAAATTTCATAACATTCATCATTACATAAAACTTGGTGGTTCTTTAAATCATAAATTATGATCCCTAATTTTGAAAACCTCACAATTTCTTTCTTTCAATTCTCGCATGAAGGTTATGAGAATTTTTTAAAAAGAAAAAGTTGTTTAAAGACATACAAAGTGTAGTGTAGATTCACACTTGCAAATAAAGGAGTGTATTATTGCATATAACTATAACGATACATGGAAGATGTTTGTCAATTTAATTGTCTTAAATTGTTACATAAATTATCGACCAGAGTTGGTAAACCTGTGAAGTGCAAGTGCACTATATATGCTAGAAGTCCTTTCTATTAAATCAGATTATTAATGTGCATGATTAAGTTTTTGGAATTAATTCTAAGGATGTTTTTTCATCCCTACATTACTCTTCAAAGAAAATGGATTTAACACCTAAAATTTCCTCACTCCTTTCTAACGAAATAAAAAATGCTTTTCACACTTGCAAAATGAAACTTAAAGAAAACTCACACTATCTCGTTAAGAAAACTTAACTGATCTGTTGCAACACAAATTCAATCTTTAAAAGCATATTTATTCATCTAACATTATAGCAATCTTTTGCATAAAAAATCGAAGTAAAATTGACTTCTATTCAAAATGAAAATCATACACTTACTCATTATCAATCACTCATGCTTTGAAATAAAAACCATAAATAAATAAAACATGCTTTGAAATGAAAACCATATAGATATCACACATGATTTGAAATGAAATACTGTAAAATGAAACTATAAAAAAATCACTCAAGCTCTGGAATGAAACACTCTGAAATTATAAAGAAATATATGAAAAGTGATTACACTACCATTAGCATCATTATAAATCAACTTGAAAAAGGAATGATTAGTGAAATATTGCTATCACTATCTAATTGAAATCAAGACTACAAAACGATCCTAAAACATGTAAATAACTGCAACAAACAATAAAGAAAAGATATGAAAATGTAGAACCTTCATTGTTTACAGGGCCCCTCCACAAACAGGCGGCCACAAAACTTTAATTGAACATTCAGCGATGCGTCAAAGCTTCATTCTTCATTAATAGAGTTTGAAACAATACTGTTGCATATATAAAAATTAACCTTATGTTCATGCTTGCTGCATGGTATTTATAAAAGCATGTGCTAGTAATTGTTCGAGGCTTTTACACCTACCCCAGCTAACGGAGTTCTAATTTTAGCTTCTAACAATTATCAAATATCGTTGCTCATGATTTTCTATTTGGAAAAGAAAATCATGAAGCACGTGAATTTTAGACTCTCGCTCACCTATTCAGAAACAAATTGACTTTAGCCTTTGACCACGCAATCAAACAATCCTTTGATGATCTGGTTTGGATTAATAGGAGGAAATCATTAAAGGGATCAATCTCCACCTATCCATATCTTTCTCCTCATAGTTGGCACTTGCAATCCCAGTAAAACTTGGAATCGATTACAAAAACATAGATTAGTTATATAATCATGCGAATTCAGTAGCTAATACAAATATTAACTCAATAATAAGGAACATTATTAAATATGAAAGAGAAGACAATTAAATACCTTAACATGTCAAAAAACTTGTAGTTTGATTCCTATTGAGTTGATGATGATTGTAAAAGAAAGGAAAATAGGTAAGGGAGAGTGTCAAAATGACACAATCATGAGGCTCAACAGAAGACGCATGTAGCTAATCAACATTAAAGTCATAAATAATAAATGCAAAAGAAATAAATTAGCATGCATGTATTGATGATATGCTGGAAATGCTTACAATGTTAATCTTGTTAGACTGTGGCAATTTAATGTTGATTAAATTCATCTAGTTGTTTCTCAAAAAATGCAATATTGAAATATACTTATAAATATGGTTCAAAAGTAAAAAAAAAATGGTTCTTTATTTTAAACTTTGTCAACATTTGATGAAAATAATTGAAAACATAAAAGGAATTGGATATGCATCTTTTCCAATGCATAAAAAAACTTCCTTGGAGAAACATATAGTTTTTCAAATCCTCTTATCCCTCCTTTTTCCCTACTTGATTGTTGTGCTAAATTTTCCATGCTCATTCTCCCAAGAAAACTCTCAAATCGTTTGTGCCCCTCTTCACCATAAATGATAACAATGTACATTCATTGTTGATAAGACCTTAAAGCATATTATGCATTCTCTAAATCCACTAAAATCTCTATCTCTTGATTTATTTTCGTTTTCTTATCAACAATTTCATTGTCCTTTTCATCCCACATTTCTTCCACTTTTTATTTGGAATTGTGAAATTCTCTATAGTTATGATAATTTCTATCACACCAGTGATAAGAGGAAAGCAAAAACAGGGGAGCACGCAAGAGCAAGGAAGAGCGATCAGAGTTCAGCGCGTGCAAGGGTTGTTAGAATACCTATGAAGGGTGGACGAGGAGGGGGCTCCACTCCCTCCTACAAGGAGGCCCTGGCCAGCAGGGGGAAAAAGCCTCTAGAAGATGTTAGGGAAACAGGGGTGGAAGGAAAAAAGAGCACGGAAGCGGGAACAGAAGAACCCACAGAAAAGGATCAAAATCGCACAAAAGACAAGGAGGTAGAAGACAAAAAACAAGAAACTAAAGACAAGAAACACAAGGGACCCTGCAAACCCAAAACATATATAACTCCCACGGTGATTTTAAATAATCCAGAGCTGCAGGCGTACAGGGAACACATGGGGACATATGCCATCATCTATAAGTTTATGGGACTATGGCCCACTAAAAAAGCTCTACAATCATGGATCAGATACCACTAGAAACCTAAAGGAAGCATAGATCTTCACCTTGGGTCTAAGGGTTTCTTTATAGTGGTGTTCACAAATATTGAAGACAAGGACATAATATTTGAAGGAGGGCCCGCTGCAGGACTCTATATGAGACCTTGGGTTATGAACTTTGTCCCAGAAAAGGATACTTTTACTTCAGTTCCGGTTTGGGTAAGACTCTACTCTCTACCTCTTGATTACTGGCAAAATGAATCGCTAGCAGCCATAGGCAATAAATTAGGATGCTATGTTAAAGCCTCTGAAGCTACTAGAAAGGGAAAATATACTTCCTTTGCTAGAATTTATGTGGAAATGGACCTATCAAGAGCTCTACCGGAGGAGATAATCTTGGAAGTTTTTGATGAAGAATGGGTACAAATAGTAGATTATGAGCACATTCCATTCAGATGCCGCAAATGCCATGAACATGGACATCTTTTTAGAGACTGTCCGCTCAATAAGGAAATAAAAAAAAGCAGAAGCAATACAGTGAAAGAATCAGATAGCTTTCAGAAAGTGGTTAACCGAAGTAAAGGAAATAAGAGAGGTGTGAAGAATCAGCAGCGAGAAGAACAATAGTTCAGGCAAAACAGTTTCCAGGTGCTTTAGGAAGGGGAAGAGAATACTAAAGAAGAAAAAGCAATGGAAGGGAGTTCTGTAGAAAAGGAGGAAGGGAAAAACCTAGAACAAACAAAAAATGATGAGTACCAGAAAGAAGCCACTATGAGTGATGTGGAACAAGAAATGGATTAGGAAATGACCCAGAATGACACGAACCTAGAGGACCATGAACTACTAGAAATTCTTGATAAATAAAACCTAGACCTAGAAGGCTTCTTGAGGCAGGGCACCACGGGGGGAGTGGATTCGCTACCTCAAGAGGAACTTAACAAAATACAACAACTGTTTCTATGGAGATCGCAAACTAGGGATCCAAAGCGATGTAACAACATAGACAAACATGACAGTAGAGGAGTGAAAACGATGAAAACTACACTGGGACTAGTCAATAGAAACCTAGGCAAGAAAAGAGGCAGGAAAAAGCAAAATGAACTCTTGATGGAGTGTGGAAAATTGATGATTGATTCAGGTAAGATGAAAGATCTAGCCAGTTACTCCTTTACAAATCTTTTATAATGAAGTTGACATCTTGGAATATTAGAGGTCTAGGGAGTAAGAGAAAGCAAAGAATGCTTAGCAACATAATGAAACAAGAAATGCCAGATATAATGTTTATCCAAGAAACAAAATGTTCCATTCAAAAGGTAAGACAAATCCACAGTAAATGGCTCAACAGCTATGAGTTTCTTGAAGTTAAAGCAGAGAATATAGCAGGGGGTCTACTCACTCTATGGAATCCACACAAAATTGGCATTCTGGATGCCTCAGCATCCAGAAATTACTTACCGATTGTCATTCAACCAGTAGGAGAAAGAGATACCTTTTTGGTCACAAATGTTTATGGCCCTCAGAGAATAGATGACAAAATTAAGTTTCTGGATACCCTGGTGGATCTCAGGGGCAGACATGCAGACATACCCTGGATCATGGGAGGGGATTTCAACATGATTAAATCCCTTTCAGAGAAGAAAGGAGGAACAAGATCTCTAAGTAGAGACTCCACAGCTTTCTAAACTTTCTCTAATACCATTAATCTAGTGGATACTAATTGGAATACTGGCCTATTCACTTGGAATAATAGGCGAGGAGGAGATGCCCTAGTCGCCTCAAATCTAGATATATTCTTCATCTTTGAGAATCTTATGATAGATGGGAAAGAGGTAACAGCACGAGTTCTTCCCTTTGGTGGCTCAGATCATTGGCCAATTCAATTGGAAATCAAGGGCATAGGGACTCCTAGGAACAAACCCTTCAGATTTGAAAATATCTGGCTATCTCACCCAGACTTCACAAACAACATTGAGAAATGGTGGTCAGAGGACTTGCAAATTCAGGGAACCAGAATGTATCTTCTTCACAAGAGATTAAAGCACATAAAATGTCGGCTTAAGGAATGGAACAAGAAGGATTTTGGTAATATTTTCGAAGAAAAGGGAGTAGTTGAAAACAAAATGCAGGTTCTCAACCATGCTCTAATCATGGAAGGCTTCGATAAAGAGATCAGTGAACAAGCTGATAAACAATATCAAAAATGGGAGGATCTATGTAAAAAAGAGGAAATATTTTAGAGACAAAAATCCAGAGTTCAATGGTTAAAAGAAGGAGAGCGCAACACCAAGTTATTTCATAGCACGACCATGGCCAATAGAGTTCATAACAATATCTCTTCAATCAAGAATGAAGCAGGGGAACTTCAGATATCCCATAAAGCTATAGAAGCAGTGTTAGTCCACCACTTCCAAGGTGTAACACAGGAGAACACTTCAGATAGAGAGCAGGCCATCAAGGAAATTACCAGAAACATACAGAAACTAGTATCCAGGGAGGACAACTTCAACCTTAATAGACGAGTAATGGAAGGGGAGCTAAGAGATGTAATCAAAGACATGCAAAATGGCAAAGCACCAAGCCCGGATGGTTTCAATGTGGACTTTTTCAAAGCTTGTTGGAACATTGTTAAGCAGGACATATTGAATGTTGTGGAGGATTCCAGGTCAAATAAGACTATTCTAAAAGCCTTTAATACTTCCTCCATCGCCCTGATCCCCAAACAGGAGATTGCTCTTACACCGGATAAATACAGACCCATATCCCTATGCAACATAATCTACAAGATTATATCCAAGGTTGTGGCTAATAGATTCAAACCTTTGCTTCCAGTCGTGGTTTCTGGGGAACAATCAGGGTATGTGGAAGGCAGACAAATTATGGATAATATCATTCAAGCACAAGAAGTGGTGCACTCTTTAACTAGCAAGAAGCAAGTGGGCATGATCATCCAATTAGATATTTTCAAGTCTTATGACAAAGTAAATTGGGTCTACCTAAAGAAAATGTTGATTGCATTTGGTTTTGATCATCTCTGGGTTAGATGGGTAATGGCACTGGTGACCTCCTCCAGTTTTTCTATATTGGTTAATGGCTCCCCCTCAGATATTTTCAATCCTTCTAGAGGCCTCAGACAGGGGGACCCGCTCTCCCCCTTCCTTTTTATTATCATGATGGAAGGGCTGGGGAGAGCTATAAAACAGGTGCAATCTACAGGAAAGATTAAAGGCTTGCAACTTATGGATAATGGGCAAGCTCTGACTCACCAACAATTTGTTGATGATACCATGCTTCAGGGACTCCCCACAGTCCAAGAAGCGTCAAACTACAAAAGAATTTTGAATCCTTTTGCCTCTGCTTCAGGTATGGAAGTAAATCTCTCCAAATCTAATTTTTTTTTCTTCAATACCAATATTGCTATTCAGAAAAACATCTCCAGAATTCTTGGCTTCCAAAGAGATTCTCTTCCTTCAAAATATTTAGGAGTTCCTCTAACGGCAAAACCAATGCACAAAAGTATATGGGAACCTTTGATCAACAAGTTGCAGGATAAAGTCAGTAAATGGACCATCAGATCTTTAAACCTTGCTGGCAGACTAGTTCTTACCAAAGCAGTGCTCCAAGCAATCCCCATCTTCATGTTATCAGCCCTCCTAGCTCCAAAAGGGGTCCTTCAGCAATTCAGAGATATTCAAAGAAATTTCCTTTGGGGTAGGGAGGAGACCAAGAGAAAATGGCCCTTAGTGTCTTGGGATAAAATTTGTAAGCCCAAAAACCATGGAGGGCTTGGATTGGATGATCAAGAGATTCTCAGTAAGGCTCTAGGAGCCAAAATTTGGTGGTGTTGGGTCCAGCAACTAGAAACCCAATGGGCTAAGATCTGGAAAGAAAAATATGCTAATTCCTGGCAAAACAGTGATCTTATAAGAATGTCAAGAAATATAAAGGGTTCTTATATTTGGAACAAAGCCTAGGAAAATAGAAGACTAGTACAAGAGAATAGCTTCTGGGAAATCAGAGACGGAGATCTTGCTCTTTTCTGGGAAGATAAATGGCAGCAAGAATCAATTCTAGTAAGAGAAGAGTTTCTAGATCTTAAACAAGAGTCGGAGTCCCAAGGTTTAATAAAGGTTAAGGATTTCTGGACACATTCTCATCTCACGGAAAAGTGGAGAGTATGGAAAAATATAGATTGCAGTAATAACAATCTCCTGAAAACTAAAGCAGAAGAACTCAGGAAAATTATAGAACAAAGGAAAATCTTAGTGGTAGAGGAACAAGACCATCTGAGATGGGGAGAGAACAAAGAGGGCACCTTTAATCTTAAGGAAGCTAAAAACATTCTCCTTGGGCTGGATCCCTTAGTTCCAAACAAAATCTGGAAAAACCTTTGGAAACATCCAGGGTGGATGAAAATCAAAATCTTCATGTGGGTTGTTTATCACAGGAATATTCTGACTTAGGACAACATAAGGAAAAGGGGTGTACAGGGGCCTTCAAGATGCTTGCTATGTGAAGATTAGGAATAAACCTTGGAACATTTACTCAACAATTGCATTTTTACATCATGGCTATGGGATTTATTTGCTGCAATCTTCCAACAATCTGACAGGGACAAAAGGAGCATCACCAATACCCTCATCAATTGGAGGAAAAAAATTTCGGATAATGAAATTCTTAACTCAGCATGGGCTCTTGTACCAAGCTTCATCATATGGAACGTGTGGAAGGAGAGGAACAAAAGAATTTTTAAGGGAGAAAAAAAGCCCTCTCAGCACCTGCTGGAGTTAATCCTGAAAAAGCTCAAGGAGACTGTGGGAACCACTATTTGTAACCCCCCCAAAAAACCCTCCTCAGACTCAGATTCAAATATTCTCAGGTAGCTAGGGTTGTAGAGACTCTCCCCCCAGGCATTGACAAGAGGATCCTTGTGTCGGATTCGGAAAAGGAATTTTGGAATCCTCCTCTGGTAGGTTATTTAAAATACAACATTGATGGGGCTTCTAAGGGGAACCCGAGGAATAACAGGGTATGGAGGTGTTCTCAGAAATTCAGAGGGAAGTATACTTAGTATCTTTCATTACCACCTTGGTACAGCCACCAACAACATGGCTGAGCTTATGGCTATGGAGCAATGCCTCTATTTGCTGAAGTAGGACAACTATCAAAATGTCATGATAGAGGCAGATTCAGAGTTAATTATCAACCGAATGCAAAAAATTCACAATGGAACTGCATCGGATAAAGTCTCTAAACATTGGAAACTAATTCAAGTTTTCCAAAGGATTCAAAGCCATATTCAAGGCCTGCGCACTATCAGTTTCCACCACGTTCACAGAAAGGAAAACAAGATGGCGGATCTTCTGGCTAACCAGGGCGTCAGCTGCACAGGCAAAAATGGGTTGACAAAGTGGCAGGAGGTGAGGCCCAGTAGACTGAGAGCTCAATGCGACGAGCAGGCGAAAGATGACAGGGAGGTGTTTAGACTCAGCACCTTGGGAAATAGATCGAATGGATTTTCCCTTGGTTGAGCCTTCCTTTTGGGTAATGTTTGCGATAGAAAGTGATCCTTGTCTGGTTACTTAGACTCAGGGTTTAAGAGTCATGCGGATCTCAGATGTTCCTTGTAGGCCCTGACTCAATGGAACACTGCTACCCTTGCTTTGTCCCAATCCAAGGCGAGGTTGTTCTGTCTTTGACAGAGAAACTAGGCTTATCAGTAACTGGAGGTCTCGGTTAACGAAGGCTAGATTGCAAAACCACCTCCCTAGTGGTTTTGGACTGATCGCGCGGCCCTCGGAGCGGAAATGGTTTTCGCGTGATCGTAGCAATCCCATTCACCTGGCGACGTGTGGTAGGGCGGGGGGATGGAAAACTACCCTCCATCACGAAATAACATTCCGCCTTATTATCCATTGCGAAATGCTTCTCACCCGTCAGATTCGGATGTTGCAAATCAACGGTGGTCTTTCGAAGTGAAACTTGGTGGGGCCGGGGTGGTATAGCTCTGACTCTTTGGAGTTGAGCGTTTTTTCTCGGTCGTCGATCTTCTTGTTACGATGGGTCGGTGTTTTGGATAGGGGTTTTCCAGGTGGGGGCCACGTGTTAGCTTCTCCGGCGACTGCAATTTCCTTTTTCATCATCGGCGGAAATGAAATCTGTTGTTCGGGTGTTTTTCCACCGATCGCGCGGAACTCAGGCGGAAAGTGGTTTTATTTACATGGGAGCGATTCCATTAGCGAACTGACACGTGGAAGAAGAGAGAAAACTTAAACCGCCTTCCCCGGGCACTATTGTTCGGGAACCTTATGATGCGCGATATGGATCTCAACCATTGGATCTTGTGTAGCAGATCCACGGTTGGGAATGATCGAGCAGTTTAGCAGGTGGGATAGTTGAACGTCATTTGAATCTTTAGGGCGTTTCTTTGTCGTCCGCTATTTGGCTCAGGGTTAGTGGGTTTCGGTTCTTTTGGTATGTCAGGTGGGCTTATGTTAGGAGGACTCTGTTGTTTTCTTTTGTATTTCCTCCCTCTAGGTGCTTTCTTTGTAAGGTTTTACCAGGTTGAAGGTCTTTCTTTTTCAGGCGGGTAGCCTGTTTTGCCTAGGTCCACGGGTTAGTTGGACTTTTGTATTCTATGTAAATTCTTGATTGACTTAATGATATAGAAGGCACTACTCTTGCTTCAGCAAAAAAAGAAGAAGATAATTTCTTCCTTTAAGAAAGATATTCTTATTATTATTTTTATGATAATTTTAGTTACACAAACAAATTTGGCCCTTCAATTGATAATCACTAGCTTGATTTTTCAAGAATCTCCCATTCTCTCCCATTCAAAAGATTCGCCACATCACTAATTTATTTAAGTAATAATTCCCCCTGAAATCATTTCGTGAGACTTGAAACTGAAACCTAATTGAATATCAACTCTAAAATTCATTCAATTAACCTAAGGAGCATTTGAAACATTAACTACACGCATAGAGGTATAGGTTAGACACGTTTTTTGACATCTTTAAACATAGGAGTTGTCATTACTTGTTTGTGTTACATTTTGGGGGAAGTCGGTATTCAACGTACATAAGTACATCAAATTTTTATCCACATACCTTCAGGTATATCGTACCATGATCCACATATGAAAAGTATATCAGAATACTTCCTATCATACAAGACACATTGGACATCACTAATATGCACTAATCTTCCATGTACCTCCAGGTATATTTTGGAAGTCCCCATTAGGATGAAATCTAGCCCTAGGTAACGGATTCAAACACCTTGTTATATGTGATACACCAAACACAACATTCATGGAGATTTTATGCACATCTTTGAAATGGTATTCCAAAGTTCACAGTGACTTGGTAATCCTTATCTTGCTAGTTACCCCTTTGTTTTATGTCTTTAAAGTATTAAAATTAATCAGTAAACCTTGGAACAACAACACGCTCGTTGCTCTTGTAGGATGTAAAGGTTTCCTCCTTTACCTTATGAGGCAACACCTAGACATCGAAAGAATAAGAAAACAAAAACTACTAAGGGTACATTGGAAGTTTCTCCCTCTTAAACCTCATTTGAATTTTATCAACCAAAGTTTTCACTTCCTATCAGTACAAATCCAGCCGGAAGACCCAATATTATAGCATCAGGTTAAATCCACACAAATGTGTCTTTTTTGTTCAGTCTAGTATAATTGTTCGATTCGTACATGTCAAAACAAGGAATCTGCATCGACCCTATCAAAGTTCAAGCAATCCTTGACTTTCCTACACCATCTTCACTTATTTAGTTACAATGCTTCCAAGGGAAGGCTAACTTTCTATGGAGATTCATCCCCAATTATGCAGAACTTACAAAAGGATTTACTCACCAATTGAAAAAAGGGCTTCCCTTCCATTGGGATTGTTATGCAACTAGCTCACAAAAAAGAAGAAAAGAGAGATCAATGACTTTAAAATCAACCTCTTCGAGGGGGAAACCTCCTTTACATTACACAAATGAAAAATTCTTGGATGATACAAATGATAAAAACTCCTTTCTATGTATAGGAGTCTAAGGGATCAAAATATAATCAAAGCTGACATAACAATAATAATGTAAGGGCACAACAATAACAACAGTGGGCTTCTATGGGGCACAATAATAACAATATGGGGACAACATGGGCACAACAATAATAATAAGGGGATACTATGACAATAATAATAAGGGAATACACTAGTATTATAGGTACCTAACATGCCCTCTCCTTCAAAAAAGTGTTTTCCTCAATGCTTGAGTAGTTATGGATGCTTCTACATAAACTTCTCATCCTCCCATGTGGAATGTTCAGCAGGTAAGTTCCTCCACTTGATGAGATACTCTGAAATTGATCGATTTCGTAGTTATCAATTTCTTGTTTCAATGACTGCTTCAGGTTATATGATTTTTCCTTCCTCATCAATTTCTATAAATATTGTTTGAACTGGGAGCTTGTCACCTATAACCTTTTTTAAGCATGAAACATGGAAAACTAGGTGCACTTAGGAAGATGCCGGAAGCTCCAATTTGTATGCCATAGTACCAATATTTTGTAACACCTTATACGGACCATAATACTTTGGTGATAATTTATTATCCTTCTTAGCTTGATTGAGGGACATTTGTTTGTATGGTTGTAGTCGTAGAAATACCCAATCACCTACATAAAAACTTCTTTCATTGTGATGTTGATCTACCTATTATCTGATTCTATTTTGTGCCAAAGTGAGGTTATCCTCTAAGAGTTGGAGACCCTTTTGTTGATGCTTGATGTGATCTTCCACTTCTTGAACCTTAGAATTTTATTTTAAAGATGATGTGATGGACGTTGGATGATATCCATAAAGTGCCATAAATAGGGTGATTTTTGCTACAGTATGGAAGGAATTGTTATACCACCATTTCGCCAAAGGCAAGCACTTGACCCATTATGCATATTTATCAGATACAGAGCAACGAAGATATCCTTCCAAACATTTGTTCGCTATCACAATTTTCCCATCAGATTAAGGGTGATAAGATGAGCTATGAGCTAACTAAGTACCGAGACAAGAAAATAATTATGTCCAAACATTTCCAGTGAAAATGGGATCTATGTCGCTTACAATAATCTTTGGGTTTCCATGTAGCTTTTGAATTGTTTCCATAAATTCAGTAGCAACTATACTGCCTTTAAATGGATGAGATAATGAAAAAAATGTGCATACTTGGTAAGTCTATCAACTATCGCCATGACGAAAAGCTTTCCTTTGGACTTGGGTAAACCTATAATAAAATCCATTGAAACCTCCTACCAACGTTTACTTGGAATGGATAAGGGTTGTAACAGACACAGGGTCTTAATTGTCTCAACTTTATTTTGTTGGAAAATCAAACATACTGTCACAAACTTTTGAATATCATATTTAAGGCCATCCCAAAAAAAATCCTTCTTAACCCTATGGTAAGTTTTTAAAAATCCTTAGTTCCCTCCTAAGGGAGAGGTGCACAATTCCAGAAGAATCTTTTGTTTGAGTTGGGAATTATTACAGAGGTATAAGTGATCTTTGTACCATAACGAATAATTTTTCCAACTACATGTATTAAGTGTACTGGGATCTTGCTGTAAATTTTGAATGAGTGCCCACACTTCTTCATCATTCTTCCATTCATCCCTGGCCTCGTTTATCCAATCTGGTTGGATAATATAAATTGCACAAAGCAATGCTTCCACATCCTCATCCTTTCTTGAGAGTGCATCCGCAACAACATTTTTCTTCCCTTTTTTTTAGATGATTTAAAAGTCATAACCCAACATCTTTCTCACTCATTTTTGTTTCTCTTCTAAATATAATCTTTGTTCTAAAAAGCATTCAAGACTATCATGATCTTTTTTTACCTTGAAATGTCTTCCCATTAGGCAAGGTTGCAATTTCTTAAGTGCATGTAGTATTTCCAACATTTCCTTCTCATGAATAGCCTTTTGTAAATACTTTCCTTTGATTGGATGACTTTCAAGAACAATGGGTCTTTCTTCTCACATTAAAACAAGTCCAATTCCATTTCCTAAGGCATCACATTCCACAATAAAGGTTTTTGTGAAGTCTGGTGTAGCTAAGACCAGTGCTTAGCACATTGCCTCTTTAAGATCTTCAAAGGCCTTCGTTGCTTCTGAAGTCCAAGAAAATTCATCTTTCTTTAGTAATTTTGTTAGAGGTGCTGTTATTCTCCCATAATTCTTAACAAACTTGCGATAATACCTTGTCAACCCAAGAAATCCCCGCAAATTCTTTATGGATGTGGGGATTTCCATTCATTAATGGCTTTAATTTGTCTAGGGTGTACCTTAACACCTTCATGAGATACAATATGACCTATATATTCCACCTCTTGTACTCCAAAGAAACATTTGGAGGTTTTCGCATATAATTGTTTCTCCTCCAATAGGTTGAGCGCCTAGTCAACATGTTGAACATGATCCTTCCAAGACTTGTTGTAGATTAGTATATCATCAAAAAATACTAACACAATTTTTCTAAGGAAGGGTTTGAAAATGGAATTCATCAAACCTTGAAATGTAGAAGGTGCATTGGTAAGGCCAAAAGGCGTGACCAAAAATTCATAATGACCCTCATGCATTCTAAATGTTATTTTTGGAATGTCTTCAATCTTCATTCTGATTCAATGATATCCAGAATGAAGTTCCAACTTGATGAAGTAACTTGCTCCATGTAATTCATCCAATAATTCATCAATTACATGAATGGGAAATTTATCTTTAATAGTGATCTTGTTGAGCTCCAAATAATCCAGACACATGCGCCATGATCCATCCATCCTTCTTGTGCACCAATACTACTGGAGCAAAGAAAGAACTTTGACTAGGTTGAATTATACCAGCCTCTAGCATTTCAGCAACCATATGTTCAATTTCATTCTTTTGGGCATATGGATATATGTAAGGCATGATGTTTGGAGGAGCATTTCCTAGAATGAAATGAATAGCATGATCATGATTTTGAATAGGTGGGAGGCCTTTGGGAGTCTCAAATACATTGGAATGATTGTCCAAAACTTTTTGGAGATATGGAGAAATAGATAATTTCAATGAGGGAATATCTAGTGAACATAATTGTGAAATTAGGCCCCTTTGTTATTTCTTTAGAAGCTTTGTCATGCTATTAGAGATGATTATATTTCCTAGTTTCCCTATGATACCCCTTAATTCAACTTCCTTTCCATCTGAAAAAAATTCAAGAAAAGTTCTTGAAAATTAAAAGATATCTTACCCAAAGATTGTAGTCATTGGACTCTTGGTACAACATTAGAACCACCCATTGGAATGGAAAGCATTGAACTATTAAATAGATATTATCCAATGGATAGATTGATATTATGGCACTTTCCAGAGAAATTTATGGTTCCTCCATTTGCAACCATTACTTGAAACTCTGGTGTTGGATATAGGAATAAATTCAATTCCTTGGCTATCATACAATGAATAAAATTATGTGTACTACCCGAATCAATCAACACCATTACCTTTTTCTTTCGATATGTCCTTCTATCTTGAGAGTTTTAGGAGTGGTAATTCCTACCAATGTATTATACATATGGTCAGATTCATTCCTTCTTTTTCTAGGGTTGGTTCCTAGTGTATATCCTCTTCTTTTTACGTTTCTTGTTCCTTTTCTTCCTCCTCTTCACAATCTATATAAAATAATTTATTTTCAGCACACTTATGACCTTTAGTGTATTTTCTATCACAACTATAACAAAGCCCTTTTGCTCTTTTTCTTCCAATATTTGAGGTTTCAACCTTATAGGTTGTGGAAGGCTAGGGGAAAAAACACTTCCATCTTTATAGTTGTGAGTGGTAGGCTTCCTTGTTGCCATAAATTTTCTTTCAATTTTTCTTGCCAACCTAAATGCCTTCTCCAATGAATCATGTTCCCAAAGGGGAACCTCATATTCGATGTTATCCTTTAAAGTCCCCATGAACACATCAATCCTATGCTCCTCTGGAATATCTTTTACCCTTATATTCCATTTCTGGAAGTCCTCAATGTGCTCCACCATTGTACCCTTTTGTTTGAGATTTATCATCTGGCTAAAGAAGGTGTTGCTTTTTGTATCCTCATAATGTTCTATCATTTCCCGCATAAAAGTTGACCAGGTGACAAATTTTTTTCTGAGAGAAAAGCCATCGATACCACACAAATGGATTGGGTTCCAAATATAAAGTTTCAATGCGTAGCATTTGTGTGTTTTGCACATTATGGAGATCGAAATATTGCTCCATATGTAGTATCCATGTTATGGGATCCTTTCCATCAAACTTCCTCATATCGATATTTGGAATATGGTGGGTCTTCAATCCAACATTAGATTCTATGAAACCATGATTAACATTTCCTTTTTTCTCATCATGAGTTTCCTCTACTACCTTTTCTCCATTCGAAAGCATTTCTTGTAGCAACTTTTCCAAACCTCCTTTCAAACCTTCCATGTCTTTCTTCAAATATTCAATGTTTACCTATAAACCATCCATCTTAGCTTCCATGCCATCCATCTTAGCTTCCACGCCATTCACCTTAGCCTCCACGCCATTCATCTTAGCTTCCACAGCTTTCTTTAAACCATCCATCTTAGCTTATGTTAATTTTTGTGTGAGTGAAATTTGTTGCACTTGGTCTCATAATTATATATATCATGTTTCATTTCTTCCTCTTCTTCATGAGTCATGCTACAGCTTTCAGGTTTCTTACTAAATGTTTCCATTTTCTTTCTTCGGGGCATCAATTAATGATAATTATGCTTCAATGTTCCCTTTGAATCACTTCAAACTAATTTTTCAACCAAACTTATGCAAAATTTTAAAAATAATACACACCTTTTTTCGCTTTGTAGGAGCTTGATATTGAATCTGTTGTATCTCTGTAATTTTAGATCTCCAATGTCTGAAATTTCATCCTATGATAGCCCACTGTGTCCTATTCCAACCCCAAAAGTATTATCAATATTGGATTCTCCAAGATATATTTATTTCAAATATCCCAAGATGACTTGATTATATACTGGTTTAGTAGAGTGAACTTATACAAAGTGTCATGTCTCACTGTTTTAACCTTCGGACCTGAAAACGATACCTAGAAAACTAAAATCCATGCGATTTTTATAACTGTTTGCACAATTTCAATTTGATGCTCAGAGAAAAAGTTATGATGATTTTTCCAAGGTCACTTGTTTAAGATGTAATTCGGGAGCCTGCTAAAACCATAACGTCCTTGGATAATATATCCGAAAATATAGCGAGACAAGATCTCAACTTTGGACCTGAGGTTAATCGAGATTTCAACTCAAATGGATTTTAGTTTCAGCTTCTAAAACTTCGTAGAAAATAATGTTATAGAGAAAATTCCATGATGGCCTATTTGAAGCAACAAAACCCTAGAATTCAAATCTCATATACCAAATGTTATCCAACCAGCTCACAAAATAGAAGAAAAGAGAGATCAACGACTTCAAAATTAGCCTCTTTGAGGGGGGACCCTCCTTTACATTACACAAATTAATAATTCTTGGATGATACAAATTAAAAAACCTCCTTCCTATATATAGGAGTCTAAGAGGTCACAATATAATCAAAGCCGACATAACAATAATAATGTAAAGGCACAACAATAACAATAGTGGGCTTCTATGGGGCACTGTTGTTGGGAAAAGTATCCAATTCGGAATGCCCCTATCCCACTCTAAGGTGTGATAGTGCCTTAGCAACAAATGAGGTAAACTAATTGAGTATTCTTCTTTATGAAATGTAAATGAGGAAGAAAGATCTAACTAACCTGTGTCTTTCGCTAGTTTGTCGATCCAAAGCACTCCTCTCTTCGGTAACTCCCAGCTTCCTGCTCCTTCACCGGCCCAGCTTCACCGAATTCCTACAAGATCACAACAGAGAGAAACTACAGGAAGATACAGATATACATTCATAAAAAGCTCAAGATCAGATTAAGCTAAACATGTAAGCATAACAAAACATCATTGGTACACAACATGTAGGAGAAACTCAAATAGTTTATTGATATGATAATAAAGTCCACGAGGAGATACAACCAAGTGAGTTCCGATCCAGCATCTACCTCCCAGCAAAGGAATCCCTTCCTCTCCTCCAACAAAGCATAAATCACCCAATGTACTAATCTCAATCTCAAACCAACAACAATTCTCTGCCAAGTACAAAATTCCAGCCTCCTGAACCTCTAGGTGAGAGATCCATATATAGATGTAAGCAGAGAGGATGAGTCAGCTTATGTTTTGACTTGTGGCTTCTCTCTATCAGTCCTTGCTTCCACTTGGAGGTTGAGAACCTCTTACTCATCACTAGTCGAATTCATTGAGGCAAGTGTCATCGGAGAAGATTCTGGAAGCTTCCAGGGTCTTTCCACCTCGTTGAATGAGCTTTCCATTTGTCATTTCCCGCTCAGCGCACCCTGGTAGTGCTTCCACCTGCATTGCAGTGCACCTAGCCAGTGTAGTCTCTGCATTTCAACGCAGGCAGCTAGTGGAGCCTCTGAATTGATCCTGAATTGACTATTTCTGAGTGGTTTTTGGTGGAGAACTTCTGGGAGAAGCTATCATTGGTTGACCTTGTTCCTTTAGGAGCTGTAACAACATCTTTAGGGACTTTGGATCCCTTGAATTATGGAAATTTCATGCTTATAGCTGTAAGGCACAAAAATGGATATAACAGTTGCCCCCTAAAGTATGAGGTCGTTTATCGGGTGAAATGCTTTATTAGGAGGATCCGAAGTTCATTCAATGCTGGGAGGAGACCTGTAATAAGATACAATACAATACATTATTTTTCATATTGTTTTCATGATCTAGCTGAGGCGGGCATTCCCATGCTCAGCTTTATAAATTCATTTTTATGTACATAGGAAAGACAATTGTCTGATGATAGACTGATGATCTTGTTGAAATCATCATCCTTTGGTAGGATGATTGTCTGTGCTGCAATGCTGTACATGTCAATGTCTTTTATTTTTCCTGAATATATTTCGCAGCCCGGATGGATGAAACTAGATCTGGGGTCTTCAAACTCGTTCGATCTTCACTCTAAGTACAAGTCGATCCATGTGAGAAATGTTCTGAATTCGAACATGGAAAGACATCGCTTGATTACCGGTTAATGATATAAACCGTTAACAAGCGCGAGAGGAATCACCGATAATGATAATGACCCTCAAGGTACTGCAGTACAATTCACGTGGTGTGAATAAAGGACTTGGCGTCGAACACCACGCAAAATCTTTCGGTCGAAGGTCATTGATGTATACCTGTCGCCGGAAGTGAGAAACTTGCCATTGAGGCATGCAAGCTTCAAAGTACTGAAGGGGGTGTCCCTAGATCAACTTCTTGGATAATGAGCTGATGTCGACAAGAAGTGATCCGTCAAAGGAGGGCCTTAATGTATCCCACATCAGTGACACGGAACGGAGCAAATGATTTTGATGGAGGTGAAAACAATCTGATGATATATGGTTCAGGGTGGCGGTCATGAAAGAATGAAGGATAGTGTATGGTAGTGGATGGGACACGGTTGACTTCTCTGGATGACTTCTCTTGAACATATCGGTGACACTTATGTGATGGATTGGTAGCATTTACCCCAAAGGTGGATGGTATGGCGAGACCATGGTGATGTGACCGGTGAATGAAACAACCCAACCCGACTCAGGCACGGAGTGGAAGTGTCATGTTCAAGAGCGACTTGCTACCAATAAAGTTCTTTGAGTTTCTTCCCAATTTTTCCCCAGTCATCGCTGACCAGTACCTCTTTATTTTTTTCAAGCTTGAGGAGGATAACATATGCTTGTTCTATAATTTTCCCTTCGGGCAAACCCATCGCTATGTTTTAATGAGCCTAGCGATAGTGAAACTCGTTCTCGTCTAAAGACAAGTTTGTCGCTATTTAATGTTTTTAACGAGTCTAACGACAAAGATAACTCGGTCCTTTTCATTTTTAGAGAGTCTGAAAAGGTACGTAAAGTCAACTCCGAAAGTCCTTTTTCGTCATCTAATCCCTTAAGTTCGAAAAAGTATAAAACAATACAGAAGGGATGAGTTTTCGATAGTTTTAAGGAGCCGAACAAAACAAGCGCTCGATCTTTTTGTGCAATAATCCCTCAGGTCCAAAAAGATTAAAATCTAGAGGAGGGATAGCACTTCCGGTCGCTTTAACGAGCTGGAAGGCCAAAACTCGGGAATCTTTTCATATTTTACAAGTCAGATGAAAAGAGCTTAAAGAAGACTCGTCTTTTGAGGAACGAGTGATAAAACGGGTAGCAGCTGATTCCAGGTAAGGGTTGGAACTTTCTAATCACGGCAGTGTCACAAGGATGGCTAGTGAAATCACTCTTCGCAGCTGTTCCTCAAAATGGGTAAACAATCAATATGGAGGTGAATGATTGGCCAATGGAAAAGTGGAGGTGACGGTGCAAACACGACCAAGGCTTTAGTGGCTGATAATGTTACATTCACGGTGGTTTACCGGAGGGTAGTTCATTTTTTAACGAGCTTAAACGTGGAAAAACACTGCTCGGTCTTATGTTTATTTTTTAACGAGCATGAACTATGTGCTAAAACTGCTCGATCTTATGTTTATTTTTTAACGAGCATGAACTATGTGCTAAAAATGCTCGATAATCCAGTCATATGATAAGAATGTCTCATGTAAGATGCCATTTTTTATGGAGCTTGCGCCTTACCAAAGCTATGCCCCGCATCCTTTCGTTATGCAAGTTCGAAAACGACTAATCCTACGATTTTAAAGGGTTAGACCTACGGGTTTAAAGGGAGGACGTAAAAATTTAAAAAATAAATAGCCGCTCCTTGCTTGCACTCCAAAAGGTTTGCATGCCCCCAGGTATAAAGTATGGTTTCAAGGTTACCCCTCAATTTGCAGATAAAACATTTGTTTTACCAGGAAAGGCCTACCTCTTTCAGGTTACCCAAAGATTGTTCTATTAATCTTTCAAACAAAACATTTCTTCGGCGGTGTCTACCGAGATAGAAAAAGGTGAGTGACAACGAGCGCCAAACACATAACTTTGACAAAAGAATCTTATTCTAGAATAACCCCTCTTCCAAGACGGACGGGGTACAGACTAGTCATATTCTCTCGCAGAAACCTACCCTATACCCAAAGTTTTCCTGCCGAAGCAAACCAGGACGCATGCCCCCTGGGTTCCAGTCATATCCCTTCGAATTACTCGCGCTCATCGGGAGGACGGACCGTGGGTTGAGACATTTCTTGCGTGAAGAGACCATTTAGGGATGGTATATGACTATTTGCGATGCGTGATCCGGGAAATGAAAGCTGGTCCACGAGCTTGACCACTCTTCCTTCGTGCGGAAAACACATTACTCTAAAGAGTGAGGAGACGATGGCTCCCATGCAATATATATAGTCTCGTCCAAGGAGTAGGTTATAATCCAAGGGTCCTTGAACGACCATCTTGTTCATTTGAACGGTCTTCCCTTTCAATGTGATAGGCACATTGGGGAGGATCCCTAAAGGTCGACTGGTTCCTTTATCAAAGGCTGTCAGATTTCTCATTTCAGGCAAAAGGGCTGGCGAACCAAGCGCTTTCCAAGCAATAGAGGAAAGGATACTCACATATGCCCCCTCATCAATAATGGTGCCAGCCATGACCATTCTGTATGTTTGGACGATAATTCTGAATGGTATGCTTGCTGGCAAACGAGGTCTGCCTAGTTGGTTCCAGTCGAAGAAGACAACTAGGTTGCTTGGTGGTGGGACCGAGTAAATGGCCGGGTATCGCTCTGACGAACTTCCTTCCTGCGATAAAGGAATGGGGGAATTGCCCCCGTGCTCGTCGGAGTCTGTGTTGATGAAGAGAATTTCGATGGTGTCATCTTTATCCTCTTCAGTGACTGTATCATTCGAAGACAAAACCTCTGAAGGCAAGACCGGGTCAACTGCCGCCTCGACCTTTTGACTTTCGTCGGGTATGGATTCAGCTGGTTCATATTCAATGACCGGCGCTTCAGCTGACCACTTGAGCGGGCCAGCTGGATTTTCAACTAATGAAGGACTCGGCAAGAGTTTTTTTATATCCAAGAGGAAGTCGTAACGGTGAAACCGGACGATCGTCCAAAACTCTTTTCGCTTCGTCTAAGAAGGGACAATGGTGCATGGCATGGTCGCCTTCACATAGTCTACAGGGAGATCTATCTCTCCCTTTTTGTCCAAGGACTTCACTTTCGCTAGTTGACGGTATGCATTCAACATGGCTATCAGAGGTTGATGCCACCGGATTGTGCAAACGGGGAGACCAGTCCCTTAGTATCCGAGGGATGTAGGGAAAATCTCTGTGGAAGTGGTCTCCCTTGCATATGACACATGGCGATTTAGGCCTAGTCAGTGCTGTGTGTGGATTTTTGTCAGACGACACTTGTTTTCCCCCTGTCGCTTTTGGCTCCTTCTTCTTCTTCTCTTTCTTCTTCTTTTCCTTCTTCTCCTTAGGAACTTGGTTTTTTGTTTTACCAGTTCCGTCAAGCGAAGAGGAAGGAGGAGAGGAAGAATTAGAGGAAGTAGAAGGCTGGTGGGCAACTCTGGACTTGTCTAACTGTTGATTCGACTGTTCAGGAATAGTGGTGTTCTGAACGACATTAGTTGAGAAGAGCCAGACCGGCAAGCCAATTGTCAGTCCTGGAAGCGACAATGTGGCCATATGGGGTGCACCAACATCTCCCCAAGAGGAGAAGGGACTAGGATTTCCACCAAGGGGAATTCCTTGGTTGGTGGGTTCCATTTTCTCAACCTAAAGATCAATGCAAGAAAATGGGTGATTGTTCCGTTTAAAATAAATTTTAACGACGCTTAGACATAACTTGCTTTTTCAATTTTAAAGAGTCGAGAAAAAGCTAAAGATGACTCTAGTCTCCTTCGATGTTTTAACGAGCCCGAAGTGACAAATGCTCGGATGGACTTTTTCCGTTATAGAGTCTAAAAAAGGCCAAAAGGAACCACTCTGGAGTTCTAGGTAGAGGGTGTGCCAAACTTTTCGCAAAACCGCAGAATACTTTTTAAGGTACGGGCGGTCAATCTTCCCGAATGCTGTGTTCAGTGCATTGCGATCAGTAGGGCGGCCGACACGGCTTCCTAAGGATAAAGGTTTTATGCCTATAGGGGTCTCCCAATATATACTCGACGGTACGTGGGAGCACAATCCGTACTGGCGCTATTGTCTCTCAGGAGGAATCACCCAACCATCAACGAGATCGACAGTCACCAGGTTTTACGACGCCGGAACACGTCTCTAGCCTAGACCTCTATGTTGTGCGTTAAGTTACAAAGCGTTGTTAAGTTCATTCAATTTATTTTAGGTTGATCTTTTTAGAAGTTTGCCTTTTTGGATCACCACAAGATGTATGATACAATTCCTAAATGCAGTCTAAAGATGATAAGCAAGCTTTTATATCTTTTCAACAATGAAAATCCTAGCTACAAGGGGAAAAGGAAAACACAAACGTTTCTCAAAGAGCATAGAGCACACTGTAATGCACTTTTCCCTAAATCAAACCATACAAACTATCAATATGCAAATGCACAAATGCATGTATTTGTTTTCACTTTCTTAATATTGATGCCTAAAAAGAAAGTTGTTGTACAAATTTGAATTCGATTTCAAGTGAAAACATAAACAAGTTCCTTTTTCGAAATCAAAAAGACGATTACGACACTTTATGATTTACTTGTTTAGACACTAGAAATGCATAAATTCAAACCAAACGACAAAAGTAAAAGCTCAATCAACTGTGAATAGCAAACAAACTCACTCCTAAGATCAAAACGACACTTACGACAGGTCTAGATCTAAGGGCGACAGTATGACTAGTTTACTTTTGTAATGGGAAACTGCAAATGATGTAACAAATGGACAAAGAACAAATACAGTTTCTTTATACAACTGAGGCGGAATTGAGGCAAAGAAAAGGGGTTTCATATAGGTACACTGACTGATAACAGGCTGCAAAAACAGAGATAAAACTGAGCAAAAGGAAGCAAGGAACCACAGCTGCACAAGGCAAAGGCTGATCAGCGCACCCTCAGCACAGAGAATTGAAATTCAGCGCAGGTATCCTTCACGGGACCTGCGTTGAAATGCGGAACCTCTTCACAGAGTCTGCACTGAAGCAGAAACGAGAGTTGTTCCTGGGTTCTGGGTTACGGTTTGCAGTTTAATCTACAGTTTTTTGCCAGATCAAAGCTATCAATTAGGTACAATTAGGAGGATGATTTAAAGGAGGACTAAGATCTATCACAAAGGGCTGTTAGAGCACTTGTGGATCAACTGTTCAGATCATAAAAACAGGCCCAGTGAGTGGACTAGAGTGGCAGATCTCTACTTTGCATTTGAAAATGGCAAATGCATTTCGATTCGGCACTCCTGAGTTTATGAGAACAACAACAATAGAAACACAAATACACTAACAAGATACGATCCCCAGTGGAGTCACCAATTTGTTGTTGGGAAAATTATCCAATTCGGAATGCCCCTATCCCACTCTAAGGTGTGATAGTGCCTTAGCAACAAACGAGGTAAACTAATTGAGTATTCTTCTTTATGAAATGTAAATGAGGAAGAAGGATCTAACTAACCTGTGTCTTTCGCTAGTTTGTCGATCCAAATCACTCCTCTCTTCGGTAACTCCCAGCTTCCTGCTCCTTCACCGACCCAGCTTCACCGAATTCCTGCAGGATCACAAGAGAGAGAAACTACACGAAGATACAGATATACATTCATAAAAAGCTCAAGATCAGATTAAGCTAAACATGTAAGCATAACAAAACATCATTGGTACACAGCATGTAGGAGAAACTCAAATAGTTTATTGATATGATAATAAAGTCCAAGAGGAGATACAACCAAGTGAGTTACGATCCAGCATCTACCTCCCAGCAAAGGAATCCCTTCCTCTCCTCCAACAAAGCATAAATCACCCAATGTACTAATCTCAATCTCAAATCAACAGCAATTCTCTACCAAGTACAAAATTCCAGCCTCCTGAACCTCTGGGTGAGAGATCCATATATAGATGTAAGCAGAGAGGATGAGTCAGCTTATGTTTTGACTTGTGGCTTCTCTCTGTCAGTCCTTTCTTCCACTTGGAGATTGAGAACCTCTTACTCATCACTAGTCGAATTCATTGAGGCAAGTGTCATCGGAGAAGATTCTGGAAGCTTCCAGGGTCTTTCCACCTCGTTGAATGAGCTTGCCATTTGTCATTTCCCGCTCAGCGCACCCTGGTAGTGCTTCCACCTGCGTTGCAGTGCACCTAGCCAGTGTAGTCTCTGCATTTCAACGCAGGCAACTAGTGGAGCCTCTGAATTGATCCTGAATTAACTATTTCTGAGTGGTTTTTGGTGGAGAACTTCTGGGAGAAGCTGTCATTGGTTGACCTTGTTCCTTTAGGAGCTGTAACACCATCTTTAGGGACTTTGGATCCCTTGAATTATGGACATTTCATGCTTATAGCTGTAAGGCACAAAAATGTCTATAACAGGCACAATAATAACAATATGGGGACAACATGGGCACAAAAATAAAGATAAGGGGTTACTTTGACAATAATAATAAGGGAATACACTAGTATTATAGGGACCTAATAGGGATGATATAGCCCAAAAAGGTTTTGATGTTTTGAAAGATGTCTTGGTTCGAGAATCATTGTTGTATCCCCCTGAATATCAATGAGATTATTTCTTGTATCTTGCTGCATCTATTACTACCATTGTTATGATGCTAGTTCAAGAGGATGACTAAGGGGATGAACATCCTATATACTACTTGCGTCAAAATTTGAATGATACTAAGATCAAGTACACTCACGTTGAAAAGTTATCTTCCAAATTTATTTTAGTTGATTAAGGATGAAAGCTTTTATCATTCATCATATTCTGCATCACCATTTTTGTTAACACAAGGATAGATATCCATACTAGTGTGCTCTTCGTCGACCCATATTTCCCTGAGCTCGAAACCCTTTTATTTCCATGTTCCAACTTATAACCCTTGGTCCATGTCAACTTCTGCTACCTAGTTACCTTAATATAAAATCATATCTTGACCTTCCACCTATGCAGATTTCTTAAATAAACATGTGTAGATTTACTATTCACTTGACTTACGAGTATATTTTGTATTCAACTTGTAGGGATGGAAATTGAATAACCACATGAGGGAGAAGATGTGTCCCATCAAGCTGATCAACAAAATGATGATCAAGATGTGCCCTATGGACCTAATCAACCACTAGAGAAACATGTGCTCTATCGCACTGATCAATTGTCACTAGAGGAACAACATGTGCCATGTCAAGCTAATCTACCAATGGAGGAAGAATATTTGGACTATCAAGCTTATCAACCACTGGAAGAAAAAACAATTTCCTCTCAAGTTGATAGGATAATAGGGAGTTGCAGTGGTTTGGAAAGGGGTGGAACGTTTGTAGAAAATTTGGATGCAATCACAATAGAGAACCTCAGGGAGCCTATCCCTGCTTTCACTATGAGAGACCATGTCAATATCATCATTCAACAAAATTTTCAGAAACATTTAGTTGTTGCACAAGCTCAGATACTACATAGGTTGATCAAAAATAAGAAACTAAAACATGCCAGAAATCGTTTAGATGTCTAAGATGCTAAAATCAAGAAGACACATCTAAATGTCACTGAAAATATATCAAAGGCGTTCACTATGTTTGGAAAATCAATAAAACTTGATGTTCAAACTGCACGTAGGGAAATTAGAATTGTTATTGTTTCCCCAAGTACATCAAGACAACAAAATTTGGCAATAAAGTCAAAATTTCTCCATGTCTCAAGAAAAACCTTGCACAAGCATACCAAATTCATGGTTCAAGTGAATGAAAATGATGAATCTTCTTGTTGGGCTCTTATCCCCAAGAAACCCTACCAATATTTTCTTACAGTAGAAATCAGATAATTTTTTGTAGAGTTTTAGGAAAGCCATTCCTATGCTATTCTAGATCGAAAGAATGTCATATGACATCACATATATAAACTAATTACCAGGAACACACTAAGCACATTGTAGAATGACAAAAGTTACATTGTTCGAAGAATTTCAAGAAAGCAATCATCATGTGAAGATATCCATAATGATGTTTTAGAAATTGAAGCTATGTTTTATTATGCCTAATACAATTTGTGACATGCATTGTTGTCGATCTCATGTTGAATTTTAGCTTCATTATGACAATTTTAGGTAATTTTACAAGAACAATTGTCGCAGCAACCCTCCCCTCCTACATTGTGTGATTTTATTTCATCAACGTTGTGCAGAAGGAAGCCATAAGAGTTGTATTACAAGAAAATATGTATAGGTGGGAGAATATGCATTGAATGTGATGATTTGACATTTCTCCATAGGAACTTTATTATTGATCCCAACCAGTCTGGGATGTTAGATGTCACTTTCACATGGAAGCATTATGAGTATGTCATGGGAAATCAACCATATTATTCAACTCTCGCTCCCAAGAGGATAAACTATGTTGAGTAAGAGATTCATATTCCACAATTCATGGGGGTGTTTCAAAACCATATTTATAAATATATCAGACACTCACACAGGTCCAAGTGGCAAGTGTATGAATTTAAGCATTCTCGAGAAGTATTTCAACCAGGCACAATCTCATCAGTAATGGACTTTGCTAAGAATTACACATTTTATCCTCATAAAGAGATAGAGAGTTAGTATTATCACTCAGACCAAGTGTCCATATTAGTAAATGTTCTATACAAACATGCACAATTGAACATTGATGGTAGGGATAGCACTGACAAGTCACGTAGTGTGATTAAGGAGTACAAGTTTTACATAAATGATGATCATGAACATGACACATTGTTCATGCAACATTATTTAACCTTATTTATGAATCATTAAAAAAAATGGCATATCATTTAGGAAGCATTGGATATTCTTAGTTGGTTTGCAGGGAAATTGAATTCAGCATGCACTTTTTATTGGTTGAGCCGGTGACACAAGAAGATAAAAATTCATCATACTTGGAGTTACTTTGAAATAAGACATGGATAGGGTGAGCATGATGGTGCATGTTCTTATGTGAAGCGAGCACTTAGGAGGTACCAAATGAGTCATGATGTAGATCATCTCAAATCATCACTAGAGGTGGTCAACTAGTGCAGATCCCATTTAGGACATGAAGGTCACGAATCTACAAGGCATGTGCATAGGTTCTTCTAGAATATTAAACTTAGCAATGTGAATAGATCCATTCCTTGGAATTGTAATACTGTAGAAGGAACAAGAGAATTACACTCAGTGCGAAGCAAAGACATGGAGGAAATATTTGTCATCGAGACAATAAAACTCACATGTTTTTGTGAGTTTTTCATTAATGTTGATGTATGTGGAGTTGATCACTGTGGAAAACATGGGTACATGAAAGGATGGAAATGTGTCCCTCTTAATCCAATGGGACATCAACTAATTTTGATGTGGTAAGAGATGCATGATGAAGAGGCCATCATTTCACTTGATCGTGATCAAATCTCTGATCTTGTAAGGGAAGGTATGTGGCTCATCTATCATTAAAAATTTCATCTATAAATTGAAATCTTAAACATATTTAACTAATACATATTTTGTATTTTGGTTGTAGGTGATGTTTTTTTGTCACTTCCCCCATAGGAAATGAAGAGAATGTGGCCTACTATTTGATGTGATGCACATAGGTGAAAAGTAGGTTGGTGAGACCATATGAAGATGGACAATTCACATACCAAATTGGTGACATGGTTGTGATGGACCATTTTTTTGAAAAGGTTAAAAAACAGATTGATCACATCATTTATAGAGATTTTATCCCTGAATATATATCTTGTTAATACATTCATGTAGTCATTGCACCTCAAATCAATTTCATAGAAATAAATGTTGGAAATAATACTGAGAGCGGGGGTGAATCAGTATTATTAAGTCAAATATTTCCTTTTTCAATTCCAGATGATATACACTACTTCTGTTAATAAAAACCGCGTATATACACAACTACAGATATAGAAACCCGCGTATACAAAGCAGACTTATAATTTGATTTATCTTTCAGATGTCAGTTATTAATCTGTGTATCAGAAGCAAATAAACAGTACCAGAAACAGAGCAGAAGACAGTCACACACAAGAACACAAGATATTAGGAGGAAACCCAATGTGGGTGAAAACCCCCTGCTGCAATTCGTCTCTATCTTCTTTTAATTAGAAACTTCTCTTTACAATGTTTTGTACTAGTGCAGTCTTTACCAGTATGCAGGCTGCAACCTGCAGAGAGCTACAACTCTCTCTTGTTCTCTAGCTTTCCTGGAAGGGAGCTCCAACCCCCTAAGTTCTTGTACTAGCTTGAGATACTAGTACGCAGGCTCCTACCTGCAGAAGGCTGCAACCTTCTCTTTGCTTTCAGGGACCTCGTTTCATTAATTTTTAGACTGGATCCACAAGCAACATCAATCAAACATCAGGAATTTCTTTATAACCCAAACTCCTTTTCACCAATCAAAAGCTGAACCAAATAAACACTTCTCTGATCGTTGTACCCAGAACACAGTAACTGTAATCAAACACCAATTCTGAACCCAGAACACTGCAGTAATAAAATAGAAGCAGCTAGAACATAAATCAAGATATATACGCTACTTCACTGTTCAGCAACCTGCGAGTATACGGCTCTGTACCACAACCAACCTGCGTATACGCTTCTTTCATTCACGAAAAAAGCGTGTATACGCACCTGCAATTCACTGAACCTATGTACAGATCTATAAAGGATAATTTATTCTTTTAAGCATTCAGACATCAGTTAACCCAAATTTATAGATCAAGAGTGCGCCACATATAATAGATCAAAATCATATAGAGATATCAATGTTCAAGCCTTGAGATTTTGATCCATCAATAGTTCTTATCCTTCTTGCGCTCAGGTTCCTCCTTCATTCAGATCTAGATCTGCACCATAACCCAATCACCAGTATTCCAGATCTCATACATTATCAGATATTCAATAATAATTCAGATGATCGTTTGTCACATGATCTCCTTCCTCTTCTATAGTTTTAGGCCTTCCACAATACCATAGTCCAAAACCATAATAAACCAATACCAAGGGCCCAAAACCTGGGGCAACACTTCTGACGAGATACCATGGTCCAAAACCATAGGTTCAAATTCCAAGGACTAACAACCATGGACCAAAAATAAGTTTCCCACCATGTACGCGCTTTTCTGTGCATAAAAGTGCGTGTATACGCATATGCGACTTCTGAACGTATAACCCGTGTGTACATGCGTGTTTAGCAAGGTGAACCTGCGTATACAAGATTTCCTTCATTCTGAGCACCTGAACTGAGATCTGTCACCAAAGAGAGTTGCCATCAAGGACAACACATGTACCATAGCACCACTCCTGTGCCAAAATGCCAACAATCTCCCCCTTTGGACTTGATGGCAACCCCAAGATCCTCAAAGTCATTCTCCCCCTTTTTCATCAAGGGCAAAGGGCTGTGCTCCCCCTGAGTACATGTAGATATCTCTGCTCTGCTATGCTAAACATGCTCCCCCTGACTGTAGGCAAGATCTGCAAAGGATGTTCTTCAAGAAGAACCAAGACATATACATTATGAAAGACCTTCCTATCACCAAAAGACTCAATACATACATCCATGACCCAACCAAGTGGGGATCATCCACCCAACCAAGTGGGGATACATCATAAATTTACATATGACAACCAATCACATTGCATCAATCATCCCAGGCATAGTGGGGAAACCAAAATAGGCCATTACATGACCTTGACAAGAAAGATATACATGACATAGAAACGAAATATCAAGACTATGCAAATCACCAATAACTACTATCAGTAACATCTGACAATCACTGTATATATCAGCAACCATGTTGTTCTTCTGTTGTCTTTTCTGCAGCTGATCCACCTGAAACAAAAAAAGCTTGAGTACTAGAACCAAGAGCTTCTAAGCTAATGCCAACAATGCATTGTTAGAAGATTATCTGCTCCCCCTGAACTTGTGCCTAATGGTCTCTGACAGACCCATATCAGACTCTCTTCAACCAGAGTCTGTTCTTGCTGATTTTCTTCAGAATTCCATATACGCGACTGCACCTACATAAATCTGTGTATGTACGCGGATTCCCCTCATCCAACTCGTGTACACCAACTTTTCTTTGAAACAGACAAGCTTCAACAGCAGGATGAAGCATCAACTACTCCCAGCTTCTGTCTGAGATATTCAAAAGTTTCCTTGGGCAGTGGTTTGGTAAGGATATCAAAAATTTGTTCCTTGGAAGGAACATACTCCAACTTGACTTTTTGCTCAAGCACTTGTTCCTGAAGAAAGTGATATTTGATAGGTATGTGCTTGGTCTTTGAATGCATGACAGGATTCTTTGA